>CM052814.1:13760859-13857776 GCA_028533885.1 Nasua narica
GATCCCCAAATACCACCAGGGAGCCGAGTCCGATGCAAAAGCAAAAGAGCCCTTTATTCAAGCTAGCTTGAGCTCTCTCACACACTCACCGACACAGCGGCGTGGTGTAGAGAAAGAGAGCGAGTTTCAAAAAGCACAACAGTTTTAGAGGGGTCAGTGGCCAATGAAATTGTAACACAGAATGTTGCTTAGTAACTGTGTGATCTAGCCTATCACCCTGGCCAGAATTGGCGCACAAGTTTGGCGGGCAAAAGGCGGGGTTTATATTCTTTCCCGGGCTGGGGTTCCGCGTTCCTTTGACTAACCCAAACCCAACCCATAGGCCCTCTGGGCTAATTAGCTCAAGGGAGGGCTGAGCCACACTCAGACCCTCCCAGAGGCAGGTGCTGCAGGGGGCCACACACAAGAAGGCGGGTGTAAGCAAAAGGAACCAGCCCTGCTCTGCTCCTTCAATTACGAGCAAGTCAGAACCACAACCCCGGGTAAAGGGGGAATTACCAAACATAAAATAGAAGTGGGAAATAAGATTGGGTGGGAAATAAGATAAAGACTCCGTCCTTGGCTCCAACGAGGTATGAGGTCTGAGCAAAACCAGCAGCTATCCCAACTGCATGTGCTACCCTTGGACAACAAATAGGTCTTTCTAAATCTTCTCTGACTAAAGGCAACGCTATTCCAAAATTCTCAAAAAGAGCAGTTACTTTTCTTACCTCTGGAGGTTATAACCATACAGGGACAGGGAGTCAAGCAGATCTTAACCGCTGAAGGAAGAACATTGATCATTTACCAACTTAGTTGGGATTCTTAAATGCAAGGAAAATTTTTCTATTCGGCTTTCCATGTCTGCCTACTTTCTTCCTTCCTTCCTATCTTCCTTCCCTCCTTCCTTCCTCCCTGAGTAGGTACTCAAAATAAATATCTTTTGAATGAAAGAATCTAAAATTGAGGATTCTGTCAATAACGGGAATGACATAATAATGGAAAGATGAAATAGAAGTGAGAGTGATAATTGACAACTTTTCTTCTCCCAGAGAACCTTTATTGAATCTGTGAATTAGGAAGGAATCAACAGCCTTAAAATTGAATGCTCTTGCTCATCCCATTCAAAATCCTGATTTGAAAAATACACTGAGCAGCTCACCTCAAGTGCTTGTTGGATGGGATCTTATGGTGCCCATAGAAGCTCTACCGACTTCTGACCACTCTCATTATAACCCTAAATATCATGAACTCTCTCTCTTAATTAAATACCATCTTCACTGACAGAACTTATTGTTAAGCACTGTATTTTATCTCTATGCTATTTTTGTCTTGACTCCATTTGTATTTGATTATTAATTGATGTTTAGATTCTGTATTTTGTCCCAAGGCAACTTCACTAAATGACTGACTTTAAAAAGTCAATTTAAAATGTAAAAAATGTGGTAAACTTCAAATAAAAATAATTTACACTTAGAGATAACGTGAATAACCCAAAAACACAAGTGACCTCCATATTACTGTCCATTTAAAATCACTGCCTTTCAGGGCAACTGGCGGGCTCAGTTGGCTAAGCTTCTGACACTAGGTTTTGGATCAGGTCATGATCTCAGGGTCCTGAGATCCAGTCCTTTGTCAGACTCACGCTCAGCATGGAGTCCACTTGTCCTCCCTCCTGTACTCCCCCAAAATAAATAAATACAATCATTTTAAAAAAAGAAAAGAAAAGAAAAGAACTGCCTTTCCATACACCATCAATATATTTAGGCTGGGAAAACCTTCTCATCTGATTGTTCTTTCCCCCCATGAAACAATTCCTTCTCTAAGGGAAGGATGAGAATAAAATACGGAAAAGGAAGCAACGCTGGAAGAGGAGAATATTTAGATCTGGAGTCTGGGGAGAAGTCTGTATTAAAAATGAAAATCTAGGGGGACGCCTGGGTGGTTCGGTTGGTTGGGCGACTGCCTTCGGCTCAGGTCATGATCCTGGCGTCCTGGGATCGAGTCCCGCATCGGGCTCCTTGCTCGGCAGGGGGCCCGCTCCTCTCTCTGCCTCTGCCTGCCTCTCTGCCTGCTTGTGTTCTCTCTCTCTGTTAAATAAATAAATAAAAATCTTAAAAAAAAAATGAAAATCTAGGAATCCTTGGCCAGTAGGTACCGGTGAAAGTCATGGGAGTGAAGAAGATTTCTCAGAAGGAGGAGAATAGACCTCCAAAATGGACCTTGAAGAGTGTTACCATTCAAGGTTTGGGCAGACCAATAGCAGTGTGGTTTGCATCATTCTAAGCGTGTCTTTCGACAGCACAGAATTCACCTGCCATCAACGCACACGTGGGACTTACTGTTGGTAGAAAGCCAAATGTCTATGGTCATTATTTTTCCAGATTGACAGAAGGGAACACATCCAAAGGGCGGTCAGTATTCATGCTTTTTCAGGTACCTTTTTCTGCAAATTACCTGCTGTATTCAAAGAAACTCTAAAAATACCAGATCTCTGCATTTTTCTTACAAATAAGATTCTAAGTTCCTTGAGAAGAGAAACCAGGTCCCGTAATTCTTTCTGTTTTCAACTGGACAGAGTGCTTATAAATAGGGAATGCAAAGTGTCTACTGATAAGAAAAAAATGATTCTGTAGGGACTTATCATTAATAAGACATTTAATCTCAATATTCTTTTATCTGATCATATTTTCATTAAATAAATATTTGAATGCCTTCTATTTATTGCTACCGTCTTATGGATGCAGCTTCAAGTAAAAAAAAGTCTTAGTTTTTTCTTTTACATTTATGGTTTACATCCACAGTTTAGTTTTGTTCATGGTTAAAGCAAAGATAACCATTTAATTAGTTGTTAGAATCCATTTTTAAAAGTATGTTTATTTTTAATAAAACCAATGGGATATCATCTTTTAAAATGATTTTGTGGTTGGCTTAATGTGGCTGCTTTCTGAATTGTATATTTTTTGCTCACTTAGGTAAGGTAGAGTCAAATATTTTAAGATAATTTTTTCAAAACTGAGAGAGAGAATATCCCTTCATAGGCTTCCTGTGCAATTTCGTTAGTATTTAGTAGGGAGGCAGGATATGATGTCTGTCATTGGATTATTTTAAGCTGAGCCCATTTTTATTACTCCATGTGAAAAAACAAATTTTGACCATGAAATTCGACATATGTAATCAACAAATTGCAATGTTTAGCAAACTTCAGCTTCTCACTTAATTTAGGTGTTATTGCACATATCATCACACCGAAATCCAGTGTTAGGAGCCAACAGGGCATATTTTGGTGCTCCATTAACATTTGCCTTGGAATTAAAACTTGATGCATTCAACCACCTGCTGCATACATTAATTGGGCCCTAAAATATGCCCCAGAGTGACACGTTTTAGTACACACACAGAATGGTTCTTTAACTTTCCACTTAATTTTAATGGTTTTTCCCCAAATATTTTCTAGAAAGTGTTTTCTCAGCCTAAAACACATTCTTTAATACATTCACAACTGGAGTATAAAAGACAATTAGAACAAATTTATTAGACTTTTTTTCTCTATTGTTTGTAAAACATCTTGATGAATATGTAACTGGAGAAATAGCCACCACCATGGGCTAGAAACCAAGGAAACTTTTGCCTAGACCTGAGATAGAGGAGATGCCTTTTAAACATATCTCACAGCATTGGCCAAGGCTTTGTCTCTGAGTCGCTGAGTAGAACTGGGGAGGAGGCTGAGAAGAGCTAAATCATTTTGCATAAGCAGTGGCAAATATGGTGAGTTAAAAAACAGCAGAAGAGTCTGAGAAGGGATAGAGAGAGTAAGAAGATAAGAGAGCAGGCCAAGGATGCAGGCACAATGACTGAGGGGCTGTTAGTAGGAATGATTTCTAATAGTCAAGTTCTACTTGTTTGCTTTGCTGGAACAGAAATCCCTCCACACCTTCACACTTTTGTAGAGTCCGATATGTGCACGAATGCCTCATGTGACTACTCTGTTGAACTGAGAATGATTTCTTTTAGTCTTTTAATTTCATATTGGAGTTAATGATACCTGGAAGAGGGATAGTCCATGTAGGACAGTTCTATCTGCAAAACTTAACTTAGAGCCCATGGTGATCAGTCTAACACAGAGAACTTCCCAGGAGAACTCTGGGTCTGAAACACAGCCCCTGCAATTACTATCTGGGTAACCTTCCAGGAATTACTTAGCTATTTCATTTATATTCTGTCTTGACCCATAGAAGATTCTAGTCAAGGTGAAGTAGTGAATCTGCAATAGCCTCAATTTCCTCATTGGTAAAATGGCAAGAAAAATCCTGACAAAAAATATTGTTTTGAGAAGTAGTTTTCAAATTTCCTTATATTTTTCATAGTGATCCCCCAAATGGAAGGCTGGACAGCCTATCCCACCTGAATCCATCAATTTGGGGTATATTATTCATAAGAATTCCAATAATTGATCTTTAATTAGACTGGACTATGGAGAATTATCAAATATGGGAAACTTTGGATATTATTCCATGGATCTAACTCAGTTATTCTTAATATCACCATCGCTTTTGTGATTTAATGTTTTTATGCATTATTCACTGCAAGTGGTTTCGATTCATAAGCAGTATAGTGTAGTGGTTTGAATCCAGGCTCCATTATTTACCACTTATTAGCTGCGTGAGGTTCTCATCTACTCTGGGCTTTAGCTTCCTCATAAGGGTGATATGAGGGTTAAATAAATAATATCTATAAAGCACTTAGAATATACTCTTTAAAGTAGTAAATGTTCTGTTCGCCTTAGCTTTGGTGGGGGGGTGATCCTTTTTAAAAAATTAATGGACTTTATTTTTTTTAGAGCAGGCTTAGGTTCACAGCCCACAACTAAGTGGAGAGTTCCCACATACATCCCCTGCCCCCAGGCCTTTCCTACAATGGACATCCTGTACATATCAGGGTGTCATATCTATACCAATGGATGGACAAACATCAACATATATCATTATCAACCAAAGCCCATAACCTACATCAGGGTTCACTCTTAGTCTTGTACATTCTATGGGTTTTGACAAATGTATAGTGACATGTATCCACCACTATAGTATCATACAGAATAGTTTCCCTGCCCTACATGTCTCCTATTCCCCACCTTTCATCCCTCCCTTTGCCCAAAACCCTGGCACCCACTGATCTATTCACAGTTTTGCCAACATATTAGTTTTTATTAAAATAATAACAAGTCATTACTACTTCCTCGTAGGAAACAGGCATTTTATATAAATTATTTAGTCTTAATCATGGGATCTTGTATAAATTATTTTAGTTAATCCTAATCACAGATTTACAATGTAGGGATTATTGTTATTTTATAGATGAAAAATAAGGTTCAGACTTTGAATTCTTAAGTCTTCCAGATACCTTTAATGTATTGAAATTGTTGAATTAAAAATGGTTTGGATTTTGAATTACAAAGTTATTTGAGATATTCTATAATATACTATATATCCTCCTTTCAGTTTAAGAAGTCCATATATTCAAAGAATATTCACTATCACTACTTTATTGAATTCAATATAGTGTCTTTATAAACCAGCAACTATTGATAAAATATAGGTATTAGTTTGAGATTTTATAATATGCTTACCTTCATGTTCATAATCCTTCTTAGACATTTTGTGAAGCAAATTTTAAGTTATGATATTGTATTGATAGAAACAAATGAATAAAACTTCTATTGTATTTGTAGTTTTCAATAAAACATATTCACAGTATAGTCAGATATTCATCTATATGATGAAAATCTTATATCAAATTCTTGGATGAATTTATTTCTCTTTTGCCTTACTTAAATTGTTCTATTGGTTCTAACATTTGATGTATTATCAAGATCACATACTTTATTTCATGGTTTGATCACTAATTCCATCCTTACTATTGTTTTAAGTCATGATAAATTATGAATGGGTTGTTACAAGTAAAATAACACTTTGAGACAGTCACATTCCAAACTGTATCATGAAGTAGACTCCCTCATAAGGTTTGATAAGGACACACATCCAAAAAATTTATCAATGAATCTAGTGAGTAAGTAAAAATGTTCAAATATAATTACTCTACCAAGACACTACTCAAAATTATCACAGCTACTTGCTTTGGGGGCAAGTGAATAAGCATCGGATTCTGTACCTTTGGAATTTTCTAAAGTTTTAGACTTTTGCTATAGAGAAAACGAGGCCAAGAATTTCTAATTCCTAACTTTCAGACTTAAATGCATGAAAAAATCAAACACTGAGGAAAAAAAATGTATAATATTCTGTGAATGGCAAAGCATTAGAAATTGTAAAGGGTGTAAAAGAAAAGCATATGACTTTTGCTTACAAAAATCCTACAATATACTTGAGAAGAGGAAACAATAGCTATATATGTATATATGCATGTACATATATATTTTTATACATATATGTATATATGTACAGAGCCTACTGGGAAAGATTATGGAGCAACATGCTTGCCCCTCTGTCCTTCCTCTCCACCAACTCAATTCCTGCCCATCTTTCACCACTCTTCTCAACACTGAAGTCTGAATACTTTATCAGAATCCCCACAACAATCTCTATTTCAGAATTCCCTAAACACTTAAAGAGAAGGTCAAGACCATACTACACTTTAGCTGCTTATATTATTTTCCACATATTGCCTATAAATTTCATTAAAAAGCAGAATAAACTGCATATCCTAAGGGATACACATGATTCCTTCCCCCGAATTTCTCTCCCATGTCACCCCTTCTGGCTACCACACCTTTCTCCTTTTGCTGTCACTTACCTGTGGCAAACAGTTGTGCGAGGTGCTCTCTCGTGTGCAGTACGGTTATCTTGCAGCACACGGGTGGTGCAGTCAGTTGAGCTTCCACTTGGTTTTGGCTAGGGTAGTGGTCTCAGGGTTTTGGGATCACCCCACATCCAGCTCCACACTCAGCATGGAGTCTGTTTGAGACTCTCTCTTCTTCTCCCTCTGCTCCTCTCTCTCTCTCCAAAATAAATATATAAATCTTTTAAGAAAAATAGTTATCTTTCACTGTACTGTACTAGACTGTCTCATCCAGTAAGATTTACATTCTCAACTGCTGGGACTCTGGCTTATTTTCTGATTTAAACCCAAGGGTTAGCAAAGTACTGAATACAAAGTTGGTATTCCATAAATATTTATTAAATTAGCAAATAGAAATTATGGCAGCATTTTATTTATTAGAGGTTGAGTTGAGATGGTCATTGAAGGAATGACTGTCAACTATTTTTGAAGAGTCTGGATTCCTTTTCTGTTATATCCTATATTTGTTCTTTCATAAATCCTATTAACTCTGTTTTATATCAAGAATCTAGCCTTTTCTCGTTGCCCCCACTTCGAAATATTCTCTTATGTTCAACAGATGTTTTGGCTAATCATTGAGGAAAATGGCAATGGGGACTCACTAGTGGGCAAAACATTTAACATGAAGGACACTTCAAATCTGGCCAAAAGATATACTGTACATCTATTTGTTGTCACTGCTAACATTATAATAATCCAAGGCATGTGATTTATAAAGCTCTTTAGCATTCAAATATCTGATTTTGATAAGATGCCCTTAGAGTAGGTGTTCTTGTGCCTTAATATGGCTGAGAAAAAAAGCTCAGAAAGATAGAGATATGCTCAGGATGACATAAGTAATTAAGTGGATAGAATTGGGACCAAAACCAAGGCCTTATGATTCCTAGTTCAATGCTGATTCCTCAATGTTACAAATTTATATATTGTGTTATATTAGTACCACTAAAACATTTTATGTTACTTAATAATTTCATATTATTTTTTCAAGTATGTAAATTAAAACAACTTAGGTGTCCCAGGATACTAGCTAAGCACTTCTTCCCCCAGTAAATATGGAGAAAAAAATGTAAAAAATACACATACAAATAATATTAAAATATGATTCATCAGAAAACAGTGCCCTCGAAAATAATCAAGTCTTCTCTCTGAAATCTGCTGAATATAATGAGAAAATCACTTTCAAGACTATGCAAAATGAAATTTCAGGTTTAATTTTGTTGCTTGGGATTACCTATCTTTCTACGGGTCATACTGTTTACTCCAAGTCAACATGTGATGTTGACCATTGATTTTAACCTCATTTATTATAACATTATGAACAGTGATGTATATGAAGTATTAAATATTAATAACTTATTGTTCTCTCTACTAATTGTATATAGGCAACTGATATCTTTTTCAGATGGATTTTTTTCTGTAACTCTAAAGAAATTATAAAAAAGTTTAATAAATACTCAGAGGTGTATAGTGCTGACAGTAGCAATAACAAGCCTATGATTCACAGCATCACTGGTCCTCAGTGTTTGTTTAGGACTGATACTGTGGATGTGCCCTTTGCTCATGGGTATCTGCCTTGGGTTGTGTGCTCCTTCAAGGAAGAATGCAACCATCCATCATCTTTTTTAATGCTCATTTAGCTACAAGGAACAGAAATCCACCTAAAGAAGCTCAAGGGCAAGGCATGGAGGAGGTAATTTTAAAGATGGAGGAGAACCCCATGGAAGCCTGTGTTACTGTGGAGGGGACGTAGCCATACTCCGTGGGACTGGAAAATTGCTCCAGAGCTACTAAGACCATCTTTGTCTCTAGAGTTACATGGTTTATCATCTCTGCTTCTTTCTGTTTCTCTGTATCATTATTTACTCTACTGACTAATTTCTTCTGCAGGGCTCTGGTTTCTGCTTACTTAACCTACCATGTTCTGGTTTGTTCTAGATGTAACCTCAACTCAAAAGAACATTTTACTTTGAGTTTCTGTGTATCTTAATTGGAGAAAGGGAAAGAGAAGGAAGTGAAAAAGAAAACAAATAGCAAAATCTTATTGGTTTGGGTTCAGTGAAGTTATTCATTCCCCTCAGGGTCATGTGTTTGCCTCCAGTCCAATCAGCGGAAACCAGAGGGATGTTATGCCCAGATTTTGAGATCCCCAAATACCACTAGGGAGCTGAGTCTGATGCAAAAGCAAAAGAGCCCTTTATTCAAGCTAGCTTAAGCTCTGTCTCTCACACTCACCGACGCACGGTGTAGAGAAAAAGAACGAGTTTCAAAAAGCGCAACAGTTTTAGAGGGGCCAGTGGCCAATGAATTTGTAACACACAGAAAGTTGCTTAGTAACTGTTTGAACTAGCCTATCACCCTGGCCAGAATTGGCGCACAAGTTTGGCGGGCAAAAGGAGGTGTTTATATTCTTTCCCGGGCAGGGGTTCCACGTTCCTATTGGCTAACCCAAACCCAACCCATAGGCCATCTGGGCTAATTAGCTCAAGGGAGGGCTGAGCCACACTCAGACCCTCCCAGAGGCAGGTCCTGCAGCAAGGTGGGGGGGGGGGGCACACACAAGAAGGCGGGTGTAAGCAAAAGGAGCCAGCCCTGCTCTGCTCCTTCAAGGGACACACAAACAGGGCTGCCTAAGCCCACCCACGGGGCCTAGAGGCTGGGAAAGAATTTTAAAGAAGAAAGTAGCAGCTGAAGGCAGTGATAATCGTTTCTACTATGTCTCTTTAGGTCACTCGATAGAGCACCTTCTTCATGCACTGTGGATGACAAGCCTTGAAGAAGATGAAAAAGAAACAGGGAGAAATTTCTCTCTCCTCTATCTCTTTCTCTGTCTCTTTCAAACACACAGGCACACACACGTACCCCAAGATAATGTTTTTTTTAAATAACCTTCTGTCTCCTTTTTCTATTTTCCACAGATTTCACCTTGCCTTAATAAATATCATTCCATATGCTTCTAGTTTTATGGTAATGATGAGAAAAGGGAAGGAGAAAAAGGAGATATGAAGTCAGATTATTATTACAGTTGAATGTTGGAAAACCAGCTGGCAAGTTATAATTTACTGCTGTTCATTAATCAGGTACCGCTTAGATCTCAAATATAAGATTTCCTACATGCATATTCTTGTACAAGGTTAGGAGATGAGCATAATAAAGGTAAACATTCAATGATGATATAACGCTTTGCATTGTCTGGTCAATTACTTGATGAATATGTTTTAAAACTTAAGAATTTTTTTTGTTTGTTTTGCTTCTCTCTGGATAGAGCTTTTATTATAGATTTTTGTGTATACCATTGAAAGGCAACCAAATACCATAAAGGAAATATTTTGATCTCATGGAAAGTTGATGCAAGGAAAGAGGTCTGACTCTGGAAAGCTAAAAATAAGAAATAGAACAACAAAATAAAAGCTGTCATGGAAATGTTTTAGGCTCAGAGTGGAAAGCAAAATCAGAATCTGGATCTGGAATCTGGACATAGAGCTCAGTTGAGAAAGTAGCGATTCTAAGGGTCAGTACTCAGCAAGTAGGAGCTTGGCAGGTTTGCTGCTTGAAGACGGAATACCTTCTCAGATCACACACAAGCCATAGGTCTGGACTACAGGTGCTTATAGTAGCAGCCACTCAGAAATCTGGCCAAACAGAGACTGAATGAAGAGGGATTAGGGGGACCCAAGCAAAGAGTCTGGCCAGCAAGTAGAGGGCACTAGTGCAAAGCAAAGCATTTCTGGCCCGAGGGTTTCTGAATAATGGCTATAACTGCTCTTGGCTTGGAGAATAAAGCAATCCCCAGAAGATGAGGATTCCTAGGGGTGGGAGACAGAGGAAGAGATAAATCCAACACCTTTTTATTAGGAAAGACTTGATCTCGCTTGTATCCTGGCATAGGTCTTGCAGAGATAGCTAAGAACATAATCTGCCCTCTGATCTCAACAGATTGTTACCATGACACAAATATAGAAATATTCAAGAAGCAACATACATTAAGAATAAATTTTATATAATTATAATCTTGGGCTGTAATATATTTATGGCATTGACTTGACAAATACCTTGTTCATTGGAGAAAAGTACTGTAAAAGCTTATTAAAGGAAACAGGGTGAACATTCTAGAGCACAGCCTTTCTTTCTTTATATGCTCAATGTTTAACTAACTAGTTAAATATACTGCTTTCTGTACTTTCCTAATAATATGTATTTCCTGCCTGCAAAAAGATTAGAACTTAATAAATCCATCTGACTTTGCTTAATATCGAATTATTCATACATGTTTTTACCTGATGGTGAAATTAAACAAAAATTTAGTATCCTAATCTTGGGGAAGAACATTCTCTGACAAAGAGAAATCTGTAATATTTACCACACCTGTTATGTGTACTGTAATCTGTACTATTTAGTATAGCATTTGCTAGATCAGATAAATGTGCACATTTAAGAAAGTTTAAACATCATGTTCTGTAATATTAAATATAAATAATTATGTTAATAAAATATGTTGATATGAAATATATCAGTATTAATATTTATTAATGTTAAAATAATATTAAATATTACTTTAAATTTTAACATTAATTTTAAAGTAATGTCCGTGAAATGTTGATTATTGGGTTTTTAACAAAGACTCTTTCAGGGCAAAGATTTTTTTGAAAACTATGTTAACTGCTTTATGATTATAGAATGAAGGTATCTTCATTAACAAGAGCCATAAGAACCTGCTTATTTTGTTTGTGTGTAGGACCATTTGGATTTTAAGCATGCAAAGCACCTTAATGGGGTGATAAAGTATCTTCATTTTACAGAAACTTGACTAATTTCCTACCTGAAACTGCTAACTGCTTCTGATCATGTCTTGCGATGGAATTTCATTTTGTTAACAGTGAATTTAGAGTATGGAATTTTAAAAATAAGAATGCAGTATGGTGTTTACTGAACACTACGTATGAACTACCCTCTTCTTCAAACGGCATGCTCCAAGCCGGTGCGATTGGGATACAAAACAGATATGAAAGAAATAAAACCTAAAGGAGGCACAATCTTCTCGCCGGTTATAAAGCTCTTTTCAAACACGGTTGCGTCGAGAATTATACTGTTAGTATTAACTACTCTGCTAAATGTAATTTCAGAGCAGCTTGGCTATGCTGGGACCAATAATGTTTCAGCAGATGTTAACAGTGAGGGAATTTAAAGATTACAGAGTTTCATGGGTGCAGTAAAGCTGCAGTGGGAACAGAAATATTACCGGAGCCGTTATGTCCTGAGTGCATCACATTTACTGACAAGTAATACATGAGTGATAGTGAGGACCAAGGGAATGGAACTTGATACCTACTGGTCAGCAGCATATAAATTCCATAAATTAAACAAAGTTTTATGTATTCTTCATTTCTTTTCAGACTGATCTTCCTCAGAGGGCCTTTGTTTCATGTTAATTCCATCATCAAAGCTTTGTTCAACCATACTGTTCTCTTTAGAAAATGTATATCTTCATTCAGGATTTGCTGCCACACACCTATCCCCATTATTTTTAAATCTTGGAGTGATCTCCACGTGGAACTTCAGGCAACCTCAACATTTTTTATCATGGGCTTTCTCAGTTTCCCACTGCTTATGTAAATCCCATCCTGGTCCATTTAAAAAAGACAATGTTCGGCTTATTTCTTCCCTTAATGATCTGAAAGGAACAATCCCGTGATCTCAGAAGATGTGAACGGGAGAAAACTTGGCCAAAGGGGTTATCTTTCTTTCCTTCAGCACAATCTGGAGGTGAGGGCAGTAAAGGTAATTAGCCATTAGACAATAAAAAGTTCTTGATGGGCTGAATATCTTAGATCCTCATAACCCCACCGGATTTCAGGACAAAGCCAAAGTTAGATTGGAGACTGGGAGAAACAAGACTAAAGTTATATTTTTATAACAAACCAAGTCAGCAATAGTTTTTAAAAATTTAAAGTGTATTGATGTCGAAAATTGTAAGAGTTAAACTAATGGTGTTTGGTGACTTCTAATAGGAAAAAAAAATAGCCATCTACGAATCTATTTTTTCTGGTCATCTTGACACGAAGAAAGAACTTCATGGACATTGGATTCATTCCACCACACTGACCAGATACCGGAGTAGAATTTTTGGATAATATGTCCCATTATTTGAAATATGGATCTCCTCATTTAAAATCCTGAGGCCAGCCATGCTCCTATGGAGCCCTTACATGGCACTTCTACCCCCATCTTTCTCCGTCACTCATTTGGCTCATGTGTGTACATCTTTCTTGTTACTGGATAGTCAGCTAGATTGAGAACATGGATTATTTTATTTCTTGCTGCTCTTCCATCTACTAACACTTTAACAGTGCTTTGGAATAATAAGCAAAGAAATAAAAGACAGAGAGAGGAGGAAGTCGTTGCTGAAGATCTTAGCTCTAACTAGCTAGAAAGTCCATACATTTCAGGAAATTGTGTGAGAAGTACTCTCCAGTTACATGTTACTAGGTAAACATGTTTTTCGATATTTTATATGCAGTAGTCTGTTGGCATTTCTATTTATCATAAATATTTCTTAGTATTTACATAAACTTGTGAATTTAAGAGCTGGAAGGGACATTAATTAGTCACCTGATTATTTAGTTAATCCTGTCTTTTGTCAGAAGGCTGAGAACTTTCTTCCAGAGATTCGAGAGGAGTTTCCCAATAACACTCCCCAACAACCATCGTTATCTTAGCTTCACATTGCTTGTGGCCAGTGGAAACTAGCACTCTCTTAGATGAGGAAATTTGGGGAAATAATGACTTTACGGTTTAAGGTAAGTGTTAGGTTCCTCTTTCTTTGAAAAATTAGACAAATTGCTTTTCCAAGTCCACATTACTGTTGCCTTTTACAGACTGTGAAGGGTGCGAGATTTTACGATCTGTAAGCTAAGAAGCTAGCTTGCTCCTTTCTGCCGGCAGAAGACAGAAGACTCATGGGTCAGAGATAAGGAATGTATTACTTATGGCAAAAGCTGTAACCAGAATATGGGCATGTGTGCCCTTCCCCAAACCCCAATTCCTCTAAGGCGGTATGAAAAGGGACAAGCAGCACTTGTGCACCTAGTGGGTTATGTTAGGGGAGAAGAATTCTGAGCTTCAAACCTGCTCTTTGCTCCTCGCGGAGAACTTATTTCTCTATGCTAAGGCTGTTTGCTGTGCAGACACCAGGAAAAGGCAGTTGGGAGCTAAGGCAGAGCGTGCCTCTGCTCGCAGACAGAAAGACATATGAAAGACTCACGGGGAAATGGCTCCTCTTGGCAATCTAGAAGTGTCAAGTTGTTGACCTCTTACCCAGAAAGCAGCTTAACTGAAACGTCACACCCTGGGCTGCCGGCGAGGTAAGATGGCGACAGTGTTCTCTCGTCCTGAATCTCTCCTGCCTGGGCTCCAAGACAGATCTCCTTTCAAACAAATTCTCAGTCCATCGCTGGATGTCTAAAGGGTAGAAGTAAGTTATGCACTATTGCAATATAAGTGGTGAAAGCAGTTTTAATTTTCTTGCTGGCACTATTATCTTTTAAGTCCTAATAATCTCTCTCATGCACAGGCCTTGAGCCTATAAATCTGTACAAGTTCAATTAGCAATGCGGTAGAACTTTTCCTCAACAGTGCAAGGCACTGATAAAAGCAAACAATACAATTCTAGCATGCTGCTTATTAAGAAGGGAGACACCCACACAGCCGACGACAGACTGAAAGCCTTTTTATTTTGATGGCACTATTTCACTGTCTATCATAAACTTAGCGAAGCAAGCTTTCTCTATCCTGCTCTCCTTTTATTGGATATAAATCACCCCTGACAGGAAGTTTTATGCCTAAATCCGTTTACTGTCCTTGTTGGTAGTCTTTAAATTAATATTTATAAGCCGAAAAGGCCTAAAAGGATGCAGCAGTAAAATAGCTAAATGCTTCAGTTGGGCCTGAACTGATTTCCACCTCCTTGACCATTGACATTTTTTAATTACTCCTGACCCCGCAGCCATTGTCAAGTCCAGCCCTCTGCCTACAAATCACTGGCTTTGGTGGAATGGTGGTGGACAAAATAGGAGTTCAGCAGGGTTTAGCTTCTGCACTACACGTGAATTTTGAAAAGCTTAAGTAGGCAAGGAGAGAAGAAAAAGAAACTTCGACATGAGCAGTGGCTGAAAGCAATGGCTTAGGAATTGTTCCAGTCGGAAGTGTGTAATGCTGGATCTTTTTAAATTCCATGAAAATGCACAATATATCCTAAAAATTGCCTTTGAGTGAAACATTAAGCTAACTTAATTATTGGATTTTCAGGTACAACATTAGCCTAACACCCTGGAGCAGGTGATGTTAATTCCATGACTTCATTCTTCATTGCTGCCTTCTTTTTTTTTTTTTTAAAGATTTTTTATTTATTTATTAGAGAGCGAGAGACTGAGAATGAGAGGGGAGAAAGTCAGAGGGAGAAGCAGACTTCCTGCAGAGCCGGGAGTCTGATATGGGACTCGATCCTGGGACTCCGGGATCATGACCTGAGCCAAAGGCAGTTGCTCAACCAACTGAGCCACCCAGGCGCCCTATCGCTGCCTTCTGATAGCAGCTTTTGTTCTATTAGTCTGATTGCGTCCACCCGTTTTGTTCAAGGGTCTACACTATGATTCCTTTGCCTAACCATGGGGTGCGGGCAGGCTGGCCTCAGCCCCATGGGGCCCTTTTGAATGGTCCAAGTCAATCGTGATGAGAGCATGAGAATGTGACACAATTCTGGCCAATGTGACATGAGGGAAAGTAGAGTAGGGAGTGCTTTCTTCTGGGGAATGTTACTGTTGGCAGACATGATGAAGAATGACCCCTTGCTGCTCCTTTGCACATCTAGAACTGGTGTGGCCTAGTCCTTCTTCTTGCCACTCCGGAGGGAGTCAATTGGAGGTCTGATCCAACACATAGAGGAGGACAGACCCAGTGGCATCCCAGACAAGCAGAGCTGAAATTCTGCCATACCACTCACAGATATTGCCCTAACTACGGATTTCTACCCTAAGGTAATAAGTCCTTTATTGTTTAAGCTAATTAGAGCCATCGTTTTCTGGTACTTGCATCTGAAGTCATCTTTCTTTACAACAAGATAAATGGTATTACCTAGGACACTGAGACCTCACAAGAAGTTCAGCATTTATAAAAACAGAGCACTAAAATAAGATAAGCATCAATTCTCTTTGAGTCTTTACTTCTTCCTCCCTGATGTAAATATATCGTTCTATGTGTTGCATCTCTCTGGGAAGGCTTGTATCATAAGATTCTGCTTTTCCTCCTCTGTAATCCCTTCCACATGATTACACCTGTTCTTGAATGTTGTCATATATGAGATTGCTTCCAAGTGTACCTTACCTGTTCATCTCTGAATCTTGCTACTGCAAGTCGTCCTTCCCCAGCTACTCAAAGGGTATGGAATTTTGGCCTGAAAGATACCAAAGTATTATCTTTCTCCCAACAAATTATGCTTCTTTATTTTTTCCATCTCTGTTGAGGGTAATACTCATACATTTCACATTTTCCCCACAAGTTGTCTTTACTCTCTCCCATCCAGTTAGCTAATCTGACCAATTTATGCTCCCTCCTGATACATCAGTCACCAGAAAAGGAATGCCGCAATAGCTTTCAAAATAGGAATCAATTGAAAAGGTATAGATGGCCCAAGAACTGATGGATGCCTTACAACAGCAAACAAGAGGCAAGGGGGCTGGGACCTAAACAGAGGAAGAGTTAGATCTGTTCACCTTCACTCCACTGCCATTGCAATAATTCACCTTCAACTCACTCTTTATTCTTTTACTACCTATTCAAGATTCAATGTCCCATTTGTCAGACTGAAGTCTCATGCCCTGTCCTCTCCTCCCACTCTTACTATCCAGCAGTATCTATAGGGAGAACCTGGCCCTTTTAGAGTGCATAGTGAGAGACAGAGTGATGGACACTCACCCACCAAAACCTATACGATAGGAGGTACCCTCAAAAGGGAGATTAAAATACTCATAGAAAGGAGTGAACATAAAAGGCGGTTGCTCAATAGCCAAAAACCTACTAATGTCCGTTAACCACAAATCTTATCTTTCCCTCAATTTACCCAACACAGCTTTAGTCCAGATCCCTGCCACTGTGTGTCTTTGTGGCGGAGTTGTCAACCTTTTTGGTCTTTCTGCCTAATAGAACTGTCCATTCTCTATGCCCACTTTAAACATCTTCAGCTTCCAGATTTAATGGCCTCAAATATGGCCTCAGTTTCCTGCTCAAACTTCTCTCTTTCTGAACCAGAGCAACTTACCACTTCTCAAGTCCTCTTTCTTATTGTATCTGTGACTTGACCCTTCAACATTTCCTCAAATTTCCTTATTGTTTAAATCTATATTATTTACTCTGAACTTATTTTGCTTACATCTTCTTTTGCTCCTACACTTCTTTTTTTCTCTTAAGCCCATGCAAAAATATTCCTCAATTAACCAACCAGCCAATCAACCAATCAATAAAACCATCCATAACTTCCTCCAAGATTGTCTCTTGCCAAATCCCACCATCTCTGTGTGACCTCCTCATATCCGATATCCTTTAATATTTATGTATGAAGTAGATCAGTAAGCAATGCAACGTAAATTAGACAGTAACCTGAGAGGGGCAGGAATTATGTCCTTCTTCCTGTTGAAGGCTAAGTATAGGACAGGATCTGGCAGACAGAAAGCATTCAATAAATGTTTGCTATCACATTTATCTCCACTCCCAATGCTTGCCTCTTTGAGGCAACCAATTTCAATCCTCCTAAATGTTTCTTCTCCTCCCCAGTACACACTTTTTTCCCCCCATATTTCTAAATAATATGGTTTTCTTAGTTTTTCAGTTTTAGGTATTTATGTCCTGCTGTGGGAATGAATACACTGACTTCTCTGATACCCCATTTGTCCCTTAACTCTACTTCTCCACTAACCCAACACATCAACATACCAGCTCTCCTTGTATCTTTCCAAAATAGTTATACTATTGTTTTTAGCTAAGGCATTTTATAGCATTTATATTATTGGTTCTATATTATATTATATTTGTATTATAATATAAATATATATAATATATATATTATATTTCTTTTTTCCACAATAGTCTGTGCTATTAGCTCTCCAGGTTACTGCTCAGTTGGTATTGCTGGCTGTCTTTTAGTATTATCCTAGAAATCCCTCTTGTCTCTCTGCTGGTTTAGATCCCTTATCTTCTAGATTTCATGACTTCCCTTCCCTTGGTTTGGTTTTTATACAACATGTATTTTAATAGTTTACCGAGAAAATGGTAAATGGGAGATAAATTTTTTCAGGCCCTGCATGTCTAATATATGTTTATTTACTCTCACACTTGATTGATAGTTTAGCTAGGAATAAAATTCCAGTCTGGTAATCACTGCCTCTTCGAATATTGAAGACATTCCTGGGGCACCTGGGTGGCTCAGTTGGTTAAGCAACTGCCTTCAGCTCAGGTCATGATCCCGGAGTCCTGGATCGAGTCCTGCATTGGGCTCTCTGCTCCATGGGGAGTCTGCTTCTCCCTCTGACCTTCTCACCTTTCATGCTCGCTCTCTCTCTCGCTCTCTCTCTCTCTCTCTCTCAGATAAATAAATAAAATCTTTAAAAAAAAAAAAGAATGTTGAAGACATTCCTCATCTGTTTTCTAGTTTCCAGTGTCACTATTAAGACTTTTGACATCCTGACTTCCAATCCTCTGTACTCCACCTATATTTTGTTTTGGCTTGTGTATTTGTCTTTCTGGAAGGTTTTAAGGTCTCTTCACCCAAGAGTACTGAACTATATGATGGCATGCCTTGGTATGGCTCTTTAAAAAAATTCATTGTGCTATGAATCAGCAGGACATCAGAGCTCAAATTGTTAAATTTCAATGCTCAGTCCTAAACTCATCTGACTGGGCCAATCAGCTACATTTGACATAATTGGTCACTCTTCTTTCTTTACTTGGCTTCCAGGATATTTTTTCTTCTGCTCACCTCACTGGTCACTTCTTTGCAAATTTATTTACTAGTTCTCCATTTCCCATACCTGTTAAATTGGTATATCCCAGAACTCAGTCCTTAGCCCTCTTTTCTATCTTCACTAATTCTCTTGGTGATTATCTACATGCCGCCTACCTTTGTATGCCACCTATAAACTTCATATCAACATATTGAACAGCTTCCTTGACATCTCCACTTACATGGCTCAAAGAGAATTTAAACAACAAGTATACTCCTGTTTGGGGACATACTACCTAAGTAAGCTACCTGGAAGATCTGCTTTATTTTATC
The DNA here is from genome assembly GCA_028533885.1 of Nasua narica. Taxonomy (NCBI): domain Eukaryota; kingdom Metazoa; phylum Chordata; class Mammalia; order Carnivora; family Procyonidae; genus Nasua; species Nasua narica. Next base: position 13,780,010 of record CM052814.1, read on the forward strand.
TTATATCTATTCTGTCAGATTGTTAAACTTCTCTCATATTTATAGGAGTTGTTTTTCTTTTCTTTTGATAGTATCCTAGTTGTATATGTGTGTGCATGTGTGTGTGGTTTCAATATCTTCTCTTTCTGAGGATATTATCTACAGGATTTAAAAAGTGTTTTCATCTGTTTTACAGGTTTTTAAAAAAGATTTTATTTATTTATTTGAGGGAGGGAGAGGGTGCACACACAAGAGAGGAGCTGGAGGGGCACAGGGAGAGGGAGAAATAGACTCCTCGCTGAGCAAGGAACATGATGCAGGGCTCAATCCCAGGACCCTGGGATCATGACCTGGGCCAAATGCAGAGGCTTAACAACTGAACCACTCAGGCACCTCCTGTTTTAAAGTTTTTATTAGTTCCCTGCCTTACCTCTTTTCTCTCTACTTTACTTGTTATGAGTCTCTGCCTTTCCTGGTAGAGACTTTCCTCACATGTCTGGTGATCCCTTACCTGTTTATATTTCAAAATAAATCACCAGGAAGTTCACTGCAACCCCCATAGGGTGACCTAGTGGAGACTAAGCCTTTTCACTGGGGGATCCTCGGTTACAGAATCTTTTTTTCTTTTATTTTTGTCTTTTCTCTTGGATTGTTCATATTCCTCAATCTCCTGCCTGATGAGTCTGGGGCTGCATTTTAGTTATCAAGAAGAGAGCCTAATTTTATTTTATTTTATTTTTAAAGATTTTATTTATTTGACAGAGAGAGACACATCAAGAGAGGGAACACAAGCAGGGGGAAGGAGAGATGGAGAAGCAGGCTTCTGGCCGAGCAGGGGGCCTGATGCAGGGCTCAATGCGGGGCTTGATGCCAGGTTCGATCCTAGGACACTGAGAATCATGACCTGAGCCAAAGGCAGATGCTTAATGACTGAGCCACCCAGGCGCCCCTAGAAGAGAACCTAATTTTATTTAGTAAGGACTCCCATACTTGCTTTGCCGACCGGTGTTCCAGAATTCAGTCTCTTAAGTAGATATTCCAGAGAATGGCCCTCATGTCCTTTTCTGGAGTTGAGGAAAAGTTGCTGCCTGGATGGGGAAAGGGGTCAAAGTTTCTAAATATATCTTAAGGAAATTTTCAACTAATCCTTTTTATCACCCCCACCTGGCACTCCTGACTGAGTTATTTTTTTGCCTCTAATTCATGAAACAAGATTCTCGGGCAAAATCAGCCTGTCTCTTAGGTATTGTAGTGATGGGCTCAGGTTCCAGCTTGCTGGGGTCTGTTAAGTTAATGGCCACATCTCCATCCATTTTCTAGTTTCCGAAGCATTGATTCCCGTTTCCTCCTGAAACTCCTTTCTCTCTTCGTCTTTTGAGATTTATGCTTTTTCTTTTTTCATCGTCACTTTAGTATAGTTTTAGAAGGAGGTTGAAATAAACAGGTGTGCTTATATAATAGATCTTCTTTTATTACATATTTGACTTGGAAAACACAGGAACTAAATCTGCTAAGTAATATACATCATCCTTCTGGGTAATGCTGTTTTTTGTCAAATGCAAACTGTGATGTGAAATAATGAGATTGGCTTTCTGATGTGGCTCATAATCCACCTCCAAAGGCAATTTAAAAAAATCAGTGTCAAAATGTTTTGAGCAATAGCTGTCTGCTTAGGATAAGTGTCTAACCTCCAAGGAAACTACTTTGTAGGGGACAACATTACTTTAGATATTTTAATTTTGGTTTTGTATAAAAGTTGATTTTTCACTTTTGTCAGATAATGCTTCAAAATTGCTCTTTGGCAATTTCTATTGAGTATGTTTTGTCAGGGAAATCATTAATTCTACCAAGGAGCTCTGACTCTCCAAGAGTGGTCATTGAACAATCTGTACTAAAACCATTTGGGAAATTAGTAGAAATGCACTTTCCTGAGACTCAACTCAGGCCAGTTGAACCTGAATGTCTGGAGATTTGGGGTCTGGAATTATATTTTTAACAGGTATCCCTGGTGACCTTAAAGCATAGTGGAGTCTGAGAACCACTGCTCTGACTCGTTATGTGATTTGTAGCAACCCTCTCTTACATTTGTTGGGCCAGAAACAAGAATACAAATGGAAGCTCACATAGCATGTCTAAAAATTTAAAAATCAATTAATAAAAAGGTTAAAAATCAGCTTAGGATTATTCAAAATATTATATTCTATTCTTTTTCAGAAGTATTTCTTCATAACAACGTGGAAAGAAAATATCAACATGTAGCCTTCTCAGGCTTCTTAAAATTCCAACCAGATCTTGGAACTATAGAAAGAGCTGGCCTTAGACCCTCACCCCAGTCTGTGGCCTGTCCCCCTTCTCTCCCATTACAGCTCAGATTTTCACTGTGAGTGACCTCAAGAGCAAATGCAAGCACAACCCTACATCCAAGCTCCATGCACAACTCTTCCACAGACGTCTCTTGGGAGCAAGGGTGAGGACATCATTGGTGCAATTTACACTCAGGAGTTGGACCTGAGGAATAAGCCAGTGTAGGTTCTGAAAGTTGACTTGAGACCATTTAGGTAGAAAATTCTAGGGTCCTTGGTACTTGGAGCATGGTCAGAGGAATGAGCATGAACTCATGGTGGTCCTACAGACTTCTCACCCAGTGTGAGGTGTGGACAGAGCTGGAGCCTTTTACTTAAATCCAGCAGTGGTACTGCTTCTTCATGCCTGGTACAATGTGTAATGGCACCAAGCCTTTAACTAGAATTAGATTGCAAATGAATTACAATCCGCAGACACTGTCATAATATCCTCCTCTGGCCCCTATTCCTTTCCCCAAATTTCCCATTATCTCAGCAGATAATTTGGAATGTTTTGTATGTCAAGTGGTTTTGAGAAATGTATTCCATTTTTCTCTTGTATGAATCTATTTCTATTCCTGTTCTTCCTTTATTTTTAAGTGACACAGAACCCATATTGCTTACCATGTTCTCACTTCTGTGCAGGTTTGATAATTATATTTTATTATCATTTACATATTGTACTTAGCAGAGCCAAAAACATACCAAGACCAAGGCCAGTCTTATAACACCCATTAGCATTAATACTAACATTGGATAAATAAGAGAGTCAGTAAATGAATGTCAGTGAGCTATAAAACACATGATAGAGAAATAGTTCTTTCAGCCACCTTTTATAAACAGAAGCTGGCCACCAAGAAGATGTATAAGCCTAATAAATCAATGGGGAGGAATTCCGAAATGGATAAATCAATAATGAAGCAGTCAGAGAATCCTACAGGTGTATGACAATGACCCACTGGGGTCTTCAAACCTCAGCCAAAAGGTTTAGGCAAGATAGTATGTAATGATAGATGGAATGAAATGATAAATACCTCTGTGAAGGAACCTTGTATTGTTTGCATTGTTCTCCAAAGCACCCTGTACACAATGGCAACATAAACTGACTTTTTAAATACTAAAGAACAGTTTCTTAAGAGGTTCCAGTTTTAAACCCATATACCTGGGGGGCATCACCAAGGAATTAGGTCATTTGCATAAGTAGTTTCAGGTGTGACTAGTTTTCTACATAATTAGTCTGGTTACCATTTGCATTTTACAGATGTTCAGTTATGCGCTGGCTGTTAGTAAGAGTATATTAATTCCTTCTTTCTGGAATATAATGTAGCAACATATGGAAAAATACTAAGAGCCTTTCCCTGGTTATTTTACCTCGCAGAAGATACGTTAAAAAATTCATGTGATACTGATAAAGATGTTCATTTTGTTGTTATTTAGAATTTTAAAAACAGAAATACCCTCTTAAATGTCATGTCCATCCATAAGAGAGTGCTTAAATGAGCAATGATACATTCACGAAAATATTAAAATGCATAAGTAAAAAGATACTATCAAAAAAATTTAATAATATGAAAAACTGCTCACAGTTTGAAGCTAGATTAAAAACAAGCTATAAGACTACATTTATAAACAAAATATTATAATTTTGTTTTAAAATGATGAAAAATTATTAGAAAATATATCAATTACAATATTATCTGTGTGTTGTCTTTCTTCATATTTTTCTATGCTTATCCAAATTTTCTGTAAAGATCTGCATTATTATTATTTTTTATTAACATATAATGTATTATTTGCCCCAGGGGTACAGGTCTGTGAGTCATCAGGCTTACACATTTCACAGCACTCACCGTAGCACATACCCTCCCCAACGTCCATAACCCAGCCACCCTAACAATACTTCTCCCCCCAGCAACCCTCAGTTTGTTTCATGAGTTTAAGAGTCTTTTATGGTTTGTTTGTCTCCCTCCTGTTCCCATCTTGTTTCATTTTTTTCTTCCTTACCCACTACAGCCCCCCGCCCTTCCTCTCACATTCCTCATATCATAGAGATCATATGATAATTGTCTTTCTCTGATTGACTTATTTCACTCAGCATAATACCCTTTAGTTCCATCCACATCGTTGCAAATGTGCAAGATTTTGTTTCTTTTGATGGCTGCATAATATTCCATTGTGTGTGTGTGTGTGTGTGTGTGTGTGTGTGTATCCCATCTTCTTTATCCATTCATCTGTTGATGGACATTTAGGTTCTTTCCATGGTTTGGCTATTGTGGACATTGCTGCTCTAAACATTCAGGTGCACGTGCCCCTTCAGATCACTACATTTATATCTTTAGGGTAAATACCCAGTGGTGTGATTGCTGGGTCACAGTGTAGCTTTATTTTCAACTTTTTGAAGAACCTTCATACTGCTTTCCGGAGTGGCTACACCAGCTTGCATTCCCACCAACAGTGTCGGAGTGTCCCCTTTCTCTGCATCCTCGCCAACATCTGTCATTTCCTGACTTGTTAATTTTAGCCATTCTGACTGGTGTGAGGTATATCTCACTATGGTTTTGATTTGTATTTCCCTGATGCTGAGTGATGTCGTGCACTTTTTCATGTGTTTGTTGACCAACTGGATGTCTTCTTTGCAGAAATGTCTGTTCATGCCTTCTGCCCACTTCTTGATTGGATTATTTGTTCTTTGGGTGTTGAGTTTGAGAAGTTCTTTTTTTTAATATTTTATTTTATTTATTTGACAGAGAGAGATCACAAGTAGGCAGAGAGGCAGGCAGAAAGAGAGGGAGAAGCAAGCTCCCCGCTGAGCAGAGAGCCCAATGCGGGGCTTGATTCCAGGACCCTGAGATCATGACCTGAGCCGAAGGCAGAGGCTTTAACCCACCGAGCCACCCAGATGCCCCGAGTTTGAGAAGTTCTTTATAGATTTTGGATACTAGCCCTTTATCTGATCTGTCATTTGAGAATATCTTCTTCCATTCTGTCAATGGAGAATATCTTCTTCCATTTGAGAATATCTTCTTCCATCCAATTGTGTTGATTGTTTACTTTGCTGTGCAAAAGCTTTTGATCTTGATGAAGTCCCAATAGTTCATTTTTGCCCTTCTAAATAACTATTCTAAATAACTTGCCTTTGGCGATGTTTCTAGGAAGAAGTTGCTGCGGCTGAGGTCTAAGAGGTTGCTGCCTGTGTTCTTCTCAAGGATTTTGATGGATTCCTATCTCACAATGAGGTCTTTCATCCATTTTGAGTCTATTTTTGTGTGTGGTATAAGGAAATTGTCCAGTTTCATTTTTCTGCATGTGCTGTCCAGTTTTCCCAACACCATTTGTTGAAGAGACTGTCTTTTTTCCATTGGACATTCTTTTCTGCTTTGTTGAAGATTAGTGGACCATAGAGCTAAGGGTCTATTTCTGGGCTCTCTATTCTGTTTCATTGATCTACGTGTCTGTTTTTGTAAGATCTGCATTATTTTAATAATCAGAAATAACTCTTATTTTAGTTAAGTTCTTTGCCATTTATCTCCTAATCCCACTTCAGAGAATCTCTTAAAGATATACTCCAAAATATTTCTAAAAATTATTATTTACAATGATTGCTAATGCCAAAAAATAAAAACTTCCTAACTGACACTAGGTTAAGAAAATGAAAATAGTTACATCATAAAATGTTAGAAAGACATAAAAATTATAATTTTGTGAACTTTTAACAATATGAACAACATATACTAATGTTAAGTAAACAATTACTGCATAATATGTATATATGATAAAAATATTGTAACTGTAATAACAAATGCTTCAAAATGCTAACTGTGGTTTAATGTTAGGGTAATGTTTGGATGATAATGTTTACTGTTTGGATGATAAGACTATTGATGTACATTTATTCTTACTACTTTATTTTTCAAATATCTATTGCAAACATGTTTAACATTTATATAATTGGATACTAATAAGTTAACTTTATATTATCATTTTAAAACCTATCTTTGGGTATTAGTTCACTGTTTGGCTTTGTCTTTCCTGCACGAATCACACCCATAATGCACTCCTCAAGACTTGGGTTTCATTAAAATTGCTATAAAAACTTAAACACACTTGTGATGCAATCTGAGTATAGAAAACTCAGTGTTATTGTCCTTCTTTTTATTCTATTACATTTTTTAGTGATTTGCCTTTATTAAGTTTTCCAAAGAGTGAATTCATTTTTCTTAGGAAGAACTCTTTTTCTCACTAATATTTAATTAGCTTTTATAATATTTAACTAATTTCTATTTATAACATCAAGTACAACTTGTATAATACAGCTTTGGAAACAGACACAACTGACTTTCTATAAACATTCTACTCAGCTAGGAGGGTCACAGATGTTAAGGCCTATTAGAGAGCAGCCCACACCTTCAAGATGATCATGTGTGGTAGGCAACAATCAACACATTTATGGGGAAGTATAGAGAACACACTATAATTAATTAATTTGGCCACTGAAGCGATGGGCTAATTGAATGATTAGTGCTAGATGCTAGGAGTATAAGGATGCGTAAGACTTATTCACAGTTTAGTTAGCATAACGGGTTAACATCTGAGACCACACCAAAGCCCCTCAGTTCACGCCTATGATTGAGAAACATATACTTGATACTTCTCTGAGAATATTTTAAATTTAAGAATAAAATTGGAAAAAAAAAAGAATAAAATTGGAAACACACGAAGAGATGTTTAATCTCATTAGTCACTAGAGAAATGGAGATTAAAACCCAGTAAGATGTCAGTACCCAACTATTAAGACGATGACAATTTTTAAAAGACCTGACAATACCAAGTGCTGGTGATCCAGTATCACTACTGGAATTCTCATCCATTGCTCGTGGGAATGCAAATGGCACAGCTGCATAGTTTGGCAGTTGAATATAAAATTCAATGGATGCCAGCTATATAACTCAACAAGTCCACTACTAGGTATTTTACCAAAAGAAATAGAAACGTAAGTGTACATGAAAACATGTATTTGAATGTTTGTAGTGGCTCTATTCACAGCAGCCAAAAGTCAACACAGTTGCTCATCATTTGGTAGGTGGATAAACAAGCTGTGGTATATCTATACAATAGAATACTACTCTGTTATAAAAAGGAAAAAATTGCTTTACAAGAATTTCAGATGAATTATGCTAAGTAAAGGAGCCCAGACTCAAAGCAGCATACATTAAGAGTTGGTTTATGTGGCATTCTGCAAGAGGTGGTTCTAATAGAAATCTGAGTTCCCGTAGCTTCAATGAGATATGGGTCAGGGAGAGGGAGAGGAAGAAGGGAGAGAGAGGGGAGCATCTGAATTGCTTTCTCATTAATTACATCAAGTTTTCAGCCTCAGTTTCATCTATCAGTAAAATGATACTTAAGAGTAAATTCCACATTCCTTTCAATGAATCCTAAATGAGCCAATCTTAAGGCAATATGGAAAGCATTCTAGTTTTATATCCTGGGAAGCTGTTACATTTTATCTAGGAAGCTACATATGATATATTGTTAGTCTCTTCCTTATTCCTTATTCCTTATTCCTTATTCCTTATTCCTTATTCCTTAAGGAATAAATTAATAAGCCTAGCTTTTTAGAGAGTGAATAACTCAGAAGGTTTTAAATTTCTGGGCTCTTTGCAAAGTTGGGTATTTAAATCAGTTAAATACTGTTTCTAAGTCAGTTAAATACTTAGTACATAAAGGCAGCAAGTTACAGAGTTGCTAATAAGCTGGTTTAAAACTCCGTTGGTTAAGAAATTTAGTTTTGCCCAAGGGAGCTTTAGGTATACATCTTAATACTTAGACAGGTATTAAATTAGACAAGTCTAAAAATTGAACAAATAATTAATACTGTATTTTAACTGGTTTTTTTAAATTTTAAAATGTAATTACTGGAGTAATCTTGAACATATTCTCACTTTAAAAAAATCCAAAGATACAGAGTTCATCTCTTTTGCCTTCACCCCAGTGACACAAATCCATTTGCAGAGGCTACCACTATTAGTAGGGGACTGAATCATTCTAGATCATCCAATGCATTTTCGAATGTTTGTATGTGTGCATTATTATTTAATATACATGCACTTTGAAACTTCTTTTTACGGGACATCTGCGTGGCTCAGTCAGTTAAGCTCTAAATCTTGGTTCAGCTCAGGTCATGATCTTAGAGTTGTGAGCTTGAACCCCACGTGGGGCTCTGCACTCAGTGTGGGGTCGTCTTATCCCTCTGTGTCGGCTCCTCCCACCGGGTGCTCTCTCCCTTCCCTCGAATAAAGAAAATCCTTAAAAATTTTTAAAAAACTTCTTTTTACATAAATATACACATTTGTACAAACACACACATAAGCTTGTTTATTTCTTTTAACATCAATAGTATTGAACTGTGCATTGTTACTCAAGATGCTTTTACTGCTTTTACTGTTAACAATGTATTGTGTGCGTACTGTGAAATCTGTGTCACTACACAGATTTCTCTCATTCTTTTTACCTGTGTACAGTTTATTATAGTGTAGAAAGTATTACAGTTTTTATCTGTGACTAGTTTTATTTGAAAAACTAGTATATGAATATGCAGAAAATTCAGATAGTTCAAAAGTATCTGATAGAAATTAAGTCTTCCTCTGACAGCAAATTCCTGATTGCTTTATGGTCTTTCATATCAGTTCCCTGTGTAGACTTTCAAAGGCATTCTATGAATATATAATAAAAAATATATTTAAATACACATTACCATGTATATATACCAAAATGGACATGATGTGTTTTTTATATAGTTTTATATTTGTGGTATACTTCCTTTTGTATTAAAGATATGTGTATATGACTGTGTAGTATGTAGGTATATCATATATAACATATGATATAGGTTATTGTTTAAAAAATTATATAATACTTTTGATAACTGAAAGTAAGCACTACGGTCTCCAAATTTTGCTTCTTTCATTAACAATGTATCTTGTAACTGTTTTAGCACACAAGGATACATCTCATTCTTTTATATAGTTGCATGATATTTTCATACAGATATAAAAATTTATCTTATGCTCTCACAATGAATGCAAATATATGGTATTTCTGGTCTTCTAATAACAAGTAACATTTCAATGGATTTTCTTTTTTTTTAAGATTTTATTTTTTCAATGGATTTTCTTGAAATTACAATGTTGTGTATATGATAAAAATTCCTAGAGGAGCCACAATTTATGCATCCATTCTTTTACTGACATTTAGTAAATCCCAATATCTTATTATTATATAAGTGCTCCAACAGGCATCTTTCCACATAGTTCCTAGTATAAATGTGGGAGTATTGCTCTAGAAAAAAACAGAGTTGAAATTTTTGAAGGTTTATTGAAATTTAATTTTAAAATATACTTTCAATCTGTCCTCCAAAAAGCTCTATTGCTCCCACCAGCTGAAAATGAACAAATTTACACCTACATTTACCATTGCACAATATTTTTAAGCAATTTGATGAGTGGGAAAAAATGGTATTTAATCATTACTTTCATGTTAATTTTCTTGTCTCCTGGTGAGGTTGAACATATATGTTCTTGTGGTTGTGTTATTTGTAATTTCCTTTTCTGTATGTTATGTGTTAGGGTTAGGGTTGGACTCAGTTATTTGTTTTTTGCTAATGCTTCATATAAATTCTTTATATATTTTGGATATTATTTTTTTTAAAGATTTTATTTATTCATTTTAACAGAGAGAACACAAGCAGGCAGAGAGGCAGGCAGAGGCAGAGAGAGGAGCAGGCTCCCTGCCGAGCAAGGAGCCCGATGCAGGACGCTGGGATCATGACCTGAGCCGGAGGCAGCTGCTTAACCAACTGAGCCACCCAGGCGTCCCATATTTTGGATATTATTACTCTTTATTGATTTAGTAAAGTTTATCCATTTTTTCCCTCCTTTACTGCTCTTATATTTTTGTTTTGTTGAAGAATATCTTCTGTAGATTCCCCTCTTATAGTTACTTCCTACTTCTAATTTGTATTTTTAACCTTTAGCTTTTTAATCCATTTGTAATTTATTTTTGCGAATCCTGTGAGATAGTGATCTTTATATTTTTTTAATAGGCAATCAATCTTCCAACACAATTCACTGAGATACTCTTTCAACACTGACCTTAAATTCTACCATAATCATGTAAGACATTCCCCTGCGCACATGATTCTGTTTCTAAGTTTGCCCTGCTGTTTGATCTATTTTCTACTCTATCAATACCATGGTGTTTTCATTACTAAGTTTTTAAAATATTTTCTCAGCTCTGGTAGGAGAAATTGCTGCCTTTACTTCTGAAGTATTTTGCTTCAAAAAAAAATTCTTTGTTTTCCTGTTGCATTTTCATTTTTTCAAATGGGTTATAAGTTAACTTATCAAATATTTTACAAACTCTCTTGATATATTAATTGGGATTGCCTTGAATTTAAGGAATAATTTGGAGAGTACTATCAGCATTTAAGAAATAAATTATTCCATGTAATTATAATTTTTAAGAATATGAGTGAAGAGGGCGCCTGGGTGGCTCAGTTGGTTAAGCGACTGCCTTCAGCTCAGGTCATGATCCCGGAGTCCCGGGATCGAGTCCCATGTCGGACTCCCAGCTCTGTGGGAGGTCTGCTTCTCCCTCTGACCTTCTCCCCTCTCATTCTCAGTCTCTCTCTCTCTAATAAATAAATAAAAAATCTTTAAAAAAAAAAAAAAGAATATGAGTGAAGAAATTCCATCCTAGTTGAAGAAAATGTATAATTAGGTTTATACTTACATTCTTCCATTCTCTGTCTTTCAATAAACTTTCCAACTTAGTTCTATAGTTCTAACCCATAATACCCATTCAGTCATAAAGAAACTTTATTTTCAATTAAAAATCAGCATTTGTAGCTAAGGGAGGGCCAAATCAGCTTCAAAACTATCTACTTTTTCTTGTTTTTCCAGTGCTTAACAAAATATTTGCAATATCAGTTTACTGGATGTTAACCTCATAAATATGCTTTTTTACCACTCTTGTATGGGAAAAATGTATTAATCTAGACTTCACTTACTTTAGGATTTCGTGGTAATTCAACTTTAGCTGGATTGATGATTCACTTTTGCCCTACTTAAAACTTAAAAAGAAAGGTTTACTTAGCAAATTAATAGTGTAAATAGGCAGTGAGCATGTTTAAGCCACTTTGAATACTATTTTTAAGGGCTTTAGCAAATTAATTTTATGCAAATGGTGTTGCTAATGCTAGGCCTGTTAATCTGTTCATTAAAGCCAGAGGGAGCAAACTTTATTTTGGCAATTAGTTGAAGTTACTATATGTATTAAAAAGCACTAAACTGCATTTCTTTTAAAGCATGCTATAAATTTAGACTTTTCACTAATTCAGACTTTTCCGTCATTCCATAATGGGATGTAATGAGTTTCAGACTTTGGCCTTTGGTCGCTGGGGGGAGATTGCATTGCTCAGAACCACTAACACAAAGTATAGAGTTCTTTCGACTTCAGGGCGTGGGGTGGGGGAGAATGTGCTTGGTCAGCTCCTATCTGTCAGGGAAAGACTCACCTGGCTGGGAGGAGCACCACCGCCCCTCTGAGGGAGGGAAGCCGGCAGACTGCCCCAGTCTGTCTTTCAAGACAGAGAAGAAATGCCATTGCTTCACAGGACAATGATGGGCCCTGATCCATTATCAAATGTCAGGCTGCTGTTGCGTCCAACTGCTCTCCCTGCTCCAGAAACGCCATGTTGTCTGATAGGGTTTGGAATGAGAGACGTAGCAGGTGGCAACTATCGATGTGACCTTTCAGGTTATCTCCAGGACACTGAGTGCATTTAAAGGGATAAAGTTGACATTTGTGCTTATGATCATTCATATTCTCGTCATCTGTCCATTGATCTAAGACACTGGTCACATCAATGTCTAGAAGCCCAGTGACAAATGTGACATATGACTGATAGGCAAAAGCTCAAGTGAATTTTGCCATTTATTATTATAATTATTGTTGAGTCAATTTTCTTTCCCCAATTATGGGGGTGTTGGGTAGTGAGCTGTCAAAAGTAAAGATATGGCTTCCTAATGTCATGGTAAGCTATGGGAAATACTTTGATGTACAAAAAGGCTATCTTTTAGCACCCATATCTGCTTCTTTCTCCACTATTTCCTCATAAGTAACTTTTTAAATGACTAAACCTATGACTTTTTTCTTAAGGGAGCCACATTGTACCAGATGCTTTATATCATTTATTTGTTTTTATTCTCAAGTGTATTCATTACCTATTTTTTATTGAGGTATAATTGACATATATTAATTTTGGGAGGACAACATAATGATTCAATATTTGTATGTATTGCAAAATCATCATCGCACTAGTCCAGTTAACACCATCACCATACATCATTACATACATTTTTTTAATTTTAAAGAGAAACTTCAAGATCCACTCTCTTAGCTACTTCCAAACACGCAATGTAGTATTAACTGTAGTCACCATGCTGTGCATTACATCCTCAGGACTTATTCATTTTATAACTAGAAATTTGTACCTTGTATCTCCCTTGACCCGTTGTGCCCACCCCACTCTGTGCCTTTAGCAACTACCCATCTGTTCTCCAACTCCATGAGTTCAGTTTTTTGGGCAGGGAACTTAGTGAGGTGTTGAGGTTTCTTTGTTTTGTTTTGTTTGGGTTTGGTTTTTTTAGAGGGAAGTCATGCTTATGTGGGATTGGAGGCAGAGGGAGAGAAAGAGAATCTTAAGCGGGCTCCACGCCCAGCATAGAGCCTGATGTGGGGCTCAATCTCACAACACTGAGATCATGACCGGAGCTGAAATCAAGAGTTAGACACTTAACTACCAACCAGGTGCCCCTTTTTAAAGATTCTAATTCCACAGTAGGTGAGCAAATACAGTATCTTCTATCTTTCTCTGTCTGACATTTCACTTAGCATAACATCCAGCAGGATCATCTATGTTGCTGCAAATGGCAAGATTCCATTCTTTTTTATGGCTGAGTACTATTTCTGTGTGTATGTGTATGTATGATGTTTTCTTTTCCATTCATTCATCAGTGGACATCTTGGTTGTTTCCATGTCTTGGCTACTGTAAATACTGGTGCAATGAACATGGAGGTGAATATATTTTTTCAAATTTGTGCTTTTGTTTTCTTTGGGTAAATTCCCAGACATGGAATTGCTAGATCATACAGTAGTTCTATTTTTAACTTTTGGAGGAAGCTTTATACTGTTTTCCACAGCAGCTGTATCAACTTACATTCGCACCAACAATGCACAAGTGTTCCCTTTCCTCCACATCCTTGTCAACACTTGTTATCTCCTGTCTTTGTTAATAGGCATCCTGGTTATGAAGTAATAGCTTATTGTGGTTTTGACTTGCATTTCCTTGATCATTAGTGATGTTGAGCATCTTTTAATGTACCTGTTGTCCATCTTTATGTCTTCTTCAAAAAAATGTTTATTCAGATCGTCTGCCTATTTTTTAATTAGATTGTTTGGCTTTTTTGCTACTGAGTTTTGTGAATTCTTCTATACTTTGGGTATAAACCCCTTACCAGATATATGATTCACAAACACTTCCCCCATTTGTTAGGTTGCCTTTTCATTTTATTGATGATTTTTTTCTTTTTTTTCTTTTTAATATTATGTGTGTGTATATATATATATATATATATTTTTTTTTGATGACATTCTTTCATGTGCAGAGGTTTTTAGTTTGATATAGTCCCACTTGTTTATTTTTGCTTTTGCCTCTGTTCTTGCTATTAGATTCCAAAAAAATCATTATCTATAACTATGTAACAAATTATGTCTAATTTAGCAGATTTAAACAAACATGTGTTATTAACCAGTTTCTGTGGTCAGTAATCCTGATGAAGTTTACTGGATACCTTTGCTCAGGATTTCTTAGAAGTTTGTAATCAAGATGTTGGCAAAGGGCCTCTCACATGTCTGTGCTCAAGGTGACAACGGGGGGGCAGCTCTGCTTCCAAGCTCACTCACATGGCTGTTGGCAGACCTCAGATCCTTACTGGCTGTTAGTAGAGACCTCGATTCTTCTCCACATGGGCCTCTCCATAGGACAGCTCACAACATGACAGTTGGCTTCCCTGAGAATAAGGGAGCTAGCAGAAGGATGAGTCAGTGCCTGAGATGGATGTCATAGTCTCAAAGTGGCATCCCACAACTTTTGTTAAAAGTGAATCACTAAATCTAGCCCACATTCAAGGGGAGGGGATTATACAAAAGTTGAATACCAGGAGGTAAAGATCATTCAGGGCCATCTGGAATGGTGGTGCCTACTAGGGTAAATGGATAAAGTAGGGGTCACATTCCTTCTGTGTTTCAGCGACAAGGCAACTAAGATTTACAAAGTTACTGTGTAAGAGCACACAGTTAATATTTTTAGCCCAACATGGGGCTCAATCCCAAGATCCTGAGATCATGACCTGAGCCAAAGACAGACACTTAACTGACGGAGCCAGTTAAGGTGCCCAGGTGCCCCTATAGTACATTCCTTATTGGTGAGAACTTTAAACTTCTTTAACCAATGCCTAAACTCACAGTGAGAGACATATGCTCTCATGCTGGGACAGGTGAGGGCTGGAGATGACTCAGCTCAGCTGGGTCATGCAAAAATATTGGTGCCTGTAGGGGAGAAAGGTGCTTTGGATGGGAAATTAATCTTAATTTTAATTTTGTTTTTGTCTCCCTCTCTCCCATGTATATTTCTACACTGAATACCATGGATTGAGTATGACTGCAGTTAAGACAGAAACACACATCCTATCCTACACCATACTTTTCCCATATCTGCCCCAGACTAGTCTTATCCTGAATTCGATTCTTCTGATCCTTATTGAACCCATAAAATCCAGTTCTTCTGGTGCAGTTTTGCTATCCCCAATGTCATAAATCATTTGAAAGGCCTGACTCACAAAATACCAAAAGGTGTGAAAGTGAATTGTTATAGAGTGCAATTTATGTTTCCTCTTTGTAGTTACTTTTTGTAAGACAAATGCACAAACATTTCTTGAAGATATTTTGTTATAGAAAGATCTCAACCAAACTTTTGGAAAAATGTATTTTGTTCTGCAGCTTATCTAAAAATGAGAATGTTGTTGGTATTAGATGGTTTTACAACCCAAAGGGTTAAGAGATTAGCAGCAATGTATCCTTGGACAGCTTATTATCATTGATTTTTTTTTAAGCTGATTTTTCAAGAGCAAGGGTGATTGTCCCCACTGCTCCCACAAAGTTATGGACAAAGACATCTTGTCCATTTTTAAAATGGAACTTGAATACTAACTTATGTTCTTCAAACTGGCATGAACACTACACTAATTAAATTATAGTAACTGACATTTATAAAACAACTACCATGTAAAAAGCACTGGGCTAAATATTCTCATCTCTATTATTTAATACTCATCTCTATTATTTAATACTCATATCAACCATATGAATTATTATTATCATTATCATTTTTTAAATTCAGGGGATAAACTTAAGAAGATTAAATGATTTTCCCAAGGTTATATAGATAGTAATTCACAGAGCCAAGATTAGAACTTATATCTTTTGACTCCAAGTAAAAAGCTCCTTCCATTCTATGTCAAACATGGATAGAAAGTGTGGCTACATTTTTTTAAAAGTTTGCTATTAATTACATAGTATAAATATGTTTCTGGTGGTGTTGATTCTTCATTCATACTCCAAGAAAGTACTTTCAAGGGCCTTATTGTTTTGCAGGAGAGCAATAGGAACTTCTATTTTAAATTTCAAATATTCTGCCAATTTCCTTACCCAAATTGCCTGCAATTAGAACCACAAGATTAGCATTTAAGGATGAGGTGTTTTTTAGGATTGAAACCAGTCATGGTTAGGAAAAAGAAAACATAGTCAACTCTTGACTAACTGAGATAATAGGAGACAGGAATTGTGCGTATAACCGAGGCCTATAACGAATTCTAAGTTTTTAATTTTAACTAGTAGTTTCAAATTTTTCCTCAAAAAAATCAATTTTAATTTTTCGGAATTCCACTAAGAAGAAGTAAAATTAAACATTATGTTAGTTAGGATTAAGTTCAGCTATGGGAGAGGATACTCCCAAAATTGTGAGTGAAATAGTTAATTTTTCTGTCATATTCAGTCTGAAGATGGCCCGTCCAGGAGTGACATGGCAGCTCCAGTCATCAGGACCGGCCTTCTTTTAGAAGCAGTATTGCAGTACCCCTTGGGTGTGGCTATTGTGCTCCTATCAGAGATGGCTATGGGCAACAGTCATCACAGACACAAACCAAGCAGCAGGATGGAAGACGGAAGGACAGAACTTTATCTCCATTTTATAAATTTTATTTTATTTATTTACTTATTTTTTATTTTTTAACAATTTTATTTATTTATTTGACAGAGAGAGAGAGATCACAGATAGGCAGAGAGGCAGGCAGAAAGAGAGGGAGAAGCAAGCTCCCCGCGGAGCAGAGAGCCCGATGCGGGGCTTGATTCCAGGACCCTGAGATCATGACCTGAGCTGAAGGCAGAGGTTTTAACCCACTGAACCACCAAGGTGCCCCTTTATCTCCAATTTAAAGAGACTTCCCAGAAGTATCAGATGGCATGTCCCTCAAACCAAGGTGTACAGCATTAACCCCATGAGAAGCTGGAAATGCAGTTTTAAGTGAAGGTGCCAATATGACAGACTGAAAATAAAGGTTCGATTAATTTGAGAGGGAAGTTGAGGATATATTATTGGTGACAACAAGGTATATCTACCTCAGAAACTGAGCTATTACTAATTTTTAGAAGTGCATAAAAAATAATGTCTGATGAAGTAGTCAAAAAGTTGGCAATCAGAAGAAGGCACAAAGACAATATGTGTATCACTTCCTGGGTCACCAAAAGTTGAATGCAAACTCTCCTTATTTAATACCTTTCATATTGGAAATTGTGGAGACAAAGTTTTACACTGAATAATGGCAATGTATGGCCAGATTTATGACCCAATAGACTTCGACTGTGGCAAGAGATGTTTGCCTAAGACAGGGATCATTTCCCTGATGAAAACTTGAAAAGTCCATCCTGAAACATCTTAGCTTTCAGTACTGACCTATATGGCCTGTATATACGTTAATTTATTGAAGCTAGGTTTTGAAGCTACTCAATCTTCAAACTCTCTCTTGGTGTAATGAAAATTTATTATTCACTGGATAAATTAGCACTTGCTGTAGTTGTCCAAAATTTATCTCTGTCAAGTTTCAAGAGCCTCTCCTTTGAGCTACCTAGTGTTCCAAGGTGAGGTGAATAAAATTTGGCTCATTATAGTTAATTTGTGAGGAAAAAGTCATGTAGTAGTTCCACCCCAGCCTGATGATCCACCTCTTCCAAGTGACCTGGCATTCCCATTCCAAAAGGAAAAAGAGGTTTTTTTTTGTTTTTGTTTTTTGTTTTTTAATGCCTTCTCACTACAACATCAGTCCTGCTTGTCTTCTTCATCAATTTTCTTTCCTGCTCTTGACCATGTTTTTTGAGAATGTCCTGACTACCTGACTACTCCACTACAGAAACTAGTGTTAACAGCATAACCAATTTTAGTACAAACATTCAAGACTTAACATTTACTCATTTTCTTGTCTTGACTCAACAGTAAATATGTAATGACATTTCATCTCCCTGATGTTTCAGTCAACTCAGTTGTAAAATGAATGAGCCTGGGCTGGATGGTTTCTAAGATCCCTCTCAGCCCAGGACAAGTCCATGATCCTGGGACTCCAGCATCAGAGCTGATGAAAATGTTTCAGGAAATCCCATTCTTTTAACCACACTGTAGTGAATAGATAAACCTATTCCTAATAATGACGCAAAGGTTCCACCCACCCTCTGCTGTTAATGACCACCCACCTGTCTAGTCACCTTGCTATCCTAAAGGTTCTATAATCTTACACTACTCGAGAGTGAAAAGAAAGAACTCCATGAGTTGATGTACATATAATTGAATGTCAATAAGTTACATGGGGGGTAAAATGGTCACCATTAATTAAAAATCACTCATATTTAGTTTTGGCATTACTGCACATTTTGTGGAGAGCTGATTTCTGCATAATTATACATTCATCTTTTGAAAAAATTGCACATTTTTATAGCCCAATGATTTACATTGCATCCAGAAAAGAACTCACGCTGGAGGAAACTAGCCGGGAAATGGCAGGCAATCCACATATAGATAATTGAGAATGTAATTTTATCTACTATCTTTTATCAAAAGGACTTGAAGCAGTTTACAAAACTGCACATGACACCATGTAATTGAGAATTCATCATATTCCGTTCAATCAAATCCTCGTGCTAGGGCAACTTACACATTCAATTAGGTGCATTTGTCTTTGGGAAGTTTGCAACTAGTCAAGATGGATTCTTAGTATGTGTAAAACTTTTACAAATAAGGATAATAACAGCTCCCCTGCTGTATCAATAAATCACCGTAGTTCCAATGTGAAAGACTGACAGCAGCTGTCAGAACACAGTTTCTTTGAAATGCTTTATAAATACCATCTAAAGAGCCAGATTGTTCTTTAACAGCCTTGTTATCCTAATGAAATCACTCCGCTTCCTAATCTTTGCTTCAGACACCACCAAGGTTGGGCAAAGGAAACCCCATCTCCCCAAATGACTCTAAACACCAAGTTTGGATGACAGATTAATGATTGGATCTGCCTCTCCATTAATTTATTTGCAGGAGACACCTGTGCCAATAACCTCGTTAGGGTTTGGAGCTTGTCCCTAGAAAGGCATGCCTTCCCTCTCACTGAATCCGCTTCCCATAATTCTTAATTACTTTCTATTGCCGGGTAGGGAAAAGCACATGACATGGAAAATTTTATAGGGTCTAATCATTAACCAACTCTGTTCTTATGTGGAGTTAGAGTGTCGAAGAAAATGGTCTATCTCTATCCCTCTAGCTACTTTCAAAATCATTGGCCAAAGGAATTTTCCACATACATTTTCTGCTTGAGAGCCATTCTCTCAGAGATAACAGAAACACTTTCAGAGCCCTTACTCTATTAGGTACTGCTCTTGCCCTTTATACAGAATTCATTTAATCCCTCAGCAACTCCATTAGTGAAATCATGCTGTTATTCTGATTTTATAGACGAGAAAACTGAGCCACAGAAAAAAGTCACTTGCCTGGGCAGTGGAGCCGTGATGCGAAGCTAGATTGTCTGACTCCAGAGGTCCTGCTCTAACTGCCATGCTCTTCTCCCTCAGGAAAGGAGACTTCCCAAAAGAGAAAACAACTCGTGAGCTTAGCCTTCTTTGTTTTTGGACATTTACCCAACTACAATGGAGATAAAGGGAGTTCTGAGATATTCCTTCAGTGTCACCAAACCAAACTGGTCTGCAGTAAACATTCCAATTTCATTCTAGTGCCTGGATGTCCCGTGTATTTAGCTCTTGCCCTCCAGTCCTGAGACTGTCCACCTTGGCTGCACACTGCAATCACCTGGGGAGCTTTCAAGAATCCTGATGTCCAGCCCCCACCCTCCCCCCTCATTTTCCCCCTCACGATATAGTATCAAACAATGATATGCTATGAAGAAAACTAAAGATAAGAACAAGAATAGGGGTTGCTGGAGTGAGGGTATAATTTGAAGAGAGTGTCACTTCTGAGGAGGTACGTGGGCAGAACCTTGATTGAAATGAGAAGCAAGCCATGTCAGCATCTGGGACGGGGCTCAAGCAGAGGGCACCCCAACAAGGACAAAGGTCCTGATAGGAGACGATGCATGTTTACTGTGAAGAACAAAGGAGCTTGGGGAGATGAGTGCAGTTGAGTGAAGCAGAGACTGGTAGCAGATGAAGATGTGGCTAGGTACCAGACGGCGTGAGGCCCTACAGACCACCGTGAGGAGCCTGGATTTTATTTCCCAGTGTACAGAAAAGCACTTGGAGTTAGTTGAGCAGGAGAGTGGCGTGATCTTGTTTATATCTTAAAAGGATGACTCTTGGCCGTCTGTGGAAAATGAACTGGAAGGAGCAACTTTAGAAGATGGAGACTCGCTGGGAGGGGGATGTGTAGTCATCCTTGAAAAAGAGGCTGTTGACTCTGGCTGTGGGACGACAGTGGAGAAAGAAGAAATACAGGACTTGTTGGTAGATGGGATGGGGGGTAAGAGGGAAACGAGGGGTCCAAGGATGACTAGGGGTTTTGCCAGAAGAATGAAATATGAGTATTTACAGAGGTTTAAAAAGAGAACACTGGAAAGTAGGATGATTGTGGAGTGGGAACAAGAATCAAAAATTGTGTTTAAGACCTAGTAATTCTGATTTTCCTTTTAGACATCCCAGTGGAGAGCTTAATAATCAAGTTTGGAGCTCATGAAAGAAATCAAGCATGGGGATATAAATCTGGAATTCATCAGCATACAAATAAGTGATTTTTGAATGCTTTATAAAGCCTCGTAAATCATATCTTTAAAAATATATTTACTGCTTGACTATTTTGCTAATGTGTATTTCTAGGTGCTTTAATCAAACCTAAAGTGACCAAAAATATTATGAATCATTTGCAGGCACCTAGATTATCCTTGTCCCATCACAACCACGAAGTAAGTGTATTTATTTCCCATTCAACTTCCCACCCATTTTCCCATTTAAGTGTCAAATTCTTTTCCTGATCTCCCCTTATTTTCACTAGACCATCCCTACTCCTCACAAGCCAAATGATTTCAGAAGGGGATTTTCTTTTTACAAAGACACTAAAATCCTTCAGTGTTAGTTGAGCGATGAGTGCCTAGGGATTGGGGTGGTTCAGTGAACTAATAACTGCCTTCTCACCTCTGGGATCCACGTTCTAATACAGCCTTTGATTAAAGTGGCTCTAAATCATCCTGATTATCATTGCCCTTATTATAAAGCGTGCACCACTCAAATTGGGTCGAGATACTTTAAGAAGTTTTTTATCATTCATATAACTGCCTGGCCATGAAACTCTCATTAGATTTGCTCTCTTACATCTTCTACATTCGAGTGCATATGTGTGAACAGCCTGATGAGAAATGGAGATTTGCCATTGACTTGTATAATGTAAGGCCTGCAGGTGGAAAGTTACCTGCTTCTTAAAATGTTCAAGGACCAGCTCTGCTTCATTACTTCGGCTCCTCTCTTCTTCTTCATCTCCCTCCCTCTCTCTCTCTCTTCACATTAGGGATATTAAGCTCATCTATGATTGTTCATCCGTTTGTTTTTCGAGGAACACTATTTATTATCTAAAATTTACATATTTGTAACACTTGCTTCTGAGTGGAAAGGTTTTAATTATAAACCCAAAGCAACCCGTTTTTCTATCAGATGTGAATCGCACTGCATGGTTCATACTGTTTAATCACTGCAATTCACCCTTCAGAAGATACACCAGATATGTACTACATATCTTCACAGCTTGTAAGCCAGCATTAGTAATAAAGAACTAATCAACTTAGCATTCTAATCTGGACCTTCGTTTTTCCATTTTATTGTTTAAGTGAGTCTAGGCTTTATTGCTAAAAAAGGAGCTCGAGAAAAAGAAACTGACAAATTTTCCATAATTCCAGGTTACTTCTGGGCTATTTTCATATTTGACCCAAACATTGATGTGAGGCAAATATGTTGACGGCAGGTGAAAGTCGGTAATCCTAACTGAAATTAAAATGTGTAGGTATGAAGGTAAATAAAGTCTTATATTGAGAGTCAGAGATCAAGGGCATAAACGCAGCAATGGGTGGGTCTTGGCTTGATAACTGCTTACTCAAAAAAATATTTGGTGTGGCAGATTCATTGACCCAAACTCTGAATGGGCTAATGGCAATGGGAAGCAACTAGATGTTGCTAAGAAACAAGCTTCATTAATGGAAGAACAGTGTCTGGACCAACGGGAGTAAGTGGTCATTTGGCCAGACCACATCTGGATTTTAGATACATACTAGCACCAAAAAGTATTGACAAAAGAGAATCATTCAATGAAAGATAATAGCTGTAGTGAGGCGTGTGGATAGTCACATTATTGAAGCATGTAGATGTCGTCAGCCTGTGGACAAGGTAACAACAGAAGCAGCAGGAGGTTGAAGAGGTTAGAGAAGACATTTGTCTTCAAGTATTTGAAGGACTAGGAGTAAAGGATGGCTTAACCTCCAGTTCATGGTTTAATGAAATTCTAGGGAACAGAACAAGAAACAATACTAAGGAGATACATGACAGCAGCCCTTCCCTGGCTGACCCTCAGAATCATCTGTAGAGTTGTTGTTGTTTTTTTTTTAATATTTTATTTATTTGAGAGAGAGGAAAAGAGCAGGGGAGGGGCAAAGGGAGAAACAGATTCCTCACTGAGCAGGGAGCCGAACTTGGGGCTCCATCCCAGGACCCTGAGATCATGACCTGAGCCAAAGGCAGATGCTTAACTGACTGAGCCACCCAGGTGTTCTCGTCTGTAGAGTTTTTATGATCAAGATTCCTGAGCCTCCTCGTTCCTATTGATTCTGATTCAGTGGTTCTTAAGTGGAGGTTGTAATTTGTGGTTTTGAAAATATTTTATGGGGAATGGTGTTCACCTTGGTTTGGAAACAATTCTAAGGAGGCGAATTTCATTTTGACATAAGAACTAAATTTCTAACAATTTCTACTATTCTGAAGCAGAAATTGATGTCAGTCTGCCCTTGGGGGGTGGGGGGAGTAAGCCCCTCATTATTAGAAATGTCCAAACAGTGACTAAATATTGAGGGAAGATTTACCGTTTAAGAGTAGGATGTGTTCAGGACACCTGGGTGGCTCAGTCGGTTAAGCATCTGCCTTAGGCTCAGGTCATGATCCCAGAGTCCTGGGATCAAGTCCCGCATCTGGCTCCCTGCTCCTCAGTGAACCTGCTTCTCCCTCTGCTCTGCCTTTCTCTCTCTCCATCTCTCATGAATAAATAAAATCTTTAAAAAAAAAAAAGAGTAAGGTGTGTTCAATGACTCCAGAGGCTACCAGGCACTTTTAGGACCCGTAAGCTCTCTGATGGCAGGAGCAGTATATGGTTGCATTTTGCCCCAGCATTTGAGACCTTGCAGGGGGTCAAACACCTGCTAGGTATTGAATGAATGTATGCAAGTACCCTTCAGGTAGCAGGGACACAGTGGCTGGAATCCTGTTTCTTAGCACTCATCTCTAAACCCATGCTGCTTCACAGCCAAACGTGTACTCCTTCCCTGTACTATATTCTTCCCTTTTTTGACTCTTATCCAATGTCACAGATTGTCAAAATTAGCAAAGACATAATATAAATGGTACCTTCTAACATGAAAGTGGCTTTTCTTTTTTTTCTAAAGATATTTATTTATTTGACAGAGAGAGAGAGAGAGAGAATACATAAGCAGTGGGAGAGGCAGGCAGAGGGAGAAGGAAAAACAGTCTCCCCCACCCTGAGCAGGAAGCCTAACGTGGAGCTCCATACCACAACCCTGGGATCATGACCTGAGACAAAGACAGACGCTTAACCAACTGAGCCACCCAGGTGCCCTAAAAGTGGCTTTTCGAGATAGAAAATAAAACACAAATGTCTGTCACTTCCCTGTACCCCAGGCCTCACAGCATTCCTCATCCACACCCCCACCCAGCCCCCAAGTGTCTGCTCTAAGTCAACCTCCAGCTTTAGTGTCTCCAATTGCCCACTCATTTGAACCACCAGGATTCCCAGTATCTTTTCTCTTTAAAAAAAAAATGACCATATCGGGCTTCTACATTGTTCTAACCTCAAGATTATTTGATTCTAACTGAAGAAATCACAACTCTTTGGGATACTTTTTCTGTCAGCTCAGAATGAGGAAGATTTCTCGCCATCCACTACACCCACCATGTTTATTTCTGCTTCTGTGCTTTTGTAACTGTTCTTTCTTATTTCCTCAAATCCAAAACCCATCGATTATTAAGATTCAACTCAAGCTACACCTTCATCATGGAGTCTCTGTGTTAACTCCAGAATTTGTTAATCTTTCCTGGTTCTGGACCCCTGTAATATGTATATTCTATTCCCATCATTTGTGGCTTAACCAGTTCTTCTCTTGAAATGTTGCCCAACAGTATCAGCTTCTGAACACAGGATGTATTACATTTCTTGGTATTTTCCAATGTTTTGACCTGGATTGCACACAGCATATTTCTTCAGAAAATGCACGCTTGTTGATTTCATGTAAGATTAAGTGCATCAGTCTGACTATGTTGAAAAAGTAACTGACATTGGAATTTCTTTGATAATTTCTACATGAAAAGTACCCAAAATCCAGCTTTCTGAATGATACACAGCCTCAGAGAGCTTTGTGTGTGTGTGTGTGTGTGTGTGTGTCCATGTATGTGTGTTTATATAAATGCTATAGTTATTCCCAAACTCCCCTGTCTTCCAGAAAGTTCTGTGTCTAATTCTGACTCATCTCCATTCTCACCACAGGCTTCACTCTCACCCAGGGCTGCAGAGGATGATGAAGTCCAACTTGTCAGAATTTGTTACTTGCTTGCAAAATATTCACACCTTTGACAGAGCTGTCAGATTTTTGTCCCCAAACCAAATGAGCACACAAACTGATTCTCCTCTCTCCAGACTGGAGGGCAGTGCTTTAAATCAACTCTCAGAAATAGTTCAAGTAAGTGGATCTGTACCAGCAAAAGCCCAAGGAAGGTAACTCTTCATCCATAGTTCATCAGACTCTTAACAAAGATGTTGTCACATTTTAAAATATAATTAAAGGTCCTTCTCTAGAAATGGCTAATGGAGATGGTAAAAGGCAGCTTGAGGTCCAACCACGTGAATGCTTGATGCCTTAATAAATGACAAGCAATCACCTAAATCTGTATTTTTACAATCAACAAAAAAAGCTAGATTAGGGAATACTCTAAAGAAATATCCTCAGGGCGCCTGAGTGGCTCAGTGGCTTAATCCTCTGCCTTCGGCTCAGGTCATGATCTCAGGGTCCTGGGATCAAGCCCCATGTCGGGCTCTCTGCTCAGCGGGGAGCCTGCTTCCCCCTATCTATCTGCCTGCCTCTCTGCCTACTTGTGATCTCTCTCTCTGTCAAATAAATAAATAAAATAAAATAAAATAAAATAAAAAGAAATATCCTCAAAGACTTATAGAGATCAACCCTCTGAAAGAACAAATAAGAAAAATTATAATATTAAATAAATTAAATAATTTATAAAGTTAACATATACTCAAAATAGGACAATATGAGTTGAAAATTATAGATAATAAAAGATACACAAAGTAAGTGGTAAAAAAAAAAAAGTAGAGGAAAATGAGTTCCCAAGTAGACATGAGTTCAGATCAAGGCTTCTAACTTTTCTTAAAAAGATTTTATTTATTTATTTTAGTCAGAGATAGATAGAAAGCATGAGTCAGGGGAGGGGGAGAAGGGGAGGGAGAGAACGAATCCTCAAGCAGACTCCTTGCTGAGCTTGGAGCCAGGCTCCAGGCTCAGTCCCGTGACCCTGAGATTGTGACCTGAGCCAAAACCAAGAGTGGGACGCTTTGACTGACTAAACCACCCAGGCAGTCCCAAGGCTTTTAACTTTTAAAACACTATGCAAAACATTACTTATAGCAATTTTTATTATCAATGGCCACAGGATGAACAGTAGCAGGAACATGGCATTTGATTTAAGAATGACTTTACGTGGCTAATTCTGCAAATAGAGTATCCTCAATAGGTCCACCCTCCCCAGCCCTCTTCAATCAAATATCACTTCTGACCTAGTACTCCCGGTGCTCATAGACGGGCAGAGCCTGGAGGGCTCTGGAAGCTGGTGCAAGACTGTTCTTCCTGGGTAACACGTGGCTTGAAGACATCGATGGACTAGAGAAAAAGGAAATGCAGGGCTGTATTTGTGTTCTTGCAAGGGGTTTCTGAGCAAGTATGCTGAGTCCTGCACTGTAAAAGAGAGGAGAGTACAAGCTTTTTAAAGTTGGAAGAATAGGAAACCATTTCTCAATAAGGAGTTGGCCATTTGCCAGCTGGTATATCATTGACTCAGAGGGCAAGGGCTGCTGTTTCTTCAACCTATATGGAATTGTTAATGCTTAAGCTAGCCCAGCAGCAAGAGCTGAGCCCCAAGGATAAATTCATCCATGACCAGGCAAAGAGAAATATACCTCATTTATGGAATCTGTTAAACAGAGAGAGGAAAAATAAGCAGAATACTCAGAACATAAACTAGAATTTTGGGGACAGACAAAGAACAACTTGAATAGCCACAATATATATACATACACACACATGTATGTATGTATGTATGTGTACAAAATCATATAAAAAGATTTAATAATAGCATACAGCTTTCTGGAAAAATACCAAATTTTTAAAATTCAGTAGTTCAGGAACCTAAGATATAAATAAGAGGAGTTCTAGGAGGGGAAACAAGGAATCAATGGACAAGAGGCAAAAATTAAGCACAAAGTAAAAGGAAAAAAGGCTTCAGTCTACATATCAAAAGTGTTCATGAAATTCTAGGCAGCCCTGATGAAAAAGCACCTATTTAGTATGTAGTAAAATTCCTAAAACTCCAAGAGAAACTTCTAAATATTTTAGAGTGAATAAAACAAGTTACTTACAAAGAAGGAGGAGGAAGAGAATGAGAAGAGAAAGAATCAGACAAGCAAAAGACTTCTCAACTGCAACACTGGAACCTAGAAGATTTTCAGAATTACAGCTCTGGACTACTGAGTGTAAAGACTGTGACCCAATAAAATAATTCCCACTTGAGATAATATTTACCTATCAGCATGAAAGAAAGAAATTTGTAGACATGCAAGGGCTCTGAGAATTTTTCCTCCATATCCTCTTTTTAGAATGTACTCAGAAAAGGCTACAGTCAAATAGCAAATGATTCAGAACAGAGACTTTTAAGATAGAAGATAAAAGGAAAAGCAGGTGATGAGCAGTTAACACTGCAATACTTACAGTTATACTTAAATAATTAATGATAAAGTAACTAGCAAAGTGTGATATAAGTGATAAATTATGATTTCTAAAATAAAAATGACGCTCTATAAAGAAAAACCCAATAATTATCTAAAACAAACAAAAAATTAAATTACTGAAGCAAAATGGGAGTTGTGGGTGTAGGAGGGGGAATAAGAATTTCCCAAATATTGTGTTTATGGGGGTTGCTGCCCATGTGTATTTGTGCTGTGGACCATGTGAGAAAAAGAACGCCCAAAAGTTTCATCTCACTGGGATGGGCAGGAGCAGCGGAAAAAAAATAGAGGAGATAATAATAAGCATTTTGTTTCCATAAAGGAGTTCAGAAATACATGTTTCATTATGACTGTAAGGGATGGAAAGGGACCCACCAATAGAATGATAGAAAAAAATGAAAATGAGAGAACTTCTAAATTAAAAATGGTAGAAAGAGTAATGAATGGCAATTTGATCAAACTAGAAAAAAAGAAAGATAGAGGAAAAAAAGAAAAGGAAGTTAATAAATGTCAAAGAGGAATATATTAACAATAATATCAAAGATAGTTGTTAACACTAAAGATGAATGGGCTACATTTTCCTAATGAAGAAAGCCGTGTTGGGTTGTAAAGTAAAACACACACACACACACACACACACACACACACACACACACGGAATTGTATACATAAAAGGTTAATTACTAAATATTTTTAATTTAGTTAACAATTTTTGAAATTTATCTTATTTTCCAGCTTTATTGAGATATAATTGACATGTAATATTGTATAATGTTGTACAAGTTCTCAGCCATTATTTTTTAAAATAAGTTTTCTGCTCCCTTCTCCCCCTCTTCTCCTTTTAGGATTCCAATAACTTGTAGATTGTTTCTTTTGATGGCATCTCATAGATCAGGTAGACTTTCCTTTTTTTTTTCTTCTTTGTTTTTCTCTGACTGGATAATTTCAAGGGCCCTGTTTTTAATTCAAGGATTCTTTATTGTAATTGTTTCATTCTGCTAGTCTGCTGTTGATATTCTATCTTGCATTTTTCCCCCAATTTCATTCATTGTATTTTTCAGCTCCAGAATTCGTTTTGTTCTTTTTGTGATTTCTCTTTGTTAAACTTCTCATTTTGTCTGTGTATTGCTTTGATTTCATTGAATTGTCTCTCTGTGTTTTCTTGTCACTTGTTGAGCTTCCTTCTTTACCTGGTAAATCACAGATCCCCTTATCTTCAGGATTGGTTACTGGAAATTACTGTCAGCCTTTGTGGTGGTGTCATGTTTTTCTTGATTTTTCCTGTTCCTTAAAGTCTAATGTTGTCTTCATATGTGAAATTGCGAATCTCCTCTAGCTTTTATTGACTGACTTCAGAAGAGAAATGCTTTCCATCAGCTCTGCTGAGACTTCTTAGGCTTTCTTAGATCTATGGATACACCTGCTCCACACTTTTGTCTTCCTCTTGTGGCAGTTTGTATGATCTCTCTTGACCTTGTAATGCATTAGTCTGGGTGCTGGCGGCATCTCCTTTGCTTTCCCAATGGTATTGCTAACTCTTAAGTTTCTGGTATCTCCCTAGCCCACAGATTTGGACCAGCTTTCTGCAAGTGCTCACTAGCCATCTGCCAAAGTCTCCCTTTATTACCATTAGGACCACCCACAGAGCTGACCACAGCCTGGGGTGTGTGTGTGTGTATGTGTGTGTGTGTGGCATGTGGGACATTTGGGGTGCTCACCGTCCAGTTGGGGAAATCCATGGGTGAGGCATCCCCAGTGGCTTCTCGTTGGAGCCCACAACCTAATTAGTAGGATTCATGTCCCTCTATTGCCCTCCAAGAGTCCTAGCTGCCTTTCTTCCAGCAGCTTCCTGCCCCCTAGTAGTGCAGCTCAAGACTCAGTATGCTGGATGGGCTGAGAGAGAGGTGGACCTCTCTGGCAGATCCTGCCTAGCTGGGGGAAGCCAGCTGTTCACTCGTGCGCTCTCACTAGACCCTGCAGCAGAAATTGCAGGCCAGGAAGGTCCCTCTTGGAACTGAGTCGTGCTGCCTTGGAGGAG
Source organism: Nasua narica (assembly GCA_028533885.1). Taxonomy (NCBI): domain Eukaryota; kingdom Metazoa; phylum Chordata; class Mammalia; order Carnivora; family Procyonidae; genus Nasua; species Nasua narica. The sequence continues at coordinate 13,809,364 of CM052814.1, forward strand.
ATAAAAGGTAAAGTCAAACTGCTCCTCTTATCCTCTCCAAAGTACCCAAACTGATACATACCAGGCTCTCTCACCAGAGGCGATACATACCACATACCCGTGGGTATGATCCTGGATCCCACAGTTCCCAAGGAGGCACTTTTGTCCACTGACAGATGCCAAATGATGTTCTTGAGGGAGGGATGTGATCAAGGAGTATTCTCCTGGGCCTTCCTGCTTACTTCACCCTACTCGTTACTAAGTATTGATGATGTGTATCACAGGACATCGAACTTTCACATGATTTTTACTTTCTTCTCTTTACCTTTATTGACTGATTGGCTTTTTCTTTTAATTTTCACAATAAGCTGGGGTCGTTTATATAATCAGAAAAAAAGTAAAATAGTTTTATTGCGGAGAAAAAGGTTTGTATGATAAAGAAATGAAATTCATTGCCCCCATTTTTTTCTTTTTGGCTCTTGCTGAGAAAACAGTGAGCACAGGTACCGTTTATCTCAAACTGCTAATTGGCAACAACCGTGTTCCCATCACGGATGATTTAATTTTCAGAAGCATAAACTGACTTCTGGATTCTTGTTCTGCCTCTATGGGCTAGGAGCTGCTTACCATTTATCAGTCCTTTTTCTGTACGCGGGATCTCCTAAGTACATCAGTTCAGTTGTTTCTCAGGTAAGAGCATCTCTATTTTTAAAACGAGGAAATTAACATGACTAAACAGCTGGTGAGCCACAGAGTCAGGATTCAGACCTAGTCCTGGCGAATTCCGGAGCTCATATGGCTTGCCCCGTCGCTCTATCACTAAGTTTACGAAAACAAACAGACTACACAGCCTTGTCCTTACGTGGCTGCAGTGTGTTTATTTATCGGCAGGGGAAGCTCATAAACAGGCATCAGCGTATTTAATCCTCATTGCATCGCCATGAGGTAGAAATGCCTATTTTTAGAGATAAGGCAATTAAAGCTTAGAGAGAAGTTAAGCTCTTCTCAACACTTCTCAGAGTGTAGACAATTGGCACGCCTTCTGCAAAGTGTGGTTCCCAATCTCAGCCGTACAATTTTGTGCTGTCTGGAGCTTTTGAGCTTCCAAGTTTCTCACCGATGTGTACTTCGAAACAGCCCACCTGGGATCTGAAACTCCAGAGGCGTTCTAGACTAGCTCCCAGCCTAAAAATGAGCAATTAGGTGGCAACAGGACTGATGATTTCCTTCCAGGTTATCAACAGCATGCTGGACTTAATAAACCAACGTTTCCCCCCAAGAGCTCCAAGGGAGTCTTTCTTGTCATTGGAATCGACAGAAACGTGATTTTTGCTTCCTGTGCAGACAGAAGGAAGAGGTTTAGGAGGATCGAGCTGCCACAAAAACATAACGTTCTTTGCTATTCAAATGTAATTCAGATTTCCCTATCCAGCCTTAAGCATGTGCTCAAATATAATCGACCAAACAGGGAGACTTGCATGCTGCCCATGGACATACTTCGGGTTACAGATGTCCTACCCATCTGCCTGGTGTGCCCCAGTTTTGTTTTCCTCCCAAGGAAAACAAACAGGCTGCGTTCTTGGGGAAAGGAAGGGAGGAATCGAAGCCGGTCTGAACATTTCTGTTTCGGAAGAACTCTGCCGGGCTGGGCATTGTAGGAGCACAAGCCGCTTTGTGTCCGGGAGGGGCTTCTGCAGCCTGCCCCACCCCCGCGTCTGGCTCGGGCCCCTCTCCCAGGGTCCGGGGCCGTGTTCGTCACCTGGAGTGAAAGCTGACAGGAATGAGCACAGGCAGGGAGCAGGGAGACGCGCTGGCATGGTCATGCATGACTGGCCAGCAGCCATCAATGGCAATTAAACGTGGAGAGCTCGGGATCTTTTTGGACAGGTTCAAGTTCCCTGGCACTGCTGTGATGAGATGTTTTGCACTGTTTCCCTGTAGTCAGGATGTGACATATTCCCTTGCTCTTGCTCTTTTCTCATCTCTTTTGTGCTGGCCTGGTGCTGCCTACTCACCCGGCACGGACATTTCGATAACTTCATTTTGACAAGAGTTTGGTCAAAGCAGTGGCAAGAGACACTGAATCAGAGGGAAATCGGTGTTTAAAAAAAATGCTCTCTTCCTTTCCAGATGCATGCGTTTTTTTTTTTTTTTTTTTAATTCTTTTTTTTTTTCCCCAAATTTATTTTAATTTTTCAGTGTTTGCATGCGTTTTTTAGCTTGGTAGGTAAAACTGGCCAAGGGAGGATTCCTGCTGAGATTTCCTTGTGTTTCTGGTAATTTACTTCCTTAACTGAATTCAGCAATTTGGCTTCTTTAGAATGCTGCCGTTTTTAAGGGAACGGAAAGAATGCTCCAGGCTAGGCTGTGCTTTTTCAGTGACGTTGGTCACTTAATTCTCTCCAAGGTTGAGATGGGTTGCTATGGTTCTTCATGTGACCGGTGTATAAGTTAGTGGAACTGTATTTATCAAATTGGTCTTGTTAGAAAGAGGGACGGGCTTATGTTAACAGGGTTAGATACCTACTTTGGAGTATGGAGAAAAAAACTGAGGAAGGAAAGGAACCCTCTCCTTCTAGGATAAGTGAAAATAGAGGGAGGAAATTATCACTGAGGTCCTGCGCCTCAGATCTGCCTACAATCTTGATTAACTTCCCTTCATTTGATCATTGCCATCATTCCTTCTTAACTGAGTAATTCACGAACACTTAGAGAATTGCTTCTATGTGCAAAGTAGGGATGCACAAAGGTCTCATTTGACGTGTCGAACACTTAGTGAGCTGTGATATGTGTCAGGAGCGGTCTGAAGCTTTGGGGTCCAAGGAGGACTGAGGTTGGGGGCCAGCTGTCAAGGAGGGGACACAGACCTCTCTGAACACAAGTATGCTCATGAACACTTGAAAGGGGGGCATCCAGGAAGTGAAAGCCTGAAGTCACAAAATGATGAGGTCACCAGGGTGTGGGAAAGAGAACAAACACACCCCTATTAGGTGCAACAAAACAAAATGAGTTTTTTGAACGTGTAGCTGAGGGGGGAAGGGAGATACTAAAATGTAACCAGTAGGTAAAAGATGATCAGTTAAGTTAAAGTAAAAGCCCGGCGCCCATTTTCTCAGCCTAGCATGTAGCATTCTTTCAGTTTGCTCTAAGGTAGGAAGAAATGTGTCTAGTTCATGACTTAACTAACGTATTCCCTTTGCCTCCTCAAAACTCGGGTTGAAAAGTAAAAGCTGTAGACAAATAGGAGGCTTTTCTAGGAGTAGACCAAGGATAACAGACTTAAGCTGTTTGAAAGGGAAATCACTTACATTTTGATACATGACAGAAACTCTGCTTTCTTGCTGAGGAGCAGTCCCTGCAGGTATCCCTTGGATGTGTAGCTTATGACCTGCATCCTTAATATGTGAAAAGAAACAGGAATTGTATTTCAGTCAATCCAAAGGAGAAAAGTGGTAGATGACAAAGTATATAGACTAACGGTGGTTTGAATTTCAGTTCTCTGCCTTACCAGCTCTGTGGTTTGTGGCTACTGTCTTAACTTCTCCACCTCTTAAATTCTTCTTCTGTGAAAGAGAAGTTATACGTATTAATAGGATTATTGTGACTTGCTACCAGAGATAGTGAATGTGGAAAGTACATAACATTTAGAAGGTGATCAATAAATATTATTGATAATTATTATGACTATTATTGTGTAGGTTCTAGTGACTACAACTTTGGAACAGCCTAGATGTTTTGTACTCTTGACAGCTGCTAGTTAGAAACTAAGAGGTAAGCAGACAAAATTAGACAAAATTAGATTCTGGCTTTATTAATTTTATAAACCTGACTTAAGCTCATGCTTATTGTTTGGGAGTCTGGCTTTCAGGAACTGTCTGCACGTCTTCAATTACCTAATTCCTTTCCAAACATTTCCAGTGGATGCTCCCTTAAAAAGTCTCTAAGGAGGATTAATCTCTAATGTATGGGATCTAAAGAATTAAGTATGTCAGGGCATCAATACTAGCAAAGCCTCTTGACATTGATTTTTCCTCTCTGTGAAATGGGGATAAATGGATCACTTACTAATGAGGTACATCTGAGGAGCAGAAAATAAAGATGACTAAAAAGCAATGTAGGAAGTATAGTATGTGTATTGGTTAACTTTTGCTGTGTAACAAACAGAACTTAGTGACTTAAAACAACAGTCATTATTAGCGCACAGTTCCGTGGGTTGGCAATTTGGGCTGAGTTATTATGGGCAATTCTTTTGATGTTCTCACTCATATATCTGCAGTCAGCTGTCAGATAGACCAAGGGTTGTGTGGTCTAGGTTGGCCCCACTCACATGTCTAGCAATAGGTAGGCAGACAGCAAAGGCAGCTCAGTGTTCCTTTATGTGACCTCTCCAGAAGGCTAGCTCATCCTTTTTTGTATGATGGATTCAGGATTCCAACTGCAGCAAGAGAAAGCAAACCCCTAATATTACAAGCATTTTTTGGAACTTCTGTTTGCAACATATTTGTTAATGTTCCATTGACCAAAGAAAGTCACATGGCTATGCCTAGATTCAAAAAATAGAATCTGGTAGAGAAATAGACTCCATGTCTTTATGGATGGAGCTGCAAAATATTGTGGGTATATTTTTTAAGTCTACCACAGTGAAGAAATGTAGATGAAATAGAAGTCCCAGATCTACTATCTAGGTAGACAGGCAGAGCTTTAAAGAACTGTACAATTTATAGAGCATCTGTTAAGATGAGAACTGATTGAAGATCTTTGGAGCAGAGTTTCTGTGAGTAGGGTGGACTGGGGAGACTCTGCTCAGTACAGTAGAAATAGCTAGCATTTGCTATTGCCCTTGTTAACAAGCTATGTGTTGTTGGTTTGGCTGGCTGGAGTAGAGTTCATGTTGGGCAATTATGGGGAAATTTGATACCAAGTTGATAAGTGCAAGTAGGAAGGGGATCTTCGATTAATACTTACTTCTCTGGAAGTCAGAAAACATAGACTCTATTCCTGGCTTTACCGCTCACAAAAACATAAAATCTTGTACAAATTAGTTCACTGCCTTAAACACTTACTTATAAAATGGGAATTATGGAATAGGTAACCTCTTAATTCTATTTTCAATCTAATTATTGATTTTACCTTTAATGAATTTTCACTCAGTTAATGCATTTTGACCCTCCCTGCTTAGGGCTTACAGAATAATGTAGAACTAGACTATTCATTCTTTGAAAACCTATTTACTGTGTGATAGTCCTTCTGTCAGGAACTGGGAAACAACAATGAACAATGAACAAGAGGGACAAGGTCCAAGTCCTTTTTGGTGGTTGGTAGGGGTGAGGGAGAGACAACACACAGTGAAGCAGATCAGTCAGCATAATAGTAGCCAATCATGTTAAACGTCAAGAGAACAATCAGTTCGATGATAAGATAGAGTAAGTGTGCGTGGGTGATGTATATCAAGACTACTTTAATTACCATAACCATGGAGATCCTCTCTAAGGAGATGACTTTAAACTAAGACTTAAAAATGAGAAGGAGCCTGACATATAAAGGACAGATATGAAAGAATATTCCAGGCAGACAGAATAGAAAGTTTAAAAGTCTTAAAAGCATAAACAGATAATGAAAATAGGGAATTATGGGGGGGGAATGGGGTGCAAGGCACTACTATGAATTTCACAATATCAAAGAGGAAGGAATCAAACATAGACAGGGATTCTCCATAAGCCAAGCTCATAGGCGCCAAATGGCACTATGAGCCAAGACTACAAGAAACTCTGAAAGACAGGTAGTTGCAAGATGCTAAGAAATTAAATTCTACCTTCATCACAAACAATGCCAATTGCACACACTGGAAGTGTTGGTTGGGAGAGAAGTCTGTAGAAACTACTGTAACTGGCTAGAGAACTCTCTGAAAAACACACATATAAAACTGCATAAAGACAGCCTTGGAACGACAGCCTTGGAAAGACCGAGGCCAACAGTGGGTAAAGCTCATGACACTGGGAAAGACAGAAAAAGAAAAATCTAACTATATTTGAAGACAAGAGGGTGAAGACGTAACATACACATGTTTGGAATGATTGGTGTAATAGTTAGCATGTAGGTTATGAAAAGAAAGCCAAGTTATTCAACTCCCACTTGGCTTCTTCTCTTTTTTATCAAGTAAAATTGTACTCATAAGTTAAACAAGCAGAACAAAAATGTTGAAGAAGACATGGAACTCCAGGAAAGGCCATAATGACGGAGATAATGGTGCAGATGAAGCAGGCATACAAAAAGAATAAGACAGAATGTTGGGATGTGCACTTCACAGTGGGAAGGTCTGACATGAAAGAGGACAGTCATTTGTTGATATTTTATCCTTGTTCGTGTCATAAACTTATATCATTTTTTAAAGATATATTTATTTATTTGACTGGGAGAGAGAGGGTGTACACATGATTCGGGGGGGAGATTCGGAAGGAGAGACGCTCAAGCAGACTTCTTATTCAGCATTGAACCAGGCACTGGGCTCGATCTCATGATCCTGAGATCACGACCTGAGCTGCAATTGAGTCAGTCACTTAACTGACTGGGCCAACCAGGTGCCCCAGCTTGTAGCATTCTGATCTAGGTTTTGCCTGAAAATCAAGGGCAAATAAATACATTCTGTTTAGCAGAGTATTCAGTGGCACTATGGAATCATTGCCATTAGGAGAAGTATTTACATTCTCATGGAACTTCTTTCTCAGAACACTGTCTTTTAATCTACCATCATTCATCACAAAGCTTAGTCATTTTCTTGCACGACCAACTAATGTAATTGCCTTGAGTTAATCGATTGTTCATCATTATTCTCATCATCATCATCTTCAACAACACCTTTGTAGATAGTATAGTGCTTTGGCACACTTTATCTTATATGATTTTTATATCTTCTCGGGCAGGCTGGCAAAGCAAATCTGATCTTACCCCCTTTTACAGATAAGAAAGAGGAGGCTCAGAAAATGTGAGCCATATGTCATGATAACAGAGCAAGGAAGTTGCTGGTATATACTCAAATTCAAATCTTTGCATTCCATATCTCGTGTTCTCTATACTTAAAAATCTTTCTCTTTACAGATTTAATTTATTTTTTTTGAGAGAGAGAGAGAGCACAAGAAAGAGAGCTCGAGTGGAGTGAGGGGCCAAGGAAGAAGTAGGCTCTCTGCTGAGCAGGGAGCCTGATCCTGATCCTGGGAGTCTGTAGTCATGACCTGAGCTAAAGGTAGATGCTTAATTGACTGAGCCACCCAGGCGCCCCTGTACTCAAACATCTTATGTTCATTAAATATGTCTTCCTCCTCCTTCCCAAAAATGTGGAATAAATCAGTCACAAGCTTAACTTACGAATGTCCTTTATGTATGGAGGATTTGCCTGGGTTACAATTCCAATAGAACCAAGCTAATGTCTCTGATTTTTTTCATTCTCATGCTCTTAACGTATCTCTGTTGAAACGTATCTCTGATGAAGAGATTTCTCAGGTCTGGTTTTGCCTCAAAGATAGATGTTTCAGCAGGTCCAACACCTTGGGTTTTTAGAGTCCTGAGACCATGTGCTTTGTGCTTCTGTATGGTTGGGAGGATTGCTTCAGCAAGTCCTTGTGGGTTCCGTGCCCACAGGGTTGGAGCTCTCAGGACCTTCCAGAGATAAACATCTTAATATAACAGGTATGTAAGATCCCCGTTATCAGTCCAGACCAGCCAATTCCCAGCTAATCCTCAGTGTTTGGTTCATCTCATCAAACCCTTCTCTAAAACAACACTGTTCTCACGTGATGAGATCATCTGTAGGGGGAAAACTTACAATTTAAGATGGAAAATAAAGAAGAGTCTGGCATTTCTTGTTAATTTGATAGTTATTCTTAAACAAACAACTCACAGGCATTTGAAATGAGTTATTTTGCCTCTAATGCCCCTGTCTCCAAACAACAGCAAATGTACTCTTAATTCCCATTTGCAACACTAGTCTGATTTCGATTTTCATCTCAATTTACTTTTATGCTTTGTGGTGTTGTGGGTATGTGTTTAGGATCTAGGGATGTTACGATAGAAAGATTGGATTGTATTAAAACAAATGCTTACAAAGTTTGGTTTTGTTTTTAGATTTTACCTCTCTTTTGGTAAGTGCTCCCTCCTCTTCCCCCCTGCTCCAGCCCCCATTCTGCAATATCACTAATGTGGTAATACTTACTCTTTTGGAAAGTGACCCCCTCTTTTTTTTTTTTTTTAAGAACCTCTGAGTATTCCATTAACTGCTAGATTGGTTCCACAATGTCTTTGTAATGGGTTTTTGCCTCCTGGGAGATTTCTCTCTATCTTATATCCTTAATTAATAAGTTCTTTACCAATTGCCACACAATAATAGAGTATTCTTTTAAGCTTAGCAAATGTGTTGGTGCTTGTTAACTCATTCTCAGTCTCTATCCTAGAGAATCCGGGTGGATACCACTGATGGGATTTCTGTTCACCTAACTGTTGGCTTCTTAGTCCTAAGAGAAAAGGATGGCACCGTTGATTCCCCCGCCTTCAATGAGCTCAGGCAGGTAACCACTTGTGGAAAAGAAAGGCTGAGCAGCAAGTGACAGCGAGAGCTGGAAAACAGAGGTTCAGAAAATCATTTAGGTTCTTAAGTGTTCTTGAGGAACGAAAAAGCAAAGATGAGGTACCAGTCCCCTGTTTTAATGCCTCCGACTATAATTTCCTAGTGGCCAGTGAGACGTAAACCAAGGGATGTCTTCCCATCATCACCTCGTTCACTCCTTTGTTCATTCAACTCATTCAATCTTTCTAGTTTCCAGCAATTGTTATGTGCCAGGTTTGGACTGACAAAAGGAAGTAAGACACAATTCTTCTGCATAAGACAAAGTGTTCTGTCTTGGGTCTCCATAGAAGACCAAGTGAATAAGAGCTATGTGGAGGGAAGAAATTATCAGTAGACTATTCCTCCGACGCAGTAGGGAAGAATCTTCTACCCTGCACCCTAAGGATTCATATGCCATATGTTAATGAAATGGTAACCAGAAATTTTTCAAAGGACTAAGAAAGTCCAAAGTAAGAAGCTGAAATACCACAACAAATTCAGGGATACAAAGGGGTAGAAGTGAGGATTTGGGTACGATTAGGAATTTCTAAAATATAAAAAATTAATGGGACTAAAGGAATAGTTCAGGTCTGTCGTCTTGTAGATGAGGAAACAGGCACAGGGAAGTTAGGTAAACTATCTAAGGTGAAATAGCAAATTTGTGGTAATATGACTCTTCCCTTGCTTTTTTCTATTCAATCCAGTGATATCCTACTGAATATTCTGAACTCAAGTATCGAATTCATCTCCTTTCTTCATATTCCCTCCACCTACTTCAGTCCCTCATTGTCCGACATCCACACAACACCAATAGCCACTTTTTGGGTTTTCTTTTCTCAGTGTGTTTTCGCTTTATCTTTTATCCAGGCCCCACCCAGAATCATCTTCCATATTAAGAGCTCTCTGCTCCGATACTTTTAATGGATCCCATGCCCTATTGAATAAAAGCAAATCTAGTGCAGCATTCAAAGTCTTCCTGGATCTGCCTCCAGTCTGTCTCTCTCGACTCTTTCTACGTTTCCTTATGAATCTAGTGCTCCAGCGGCCCTTATCATGGCTTTAACAGACCAACTTCAAGTGTTTGCTCATGCTTTCTGCTCTGCTCGCATTCAACTAATATGTGCCGAGTATTATCCTAAGTGTTGGGGATATAGAGTTGAGCAAGATGGACAAAGTCTCTGTTCTCTAGGGGTAATGTTCTAGTGCAGAGCCTTTGGTCAGTGTCCTGTACAATATTATCATTTTCCTCATGTGCTGTAAGGCAAAGAGGATCGGGCACACTGTTCCAGTAAATGATCTGAATGCCTTTCATTTCCTCACATATTCATTCTTCTTATCAATTTTTCAAGATCCAGAACAAATGCAAAGTTCTTTATGAAACCTTCTTAAATTCCCCCCATTGGTCATTTCCCTTCTGTATGTTCATGTTTAAGTCCTGTCTACGTTCATTCCATCAACAAATATTTTTGGCCACCCTCTGCAAATGCCAGGCCCTGTACAAATGGATCTAGGTGTTAGAATTACAGCAGTGAGAGAGAATACATGACTCCTTCACTGGACCATAAGCATATTGAGGACAGGAACCACCACTTAGTCATCCTGATATCCTTAGCCTATTTAAAAGTTTTTTTTGAGTGCGCCATCATCTTCTAGACTAACTGCACAATACATTTGCTCAATTAATAGTCATGATAGTGACGATGACAGTGGTGATGGTGAAAATGATGGTGATGATGATGGTGATGGCTTCCCACGTACTCTTCTTTTAATTTAAAAAAAAATAAAGACTTTATTTATTTATTTGAGAGAGAAAGAGAGCACGAGCAAGGGGAGGAGCAGGGGGGCAAAAAGACTCCCTACTAAGTGAGAGAACTGGAGACGGGGCTCGATCCCAGGACCCTGAGGTCATGACCTGAGCCAAAGGCAGACACTTAACTGACTGAACCGCCCAAGCAACCCCCCATGTACTTTTATTTAATTATCACAACAGTCCTATGAAGTAGTTATTCTTAAAGATTTTATTTACTTATTTGAGCGAAAGAGAGATCACAAGTAGACAGAGAGAGAGGGGGAAGCAGGCTCCCTGCCAAACAGAGAACCTGATGCGGGCTGGATCTCAGGACCCCCAGATCACGACCTGAGTCAAAGGCAGAGGATTTAACTCACTGAGCCCCCAAGGCGCCCCTGAAGTAGTTATTGTTATCTTTCTCAGTTTACAAATGAAAAAAACCAAAGCACAAAGTTGTGAGCTAACTTCCTCAAGGTCACATAGGCGACCTGGGTATATTTAAGGTGTATTTAATGCATGCTTTATTAGTTGAAGTGTGTCACATGATTGATCACATCTTGAGGGCCAGTTGATACTCAAAATAAAATCATTGAGAAATTGCTTGTAGTTCAGTGGTTTCTGAACCCGAATAACCAAAAATGTCTATAACCCCTTGATCTCAGAGTAAAACATAGATCCCAACCCTAGGGAACAGAATGATAAACCATTTGCCAAACCCAAAAAACAAAGGGTAGATTAGCAACACCCAAGCCATCGGGGTTTAGTTTGAGGATAAGTTAGAATCATACACCGAAAGTGCTAAAACTGGAACTCCCCCAAACTCTAGAAGGTTATGGAGGCTTTATATCAAAAAGTCAGTAAATAACATGAGAAGTTTAATTATGCACCTTCCTGAGGGAAGGGAAATCCCCTCAAGTCTCTGGTTCTCTAGGTTTCTGCTCTGGTCAGCTTTGCTACACTTTTGCTTCATCCTACCGTTTTTTCTGTGGATAATGCACAGTGTCAATGGGCCCATCCATCTCTGCCCTCTCACCAAAAGGCAAAAATCTCTTCAGAAAAAATGCTGTGTCAAGAGCAAAACACCACAAAACCTAAAAATTGCAAGAAGACACAGGAAAAGACTAAATCTGCCAGCAGGGATTTGGGTATGGGAGAGTGTAATTACCTGAGTTGGAGCCTGGCCAGCAAACAGGGATTAATGCAGAAATAAGAAGGCTTCCATCCTGTGAGAAGTTCCAAGCATCTGTGGGCACCAGCAGTGGTCAGGGCCTACGTTTTATGTTTCACTTGATTTCTGCCACCCCCGGGAACACAATGGCCCCTTGCTGAAACACTCTTTTCCACCGGACTTGAAGAACAGCATTGCTCGGGAAAGCATCAGCATTATAAATTACTCAGGATAGATTAGGAAGCAGAAGGGATTTAAGTGTTGGCAGGATTATGAAACACAGTCCAGTGTGTGAGTAGGAGAGAGGAAGGGAGCAGGTGGTATTTCAGAAGCACGGACAGGTAGTACTTAGAAACTCCTCAGTGGCTCTCAAATCTTGTCGCTCCCTTCCCTCCCACATCCGCCGGCAGGTCAAACTTTTTGCACAGGCATTTTTTTGCCCAGCTTGCTGCAACGGAGACACAAAACTCTAGGGGGAGCTCAAGCTTCCTTGGTGGGTTCTGTGCTCCAGGCTGGAAGGAGAAACTTCATCCTGCTTGGGAGTGCACAGTTAATGAGCCTTGTGGCAAGAACGAGAAGCTGAGGGCTGCCCCTCTGTCAGAAGCCCTTCCATCAGGAGCTGTCTAGTCTCTTGGAGAGTTCCATGTATTGCGTGCTGTGGCAAAGCAGCCTGGAACTTCTTACACAAAAAGCAAAACTGTTCAGTGATTAGAAACAAAGGGCAACCCCCCCCCCCCCCACAAAAAAAAGGGCAGGGGGATCCTGGGTGGCTCAGTAGGTTAAGCGCCAGACTCTTGATTTCCACTCAGGTCAAGATCTCAGAGTCCTGAGATCGGCCCTGCTTCCAGTGGGGGTGTGGAGGCTGCTTAAGATTCCCTCTCCCCCTCTGCTCCTTTCCCCTCCTTCCCCACACTAGCATGTGTGTGCATGAGTGTGCATACTCTCTAGCTAGCTCTAGGAAGAAAGAAAGAAAGAAAGAGAGAAAGAGAGAAAGAGAGAAAGAGAGAAAGAGAGAAAGAAAGAGAGAAAGAGAGAAAGAGAGAAAGAAAGAGAGAAAGAAAGAGAGAAAGAGAGAAAGAGAGAAAGAGAGAAAGAGAGAAAGAAAGAAAGAAAGAAAGAAAGAAAGAAAGAAAGAAAGAAAGAAAGAAAGAAAGAAAGAAAGAAAGAAGAAAGAAAAGAAAAGAAAAGGGCAGGATACCAGGGGAAAAGGGGATGGGAGAATTCTTTCATTTCCTGAGTTTTACGGGTTCAGAGATTCAGTGTGGGGTGATGAAAGGTTCTGGAGGTGGATAGCAGTGATGGATACACAGCAACGTGAATTCACTTAATAGCACCAATTGCACACTTAAAAATGTTTAAGATATACATTTTATGTTAGGTATATTTTACTGAAGCGTTTAAAAAGCTTTCATCATGGATTTGGATAGTTTCAAAAATTTAAATTTCTAGTATATTTCAAAGTTGGCATCTTTAACATAAATGATGATATTCAAATGGCATTGGAGCAATGTAGATCTGGATAAATCTCTCCAGTACATTACTCTTCAAATTCATCCTCTTCACAGGAAACGTGCGCAGAGAAGGCCAAGGGTGAAGCCTACCCTCTCGTCTTGCAGAGGTGGAATCGGTGACCCATGTACCACCTATCTAGATCTCAGTCCACTGTCCCATAGCCCTCGACTAGGTCTTGGCACACTGTCCCGTGGCCTTGAACTCCATGTCTGCTCCCGTGATGCTGTTGGCCATCTCCACACTTTGCTCAGGCCGTTACCCACACCCTCACCTCCTGGTGCTTTGTGGGTCTAACTTATCCCCTCAGGACTCAACTCGGCTGTCACCTTCTCCTGGTGGGACGGAGTAGGTCCCTCTTCTCTGTGCGCACCAGTGTTTACTGTCTTTCTCCCTAAACTGAAGAGTGAACTTCCGGAACGTAAGGACTGTCTTTAAATCCTCAATACTAAAGGCTGTTGTATGCGGCATATAGTAGGTTCTCCATGATATCTGTGAAACTCAGCTTCACATAATATTTTTTTATGTATGTATTTATTTATTTAGAGAAAGTACACAGGAGCAGAGATGGGTGGAGGGAGAGAGGGAGAGGGAAAGAGAAAATCTTAGGCAGGCTCCACGCTCAGCACAGAGCTGGATGCAGGGCTTGATCTCACGATCCCGAGATCCTGACTTGAGCCGAAATCAACAGTCAGCATGTAAGCAGCTGAGCCACCCAGGCCTCCCAGCTTCACATTATACGAAATCCCTTAACACACTCCATTTCCCCAAACTCCCATGGGTGCCAGAATGACCATCATAGGATGACACATCGGGAGAACTCTAATTCCCGTGCAAGGAGGACCGTGTGGGTGAGAGAAACAAGTATGTGGCCCTCACTGCAGCCCCCAAGCCCAGCGCATGACTTCACAGGCGGGCTTCACAGAAGGAAAATCCTCCAGCAGGGTACCCAGTTCCCTGGGCTGTTTCATTCACTCCTACATCCACTTGATGTCACTCTCACTGCCCAGTAGAACTGTGTGTCAGAGGCCTTCGGTCACAGAGCTCTTACATTAATAACTTCCAGAAAAGCACAGCTAGGCTAGGTTTGGAAGGATTTGGGGGTTCCCTGATGACAGGAAGCTACCTGCCATGTGTCTTGCCTGGACTCTCACATGACTCCAAGCACAAGATCCCCACGCCCTGTCTCATTTCGAAGTTCTTTGTCCCAAAGACAACCCAGCAAAAGATCTAGTACTTCTGGTGCTTGGCCCCGAGCCAGGTGTGCAAGGGCAAATACACGCCTAAGAGGGAATGTGTCCTGGGGATTCAATTCAGGAGCTTTCCTTCCTGCTCTTCATGGGAACTTTATTTTTCTGCTGTGAGTTCTCCAGTTTATGAGTTAACCAATTATATTTTTCCCCAAGATAGACGTTTCCTGTAGGCTAATTTGTAGTTCCTGAGAATGCAAAAATAAAATAAGAAATAGCCTGGTTGATAACAAAGAGTAAAGAGGTAGACTCTCAGTTCTTTTCCTGGCCCTACTACTCAGTTGCTAGGTGAACTTGAATGGGTCACCTTAGCAAGTTGTGACTTTTAAATGTGTTTAAAAAAAAAAAACACAAAAACAAAGACAGACAGCCCATGTGGATAGTTTTAGGATCATGATGATAAAAATGTGACAATCTTTCTAGAAAACTTTTGAGGAAAAATCGACACTTTAAAAGCCCGGCTGTCATTAATCTTCTTTCCGATCCCCATGAGTAACTTACAACTTTGGGAATTCCCAACCATAGAGAGAGGGGACCTGAAATCATCCCCCCCTCCTCTCTTTCACACGGTGGCAGTCTCATCAAAGTGCCACATGACCGAAGATGGAGCACCTAGCTTCTTTAAGCCTGGATTTAAACAATGAAACCTGTCTCTCCCTGGCGAGCCATGTCTTGCCAAAGCCCATTGGCCAGGATGGAGTTCTCTGGGGACAGCTGTCTGCTGCTCCGAGGAGTCTCCTCACCAGTGTCTGCTGCAGACACTGGTGGTTCACGGTTATTTCTTGGGGTCACGGTCCAAATCAGCTCTGACCCCGCCACAGAGCAGCACTTCTTGCTCGCCTCCAGCCTGGCGTGGATGCTTTATTTTTCTTTGCTGCTCCTTCCTTATCAGTAAGTTGTCTTGAGCTCTCAGACGGCTCTGAAGAGGGTCTAAGAAGCAGTGTGACAAACAGTGCTCAATGACTCAGCGACGCCTCCCATCCTCTGTGCCCGCGTGCGGCCCTCGGTGATTCCCAGACACATGTCATCTAGAACGCGCTCGACGGAAGAGATGAAGTTTTGTTAACCACAGACAGTAACGATTAACAGACCCACAGGCACATTCCATCTACTTAGCAAAAGGAAACATTTGTCCCCCAATTTTTCCTCAGAGCACCTATCATCGGCAATGGGTAGTTATGCATTTTATTTGTTTGTTTACAGTCGTCTCCCAGGGAGCGGGCGGGTTGCACGGGAGCACGAACCATGCATATTTTGTCCTCCTTGAACTTCAGAACCGAGGAAGGTGTGCAGTTCCTGGCTGTACTCACCAGGATAATATTTGGTGGAAAAATATCAAACCTTTCAGAAGTCCTTATTACAAGGAATCCTGAGGGGTTGAGGCAGACCAAAGAACTTCAGTGAATATCTTTTTTAACTTTCCTCTTCTACAGATTACTTGGTTTTGTGTTGAGTCTAAGAGGGTGATGGTCACCTCAGGTGACAGAACATGTTAGCCGCCGAGGAGTGTGTGTCTAGGAGTTCCCTCATATCAATTCTACTCTGTTCGCTCTGTGTCCCCAGGGCTCAGATAGCTCCTGGCACATGGTAGGTGTCAAGCTCCTGTTTCAGGGACCACAGTTGGAGATCCACTGGTCTATTAACACTAAACTTCGTGCACTTAGCTGAGACATCATTTAACCAAAACAACATTTGGGACTTGCTTTGCCTTCAGGCCTCCCCACCTTTCATAGGACCTTTCTTCTGTGTCACCCAATGTACTTGCTTCTATTACAGCATTTTCCACATTAGAATGACTCCTTCTGCCTGCCAGTCTCCCCAGGAAACTTTCCATTCCTTGAGGAAAGGCCTCCTATTCCTCAGTCTCCCCTTCAGCGCAGCAGTGTCCACACCTAACGGGAGCTCCACGGTGTGATTGGAGAAGAACGGAGGTGAATGTCCACTGTCGGCGTTGCTCCAGACAGGTGCCAAGGGCACAGTGGTTTCACATGCTGGTCTTCCCAGCCCAACAAACACCAGACAAGAGTTAAGAATAATTGAAATCATGAGGAATGTTTGCAAGAGCCTCCGTCCCATAAGACCTTGGCCACACACCACGCGTGTGCAATGGGCGAAGGGACAGAGAGCAGCTGGGCCAAGGGACAAAGCAATGTGTGCGTGGAAAAGGATTGAGAAAAATGACGCATGGAGCACCTACTCTCCAAATGTTGTTGCTCTTTGCTGTGGCTGTTGGACACATCGCGTGCATTATCCAACTTTCAAGATGAATAATTTATAGGGGTCTGTCGGCACAGGGTTAAAGCGCAGCAGTGGAATTCTGGGAAACACACTGAAGAATCATTAAAATGAGGTTGGTGGGCACATAACCATGGCGAAATCTCTGGGCAAGTCACCTGGTCCATATGTCGGCTGCACATATTCTAGATGTCAGGAGTCCTGTCGAGGGCACAGACTTTGAAGTCGGAGCCCACACTCTAAAATCATGCCCCTGCTCCTTTTCTATGTGACCAGAGCAAGTTGCTCACCTTTGAGCCTCAGTTCCTTCATCAGTAAAATGGAGCTAAAACCTTTGCCCGTTCTGTTTTGAGGATTAGGAGAGGTAATGAATGTAGAGCACCCAGCCCAGGGCAAGGCCGATGAGAAATTGAGCTATCATCATTATTATTAATAATAATATTACCATCATTTCACTAGCACTTCTGTAACTAATAGTTCTTAGAATCAGAGCTTTTTTTACATATGTTAAATGAATTATCTTAATATTTTAATAAAAAATTAATCAAATGATCAGAACACAATTCCACCTTCACGCGGCAGGAACAGCGACCTCAGCATTCAAGGAAGGCTCTGGCGTGTTTATTTTAGTTGTTGTCATTGTTTTTTTTTTTTTTTTTAATACACCAGTGAAAATTGTTACTCAGAATAAATCCCAAGTGGAAGGGGAAATTTAAAATGACAATGTTATTGATATTATTATTCATAGAGCTCATTGAATGAGCGCCTAAGGTGTGCCCAAAACCATGCTAAGAGCTGTAGAACAATGATACCATTTAACCCTCAGGACTTGAAAGGACTTAGTCTTACGCTGAGGTAGATTCTTTGAAGTAAGTACCACTATTCCATGAGGTAGATACTATAATGGACCCCATTGTAGAGATAAGGAAACTGAGGCTTGGAGACAAGTAGCTCAGAGATGAGCACAAGGGGCAAAACCAACCCAGCAAGCTCACATGCTTAGTCCAGACTCAAACCCAAGTCAGCCTGACTCAAAGGTCATGCCCTTGCCCACCACCTGGATAGTTTCTGTATATATGAGATGGCAATAGTTCCATCGTTCTCCAAGTCATGAGTTCTGGTTTCTTAAAACCCTCAGCATTGTGACTTTACTGACCCACTGGAGGAACACCGAGTGGGAACAGTGCTAAGTTCCAAGCCCTGTGCGAGCCGCAGTGAGGGATTTAATAATGCGGGAGTCCTGATTTTGTCGTCAAAGCAATTTACAAATAACAAAAGATATAAAAAGAAATCAAAACAGGGTGCACAATGAGGTGTGGGCAAAGGGGAGAAGAGCTGAGTAAGAACTCAGGTGGCTTCTAGCTTCCAAATTGGAACTCTTCAGTTCTAGCATGGGCCTCTTTTTAACTCCTGTCTGAGTGGCACAGTTGAAGACAGACTTTTACCGAGATCTGGGGCAGACAGGCTGGATGGACTGCTTTTATATCCACAAACTCCCCCATGTCTAGCCATCAAGCCAGGACGTCGTTTCTTTCCAAGATATTTCAGACACAGTTATCTTGGCAATGAAGTTGCATATCTAAGTTGAAATCATAGGCTGTACTGGGCTGCTGTCTTCCTGGGGGGCTGGTTTCTCACCCTGACCCCCAGTCTCTAAAAAATGTCAGCCTCTCATCGCAGCTGTTAACAGTATCTTGGGAAACTCTTTTCTCACTCTTTTCCAGTCACTTCCTCTGATCTCCGGGTTTCTGATCTTGGGGCATCCTGGGCAAAGGCTGGCTGGTTAGCCACAAGGGTAGAGTGGGCTCCTTTGAAAAGCTGGACTAATTGGTGAGGGTTGTTCTTACAATGTATTTTTTAAAAAAGATTTTTATTTATTTATTAGAGAGTGAGAGACTGAGAATGAGAGGGGAGAAGGTCAGAGGGAGAAGCAGACATCCCGCAGAGCCGGGAGTCCGATATGGGACACAATCCCGGGACTCCAGGATCATGACCTGAGCTGAAGGCAGTTGCTCAATCAACTGAGCCACCCAGGCGCCCTCTTACAATGTATTTTTAACATGCCTGCTGTGTATATGGGGAGTGAACTCACTAACTCTCTGTTGTTTTCAGAAGTTAGTATATGACTGAGTTCTTTGTTAGACTTTATTTTTACTCGGACACTGGCATCAGTTAGAAATGAAGGCAAAAACTCCATTTCGATGAAATCAATGAAGGTCCTGATATAACCATCATGAGGCCTAGGTATAGATATGTACAAAGTATAGTGGCCCAGCTTTGGCCCACTACCAGTGGCCCATGAGTGTGGAACAGCATGGAATATAGGTACCAAAGCTATAGGGATAAGACATCCACAAGGGGCATTTCAGTGTCCTTGGGGGAACCAGGACAGTATCAGCATAAGAGGGTAAAGAGTAGTTCTGCGACCGCACACAGGCACCAACACAAGCATAATGGAAGCAAGGGAATGAAAGAGAGACAGCCCGCCTGGACAAGAGGAGAAGGTAGTGATGCTGGAGAAGAAGGTGCTAGAAACAAATCCTGTGTGACCCTTTCTCTTAGGTCCAGAGATGTCAGAGTCATGATAATCACATTTCATCGTCATCACCATCACACTAATGTCAGTAATAATAAAAGTAGTTGTTGTTTACTGAATGTTCTTTATCCTGAGGCAAGAATTGCACCAGACCTTATGCAAGTACTTTCTGCTTTGCTCAAGTTAGTCAAGAGCCTTCGGATGTGTTAGCGTTCACTTAAAGTCAATCAGAAATTTTCATTATCTAAAATGCATAAAACAGTGGGCTAAACATGATAAAACAGTGATCAGAACCTGAGCTCACTTCTCGAGTGGAGATTCCAATATGCTTCCAATGCTTAGGTAGGCTCTCAGGCCAGGCTGTGATGTGCACGTCTCCACAGAAGGGACATTCTCTAAGACTATTCTAGTCTTAGTTGTGTGATTTCCATTCCTTTTGTACCAGTCACCCAAAATGAAAGAAAAGCTTTATTCATTATATCTAAAGTGAAATCAGTGGACATTCCATGCAGTCTTAAGAAAAGAACTTCTAGAAGAGAACTCTAGAAGAGTGTTACACTGACATCTTATGTGTCCATGAACCAAGCCTGTAGATCTATCCCTGTACTGGCACCACTATCTTTCAAAACTCCTGTTTGGGCCTCTACTGAACTTATCTAACTTTAAACAGTTTTATTGCCAATGAATGTGTGGGTCCCAGAAGAAGCCTCAAGGGTCAAACTTGAGCAGCTCATCACTGCAACCGAGCAAAGCTGTTGCTGATCATTCAGTCAGCACTGTTGGCTTGTAGATGGATGGAACATATACAAAGGAGTTACAAGCCGCCAAGCCTCCATCACTTGAATTTCATGTGAACATCAGACGTTATTAAGTAACTATGTCCTGGACAATGGGCCAGGCCCTAGGGGGACAAAGATGAATCGCAAGGTTCTAGACTTCAAGCGGCTCGTGGTCTATTGGGGGGGGTGGGACAATTCTGTATTAGTGAAAAGTATGAATCATAGATTAGTTTTAAAGTCATGATTTCTTAAGAAAAATAAAAGACAGCCAATTTGAATGGGTCAGGTAAAAGTGCACATATGTGGGTCTTGCCTACTGAATCAGGAACACTATTTGCAGGGCCCAGAAAGCTGAGTTCTTCCAAGCTTTCCAAGTGATTCTGGGGTACCTCAAGTTGGTGAACACAGGATCAGAGCACACGACAGAGGAGTTGCCGATGAAGCAGGCATGATCAGGTAGCGTAGCACGAAGACACTTGCATGAGATGGAAGGAGCTTTGACGAAGAGATGCCACTGAAAGTCTCCAGGCCAAGGAGTTGCATGGTCCTCTTTGTTTTTGGAAGAACAAGGAGAAAAAAAAAATCACTGAAATTGTCTTACTTTAATGACAACAGACATATAAATATCTCCTATAGGGCCAACCTTGCAAGAGCTCCGAAGGAACCCAAGCAAAAAAAAAAAAATCCTGGATTTCTCTGCCTCCCTTGCAGCTAGCAGTGGTCGATATTGCCAGAAGTCTGCTGGGGAAGATTTCTCAGAGAGTTTTTGTTTCCTCTATAAAAGGAGACAAATATGACTGGCATGGATACCTTCCCCTAGTTCTTTTCATCTTACCTTGGTTCCTGACATATGACTGGGTCCGAAGAAGCCAGCTTAGAACGATGAAGGAAAAGCCAAAGGAATTAGAAAAGTTTGAGCCCCAACATGACGGAGATGTCGAACCAACACCAGAAACTACTTACTTCTTGACTTTCTTTTTTCAACACTTATTTTTTGAGATAAAATTGGCATACAATATTGTGCAAGTTTAAGATTATGCAACTTGTCGACCTGATACATTTCTATAATGCAATATAATTACTATCATAACTAACACCTCTATCACCTCATATGATTGTCATTTCTTTTTTGTAGTATGAACAGTTAAGGTCTCATCTCACAGCAACTTTGAAGTTTATAACACAGTATCTTTGTCTATGGCACTGTGCTGTGCACTAGATCTCCAAGACTATTAGTTGCAAGTTAGTGCTCTTAAACCACATGTCCCAGCTCCCTCACTAACCTCTCAGTCCCTGGTAACCACTATTCTGCTCTCTGTTTTTACAAGTTCATTTTTTTTTTCAGATTTCACATATTAGTGATATCCATTTATTTATTTGAGAGAGAGAGAGACAGCACAAGTGTATGGTGGGGGGAGAGGGATCAAGAAGGTCAAGCAGGTCCCAGGCTGAAAGTAAAGCCCGACATGGAGCTTGATCTCATGACCCTGAGATCATGACCTGAGCTAAAATCAACAGTTGGATGTTTTACCAACTGAACCACCCAGGTGCCCCCTCACTTATTTTTTTATATCAGAAAACTATGCCACCATCAGCTCAGGTTTCAGAGTTTTGTTACTTGCAGTCAAGCACATTTTCACACACTGAGCTCTGTTCAACCCTGAGATCGCTGTTCCTGTTTCCCATGAACTGTGATCAAATATGACCCCTGCTGACCCCCAAGATAAAGGGGGATTACTAGTTATGAAAATAATACACCTTAGAGACAACGAGGAGGTAAAGATCTTGTTATTTTTTTCCCCAGATCTGGCTTCATAAAGAAATCATATATGCATAGAAAGCTCAGGTTCTCTTTCCGTAAAACATAAAGGCACACCTTCCATTCACGTTGCCATTATAATCGCCTTCGCTCCTTAATCTCAGATAAAACGTGCAACCAAGTAAATTCGATTTTTTGGAGGAAGAAGAACTTGGATGGCATTCAGAGACATCTGCGCGTGGAGCTCTCCAGGTCTGCTGCTTGCTGCTTTCCCTTCATCAGTCTGTGCTATGTTCCTGAACTTGAGGAAGACCAGGGAATCCAACCATCCTCCTTAGTTTCCTGCCAAGGGCTGGGCCTTCAAACTAGAAAAAGAAAACCTTTTTTTTTTTTTTAATTTGAGAGAAAGTGAGAGCCAGAGAGGTCACAGAGGGAGAGGGAGAGAGAGAGAAGCAGAATCGCCACTGAGCAGGGAGCCTGATATGGGGCTCGATCTCAGGACCCTGAGATCTTGACCTGAGCCAAAGGCAGAGCTTAACTGACTGAGCCACACTTGTGCTTCAGAAATCTCTTTTTGAACCCCTGGAATTCTTTTAAAAGAATATCTTCTTTCTTAAAATTATGAACTGTCTTGGGAATCATTTGGTTCAATCTCTGATATCAAATAAATCAAAACGAAAATCAGACTACCTTAAAAAAAATTCCTTGAGGAGACAGATATCACAGTGATCTCTGGCAGAATTTGATCAAGCTTGGGTCAAGTATGTCTTCCCTTGGATGCATTGAGCCTCCTCTCTTCAATTAAATATGTAAGGAAAAAAAGAAAGAGAAAAAACCCCAGAATATTACTTATTCTCAAAATAATACTCCATAGATTGCAAGTAATTACTAATTTGTCTCTCTTCTTCTTTGTCCAAGATGGAACAAGTCCAAATGAGCACTGCATTAGAATCTTTCTATTTTCAGTGTTCAGAGTTAGGCACAGGTAATATTATAAGTTTAGAGCACACAGACACACTTCTGTGGTCCTTGGCATTCCCCTCGCTCCCTCTCCATCAGGATAGAGAGGAAATATGCTTGTCTGAGACTCTCAAAATATTTCCCATGGGCTGCCACACACTCAGCCTTCAACTAAGTTTGGCTGTTTCCCTTCAATGTTCTCCTTTACTTTTCTGCTCACCATCTCCAAGATATCCAGATTATTATTATTATTATTATTATTATTATTATTATTATTATTTTAACATAGCAATTCAACGTAGACATGGGGCTGAGCCCTTCAAAACTGTAAGCCTAGTGATTTCCTTCCTTTTCTTATTTTTTTTTTAAGATTTTATTTTATTTATTTTCACAGAGAGAGAACACAAGCAGGCAGAGAGGCAGGCAGAGGCAGAGAGAAGAGCAGACTCCCTGCTGAGCAAGGAGCCCGATGTGGGACTCGATCCCAGGACGCTGGGATCATGACCTGAGCCAAAGGCAGCCGCCCAACCAGCTGAGCCACCCAGGCGTCCCTACTTTTCTTATTTTTATTTTATTGCTCTCCATCCCCTTCTGTGCCAGAAAATGCATTTGTTCCTTCATCAGAGACCACTGGTCCAAGTGGCCCCATCCATCAGGCTCTGTGTAGTCAGAATAGAAGAAAGGGAGTCTAAAAGTAGGGCTCGTTTCAGAATTAAGTGCAGGGTGAGGCAGTGTTATCGACACAAAGTCTCTCCCTCATAATTGGTCTGCAGATATACTCAGAGACTTGGAAGGCCTTAGGCTTTGAAGAGGAGCCATGAGATAAAGCTCTGCCTGGCCTAGCCAGCTGTGGTTCTCTGAGTGATGGGTTGACACTACCGTCTTCTGTCAGCATTATTGTTTCTGTCATCTCTAGAGACCAAAGCAAGTGTAAAAGCTGAGAAAACCATGAACTCAAAAGCAAATAGATTCATTCTCAAGGTTCAGTAAGTGGATTCTTCCCCAAAATGTTGCTAATTTTCCTCTACGTCTCAGAGCACAAGAGGAAGGTCGGCTGCCTATTTGTCCCTGAAGAATATTACCTATTTTCTAATTTTATATACTTTCAAAACTGTCTTTTCCCTAGTGGAAAAAAACATTTCATTTCTCTTTATTTACTTTTTCCCCAAATATAAAACGTACACTGCACTGCAGTAAAGACTGCTTCATAGATCCCTGCTTATTTTTCCTCTGTCTTTTCCCCTTTCCTGGTGCTACTTTATCATAGTATCCATGAGGATTTCCACAATCTTATTAATATTTAACATTTATTGTTAGTCTCTTGAGCCACCACAGAGACATATATTATCTCTTTGCAAGATTTAATGTCACCCTTAGTGATTCATATTCTCAATGGTGCGCTTTCTACTTAGGAAAAAAAAAAAACCTTCTTCATCTCCAAATTAAAGCATTCTGTACCCAGCTGAAGTTCCAATGCCTGGGCAGAAGGAGTGGGCAGGAGACAATGAGGTTATTTATATTTTATCCACCAGGGATCAGAAGTTTTTCACAGGAACTTTCGGAATTATTCAGTTGGTGTCGTGTATTTATGTTTCTTTTGAAGTGCCTTAAAATATAGACTTTAATTAAATTAAAAACTTAGCAAGGCCAGACATTTAACTTTGCACTGTCTTATAAGCAAAGTTTGCTCACCAAGCAAGTATTATAAACTCAGTATTGTGGAATTGATTTACTTATCAATGGGAACAAATTCTTTTTTAATATTTTCACAGGACCTCTCTACATAGCAACTGTTAGTGTCCTAATTAAAATGATTCTTATCTATTCAAAAATTCGGTCTGCAAATCTCACTTGTAAATGTTCGGTTGGCTTACTTGGAGTAACATCCACACATGCCCGGTTTGTTTTTTGAAAGTATTTTCCAGGGCTTAGTCTTATATTTCAAATTAGTCATTCACCCTAACTAGTGTTTTTGGCTCCAGTCCTACAATAAGAAATACGAATTTGAATGTGCTCTACAGTTTATCAAAGCATCTAGGTTTGGATGTCAGGCAGACCTGATTCCAACACTGACTTCATCTTTTCCTTACCGTGTGACCTAGAGAACAGACATTGAAACTCTTTCAAAAATATTAATCAGTGCAATACAGAAATAACTACTGTATTCATTGAGCTACAACTATGTTCGAGTAAGTTCCAGTGAGGCCTCTGCCAGCCATTTCTGATGGATGGGAAAGTTCATCCTGGCTGCATCTCTGAGCTCTACAGAAAGCCACATGATGTCAGTGTTACAGCAATCTCTCCCCCCTCGGGGAAACTACATGTAAAGTTTGGTGAGTTTAATAAAAGATCAGAGTGTCCCTGGTGGTCCAAGGTAAGTGTTTGTTGCTCTTTATAGGCCTGTCATTAGTATTGTTTTTCTAGAAGCATCTTATGTGTCTGCAGATGATCCTAAACGGAAAGGATGTTTCACCTCCAAATATTCAGCCTGTGATTCAAGATGTCTTTCTTTTTATTTACTTAGTATTCGGCTTTGATCTGGTTGAACTGGATGTTGCATTTTTGCCTCCTTTTGAACACTTAGGATAAACTGCCCAAATTTCAAGAATTAGCCAGAGAGATCTAGTGAGGAGTTTGAACAATAAGCTAAAAAGCGTAAGAGAACAATCTACTTTCCTAGATATTCTCTTTGTTTGAACAACTAGTGTTTATTAAGTGCTTACCAATATTATCATTCCCATTATATGGATTAAGAAATTGAAGCCCCTGGAGGTTGAATGGCTTGTCCACGCTCACACACTTACAAGGAGCAGAGCCAGGATTCACAAAGGGCACGTAGCCTCTTAAGCTTGAGTTTGTAAACTTTGGCCTGTCTTGTCTCCTTCTTTAATCCAAAAAATTCAGGTCAACCCCTTTTGTTTTATTTTCTCACTTGAGATTCTGTCTCTGCTTCTTCAGTGTACTCCACAGGAACGAATTACTACGCTCTTGCTGATCTGTCCCATCTCTCTCCAATAAGTATCTCAGGTAGGTTCGGCTCACTAAAGGTTACTCATGAATTGAGCACTCTACCTTCTTCAAACATCTTCAGAAAATTATTCCATCAAGGTTCTTTGTAGGGTAACTAGTATAAACAACACATGCTTTTTACTTTCCCAAGTTAATAACCAATTGTCAGATGGAGACAGGACACAGATAAATAGATTTTCATTGGATTGTTTGTTTTTTAGTGTTGAGTTTTAAGCATGCTCTGTGATTTTTGTATACTAATCATTTAGCATATGTGTGTTTTATGAATCTCTTCTCCCAGTCTGTGGCTTGTCTTCTGATTTTCTTCATGGTGTCTTTTGCAGAGTACAAGTTTCTAATTTTAATGAAGTCCAATTTATCTCTTTTATCTTTCATGAATCATGCTTTTGATGTTGGATTTAAAATGTCATTGCCAAGCCCAAGGTCATCTCAATTTTCTCCTATGTTACCTTCTAGGAGCTTTATACTTTTGCAATTTACATTTAAGCCATTTTGAGTTAATGTTTGTGAAAGATGTAAGGCCTGGATCTCGATTCATTTTTGCAGGTGAATATCCACTTGTTCCAGCACCGTTTGTTGAAAGACTATCATTGTTTCATTGTATCATCTTTGTTCCTTTGTCAAAGATCAGTTGATTATATTTATGTAGTCTATTTCTGGGCTCTCTATTCCATTCCATTGATCTATTTGTCTATTCTTTCTCCAATACCCACATTGTCTTGATTACTGTAGCTTTATAGTAAGTCTTCAAGTCAGGTACTGTCAGTTCTCTGACTTTGTTCTTCTCCTTCAATACTACATTGGCTATTCTGGGTCCTTTGCCTTTCCATATAAACTTCAAAATCAGTTTATCAATATTCACAAAATAACTTGCTCCTATTTTGATTGGGATTGCAGTGACTCTATAGATCAAGTTGGGAAGAACTGACATTTTAACAATGTCGAGTCTTCTTATCCACATACATGGAATATTGCTACCTTTATTTAGATCTTTGATTTCTTTTGATCAGAATTTCCATTTTCTTCACATAGATTTTGTACATGTTTTATTAGATTTATACCTAAATATTTCTTTTTTGTTTTCGTTACTAATGTAAAAGGTAATGTTTTATTTCAAATTCAAGGTTTTCATTGGCAGCATATAAGAAAACAATTACTTGTGTACATAGATATAGATTTTAAAGATCACATTTATTACTGAGTGAAGCTGGATTTGAGGATATGAATATAATTCTGGCTCTGCTATACTGTATGGTTTTTAAATCATCTTGTCTACACAGACACAGCTGGAGAGACATAGGCGTTTGAGAAACTGCCCCAGAGAGATGACCAAAATCAGGAGCTGAGAATGAGTCCTGAGGACAGGGCCCTTTACAAAGAGAGAGAGAAGCCCAGAGGGGCAGAGCTCGTCTTATGATGAGTAAGTCACTCCACTCAGGAGCAAGAACGAGATCAGGGGCCGAGAAAGTCAGGGAAATATGAGACTGTGGACTAGAAATGCCCTCCAAGTTTCTTATTAGCGTCTTCAGTTTAATAATCAAGACTGAAACCCAAAGTTGAAAGTGGTCTCAGAAAGTAATTTATTGTATATTTTTGTTTGCATGTATGCATGTATGCATGTGTGTGTGTGTGTGTGTGTGTGTGTGTGTGTGTATTTGTACATCTCTCATACCATGCATAACTTCCTTGAAATCAGTCCTATTTAAAATATTGTCTCCTAAGATCTGGGCATCTTAAGTATATAGTATCCCACCAGGAATTCTGCTTTTTGTTTATTTGTTTTAAGTAATGTGCCAGTTAATAAATTCTTTTTTTTTTTTTTTTAAGATTTTTGACTTATTTATTTGACACAGAGAGAGAGAGACAGTGAGTATAAGCAAGGGGAGTGGGAGAGGGAGAAGCAGGATCCCAGAGTCCTGGGATCATGACCTAAGCTAAAGACAGGCGCTCAACCAACTGAGCCACCCAGGCACCCCCATAATAAATTCTTAATTATCAAGTGTGGACCCAAAAAACCACAAATAAGAATATAAGCTGCAATTCTGTCACTGCTCAGAGTTCAGTATTTTCCTTTAAGGAACTATATATACCTATATATTTTTAAAAAGGATTGATTGCAACATGCATATGTTTTATAATCTGTTTTTTAATTTCATATATCTTGAAAATTTCTACATCATTAAGCTGTCTTCTACAAGATGGATATGTGTAAGTACTATAATTTAGTAAGTCAACCCCCTATTGCTAGATTATTGTTTATAGGTTTTTCTCTATCTTAAACAATGCTATCATGAACATCTATGTTCATAAATCATTGCACAGTTTACTAATTATTCCGTAAAGTTACAACCCTGACAGTAAGCTTCCTGCTTAATGAGTTATGCTCATTTTTTTTTTTTACTTTTTTGAAACATTTTGTCAAACTTATATTCTCACGGCCAACTCTTAATGAATGCATTCTCCTAGCTTTTCAGTTCTCACTGGTAGTGGATTTGCCACCTTTGAGAAAAAATAATTATGGCTATTGGGATCAGGCTTAGGTAAAGGACACAGGATTTATTGAAATCATTCTGAAAAATAGTTAAATTAATGTAAATTCTTACATTAGGCAATAGCTGAGATACAGAACTGACCGGGTAAATACCGCGGTGTAGCCACAGTTTGGCTTTTCTCAAACTTTCTCAACTTCTCAGAGGAACTGAGACTGCTCCTTTGGATAAAATGCCATATGGAGAGAAACTCCTTACGCTCTGAAATACCTTTCTGCCTAGATCCTGATAGACAGCAAAATCTGTGGTGTGACAAATGGCATCTGACATCCAGGAAGGAACACATCCTGAAAAATAAATCTATATCTCACTTCCATCTCTAATTTCAGGGGACAGGCTCTCATGCAAGATCCGTATCTGCCTCTGCCTTCCACAAACACCAAGCCTTGGTTTTCTAGCCCTGTAATCAACTTGACCGGAACATAGCTACAACCCAACCTCAGTTAAACTTTGTTCCCATTAAGAGCCCTGACCTACTCCTTGTCTAAAATTGATTTCTAAATATATAGAAAAATATAAATAAGCCATCATTTAAAAAGACATATCTTAAATTAGTTTTTAAAAACGGGTTTAAAAAATCCATATTTGTGTGTGCGTATGTCTGTGTTTATATCTATCTATATCTATCAATTGATCAATAGAATGATATCAATGTGTTTGCAATAGATAGAATGATATCAATGATATCAATGAGAAGAATATGTATAATAGACCTTATGTACTTAGGATCTTTTGAGTAATTCAAATCACAGTATTGTTAAAAATTAAATATGTATTAATCCCTTCTGTAAACATTATTGTGTTCCTCTCATGTGCCAGTTCATATTTGGTACTCAACAGTAAAATAAATCATATTTGGATCCTAAGCTTAAGAATCTCCTGATATAGGTAAAAACTGCTCAATGTCACTAGCCATGCTGAAGAACATGACGAGTCAGTAGTCCATGTAATCAAACAAAAACCACAATGAAATAGTGCTTTATACTCATCAGGATGACTGTAATGAAAAAGACAAGCAATAACAAGTGTTCCCAAAGATGTAGAGAAATTCATGTGTTGCTGGGATCATAAAGTGGTGCAGCTACTTTGGACAATAGGTTGTTAGTTCCTCCAAATATTAAACATCGAGTTACCACACGACCCAGCAATTCCACTCCTAAGTGTCTACCCAAGAGAACTGAAAAGAGATGCCCCCACAAAATTGGTACTTAAGTGTTAGCAGCATTATTCATAATAGCCAAAAAGTGGGAACCATGCCGAATTACCATTGACTGATGAATAAATAAACAAAATATTGTATATCCATGCAATGGAATATTATTTGACAATAAAAAAGGAATGTCATGCTGTAACATGGGTGACTCTCAAAAATATTATGTTAAGTGAAAAAAGTCAGACACAAAAGGCCACTTATTGGGACTCTATTATATGAAATGTAAAGAATAGGCCAATCTGCAGAGACAGAAAGTAAATGTGTGGTTGCCAAGAGCTGGGGGGAGGAGGGAGTGAGAAGTGAGTGGTAATGGTATGGTGCTTTGTTTTGGGATGATAAAAATGCCCGGAAATCAAATGTGGGGATCAATATATGTATGACCCAGTGAATATCTGAAATGCTATCCAATTGTACTCTTTAAAAGAATGAACTGTGTGATACATGAAATATATTGCAATAAAAATGTTACTTAAAAGAAGAAATTCCAGGATAATAGGATTCATTCCACTAGGAAAACAGGGTAAAAGAAGGGTGGGGACACTAAAATCTGCCCTAAAAAATCAAGGATGAGTAGGAGTAAAGTTGATAAAAGGAACAGAAAAGGACAACTAGGTAAAAGGAATGATGCAAGAACCTAATAGATTTTAAACAAATATTTTTGAATGAATTAATGATTTTGGAGAATTACATGACTTGAAAATCTCATAACCGCCCCGTCTCCACATGCTAAATCATGGGACCAAACGGGTGAGGAACCACTGTCCTTTGGAAGATTACACAACAGCCAAGTTTTGACCTCATTAGTTTCCTCTGTTATAAAACACACCTATGAATATCACTCTCTCTACCTCTCGCCCTGGACTGATCTCAGATGAGCTCTTAGAAGACAAGATAGCTATTCCTCCCATCTTAGACTGTGTCTACAAATGCAGACCTAAAGTTTGGTGAAATATTAAGGAAATGCAAATCATCTCGAGTCATATAAATGAGTGAAATTAAGCTGAGTTTTTTCTTTTTTAACTTTTTAACCAATTTCTTCTAAATAGAGAACTGTAGACCATGTCTATAAATTCTACACATTTTCTAAACAATAAGCCATGTTTGTGGAATCTACAACTAATCTCTTCTATTCCTAAATTTTTAAAATTTTTTTTATTCTTAGATTTTGAGGATATTTAAACAAGCTAAATCTTCTAAATATATTAAAATTCAATTCAAAAACCCACAATTGGAATACCAGTAAAGCTTCAGCTAAGGAAAAATTTAGTTAAACCAACAAGACGGCGCTGGGGGCGACATAATTTAACTTCAAGAAAAACATAATCAACCTGCATATCATTCTATACAATTGATTATTTCTCAGAAGAAGGTTTGAGGATGGAATGATAATAAGAACCAACCTGAGCAGAAAACATTTTGCCGGAGAAACTGTCAGTGGTTTGCAAACATGAAGAGGAGAGAATGGGTGTCTGAGAGGTGGGTCAGAAGGTAATAGGATTTTACCCTACTATGGAAACGTGAGCTACAGATCGGAAAGCTTTTATGTGATATCGCCGTTTGAGTGACAACTGTCGATAGGAGTTAAACAGTAGTGAGGTCAGTATGGATTTTTTTTTTCCCTAGGACTCCCTGATGCCATTGCCTGTGATGAGAGTTGTCATTTTCAAATCACTTACGTACCTTCAGCTATTTCACTCCATCCCTAGGTGGCAAAAACACCAGGTAACAATAATGACTTGTTTTAAAATTTCTCCATCCCAGGCAGACCAGGTTGGGAAATGCTCTGAATGCTCTCTAAAGCGTCATGCTTTAAAAATAGGTTAATAACCTGCGAGTAATTTTTTTTCAAAGATTTGGATAATTCAATCTTATAGTGTCTTTTATGTTTCTTTTAATGAACAGAAAATTACTTTTATTTAAAAGACTTTCATTTACTCTATTGTATATTTTTCATCTGATGTAGAGAAAAATCAATTATTTTAAGAGTTAAGTTCTTTCTGGCAGTTCATTTAAGTAAATCCTACTAAGTTAAATGACCATCAGTATTTTTTCCTTATTTATCAACCCCAAGAAAAGTGCTATAATGTACAGAAGTGGGATATAATTTGCTGTTGAGGAAATGGCATTGATTTTCCTGTCGGTTAAAGAATGCTAGTTGGAGTGCAAGAATAATATGTTAACTTCTACTTGACAAAATTTACTTGATAATAATTATTCTAGAATTGGAAAAGGAGGTAGCTGTTCTCGTATCCTATATAACCAGCCTGTGCCTGATGTATTAAATGCTCAGGTGGGAATAGAGAAAGGGTGTTAAGTTTGGAATAATTATAACCAAAATAATACCTTACCATTTATATGCACATAATATTTTGAAATATATAAAACGCTTTTACATACATGACATAATTTAATTACTAACACATGCATTTTATAGAGTCGGGCAACTAGGTGCCTAAAAGGAAAAACTGCTTGCTTACTGTACATTAAATTACATGATACATCCTAGGGCTTGTCTGCATTTGATCAAAACACATACTCACCTAGATCCGTTCCATTTCATGAGGTGCTAACATTTGGTTACATGTCCATATACGTGTTTATATATTATATAAACAAAATATATAAAGAGCCCATCTTTTTATTTGTTTATTTGTCTATACACGTCCAGGATAGTAAAGGGAATGATCAGGAACTGTTTTGTGTTCTGTTTCTCCCCAAAAACATCAAATAGTGAGGACATGTTTGTTGAAAATTTAGGGGATCCCTGATAGCTCCCCTCATCACCAGTAGATTCAAAGCCAGTGGAGAGGGAGACCTGGAGTGGGGCAGAAGCCCTGGAGAATGGGGTTCCATGGTGCAGTCACAGTGGACTTCCTGGCATCCTCAGTCAGCCGTTGGGACAGCAAAGCACTACAGGTCTGCTTCCCGGGGACAGAGCCTCCTGAAGTAAAAACAGTGGCATGAGGAGCAGAGATGAAAGAAAATTGGTAGCAGAATGAGTTAGGCTATCAAGCCTCTCTCCCCCCAAATTTGCCAATCTGATACCTTGGAGGTGTGAGTGAGGGGGCAGAGAGACGCCAGAGGGACTCAAATGGATTTCCAACCATATTTAAGCCCCTCTACTTGGGAACGTGAGGCTTAGGGAAAGGAGGGTATCCCTAACTACTATGAATAAATAATAGAAAATAAATCCACAACTATATTTCTTTAACATACAACGTTGTGTAACGTGACAGGTATTTAAAAATAATTTTGTTAGAGTGATTTTGGTGAATATTTGTAAATGATGCAATTAAGCATACCTGTAAAAAAAAAAAGAGAGAGAGAGAGAGAGATTCTATTAAGAATGTATCACCTTAAATACCAAAACTATTTGAGAGAAACAATTTCCCGGTCATTCCCTGCACTGTCAACTACCTCAAGTAGTTTGAAAATAGGTATTCAAATATCCCCAGGAGAGTAGAAATCCACAATACTGCTACAAAGTTTGTAATTTCATTGTAGCAAGATGAATCTCAGCACCCAGACATTGTGAAGACAGGCAGCTTTTTTTTTTACAATTGAACATCATCTGCATTCAAGCTTCTGTTCCACTAGGGCATGGAGACCCAATCTCAGGCAATTTGGGAATACTTCAGGAACCTTTTGAAACACCAAGACATCAGAGTGAGAATGAGTGTAGCCTCCTGACTTGATATCATCTACTCGGCTGGCATTCTTCATTCCTGAGGCCTATAGAACCCCCCCCCCACCTCCATCCACTGTGGTCCACTTCTCTCGTTTTGGTTAAGGCCACCAATGCACTCCATATTGCTAAATTCAAGAGATATTTTTCTTTCTTTTTCTTTTCTTCTCCTTCTCCTTCTTCTTCAGAGAGAGACTGTGGGCTTGGGGGAGGAGCAGAGGGAGAGGGCGAGAGAGAATCTGAAGCAAGCTCCATGCTCAGTGCGAGCCCAGTGTGGGCCTTGGTCTCATGACCCTGAGATCATGACCTAAGCCAAAATCACGATTAGGGCACTTAACCGACTGAGCCGCCCAGGCAGCCTGAGAGATATTTTTCATCCTCATCTTATTAAGACACCCCTCAACTTTTGACCAAATTGGCTTTTTCTCCTTAAACCATTTCTTTCCCTAGGCTTCTATATATGATCCTCTCTCACTTTTTCTGTGGTCTTTCCTATCAGTTTCTTTTTATCTCCATAATTCTCTCTCTCCATTCTCTCCCTGGATCATGGCTTTATTCCCACTGTTTCATATACAATCTAATTCTGATGACTTAGAATGCATATCTTTGGGCCAGAGAGAACATCTCAACTTTATACCTGCAGACTCAATGACCAATATTACATCTCTACTTTGATGTCTCAAAGATATTGCTGAGAACAAATCCAAAAGTAAATTCATTGCCTCCACAAAACATGCTCCTTTTCCAGTTTTTCCACCTAGCATATAGTATATTCTTGACATCTGTCCATTTCATTTCTTCTTCTATACATCAAGTCCTGTGACCTCTTTCCCCCGAACATATCTTAAATATGCCCACATCTCTCAATCTCCACTACCGTGACCTGGGTCCAGGCCATCATCAGTTCCTTCCTGGACCACGGCAATGGCCTCCTACCTGGTGGCCTGCATCCATTCTTGTCTTTTGCCAATTCCTTCTCTACAAAGAAACCAGGATGATCTCTTAAAAATAACTCTAATTACATTACACTCGTCCAAAAATTGTTCAGAAGACTTGTGATTGTCATTAGAATAATGTCTCTAACATTTAACATAACCTAAACGACCCGGATGATGTCATCCTTGGCTGCATTTCCTGCCTCATCTTGTGCCACTGATCTCCCAGTCATTATGACCCAGACACACTTTCCTGCCAAGCTCCTACATTATCTCAGAGTGCTGGCACTTTCCTTAGGGTTTTTAGCTTTCCTCTAGTGTAATGGTCTCCATCATCTTCCCTGTTTACCTAAGCAATCCTACCCATTGTTTGCCTTATTTGGGGCAAAAGTCTCCCCAAACTCTCAAACTACACCTCCTGTTTGAAGCTCTCACGGTAGTGTAGTACAACATCTGTTTAATGCCTCTCTCACTCATCACTGTGTACCCCGCGCCCGGCACAGTGCCTGGCAAATAACAGATATGCAGTAAACAATTATCAAACACACAAACAGCCTGTATTAGTTTCCTGTGGGTGCCACAATAAATCACCAGAAACTTGGTGGCTTACAACAGTAGACATTTACTCTCTCACAGTTCTGGAGCCTGAAGTCTGAAATCTAGGTGGCAGCAGGAACGGTTTCCTCATGACGGCTCTAGGAAAGAGCCCTTCCTTGCTTCTCCCACATTCTGGAGACTCCAGGCATTCCTTGGTTTGTGGCTGCATAATTCCAGTCTCTAGCCTCTGCTGTCACGTGACTGTTCTTGATGTGTGTGTGTCTCTCTCTCTCTCTCTTTTTTAAGACTTTTTTTTATTTATTTAACAGAGAGAGAAAGAGAGAGCGCACAAGCAGGGAGAGCTGCAGGCAGGGAGAGGGAGAAGCAGGCTCTCCGCTGAGCAAGAAGCCTGATGTGGGGCTCAATCCCAGAACCCTGGGATCATGACCTGAGCCAAAGGCAGCCATTCAACCGACTGAGGCACCCAGGCGCTCCTGTTCTCCTCTTTTTAGAAGGCATCGGTTATTGGATGTAAGGCCCACGTGAAACCCTGAGTAGTTAATTTACTACATCTAAAAAGACCTTATTTCCAAGTAAGGTCCTACTCTGAAGTTGCAGTTGGACATGAATTTGAGGGGTCACTATTCACCGCATGATACGGCCCACCCCCTAATACTGCTTGCTTTCCCTTTTCCTTCTTCCTGCCCCCCCCACCCCGTCAGCTGGCATTCATTAGAACAGCAGCTCCATCGTTAACATTTACAGCAGAATCTCTTTCAGCTGCTCAATTAGAGCTTAATTCCTGAAATCAAAATAACACCTTA
Organism: Nasua narica; assembly: GCA_028533885.1. Classification (NCBI taxonomy): domain Eukaryota; kingdom Metazoa; phylum Chordata; class Mammalia; order Carnivora; family Procyonidae; genus Nasua; species Nasua narica. Next base: position 13,844,697 of record CM052814.1, read on the forward strand.
GGGGGGAAAAGTCCCCCGTGATTATTCCTATTGGTGAAGCAGGGAATATCTTTCGAAAATAGATATGCTCTGGAGAAGAAAGACAATTATTTAGCTTTCCAAAAGGCTGAGCGTAACGATGTCACACGGTACCCTTATTTGCGTGCCTTGTTTCCAAACAAGAAGTGAACTTAAACATAATATTGACTTCCATTTATATGTGTGAATGGGGAAAAAGCAAGTGTTTGATTTTTGAAATCTGCAGTCATGTAATCAGCTGTGAATAACGAAGGAGGGAAAAACTCTCACTTGGCTCAAAACAAGCATGAACACAGCTGACGTTTCACTTTGCAGATGTGTCTGGGGATGAACATTTTAGGACGTGGGTCTTCCCATGCGTCAAGATGCCTAATGAGAGGCACCAGGGTGCCAAATTCATTAAGTAACCCCAACTTTCGGTCCCCAACTTACTACCTGAGAAATACAAGGTCATGATTTTTATGTTTCTGATATAGGTTATATTTTGCCATTGTCGATGGTCACATGTGTAACCATCACAGTCACAAGAAGCTACTGCCCAACGCTGGCCAAGCACTAGTGAAGCTCGTCCACTCTTATGCTCTGGTGGCAATAAGAATGGATACAAATCGTTTTTAAAGTGATTTCAGGATATATTTTTTAATATAAAATTAAGTGTTCATGACTTCCAAACATAAGGGATTTGCAAACCTTTACTAACCACAGACCACACTCGGTGCCCGGAGGAGGGTAGACAGAGGCTAATAAAGGCACGGTTCCTGGTATTAAGGACCCCAAGTCTCGTGGGGGAAACAGACCTGCAAGTAAGTAATTATGACACAGCAGGACATTTAAACAGTAGAACTTGGCTCTTGGTTCGGAAGTAGTACCCAAACCAAAACAGAATAAAACAGCAGCAACAGAAAAGGAATGTGTTGAATCTAATTGTAACCAAAGCGGAGAAAACTTCCCAGAGGAAGTTTCTGAACAGAGTTTAAAGGATGGACGGGAAGTTTTCCAGACAGGCAGTCTGGGGAAAGGTGGAGAGAGGGAAGAAGCAGCAAGGCTGGGAAAGGGAATTCAGGGCCCAAAAGCAGGAGACAGGGGTAACAGGAATTGTCCTGGGATAGGAATTATTTGATAGTACTGGGACATAAAGTGAGATTGACGAACAGAGGATTATCTCTAAGGTAGACAAGATGAGATGTGAAAGTCTCGTACATCGTGCTAAGGACCATGGACTTAGACCAGTGAGAATTTATTGAAGATATTTAAGGGGTGTGTGTGTGTGTGTGTGTGTGTGTGTGTGTGTGGTAATGGTGATGGTTGGGGGAAAATATTGTCATATTTAACCCATTCATCTCATTCCTGAAATAACCATAAAGGAAAGAACCCTGAAAGGTAAAAACACCTTCATTTGTACTGACAAAATTGTAGTCCAATAACAAAAAGGGGGCTTATTGTATTCTCGCACATCAAATTAAGGCAATATTATGTCCTACTTAAAGCATAATAAAAGACATTGTAGCCACATGGGAAAATTCATATACTCTTAAGTATGCTTTAATATGAATAAAATGGGGTACAATACTCATAAACAGTGAAATTATTCTTATATCCAATTCTTTGATTTTCTATTGAATTTCAGATGAAATTATTCAGATGTCAAATAAATACAGTGAACATATTATGTTCATAACATATCTTCATACTATTAAACATAACATGTTTAATAAAAATTAAAATAGCTCATGTTTATGTGATGTGGGAGCAGAAAGCTCGCTGAGGACAAACAGAGGCTGTCGCCTACCCCCCCAACCTATGGGATATCTGTGACATTCCTTAGGCATTTCTAGCTGCCCCAAAGGAAAAACAAATAGTTAATTTATAGAGATTACAATCCTGCAAGACTAGATTCTCTCTCAGTTTACAAAAGTCTTAGTGCCATGAATTGTGTGAGACTGATGAATCACAGATCTGTACCCCTGAAACAAATAATACATTATATGTTAATAAAAAAAAATCTTAGCAATTTACAAGAACAAAGCATTTCTACCAATGGCCTAGCTGCCGGAAGGGAATGCAGATATAATTAAATGTCCTTATAATCTGTAGCCCATTGACAGGTACTTGAAGCAGGCAAAGCATAATGTTCCTCCGGGAAGCTCCCAACTATCATACTGTTAATGCCTTACTAGAAGGAAAGACAACCTTAACTTGACAATGGCGAGGCCTCAGGTATCTGTGAGTCTTCTTTTACATACAAAAGTCCTTTTGAAACCTCCCTTTTCCCTATCTCCCCCAATTCCCAAGTACATAATCATACATAATCCCAAGTACATAGCCTGGGGCAGGCTTTTTTGCCCATGGGTCCTGTCCCAGGGTTTTAATAAAACCACCTTTTTGCACCAGAGACCTCTCAAAAATTCCTTCTTGGTCTTCAACTCTGGACCTCACCCCACCGAACTTCCCCTATATTCCAAAACCCCATCATATGGATGCCGTTTGTTAGCAGCATTTTAAAAAACAAAAAAATCACTTTTTTCAAAGAAAATTCTCAATTGTAATAACACATCATCCAGTAAAATATATTCAAATATTGTCTCTTGTTGTTAATGCCAATGAATGATCATTGCCCTCTTAGTAACTAACTAAACATACCTGCCTGGAGGAAAAAAGTGAGTATAAATCACAATATTCAATTTCTCTCATTTGTATACTGCTTTGGAATTTGTAAAGGACTTTAGCGGGCATTATTAAAGCATGTGTCTGAGGCCCAGGTATTGCCACACAAGTGAGTTGTCTTATTAAACAAATTTAGTTCCTGCCTGGGAAATTAAGAGCATTTGGTTATTCAAGAACAGAATTTAGTTTGTCTGGAGTCAACCTTCCAACTCTCCAGCCCTTTTCAGAATGAATAAGCCATCTCCAAATTCTCTGTGCAAAAATAACAGCACACTCCACCCTCCTATGTGGCCTGATACAGGCCATATAATGCTCAGGCCACCAGGAAGAGTCTCGTGCCTTGATGCACTTGATCTTTGAATAATAGGATAAGTGGATCAACTGCAGTGGCAAGCCTGGTAAAAACTTAGAATTAATTTATTCGCTCTTTCTAAGGGTTTATTTGGCAGCCTAGAAATGGCCAGCATTGTGTCTGAAACTAGAAGGGAGCAAAAAAGAGATTTAAGAAACTTTGTTGATTTACCCAAAACTGTTGTATGGTGCACTCACAATGGGTGAATTTCACAGTATATAAATTACACCTTAGGGGCGCCTGGGTGGCTCAGTAGGTTGAGCGACTGCCTTCGGCTCAGGTCATGATCCTGGAGTCCTGGGATCGAGTCCCACATCGGACTTCCTGCTCTGAGAGGAGCCTGCTTCTCCCTCTGACCCCTCCCCTTTCATTCTCTCTCTCTCTGTCTCAATTAGATAGAATAAATCTTTAAAAAAAAATTTAAAAAAATTGTTTATAAATTACACCTTAAACAAGCTGTTGGAAGGAAACAGGGAGGAAGGATGGGAAAGGGCAGAGGAAGAGAGAGAGGTGAATCAAATTACCAAATGTTGCAGTGGAGATTTCAAAAGGAAGGGGACAGCATGGAATGAGCCACTTCCCCCAAATTTTAATCACTCATTGGTAACATCAATGTTTGCCTTATCACATATCTGTACTAACAAGTACTGAATTGTTCTCTGTGTTTGGCTATTATTTTTTTTAAATCTAATAGCTTTGTTGCTAATAGTTCCTTTAAAACCGGCTTGTCTTTTCTTTTTGACCTAAATAAACACATTTAAATAAGAGAAAGGAAAAGAGATATAAAAGACACCCTTGCCCTCTAGGAGCTGACAACGCACCTAGGTTGTCAGTACAGAGATAATATATGTAAATATGCATCCAAGTAAAGCAAATTGTATAACAAATCAAATTTTATACAATTAAGTGCCATTTAATGAGCAGGAAGCAAACACTATAGAAATTGAGAGAGGTGAGATTATTGTGTTCTCAACTTTTGAGGAGAGTAAATCATAGATACTGAGATTTGAGCTGGACATTGCAGATTGGGTACGATTTGGAAACACAGAGGAAAGGAATTTTGTCCAATATGTATCACTGTTCCCCTACTTTATGCTAAATATACAATGGGCAATTTATATACTGCAGCATACACTACCTTATTTCAATGTCTTAGTAATCATGGAAAAGAGGAACTATTAGCCACAGTTTACGTAGGAAGAGATTAGGGCTCAGAGGAGCCAATGGACAAATCCAAGGTCACACAATTTGAAAGTGGTTCTCCTTGGGTTCCTGGATTGAATTCCAGTGAGGGGTTCCCGAAAACCCAACATCAGGCACTTCTCAGACACCAGTAACGTGTTTGAGAATTCAACCCAATTCTGACACTATCTACCTGAGACTGCATCAGATTCCACAAGAGCTCAATCCCACAAGACTGCCCCTCCACCTCCACTTCAGACACCAGTCACAAGCCCCAAACCGTTACCTGTGCCTCCAACCTATGGGATATAGACTGTACTTTCCAACAACCTCCTCTTTAGGTTCTTGTAATTTGCCAGACAGCTCACAGAGCTTAGGAAAATGCTTACTTAAGTTTACCAGTTTATTAAAGGTCATGAGGAAATAATGGGACAAGGTATGGGGAAAGGATGTGGAGCTTCCATGCCCTCTCCAGGCATGCCACTGTCCCCAGTCTCTATGTGTTCACTAGCCCAGAAGCTCGTTGAATCCAGTCCTCTTGGGATCTTATGGAGATTTCATTACATAGAAATGATTGACTAAGTCTTTGGCCATTGGTTGACTCAACCTCCAGTCCCTCTCCCATCTCCAGAGTTGAGTGAGGGGTGGGGAAGTGGGGGTGAGGGACTGAAAGTTGCAGCTTTCTAATCACATGGTTGGTCCTCCCAGCAACCAGACCCCCACCCTTAGGTGTTCCAAAAGTCACCCTCACTAATAAAACATAAGACATCTTTATCACTCTCGACACTTAGGTAGGTCCAAGGGTTTGGGGAGCCGTGAGCCAGAAACTGTGGAAAAAGACCAAATATATATGAGAAATAGATTTTGGTCATCTGAATGACCAAAGAGATATATCTTATAAATCACAATGTCACAGTGGTAGAACCAGATTTCCAAATCAATGACTGATGACAAAGGCTATGTTTCTTTTGGAAGGAAGAATATTTTAGGCAGGAAGACACAATATGAGTGGGAGCATGAAGTCATGTGTGTGGAATGTGAGGAACCAGTCCTGCCGGGAATAGAAGGTTCTTGAAAAAGTAGCTTATCATCTGTCTCCACAGAATTATGATCTACTATGATGACATATCATTCCGCAGAAAAAAAAGGGATGTTTACTCTTTGGAGACAAAGGAGACCTGGATCCCAGGGATTTCTACACCCAGCTAACTGGATGATTTAAGACTGTGTAATTCTCTTTAGCAGCACTTTATTCTTTAATACAATTGTACTTTTTTCTTTTCTCGATGGAGCTCTTCTTCAATATAATGACTAGTCTACTAGAGTCATTTTATTATTTCATATGCTGTCTATAATAGAAGGAAGTTAAGGAAGAGGTTTAAAACTCCCCAAGAAGTTGAAACCAAGAGGTTTCAAGAGGTTGAAAACACACACACACACACACACACACACACACACACACACACAGCCGTTTGAAGACATGTGAAAAAGAACATCTTTTCTTTCTTTGCAGTGAAAACGCACAAATCACGGCATGAGCAGATAGAATTCCTTTTTGCTTTAAGAGTTGACAATAACATTGTCAGCCTAATACTCACCATCCAATCTGTAGAAATGAAAATATCTAAGTTTAACATTTTAGATTTTTCACAGGACCTTCAAAATGTTTTGCATGTGACTTTGAGTTTAAGATGATTTATGATTTATGATCCAATTTAGAAAATATGGAAAGGCATAAAGAAAATGAAAATTATCCCAAATTCTATTAGTCATAGCCAATTGCTATTAATTTGTAGCTACTATGTCCATTTATCTAAGATCAGGATTTGGCAAATTACTACCAGTGGTCTGTTTTTGTATGGCCCTACACATAAGAATGGTCTTTACATTTTTGAAGGGTTGTTAGTAAACAAAGAACATGCAACAGAAATCCTATCTGTCATGCCAAGTTTAAAATATTTACTATCTGCCCTTGTGCAGAAAAAGTTTGCCAAACCCTGATTTAGGATGATTGCAAATCAGTATGACCATCCTGAAGATCACATTTTAAATGTACTTTTGAAGTCAAAAATAAGAGTGTATTATAATCATTTCCTCCTTTTTCTCAAACACCTTTTTTATTGGCTACCTAGAATTCTTTTGTCAGATTCACTGTGATTTATTTAGACAGTCTATTACTGTTAAATATTTATCAGATTGTTTCTAATTTTTGCTGTTATAACTCTGACATAAATGTCTTTGTATTGAAATAATTTGGGGGCATCCTTAAATGTTTCCTTAGGAAAAATCCCTGGATATGTAATTGCTGGATTAGAGGAAATGAAGTATTTTTTTAAGGCCCTTCATTCATATTTCAAAGTTACATGCTAGAAAGATTACATCAGTGTAAAGTCCAACTGTCTTTGAGAATGCCACTTCTCCATGCCAACTCCGAAACCAAGTCCTCACAAACTATGTGTCTTATCTTTAAATTTATAAGGGTCTCTATATACTTGTCAATTTCTTATGAGAAAAATATTTCCTTAATTTCATTGAAGCCAGGTTGACATTTTATGTTTATTGACCATTTGCATTTCTCCTTTTGTAAATTACTTTTAAAAATAATTTCTGAATATTTTTATTGGGATATTTTCTATTTTTCTCATTATAAGAATTCTCTTTTTGTATTAATATTAATGTTGTATATGTTATAAAGATTTCCTCTAATTTTCATGAATCCTTTAATGTTTCAAGATTTAGCATAGTGTAATTTATCAGATTTTTGCCTTATTATTTCTTCTTTTATTTTTATGTTAGAAATGCCCTTCAAAGCAGATAATTTTTTATATCTAATTATTCAATCTATTTTTATTTTATTTTGCTTTGCAGTATGAGGTAAAAATATTCTTCTCTCTCTCTCTTTTTTTTTGTTCAAGTAATTAATCAATTGTCCCAGAACCTTTCAAAGAATAATCCAGATATTTTCCCCATTGAAATGAAAAACCACCAATATTGGTATCAAAAACCAATATTTGAGAATGTTTCTGGACTTTGTCTTCTGCGTCATTTCTGTTTGTCTTTACACAAGTTGCATCTCTATGTTAATTAGCACAGCAATGCATTTTTTACTATCTTTAGATTTCTTCCTTCTTATCATTTGAAAAAACATATATTCTTCCAGATGAACTTAAAAGTCATTACATAGGTTTCCCTTTCCTCATAAATTAATGCAGCACAACTGTTATTTTGCAAGAGTCACTCAGAATTCCTGTCCGCAAAAATCTTCTGTCATGTCCCTCAAAGTAGTTTTGCACCTGAGGTAGGCAAGGAGAAACCTAATGATTTTGTACCAGTTGACATTGTTGAGAGGGGCATGCTTCTTCCTACTCCATGACATACTCCAGTGTACCTGCTGGCTTCTCCATAACCTTACTTCTGTTAAGGAGGTGGAGTAACTACTGGTATAACTGGAAAGAATAAATTGGGGATACCCAACCTAACTCCATCCTCCTCCATCTGGGAGCAAGAGGCTCACGGAAGCCTACATTCTCCTCAGCTCCAGCAGGGCTAGGGGGTTTTCTCCTCAGGGAAGGCAGGTGGGGAGGGCATGGGGCTGCTGTCACCCAGCCCCTGCCCCAGAAAGGGCAGGTTATTCTGCCTGATTCTCTTGTTTAGTTAGCAGGTCCATTTGGGTCAAAACACCACATATGCTGTATTGCCCATCTTATCCTTTGTCACTAATGAAAGCGATATTTTGCTTTTCTTTGCTGACTCTTGCCTTTTTCCTCAACTGGCTCAGAATTCATAGGGACAAGAATACTATTTTTTTTTTCACCAGTAGCAGTCTTTCTGCCATTCTTTTTGTTTAGTTTTGCTTGTTGTCTTTCTCTTACGACAACAGAAACCAAAAGGCCATTTGTAAAATCCTTGAAGGGATGTGCTACATAAGAAATGTGCTGTAGTTTTGCAACATCAGCAGAGCCCAATTCCCATAGTTGACACTTTGTGCAGGATAGTAAACATATACTTCTTAATTTAGCTCATCTTCTATGTATTTCTCCCACATTATCCACATTGTTGCTTTAGTGTGTCATATTTGATGCATTATATGGCTCCGGGACAGATTTTAAGTTTGTCTTCCAAATTCACTCTGCAGCAAGAGCCCTTCTTGTTGCATTTCTAGCTCTAGTGATTGCTAGAGAGAATGTTTAGAGAGAGGCTGCATTTATCATTTTTGTTATCATAATTTGAGATAGTTTGCAGAATTTATTTTTCTCTTAAGACAGGGTTTAGAGAAGAGCAGAGCAAAAAAATTAGATTTTATAGTAATGAATGTAGGAAAAGATCTATACATAATCAGACCACAAGAGCATTTAGTTCACTGCTCAGGATAGTTTGTCCCATTTCACGGCAGCAAAGAACTACTTGGCAATGATAGAAATATTTTTTCTCCTGACTCAAAATAGTGAATTTATTCTGAATGCCAGTGTTGATGCTCCTCACATCGTTATTGTGAGTCTATTTCCACACCCAAGTTGATATCATCTTCAGCTTTGTTTTGTTCTCCACTTTTTTCCCTGGATTGTTCGAACACAGTGCAGTGTTTCTGTCGAGTATAGCAAAAAAACCAAAACAAAATAAAAAAAAACTTCCTTTGGTTTGTTAGTTATCTTAAATGGATTCTAATGGATGTTTTATTCAAGATATTGATTCAACTAGTTGATTTTTAAAAATCAAGTTCTGAATGAGATCACTGTACACTTGCCCCTACCCTGCATGGTTAAAGGACTACGTAGCCCGCATATCGCCAATGCTAAACCTGACTCACTTTGGCTATGCCTACTCAGTTCAACAATTCAGTTCAATGAACATTCATTGAGGGCTTCCTCTGTGCCATACACCACGCTGGGCCAGAAACAAATGCACCTTCCCCTTGGTGTCAATCAAGTAAATAGTTACTTTCTAATCAGTTTGATTTATTAGCATCATAAAAATGTTTTTATCTGTTTGGGGTTTTTCTTTTCCGTGACAGGCAAACTACAGCAACTTGTCACGTTCCTTGATTGTCTGAAGAATTTCTAATTATGTACTGGGCCAGTAGTGGATGACAAGGATCAGCCATCTGGGGATTAAAAGTTTAAGTAAACGACAAAAATCTTCGTGATCCGTACTTTTTTTTTTTTTTTAAAGATTTTATTTATTCATTTAACAGAGAGAGAACACAAGCAGGCAGAGAGGCAGGCAGAAGCAGAGAGAGGAGCAGGCTCCCTGCGGAGCAAGGAGCCCGATTCGGGACTTGATCCCAAGACGCCGGGATCATGACCTGAGCCAAAGGCAGTTGCCCAACCAACTGCGCCACCCAGGCGTCCCTGTGATCCGTACTTTTTAAATTCCAAACAGAAAGTAGCATGACTTAGAATACGGATTTCTCTGATTGGGCTTCATTTCCTATCGGGTTTGTATTCTGCGAAGTTGAGCTACATGTAAGTCCAGCCAGAAGCGCACTCTCACCTTCGGGTCTCCGTTAAAGACCTTGTCTAATGCAACTGTGCAATGAACGTAAAAAACCAGGAAGCTGGCAAATTCAAATCTTCCCACTTTTGGTTACATGTGTGTGCATGCACACACACATTGCAGAATAACTGTGAACAAAATAAATTATAATTAGGGGAAGAAACAAAGAAATATTAATAAAAGGAAAAGGATCTATCAATATTTCTTTTAATAAGACCCTTTTTGGGGTACCTGGGTGGCTCAGTTAGTTAAGCATCTTACACTTGGTTTTGGTTCAGGTCATGATCTCAGGGTGGTAAGATCAGGCCCCATGTAGGGCTCCAGGCTGGGCATGGAATCTGCTTAAGATTCTACCTCTCCCTCCCACTCTGCTCCATCCCACTCTAAAATTTTTTTTTTTAAATATGACTCTAAATACCACATAAGCTTTCACAAATGCCTGTGGTCAACACAGTACAATTATCTGGTAAACACAAACGCGATGACTCATCACGTAACAAGTACTGTCACTTTTTAACTCTTTTCTAGAAAAGGGGGAAATAATATCTCCATTCATTTTTTTTCTCAGCACTTACGTGGTACTTACCATGTGCCAGATTGCATGGAAAGTGCTGCAGATAGAAAGTAAAATTGGGTTTCTTGCCTTGGGGGCTAACAGTCTGTTTGGAAAGACAGACATCTAAATTCACAAAAACAGTTTTACATAATTGGTGCTCTAAATATGGCTACTCATGGCAGTGTAAATTTAATACACTGTGTATTTTGCCTTAAAATCATCAAAAGTAATGATGGTTGCCAGAGGGAGCAGGTGGGGGGGTTGGGTGAAATGGATAAAGGGGGTTAAGAGTACATTTATCGTGATGAGCACTAAGTAAGGTATATAACTGATGAATCACTATATTATACACCTGAATCTAAGGTAACATTGTATGTTAATCATACCGGAATTTAAAAAAAATACATAATTTTTTTTAAATCATCAAAAATGACAAGTCAAAAAACCAGTGAGGAGAAAGTAATTGTTGTGAACTTTGTGAATTCTCACGAATCATGGAATCTTCTCAAAGGGGAGATTGTTCCTCTTTAGTTTTGTGTTCCCTGAGGGTCCCTAAAATGGTTGAAAATTGATAAATACCTTATTTATGCTCTTGTATATGAGATCTTTGGGTTTTCTATTACCACAAAGAGCTTACCTTTACTGAGAAATGGCTATGTGAAAGCCTGTATGTAGGTCTTAGCTTATTTAGGCTTCATGGTAACCCTAAAATTCTCTTATGTGTAGAATTCTACATGGTAGAATTTTACAGATGAGATGCCTGAAGCTTGAAGAGATTGAGCAACTTGTGCAGGATTTCACAACTAGTTAATGGCAAAGTAAGTATTTGAACCAAGGTCGGCCTTCATCCAAAACCCTGCTCTTAACCTCTAGATTGATGCCTCCTATTCTGTACAGACATTTCCATCAGCTTTTTTGCATTCCTAAGGGATGAGTGGAAAAGTCCAAATAAAAGGAAGGAAGTACACAGGTTCTGTGGGTAATTTAGGACTTTGGAAGCTATTGAAATTGTAGAGAACTGTAAAAGGACAAGCAAGTCAGGGGCCTCCGTGAATATGCATCTTTGTGGGAAACAATTTGTTGTTCTATTGAAATACAGTTTATTCTCCAACCCAGTGAAGCAAGAGTTGGACCAATGGTTCCTGCTTCTCTTTAACAATGTCTTCTCACCTTTACTTTGAGGAAAGCAGTGAGGGGGAGGCCTTCAAAAACTTGCTGGTTCAGGGTGAGGAATCTGATGGGAAACTTCAGTCCTCTGAAATAGATAGTTTCTTATAATACCCGAGACAGTGTACAGGATGAAAATGAGTCTGGCTGGGGAGCCTATTTATAAAGTAAAGCTTTTGATAAAAATGTATCTTGCAGCACATCTGGTTTGATTTAGCAAAGTCCACAGAAAAAGTGTCTTTGCCTTAGAAGCCTCATCCTTAGGGGTTTGGGCGTACTGAATTATCCGTGAATATTATCTAGACATGAATAATACAGTGTTCTTGCCTTTTTAGCTACCTAAATCACTAGTCATGAGCATTTATTTTTGATGTGTCATGTTACTTTTCTGATGAGTCATGTCACATTACGTACTCTTTGGCAGGGAAGAGGCATGTCATTTTGCTGAAATGAGTTACGGCTGGACGCTGAAACAACGCATAAAATAAAATACTACATCAGAAAAATCACCTGATCAATAGGCCTAAAATATCAAAGAGCTACAATAGAAAGTACCGAACACTCCCACTGTGAGCGAGCAAGCAGCCTTCACCCAGGAATGGAAAGAAGCGCCAAGTTTTCAGTTTCTAATACCATCTCTCAACACATCACTCTAATTTAAAACAATAAGTCACATCCCTTTTCGAAAAAGCCAAACAATGTGTTATCCTGAAAAGAACCCAGCTTGGAGTCAGGAAAATTGGAGTTCAAAATCCAGATAGGCCGTTTACTACTTCTGACTTCAGCCAAGTTAGCTATGTTCTCCTAGCTTCCGTAGCCATATGTGTAAAACTTCACAGAGGGACTGTGTGTTTTGGAAGAGAAAACAGATGTGGGATGCCTTATACGATATCTGTGGAGTCCGTGAATAAGTGGGAGGCATTTTTCCACAGGTGTCTTGTTACCTTGCCTGTCAGAGATATATAAGCAGGATAACTCTCTCCATGCATTGTATTTACTCAATTCCACCAACATTTTATTTCTCTTTTTAAGAGTACCAATCATGAAATGGTGTGGAAAAAATGGCACAGGATATAAACTATGAGTTAGAACTGCTAATCAGGTATGTCCATGAATGAGTCACTTGATCTGTCTGGAATTCCATTTCTCTATAATATATGGGAACTGGAGACCATCCCAAAAGATCCTTCCAGCTCTGACTTGCCTATTATCTTATAATTCAAACTTTCAAGAGAGGGAAGACCAGATCGAAAATATGTTGCGTCCCTGGTTACTCCACTGAATACCAATATAATAATATCCAGTTTGTGAAACAAGCCTATTGGATGAAAGATTTCTGCAGTCAAAAGACTTATCTGCCGGGCACACAGAAAGGGCATATAGTAAGGGTATCAATGAGTGATCAAAGAGAAATTGTTCCATAACTGATTGTGACTCCTTGTCAGTATAGAAAATCTTATGGGCTTGCTGAAAAGGAAGACAAGTGGGGGCTTCTGGGTGGCTCAGTTGCTTGGGCATCGTATTCATGATTTTGGTGCAGGTCATGATCTCATGGATAGTAAGATCAAGCCCCAAGTTGAGGAGTCCACTTGGGATTCTCTCCCTCTGCCCCTCCCCCTGCTTGCTTTCTCTCTCTCTCTCTCTCTCT
>CM052814.1:13857876-13869336 GCA_028533885.1 Nasua narica
TCTTATCTGGAAAAATAAGGGATAGTAAAAGTATCAACTTTATAAAATTGCGAGGATTAAATAAGATACAGCTCTGCACATAATAAGTATTCAATCAGTGTAAGCTATTATTAGTAATAATGATAATATACTATGGGAAGAGTACTCGGAAACTTTCTAGAAATTAAAAGTTCCCCAATGATCTCATATCTAGAGGTCTAAGACATCTGTAAACCTTCAACCATACTGTTTTTTTTTCCTTGATAGATATTAAACTAAGAATACAGAGCAATGATATCTCTTGAAAAGATTTCTTTGTATACTCCAGAATTAAGAATGTTTTAGTGATTATAAGTTCCTACAGTTCTGTTTTGAGAACTCACAGATTGGAAAGGGGTGGAGTAATGGCAGATCGCGATACTTAGAATTGTGGGAGCAATAAATTACATGCAGAAATTCCTTAGGATGCAGGATATGAATTATAATGCAGGAAGGAGCAGGCCTGGCTTCTAAGTGGACTTTTTAAGTTTAGGATCCAGGGATGCGCTGAACTGTAACAAAGGAATTACCTAAAGAAGGGGCCATCCTTTGCTTGCTTCTGTGATTCAACCAAGGAAGCAACCCAAGTAAGGAAATGGGATGTCCTTTCATGTTAAAGCAACATCACCGATCCCGGCAGACAGCTGTATAATGTAAGCATTTTTTCTCTTACATATACTTTCTGAACCATTAATTTATCACATAGGATTTGTTTCTGAAAATTCCGGTAAAATTAATAATCCATTCAGAAATTTTCAAGCTTCAGAATAAAAAGTTGTTTTACATCTGTCTTGAGAGTTGAATAAAAATTATTTATAGGATATTTGTTTCTTAAATAATCACTTTAAGAATTTCTTGTCATTTGGTAATAATAGAGATAAAACTATTATTCGCCTTTTGTATCAGGGATCAAATAGCAGAAAAGCAAGAATAAAATTTCAGTTAGTCTACATGTATGATAATGAGTGAAGAAATAACTGAATTTGAATCAATTGAAATTGAATTTGAAGATAAGAGAGTTCTTTCTTGAAGTGACTTTTTTTTTTTAATACAATTGCATGGTTTCCTTAGGTGCTAATTTTGGTACCTGTAAAATTCTGTTTTTCTCCCTTTTCTTCAGGATTGAACTAGGCACTTTACAAGAGATTAGTAAAGGCACCCACAAACATTTCATTACTTTGTCTTACTTGGTTTTGACTGCTTCAATTCCATTATGCTGCTTCTCCTTTTCTGGCTCCTGTGGACATAATAAAGCTTCTCCAGGAGTCACAGAAGCAAAGATATTCTCAACACTGCTCTTGAGGAGAGAAGGAAAATTCTCTCTGTGTACTCAGCAGTGTTTCCCTTCAAGGACCTCCCAATCAGTCTCCACCCAGTGCCATGCGGAGAGATGCACTTTTTTAATCCTTTAAGTGTCAACAGACAAATGGATGTATGCTATTAATTTTGTGTTAGGCTGGACGTTCTCTTTCATAATATTCTTAAGTCTATCATAAATATTATGCCTTCGGGGAGGATAAGTTGGGATTTACTAGAGGAGTTCCTTCACAGACATGAAATCACTGAGAATTTTAGGGATAGTTTTTCATTGTTTTGAAATGATCCAGTGGTTTCCTAGGGAGTCAGATACCCTAGACCAGAGCCTACTCTATTCCTGGTAAGATTCTATAGTGGAAAATCTAATTCTAAAATACCATCTCGTGTCTTTTTAATTTCTGGTAGCTCCTAGAGTTTCTTTGTTGGCCCATATACAACTTTCCCTCTACCGAATTAGTATCATTCATGGTTTGAAACACAGGGCAGGGTCAGCCTTTCATAAGGAAACTGAGCTCTGAGTTTCAGAATGAGATTTTCAGAGCCCATAACAGAGATAATGATCTGAAAACTCCAAGGACATTTGGTTTGTAAGAGGCACGATTATGAGAAAGACATGTTTTAGGGGAATCTAAAAACATGATCTGCCTGGGTGTTATTTTAAAATTGAGGCAAAGACTCTTTGGTCTGTTAGATCGATGTTCTTTCTGTGCTTACTGTTCAGTGAATGGGCTGAGGGAAGCAGGTGGAATGAGGCAGAGGAATAGTCTGGGATTTCCTTTAGCTCAAAGCAGTGGACCGAAATATGGGTGAATGTAGGGTTTTAGAAGAACATGAGGCTAAGTAGGGAGGGAGAGGTCAGATGATAAAGTGTCCTTCACACCGTCCTAAGGAATTTGGATTTGATTCCAAAGGATAATAGGGATCCATTGACAGATTTAATGCTGAGTAACATAGCAGGTTTTCTTTTAGCAAAATTTCTCTAGCAGGAGTGAGGATAATTTATTGAGGCTGGTGTTGAGTTATGGTGCTGGGAAGTTAAGAGGGGCAGTAATCCAGAGAGGCACAGAGGGCTTACTTTAAGACAATGGCAGTGGAGAGGAAAATTTCAAGACAGATTATTTAGGCATAAAATTTGTGAGACCCCTTGACTGAGGATGATGGATAAAGAAGGAACAGGAGGTTCATGGACTGACTTCCATGTTTCTGTCTCAAACAGTGGTTGTCCCATTCAGGGAGCAACGGAACTGAGGGCAGAGAACCATGTTGGTGTGGTGGGATGGGGTTGCAGATGGTATGAATTTGGGACATTTTAAGTTTGAGGAGGTAGAAGGAGCTGAAGATTTCCATTTGAGAATCTAAACTTGATAGCAGGTAGTGCCAACTCACTCTGATTCAATATTGTTTCTATCTCTTTTTCTAGAGAAGACATTACCATCGTCTTTTCATCCAGTATAGAATGATAAAGTGCTTTGAATTTGTTTGGGACACAGGAATCAGGTACATAAGTCCATTATTTTCCAACATGATTTCATTCTATATCTGTGATTTGCTGTAAGCTGTTCTAAGAAAAAATGGATTTGTGTACTTTCCAAACATAAAAATGATCTTTGTATGCCCAGCCTTCATTCTCTTGATTGAGTTCTTAGGGAGGAGTTTTGAATTGGCTTCTAGATCTCGTTTAATGCACTTTATAGGTGAGAAACTCAGTGTCCCCCACCCTCCACCCCCAAAGGGCATCCTCTAGTTAGGACTTCATATTTTCTTCTTTCTTCACTTACCTATGGCTTAGCTATTTTTCACCTCCTGTTCTTACTGAATTATCTATCTTCATCATTTTTTCCTTTTTCCTTCTCTCAATACTTGTTTTAAGCATCCTAGATAAAAAGTTCTCACCCCGTGAAAAGTTAGATGATGACAATACACGTCAATAATATTTGGTATCTTTATATTGAAAAGATGTGTTCTCCTTGGGTTATCCTGAGCAAATACCACACTTGATATCCCTTAAAAATGACAAGAGGAGCCTCCTTAACCTTCTATTTGTTATAGGAATTCTTGCGCACTGAAAGAGCCTGATAAGTGTTTTTATGTCTACAACACGGTGTTGAAGTTGAGTCTAGATGATGTATAGCGGTACTGATATATTTTTTATGCTTCATGTACTAAATTTTTAAAAAGTTACACCTGCAGATTTTTATCTGTGTTCCATCAGCATAAACGCTCCAGGATCAGCACTTTTCAGTTCTCCCATGAAAAGTGATGAGGTCTTGCAAGGGCCGGGGTCATATGATCTGTCTCAGTGCTGTCTTAAACGGTGCCAGAAGCGAGGGCATAAAGTGAGTGCTATTTTGGCCACACTTTATTGAATTCCCTCTCCAGATGCTCTACATATTTCACAGCAGAATTAGCAACAGCAATCACTGTGGAAGATCATAAATGTCCCAACTCCTCTTTCAATCCCCAAACCATTTCACAGCTACTCCTAGCTGAAGATGATGACAAACTTATTCCTTTCACCTGACAGTGCAGAAAGGCCATGTGCTTGAGGGCTGCGGGGTGCCCGGGGGATAGGAGGAAGGTTAAGGGGAGCATCCTGGGAGAGCAAGAAGACTGGCTTTGAAGTTTGAGACTTTTCCTTGCTCAACATTCTGTGGGTTTTATGGGACCTAAGAGGGCAGCCAATAACCCTCCGCCATGTTTCCTACCTTGAGTCCCAAGCTGGACTTGTCATTTTCATTCCAAACTCACATAATCTTTCCGCAAGCTTTTGCATCCAGATCCGTTATGGCAGGTAATTTGCATAGCCAAACATTTCTTGCAAACTCTCTCTGGGGTGAGTTTACCTGGGAATCTCAACGGTGTCATCGGAAATAAAGTGACCAGGATTTTAGTTTTCATTTAAAACGGCGATCTAGCTCAGCAGTTCCGTCAAAGTGATGTTAATGCACAATCATATTCATGAGAGCCCCTGCCTTGTGGGAGAGTATATTTAGAAGTTTTCCTTTCCATGTAGCTATTTAAGGCTCGAGGATCAGTCTCCTTAGCATGGCATCCCCTCAAATATAGAAGAAGACTGTCAGCAAATATGTGGCAAAGTCAAACCGAATCTTCATTTTTGCGAGACAAGATGAAAATGAAGTCTGCACCTCAACCTCGGGGCTCTGCAAAAGTTTTTATTCTTGGTTATCTGTGTGGTCAACATGACCTAGTGATAACTTTCAGATATATTTCTCAAATATTTATTTTCCTGACCAAGCTCCATGAAAACACTAAGGGAGGCCCCTCTCCATTTCCACATCCGTCAATAATTTTAGATCTCCAGTACATGGCTTGTCTCTCCAGCATTTACCCTCTGGAGAATTAGAAATGCCAGGAGATTCCTTTACGGGAATGATGTATGAATTTTAGGACATGTATTTTTTAAAATCCTATGTTTCTTTATTTTTGTTATTAGTGTCTTGGTGCTTAGGCTTTGGAATTAGACTATAATTTTCAGGCAAAAAATATCAGATTATCTACTTATTGTAAGTAGCATCCGCTAATTTCCCCCAGTTTGGGGGGGGTTATTTGATAATGAGTATCAAATCTTGGATTACAACCCTGATGAAAATTGTCACATGAGAAAGCAGTTTTGGGAAGTTTACACAATTTCAGCCCCCCCTACTCGATCCACTTGATGAAGCTGTTTAAGATGTGGTAAGAAATGATTGTTGGGAAGGAGAACAGCCACCTTGCTGGCCTCAAGTTGATTCGAATCACATTGTTTCCCATCTTATTTTGGTTTATTTATTTAAAAGTTCAACCCAAGGGCTTTGTTCAATTATAGGGGAAACATGTTCTGCCATTCTTAAATCTCTATAAGAAAAATCATAGATTCTTTGGCACAGCAGTTACCTTGAGAAACTGCCTTCAAGCCGAAACATACCTGTATCAATCTACATGTTTTTATTTTAAACCTCAAGAAAGGACAATTTCACAGCAGAGCCCAATGCCTATTCCGTGGCCCCTTTTCTAGATCCAAAAAGGATCTTCTCTACTTTAAGATCCAGAGAGGATCTTCTCTACTTTAACCTTTTGCTTCACATTCAGTACCTAAAATGCGTGTGTGTGTGTGCGCGCGTGTGCATGTGTGCTCGAGCACGCATGTGTGGGCACACCTACCTTCACCCTCTACGGTTGGTGCCATTTCCTGTAGTTTCCTACTTTACAGAAACCTTTGTGTTCCTCACTGACTTGAGGGCAGTTGAAAACACATCCTGGGCTTCTCATCCAGCTTTCTCCTCTGGCCAGGGGTGTGAGGAGGTTAATGGCACGGTGGGGGGGTGGGGGTGGAGTGAGGCCCCTGTTATCATGCAAGCAATTGCTAACTGTGGACCTCTGACTTTGTAATTTGTTCTTTATGGACTCGCCTGGAGCCAATAAGCAAAATCAATAGTCTTTGCTGAAAAGTAAGCAAGTGCCAGCGTGTTGTGTGACAGGTGAAGATACATGTGCTTACCAGGGGTCAGGGGGCCACAGCAAATTTCTCTCTGACTTCTTTTCAAAAAGCTCAATCCCATTTAGGGAGCATTCGTCATTGGAAAACGTTGCAGCTGGGAATACGAAAGGCGGCTGCTCTTCTTTTCTCATTTAACGATGTTTGTTTTCAACAGCCTGTTCAATAATGTCACTGAGAAGAAATTATGTGAGAAGAATAAAGTGCTTAGAGTCTATTTATTTATTCATTCATTCATTTCTGTACAATAACACTAGCTGTTGCTTTCTCATGTATATTCATACAGCTGCGGTTGTCCAAACATTTGTTTGTTCTATTCCTTTCCAAGAAATAGGTAAGTCTCTTTCTATTGCCATGGAATTGATTACCTGTAGTTTAAGTCAGAGAGAAGGTTATATGAGCTTGATGGGAGACATACATATCTCTAAGCCAACATTATGGTAGGGTGTAAATCTCCTCAATAATTTGGCTTCTGATAAGATGCCAAGAACCTTTTCTGTTTTCTCCTCAGAACCATCAGACATCAGGCAATTTTGGAGAAGGATATAAGATCAAAGACTAATGAGTGCAAGTGGATTCAAAAGAACTAAAATAAAATGGGCTTTTAATCTTTGATATTTTATCACGGCATTTCTCCATTTGGCTTCTCATATTCCCGTTTATTTGACTGATCAGCTCAGAAAACAGAGTTACACTCTCAAGCTGGATTTCTTAAGCCAGTATTAAATTGAAACAAGGAAGTAAACGGGATTTTCTTTTCCTTTTCCTATTCAGGGCATTTTGCAGAACCCACTGAAGACTGTGAACCTACAAATCTAGCAGTAACCGGTTGGGGTGGTCAAAGGAAGAGAGACGCTGAACAACAGCCTCGGGGCAGCCCACTGGCGGGGTCTGAGAACATGGTTTCTTGGGGACTGCAGCCTGCTTCTTTGCCTTGGAAATCCTTCTAAAGGAAAAATTCAATTTAAGACATGTTTATTTAAGACTCCAACTTGAGGGGCGCCTGGGTGGCTCAGTGGGTTAAAGCCTCCGCCTTCGGCTCAGGTCATGATCTCAGGGTCCTGGGATAGAGCCCCGCATCGGGCTCTCTGCTCGGCGGGGAGCCTGCTTCCCCCTCTCTCTGCCTACTTGTGATCTCTTTGTCAAATAAATAAATAAAATCTTTAAAAAAAAAAAAAGACTCCAACTTGACTTTAGTGGTTTCTGTGGTTCATAGTAGTGAATTTGATTGTGTTTTTCTTTGACAATCCATCAGTCCATATTTTGGCAGTATGTCATGCTGAGGGCAAACATATATGCCTGAAGAATCAAGATGGCGTGGCCACTGTGGAAAACAGCATGGAGGTCCCTCAAAAAAATAAACATAGAATTACCACGTGATCCCATAATTCCACCCCTGGGGATTTACCCAAAGAATATGAAAACACTAATTCAAAAAGCTATGTGCACTTCTATGTTATTGCAGCATTATTTACAATAGCCAAATTATGGAAGCAGCCCACATGTCCATCGGTAGATGGATGGATAAAGAAGACGTGATACACACACACACACACACACCATGGAATATTACTTAGCCATAAAAAGAATGAAATCTAACCATTTACAACATCATGGATAATCATGGATCTATCTAGAGTGTATAATACTAAGTGAAATAAATCAGTCAAAGAAAGACATATATGATTTCACTAATATGTGGAATTTAAGAAACAAAGCAAAGGAATAGGGAAAAAAGAGACAAGCAAAAAATAGACTCTTAAATATAGAGAATAAACTGCTGGTTAGTAGAGGGTAGGTGGGTGGGGTGAGTGGGTGAAACAGGTGAAGGGGACTAAGAGTATACTTATGGGGGCACCTGGGTGGCTCAGTTGGTTAGACATTGGACACTTCATTTTGGCCCTGGTCATGATTTCAGGGTTCAGGGTTGTAAGATCGAGCCCCACCTCAGGCCCCATGCTGGGGAGAGCAGCTTGCTTAAAATTCTCTCTCTCCTTCTCTCTCTGCCCTCCCCCACCTCTCAAAAAAAAAAAAAAAAGAGTACACATACAATGAGCACTGAGCAATGTACAGAATTGTTGAATCATTATATTGTACACCAGAAACTAATAAAAGAGTGTATGTTAATTATACTGGAATTAATTTTTTTAATTTTTAAGAAAGAATCAATATAAAAACTAATATGATAACCAGCAAGCGCTGGTTTTAATAGTGCCTTGAGTTGCTTTGAAATCCTTTGAGGAATCAAAATTCTATGGCATCAGAATTGATACTCAATAAGATTCAGGGTATCCCATTACATGAACTTATTGCAATGAAAATTCTTCCCTGCCAAAAGGATATCTAAAATCCAGTTAATACCCTGCCTTTCTCATGTTATATTTTAACATCATGGAATTCCAGTGTGCAAAAGTAACTTGATCAGAGTTGATTGGGCCTCATAAATTTCTCCCTAAGTATAGTGTAAATTCCTGGAGAGTAGAGACTGTGTCTTATACTTCTTTGTAACCCCTTAAATTTCAGCTACCAGTTCAGTCTTCTACGAGCAAAAGCTGAATCTGGGGGCACCTGGATGGCTAAGTCGGTTAACCATCCGACTCTTGATTTTGGCTCAGGTCATGATCTCAGTTGGGAGATCAAGCCCTGTGTTGGGCTCCATGCTGGGCATGGATCCTGTTTGTGATTCTCTCTTCCTCTCCCCTTGCTCCTCCTCTCTTCCTTCCCTCTCTAAAAAAAATTTGAATCTAAATTTGAGACTGACATATATACACAAATTTGTCTGCTGTGACTACAAGTAAATATATATATGAATGCATAAAGCTATGTTAAAGTAAGATGTTTCTAAATTAGTGAAAGGTATATATACAAGCTTCATTTTCATTAGCACATTAGCACATTAATTTTGTATTTATGTTTATACTATGATAATAAGAAATGGTACAGAATTCTTTCCTCTAAGAGAATTCAATATCCGTGCCAATAAGTTTTCCCACTGCACTGCTATGAAATTATTATGAATGGATGGATACTCTTCTTACCTCGAGATACATAAACTGCCAGAAAGCATGTAAAGTTTCACTGTCCAGTGTGGTGGCCACTTGTGGCCACTGAGCACTGGAAATGTGGCTAGTCAAAATTGATACATGATTCAAATGTAAAATGCATACCCAAGTTTGAAGACACTACGAAAAACATGAAATATCGCATTATTATTGTATCGACTAAATGTTGAAATGACAATATTTTGGATATGTTGAATTAAATAAAATATGTTATTGAAATCAATTTCATCTGTTTCCTTTAATGTCTTTAAATAGGGCTGCTAGAAAATTTAAGGTCTCACTTATGGCTCACATTATATTTCTACTGGACAGAGTGGATAAAGGAGCAGCTATCCAAGTCTACGTGGGTTGTCAGAACCACGTCGTTGAAGCCACTCAACCATTTCTATCAATATCACTTCCTGTTTATATAGGCTATAAGGCTCACATTTTTGTACATTTTTTTTGGTACAAAAAAAGACATCTAAATGAGTACCAACATATGGTTAGCTATTTTACTTTCATTACGCTTGTAACAAAATAAATTTCTAAATCAAACCGAAAACTTGTTTGATTTGGTGTTGTTTTGAAAAAAAAAAAATGGATTCACACTAGCAATCTGCAATCTTGTTTATTGATAGATAAGCACCATCTGCACGTTTTTTTCAGATTAATAGTATGCACTTTACCTGTTTGCCATCCTTCTCCTCCTCTGGCATCCATCCATGTTGTTCCTTCCTGATTAACTCCAACGTCACTGTTTCCTCAAGGTCACTCCAAATGCTCTAAGATGGTGTTTTCACATTTGTACATGGTCACAACTTGAAAGTTGGGATGCAGCTTACAATCAATGACATCATAAGTCATATGGCATGGTTTAATTGATATTTTTTTTCTTTCTCAGAAATAGGCAAAATAATGCTCCCATCATCACTGATGGTGTTTTTAGATTTGATGAAATGTGGTAACTCATGCAGAGGAACTTTGTGAATTACTCCTTTCAGAGCCCTGCTCCAAACACACTGAGCCCTCGCGTTTGGTGATCTGGTCTTTTTGAACACTCTATCGGTTATTCTGATATAGTCCTCCAACAAGCAGCTCAAGGAACCACTAATCTCAAGTCCTATTTACCCCTGGACTAATGATGTCAATTCAATTCATCCACAAAACAACCAGTGAACTGAATATAATGTTTACTTAGTACCAAGAGCTGCTGGGCACTGAGCGTCAGGTCGTAAGAAATAGGTAAGACCATCCATTTTTCAAGGAGTTGATAATTTGCCTTTTGTAATGCTTTGAGATATTTTAAGTTCCAACATTTTCCCAAAGCTCAACTATTGTATCCTTCCCGTCCAGACAATCAGAAGGAAGGCCTGTCCAGGGAAGATTTGGCTACTACCTTTGCGAAGAGATAGAACTGTCTACTGACCTCTCTGGAGGGTCAAGTGACTTGTGGTGAGAAGTCGAGACTTCAGGACCAGGTCGATGGCAGTGACATAATTCGAAAGCTAGATTTCAAGCTACCCGGGAGGTAATGAGTTCCACTTTTGACTTAATTAAGACTTTAATGGTTATAAGGACCAAAGTCTCTCCTTAATTCCATACTAATCGAGGACAGCAATTTCAGGCACCTTTATAATGTTGACCCGAATGTAAAAAAAAGAAAAAGAAAGAAAGGTTACGAGGGAGCCTGACAGTCCTGTCTCCTGTGCTATCCAGGCCACTCGGAGCCCTAGGCCAGGAGAACATTACTCTCCCGTGGCTTCTGTTACATCCTAACCCAAACTCAGCAACTTGCCGTAAACCCACCAACCTGCTGAGGCCCTTGAGGGGACATTTGGAGGAAGATGAGTATTCACATTCACAGAAATGGAGTGGGAATTTGAAGCACTCTGGTAAAGCAAGCAGCTAACCTAGATAATCTGTCGAGAGAATAAGGAGCCCCTTACATGCATCCACTGAAGACTGATGGGAAGGAAACTTGGCCTCCTACCCAGGAGAAGTGTTTTCTCTGTTCTGTCGCAGATGGTGGAAATTTTCCATTGGAGATTCCTTTGGGTTATGCTATTTTCTCCTCCAGTCTGAAAATTCACTTAGTACATATGCCATATCAAACTATCATTAATCATCCACGGCTTGAAAGTTGAATACTTAACAACTCATTCAACCGTTAGTTATTGAGCCACAGGTATAGGTCACACCCTGTGCCGGGCCCTCAGCAGATAACGTGAAGCAAACGAAGGTACAGCTCCTAATCTCACGGAGTTTAAGGTCTCATAGTAGAAATGGGTATTAACAGAAAAAAAATGGCAACAGTAAATGCATCACATAAACTGAGGTAAATAAAAGAATGTCAGTTCATGCACTAGTCACTAGTCGCTAATCACTAATAACAAAAAGATTTTAAACTAGGAGGTCAAAGAAGAAAAGCTTCTTTGAGGAAGTGACCCTCAAACGATATCTGAAATAGAAATATAGACAGATAGGAATTGATGAGGTAAAGAAGGAAGGCAGTGTTTGAGCCTAACTAGAGTAGATGTCAGCCCTCTTAGAGACTGCTTTTATTTGACAGCATTTCTTTTTTTTTAA
>CM052814.1:13869836-13910553 GCA_028533885.1 Nasua narica
ACCAGTTTGTCATTGGGCAATACCAGGGGACTCAGCATCGTTACCTGCTGCCAGAAAGATGGGTGCTCAGCAGTGTCAGCAGTGAAAGCACCCTTAGTGAAAGGGAACCCAGACTGAGCCCAGCATAATCTGCATCCTTGCCACCATGGCCACAATGTTCATGGGCCCATTGCCCTGAAGTGATCACTAAGAACACCAGGCTGACATCCCTAGGAAAGATTATTCTGTCCCCCTGGTAGGATGATGAGAATCTACTGCAGTAGAGATGTTCTTTGGTGGGGCACCAAACTAAGACACAAAGATCTTCACAAAGATGTTTGGGGCCCACACCCACATGTCCAATCACATAGTGTTCCCCTAGACTTCTCTGTCCCTGATCTTCCAGTATTACTCTTTTGGGGCCCCTGACCAATGACCCCTAAACCATTTGCTTGTGTCTAGGAATCAGTATAGATCTGTATTTTGGACTTCAGACCACCCCGTTCATACAAGATGTACAACTAAATGTACACCCCAAAGCTCCACCTACTGGATTTCCCATCACTGCTGTCCTCCAGGGCACCTTCAGGTGGAGCTGTAATGCAGCACTGGTCCATCTCAAGGTAAAGCCAACACCTCACCAGTCCATCTATGTACGAGACCCATGTCCTTTTCTCTTCCGTTGATTGATCATGGAAAAACCACCCTCCACCCCCCAACACACATGTGCTCCCCTCCGATGAGACCACAGTATGGGTTGAAAGAAGTACTGTGTAGAACAGCACAGCTGGGTAATTAAGGCATCTAGGCTGTCTCTCCAGGTAATTTATTTGTGTCTTCTGCACCTGTTTGAGCTTGCTCCTGGCATACATCTCTGCCATCTCCTAATGAATAGTTGCCGTGTCTACTCAGACATTTACGTGAGTCCAGTAATGTGGAGTTCGTGGTGGGTAACTCAGGTGGATGAGTCAGTTGGGCCTGTGGTCAAATGCTCAGGGTCTGCTTTGGCCAAGCAGTAAATCAGGAGCCATTTTCCAATCATAGGCTAGGACTCTGCCCCATACAGCATCGTCTTATCCTAGCACTGTAAGGTTCTGAACTCGGGCTTCCCCGCAGGGGTTTACCAGGGATGGAACATGAGCAATCCTATCCATCACAGGAAGTTACAACCCCATAGGATTTGCTGCTACAGCCAAACATCAGAGAAGCCTTCACCACGGCCTGGACTATGCAGAACTCCCTCTTGCCCCGAGCTTCATTCATGACCGGGAAACATTACGAGTGGTTTGAGTATTCCCAAATGCAGCACAACATTTCTTCCAGAATTCAAAGTTATCCAACAGATGTTGAGCTTCTTTTCTAATGATAGATAGGACAAGGTACAACAGTTTTCTCTTTATCTCAGACGGGATATCCCAGCTTGCACAAGGCCACTAAACCCCTAAAATCTTCAGCAGTATGGTAGGTTCATGAATCTTTATGGTTTTCCCTCTGTGGTGTTCAGAGGTCTTGCCAAGACTGTAGTGTACCTGACATTTCTTGTTCTTCAAGGCCAGTTAATATGTTATCATCAATAGAGTGGACTGGTGTGAAATCTTAAGTAATATAAAGAAGATTGAGGCCCTGTGGGTTACATTATGTCAAGAGGCAGGAGTGTTAACCGAGCTCACGAACAAGATAATGAAAGTATAGTCCTGTCCGTGCCATGTAAAGGAAAAGTGCTTTTGATCCTCCTGGTTACAGTTTTAAGAAGAAAGAATTTGTCAAATCAATACCTGCATACCAAGTACAAGAGGCTGTGTACAATTTAGTCTAACAACTAGCAAAGTTTGCAGATGTTCACTACCACCTGCTAAAATCTATTAGGTATTATTGAGACCAAACAGATGAATTCAATGGATAGATGAAAGACCACCATGCCTGTATCCTTCTGGGTTTTAATGATATTACTAAACTCTGCCATTGCTTTGGGAATGTGATATGCTGCTAATTTATGCCCTTGACTTGAGTGAAGAATTAGGAGGGATAATTTGAGGGACTTGGTCATTTTCCTATCATAATGATCCAATTCATATATGTTGTATGTGGCACGAAGGAACAGATACAATGACCCTTTGCTGAGGCCACCATCACAAAGTACCATGGGCTGAGTGGCTTACACAACAGATATTTATTTTCTCACATTTCTGGAGGATATAGGTCTAAGACCAAGATGGTGGCAGATTTGATTTCTTGTGAGGCCTCTTTCTCTGGTTTGTAGGTGACTACCTTCTCACTGTATCTTCACGTGGTTTTTCCTGCGTGTGCATGTGTCTGTGTCCAGATTTCCTCTACTAAGGACATGAGTCATATTGAATTGGGGCCCACCCTAATGACCTTACTTATCTCTTTAAAGATCTGATCTCCAAACATGATTGTATTTTAAAGTTTGGGGGCTAGAGCTTCCACGTATGAATTTGGCCAGGGACAAGTAGAAACAATTCAGCCAAAACAATACCTTACACTACATTCTAAAATCTCATTATTATGGAATAATGTCAGTAAATTCCATTTAAGAGACAATTTTGAGCTAGTTCACTTATTTGGGGATTAGGCTTCTCCTATTTCATTCAAAATAAGCCCATTCATAAATAGCCTGAAAATAAATTCTTCCTTGTGCTTGTGGTATAGATTTTTTAAAACACCAGATGGTGTATGCTGTCTGCTTCTTGCTCATACTCCCTGGTATTCTCTGGGTATAGATTTGTTAAAATGCAGTGAGCCTGGGTCAGTGTGTTGAAATGGTTTTTCTAACATCTGGGTGTTAGAAAATCATTACTGAGGGATCCCATAAATGATGGTCCCCAGATGTTCCTATAGAATCGATTCCCTGCACAGTTCCCAGGAGAGCTAAGTATCACTGTTGGTGTTCATATGTGGAAAACAAAGAGGAGAATTGTGTCAATTACATGAATAGTTACAACTTGAATTAACCCTTCTTTTCCTTATCTACCTATTTCAGGAAAATTTGAGGGCAGGGACTTAATATGAGATGATTGGAAACTATCCATATTCCCCACTTTGCTTGGGGCTCTTCAGGTCAATGTTTCTCAACCAGGTACAATTTTGCTCCCCACTCCAGATGACGTTTAACAATGTCTGGAGACACTTTTGATTCTCATAACGTGAGAGTGCTTTTGGAATCTAGCAGATAGAAGCAATGAACGATGATCACCAGCCTATGACATGCACAGCACAGCCCCCCACAACAAACGTGTTCCAAAATGTCAGTAGAGTCAAGGTTGAACCAAATCATGCTCTCCACAACTTTATGATATGTTATCTCTGAATATTTATGTGGAAAATTAGAGGGAATTAATAGGATTGGTTTTTCTTTTTGATTATATTTGTTGAAAATACAACATAAAATTCTCATTCAGAAAAAAATGGAAAGACAACCTTAAGATACCATATAACTCATCAATTCGGACTAGGACAGGGACCCCGAATGTATGTGGGAAACCCACTCCAAAACTACAATTAAAATTTTATTTTTAACAAGTAAGTCACACATTTGAAATCCCAGCAAAGCACTGCAGGTATGAACCACCTCTTTGGCTGAACTTAAGTCAAATTTAATTGTTCCTGCCCTACACCTAATTTCATGTTATGTCTCAGAATTCTGTATCTTCAAATCTTCTTTAGTCTTGCAAAGCAACTATCTTTTAAAGAAAATCCCACATTGTACAGAAGAGTAGTTAGGGTGACCGCATCCTTTAAACCAAGTGGAAAACCCAGAAGTTCTCCTTAGGACTTTAATTTTTCCTTATCAAAATAGGGAAGTGATGATTTTACCCTTTGTTTATCTTTACTACCAAAAAACATTTAGCTGTGTCATTATGAGATGCATAATAATCTTTAGATAAGGCATGTGGCCTTGCAAAATCAAAGAAATTCTAGTCATCAAGAAATGTGATTTTTTGGGGTGCCTGCATGGATCAGTGGATTAAAGCCTCTGCCTTGGGCTCAGGTCATGATCTTGGGGTCCTGGGATAGAGCCCCACATCGGGCTCTCTGCTCAGCAGGGAGCCTGCTTCCCCCTCTCTCTCTGCCTACTTGTGATCTCTCTCTCTATCAAATAAATAAATAAAATCTTAAAAAAAAAAAAAGAAATGTGATTTTTTATTTCAGCCTCCCTTTTCTCTCACACATCTCACAGCGGAAAGTATCCCCTGGTAGGAAGGAATCAGGAAGTTTGATTCTTTACTTCAGGTTTTCCAAATTTATCAGATTACATGGAACACCAGAGGTGTTTATTTAAACATTTGCAGGCACATATGTTTATTTTAAAACAGGCTTTCCAGGTGATTCTTAACGATGATGTGGTAATGTTGGGAAATACCCTAGGGTTTGGGTCTTATACCCTGGGTCTATAGCCCATAGGTCCAAACTCTTCTGTCAATGTTTTTGTGAAGAAAGTTTTATTGGAACGCAGTCACAGCCACTCATTTACCTATTGGCTATCACTGCTTTCACCGTGTAACAGCAAAGTTGAGTAGTTGCATCTGGCCTGCAAAGCCAAAAACATTTACTCTTTGGCCTGTTAGAGGAACCGTTTGCTGACCCCTGCTCTAGACAAGAATAAGGCAGGCAGTGGCGGATATGAGCAAAACAGACTGTTCTCTGCCTATAACGACACCACTTGCCCCAAAATAAACAAAGCCATTTCTTTAATTTTCCTGGGAGTCAAGCAATTTGAAGGAACTAATTTGCTACTTCAATTAATTAAGATTTATTGAGTCCAGAAATGCATTCCAAAATGTTTGAAAATATGAAGACCTCTGCCTTTTGGGAAGTTGGCCAAATATAACATATATAAGTCAACTAAAGTGATGTTATGTGTTCAACTGTGTGCCACTGACTAAAAATCACCAGATATGTCAAGAAAGCAAGATGAGGTAGGAAGGTACTGAGGTTAAATACGAGATTATGCTGGGCAGGGAAGGAGAGAGAAGTGAATATATATTCAGTTGGTTGACTGCTTTACTGGCTCATTTATTGGCTGATACATGTCAGGAGAGTTCGCATCTTGACGAGCAATGGGAAATAAGATTGGGTACTCAATTTTGTATCTATGGCTGCATCACCAATTACCTCCAAATTTAAAGGCTTAAACAGCAAATGCTAATTATCTCACACATTTTTGGTATGAATCTGGGAAGAGCTTAGCCAGGTGGTGCTGGTTCAGGGTCTCTCAGAGGGCTGAGCTCAAGGTATAGGATGAAGTTACAGTCAAAAGAAAGCTTGGGGGTACCTGGGTGGCCCAGTAAGTTAAGTGCCTGACTTGGTTTCAGGTCAGATTGTGATCTCAGGGTCGGAGATCGAACTCTGGGTCAGGATCCGTGCTGAGTGCAGAGTCTACTCAAGATTTTCTCTCCCTCTCCCTCCGCCCCTCTCCTTTATGCTCTCTCTTTCTCTAAGATAAATGATTAAATTTTTAAAAGATTTTATTTATTTGAGAGAGAAAGAGAGTGCACACAAGAAGGGGTAGCAGCAGGCATGGGGAGAGGGAGAAGCAGGCTCCCCGCTAAGCAGGGAGCCTGAGGTGGGGCTCAGTCCCAGGGTTCCAGGATCATGACCTGAGCAGAAGGCAGATGCTTAACTGACTGAGCCACCTAGGGGCCCCAAGATAAATTAAAAAAAAAAAAACCTGACTGAGCCTAGAGTGCCCACTTTCAAATGGCTCACGCACAGTGCTATGGGGTAGAATCCTCAGTTTCCTTTTTTTTTTTTTTAAAGATTGATTTATTTGAGAGAGAGAGAGAAAAAAAAGAATGGGGGAAGAGGGAGAGAGACAGAAAGAATCTCCAGCAGCAGCAGCAGACTCCCCACTGAGCACAGAGGGTGGCGGGGTTCAATCTCGTGACTTTGAGATCATGACCTAAGCCCAAATCGAAGTCAGATGCTTTACAGACTGAGCCACCCAGGCGCCCATGGAAGGCACCGTTTCTTGCTGTTGTTAGGCAGGGGGTCTTATTCCTTTACACGAGGACTCTTACAGGGCTGCTGAAGTAATCTCACCATAGGTTTGCTGGCTTCCTGCACCGCGAGTGCTCCAAAGGAGAAAGTGAGATGAAGAAAAAAGCTATAATTCCTTTGATAACCTAAGACAGAGATGCCATCACTTTTGTCACGTGCTATTCATTCCAAGTGAGTTGGTAAGGCCAACCGGTACACAACAGGATGGCGATCAGGCCCCAATATTTAGAGGGGGGAGCAGTGAAGAATTTGTGGGCATGTTGTGAAACCAGTGTGGATACTAACAGTGGATGGGAGTCCACGTGAAAATATGGCAATAGGGTACGAAAATTCATGTTCTTCTCACCAGGCTCAGGAAGATATGTGGTTTGTTTCTACCCATAAACCCAAAGATGATCAAGCCATCATTAAACAACTGAATTCTCTCACTTGTGGATTTTTCAGTGGGCCTTATCATAAACCAACAGAAGGATTGTTTTCTCGATTTACACAAGATAAAAGAGAGGTCAGTCCTACAGTTTCCTCCCTCTGCCTGCCCTTTCTCTTTTATCAGAGAAAATTTCCCCTTCCAAGGGGAAGTGTCACCGTGTATACTGTTAAGCCATGTGGAAAAATCAGAAGCTTAATGATAACAAACTATCAAGAGAAAAGAAACTAAGTCTCTGGAGTCACTTCAATAAGAAGTACAAAATCTTCTTTTCCACAGATATTTAATAATAGACTTTATTGGTAAAGCAGTTAGTTCCATTTATGATATTGGCTTGGTGTTTATATAGATGTACCTTTGTTCTTACATATTTTAAAAATGTCATTGTCCATTAACATGTGTGTTTACTATTACAGGCTACTGGAGATAAATTATGGGCACAGCTCAACTTACTGCCACACTTGTAAGGATGGGTTCTAATGGCACCATTAACTAAGTAATTTATTCAACCATTCCTCCAATCTGTTTTACTGGCCTGCATCTGTGGTTTTGGTTATATAGCAGTCTCTGACCACACTTCTGATAAAATAATAACTCAAACTTCTGAGAAATAACTCCTAACAAATGCTTCAAGACTTGCCTGCCATTGATACTTTCTCAATGTCAAAAGTTGAACTCTGATGGCCATATGTCCAATAGGACATCCCATCCCTCTGGATCAGAGATACGAATGAACATATGACCCACATCAAGCCAACCAGAAACAGGACCTGGGCACCATTTTAACCCTTGTGTGAAAAAAGCTTTCCTTGGAAGTCATTTTCCTGTCAGGTGGGAGTGCCTTGCTTCAAAGTGGAGAATAAGGATGAGGAGAACACCACAGGAGGGAGAATGCTGGAAAGCAAAGGAGCAAGTCTTACTAACACCACATGAGTCCTTGAAGCAAGACTCAAAACCAGAGTTGAGTTTTCTGTCGCTTTAAGTATAAAACAATCCTGATAAAATATATACTTGTTTGATTTAATTGGGCTCCTTTTTTATTTGTATATGTGTTTGTTTTCACGACTCTTTGTGTATAGACAGCACAAATTTTATCACTGGGCACTCATTGGGCCATTTATCAAGAGTGGTTCACGTAAATATTATTACAGTTGAGTTGTCTCATTTTTATGTGGGCTTAGAATGGGAGAGCATGATGACTTTTTTTCAACATTAAGTCTCCCCATGGGGCATGTCGTTTGCAGCCCGTGTTTGCCATGTTTGGTGCATTCAAAAACACTCACTAAATCCAATCTTTGAATTAAGCTGTAACCAAGCCTGTATATTCATTAGAGAAGAAAAATTCTCCTCGAAGAAGTTCAAATTGTTTATTGATTTTCATTTCTGTGTTCAAAGGAAGCCTGGGTAAGTCTGTCTCAGCACCGTCCCCATGGGACTAAACGGCCAACAAGTACATCACGTTTAAACCCAACGGAGCAGCCACCAACCAAAATGGGAGGATTCTTCTAAAACTATATTAATAAATAGTAAGAGGATGAGATTTCCAGTTCGATAAAGTTGATTCTTAACAAGGAATAACAAATTTGCCACAGCTAGCAATAAATGACAATTTAGAGGAAAGCCTGAAAAAAAAATAAAATAAGGGAAGTAGAAAGTGAAGTAGATAGCCTCCTTTTTGTCTATGGCTATTAGAGAGAGGAATTTTTTTAAAAAATGACTTCTTTAACTTTGGTAACTTCACTATCTACATGGTAACTCTGTTGCATAGCCTACTGGGAGAGAGTCCGAAGTGGTTCAGGAAGACAAGAATGTGAGTGTCCAATTTGTTCGTGGTCATATGTTTCTCCCTGAATATCCTCTCAGGCATCTCTGAAACAGGAAGATGCCACTTTACAAAAAAAGAAAAAAAAAAGAATATAAATATGAGTATTTTATGTATCTTAAAACAGAATCTAAAAATTAGCTTTTAAAAATGATTGTGAGGGTCACTGAATTGTCATGGCCCTTTGACAAGTGTTGACTATCAGAAAAAAGTCACCATACATGATCCACAGAGGTTCTAAAATCTTCTTTTATTGCCTCCATTCCCTTTCAGAAATAAAATGAAACATGTTTCATTTTACAAAACGTTAAGACAAGCTTAGAAAGATATGTCTTCTCTGCCAGATTCCAGATCGGAGGCAAAGAGCTTTGAACAAACACCTACATTTTATTTTTTTATCGGTCCTGAAAGACTCAACAAGATAATAGACCAAAATCAGTTATAAAATCAACCAAATATGTATTAGATGATTATGTGAATTGGATTTTTAACTTCCTCATATCAAATAGGAGAGGAAGTACGTTGCCCATTCGATTCCTCCAAGACCCATTAGCCTCAGCTCTGCCCAAGTCGTCTGGAAGCCTGAGAAAATGATTTCATCTCTGTGCGTAACCGGCTCCGCATGGGTAAAATGGGAGAAAAACACCACTTCTGCCTCAGGCGGATGATTTGAGGATGAAATACAATAACGTGGGCACGTGGGCAATCATATTGTGTAAAAATACAAGCATGTAGAACCATGACGTTTGCCAGCAAAAGTGAGGCCAGTGTCACACGGAAATCACGTGAGGCGCAGCCACACTGTTTGAACAACCTCCACGTGCTGATAGAGGCACCATCTAAAAACACTGTCAGATTGTTGTGAACACCAATCAGCACCTTCCAGAAAGACAACAGTGGACCAGGGAAAGCCCGTCAGGAGGTTACTGAGTCCCTTTCACCCGCATGTGCAAGCAGGAGTTCTAGGAAGGGTAACCGACAGACCCATGTCAAGAGGGTTTCCAGAAACTCTCCGGACTGTGGGAATCGGCTCCATTTGGAAGGACTGAGAAAGGAAAATAGGGAATTACAGGATATCGAAGTATTCGATTTAAAATGAAAGTCAATCATTACCCATGCAAAGATGAGCCATCGATATTTAGAAACCTTGCAGCCAATTGAACGCATTCGTTGCTTTTGAGCCAGATGTTAGGCACTGAAGCCTTTGGTCCAGATGTGGATGTCGGTTCCACACTGAGCAAAAGTTCCAGCTGATAAAGGTATCAGGTAACTTTATCAAAACCAAACAAACAAATAAGTAAAATAACCTTTATCAAACTTAAGGGCAAAAAGAAAAAAAAAAAATCAGGCTGCATCCACAAATGGAATTTTGGATGCACTGGCTAGATGAGCATTAACGCTGGGGGCTGGGGACTCTCCCAGCCCGGTGACAGGAGTGTGAGCAACCCGGGGAAAATGCACGGGCCCAGAGAGCTCCTCCATTTATCGCCAAGGCTTCATGAGGTTGTGCAATTGTAATTCCAAGAAAATAATTTTCACCAGTACGTTTGTATTAAAAGGAATCATTTGTTATTAAAAAACATTATCAAAAAAATTGTCTGAGCAAGAAACCCAATTTTTGAAAAACCCAGTGAAATCTCGTGTAAAAGCGTGCAGGCAAAATCTTTTCACTGTGGTCCTGGATCAAGCACTGGTTTCTTGTGCAAGCTTAGAGAATTCATTTATGCTTGTAGTGTCTGTGTGGACAAGGCAAACATCCTGATAAGAATAAGAAGTATAAAGTCCTTAACTCAGGGATCTATTAGAGCTTCAGGAATGTGTCTCTTTCTGGTGACTAGGACGTACCCAGCTGCCTTCCAAGGGCCTTGGGTGTCTTAGGGTCTTATGGGATCGGCAAAAATCTCTCATACATAATTCTCTGCTTTTAAGGTCCGTGGCATCTAGATAAGCCAAGCCTCCTCCCCTCCTGTAGCTGTGTCCTCCCCTCCTATAACTCCCCTCCTATAACACGTGGATTTCCCAGTTATTACCTCGTATTTCCTCTTTACCTCCACCTTCTGACGTCATTTGTAGGCATTACGATGCGCACACTAATGAAACAGCCTATGGGTGATTTTTTGGACTTCCTGGGTTTCCAGTCCCTTAGAGCCCCTTATAGTCAAGGTCACATTCTGGACATTCTTTTCATCTAGAGCAACTCCATGTCAGACTTCTTAAACTCATACATCTCACTCAGATTTTCATACACTTTCCTTGCAGCTCTTCTGCTTCTCCTTCTCTTCTGCTAGAGAGAGACCAGTCCTTAGATCCCTTCATTGTTTTACAATCTATCAGAGCCCTCCAGGCTTCACGTGTGTTGCCCAGCTTGGAGCCTGTAATGGACCAGCTGGTGTGTTTTCTACCACCATCGCGCTCTGCCGTCCCCTGGTTCCGCCTCTAACCTCCCCACCAGGCCCTGCCTGCCTGATCCTCTACACGGGAGAAGTATCAACTCCCTCACAAATCTCTGAAAACATCACATAAGGCTGCTTATGTTTTTGGGTCTTGCCAGACTGTCTGAAGGTTTGGCTCAGACATCCTCTAACTTGAGATTCATCCCTGACACTTTCCTCAGGCCTTTCCCCCACTGAGCCAAGGACCTCCTCCCCTTCACACGCTGCTCTCCTGGCCATCACACTACTGACCTCATGCCAGTGACAAGATCTGCTCGCATTTCTGTCTTTCCCAGTAAACTTAGAAGCTCTTCTGGAAGAGACTTTACTTTTTGATCCTTGACTCTCCAGCACCTACTAGAGTAGCCAGTATATTAGATGTGCTCCATAGATGTTTCCTGCAATGAAATAAACTAAATCCCTGTCCTACTTCCATACTTGCCCCTCAGATTTCCTAGTTTGAAGCAATTAAGCAGCCAGCTTTCCTTATTCTTATGCCACAGAAAAATCACATAACCATCATCCATCCAGAAGGCAAACTCCAGGAGAGCTTGACTGAATCACCATCGCCTAGAACAACCAAGCATATAACAGATGTTTAAAAATGTATAGAATTTCAGTATTTCATCTAAATTTATGGATTTTCAATATTAGGTGGCCTCAAAACATAGCAAACTTTTTTCTTGCATTTGGGCAGTTTTTCTCTTATTTTGATCAGAGATTACTCCCCAAATCTCTTTCTCCTCTAGTTTTCTAACATACTTTAGGCTGACACCCTGCCATCCACTTCCTGGGACAAAATGGAAATACAGAGCATGTACTCATCCTCCCTCACCATGATGTGCTAGTGGTTTTACATCTCTACAAAAAATGGTGAATTCATCACATACTTATGGGAAAAAGCCACTGTGCTCAATGCCAGTATTTTTATCTATTTGATTATTTACCAGCACTAATACCCTTAACTCCATGCTTAAGATAAACACAGATTGTGTAATTAGATCTACTGAAAAAATTATTTGGGTTATTATTAATAATTATTTGTCTTATTAAGTCATCTTATAATAACCAACAAGCTGTGTTTCACTATTGTTATCTTTACATAGACTGTGCACACATGGATGTCTGATCATGTGATCTGGAGGACTTCGGTCATTTCAAGGTGCAAAGGTTAGTGACTGCTATAACAGAAGATGCACAGAGACTTCTAATCATTCAATACTATTCTCACCAACAATAGGAGACTCTCCATAGGGTTGGGTCCTAGAAGCACTGGTTGGTAGTTCAAGACAATCATACATCTCACAAACAGCAATCCATCTACAATATTTGTGTCATGCCTATTTACTCACTAAACAAAACTCAAATGAAAAAGAGAAGAGTAAATATGTGTTTGAAGTTTTATCTATATTTAATTTAAATAAATCACAAACCTAATCATTTTATACTTTCTAGAGCACTGGGTTGAATTTATTCCTCTTCGTTCATGTGCTATACCTTTAGCACAAGAATTTTTCTTATGATAGCTTTCAGAAAAGCTATAAATAAGTGCAGGTAAACAACTTTTTCAAAAATCTCAAGGGATCAGTCAAACTTTCCTTGTGTTAGAATTTTGTTGCAACAATTATTATTTGAAATAGGGGGAAATAAGAGTTAAAATTCTCTGGTTCTAAAGGGAGATTTCATTGCAATGCAATTTGTTGCAATGTAATTTAACCTGGGTATAAGCAATAATCAAAAGGCAGAAAATGGCTCATTTGCAAATTAAGAGACATGACCTATGAGAGTACAGAAGCTTTATTTATTGCTTAAAAACACAGAAGATTTATTTATGACTTAAAAATTATGAAGTTAATTTTTAAGTATTGAGTTCAGAAATAATGGGTTTAGAACCAATTAAATTAATATCATTGATTTGAAACTAAATAAAAGCTTTTTTATTATTGTCATTATTTTTGAACTTACTATGTCAACTCAATAAGTGTTTGTTAATTAAGTTAATTGTTTGGACTAAAGAAAAATAGACTTTTACATTAATGTCATCATTTATTTCAATCCCTGAATCAGATTTTTTCTGGTACTTGGAAAGTTTGCTGCTGATTTTCAAATTATTTGTCCAATTTCCAAACAAGGTGATTTTACTACAAGGACCTTTGTATATACAAGGTCTAGAAGACTCTCAAAACAAATGGAAAAATCAAATGTGATTTATGCTGATAAATATGCACTTCCTAGACTAGAACATTCTTACTACCCCAATATAAATGTTGAGTAGAACTTTTAAGCTAAAGAATAGGAGCTAGGATGTATTTCTGGAAGGAGAAATAATGTGTATAAAGAAACAGGGGCAGAAGCAGAAGAAGGGGGAAAGACTAGAAACTATGCTTCCCTGGAGGTAACATACCCTACTGTAGTCTTTCGTAAGAGAAAACACATTTTTACTCATATGAGTCCATTATTAGAATCCCCATACTGTACATCAGAACCCTTCTAGAAATATCATTCCCTATTTAGAAAATCAACTCTAAAACATTGTTCATGTAAGCTGCTAGAAAAATGGTCTGAATATATTCATAAAGTGATTGTGACTGGCTTGGGTTTATAGTGGTGACACCATATCAATCCAAGTCCGTGAGAATTTGCCAGGGTTTGTCTATGTCATTTGTGTATAATTCAATGGATGAAACTTGGTTTTCCTGTCTTGAGACCAAAGGACTAAGTTAAGGCATATTTATGCATGACTTAAGAGTACTGCCAAATACACAAAAATAGACACATCGATCAATGGAACAGAATAGAAAGCCAGAAATAAACCCATGATTATATGGTCAATTAATCTTTAACAAAGGAGGCAAGAATATGCAGTGGGAAAGAGATAGTCTCTTCAACAAATGGTGTTGGGGAAACTGGACAGCCACATGCAAAAGAATGAAACTGGGACACTTTCTCATACTATACACAAAAATAAATTCAAAGTAAATTAAAGACCAAAATGTGAGACCTGAAACCATAAAAATCCTAGAAGAGAGCACACACAGTAATTTTTCTGACATGGCCATAGCAACATCTTTCTAGATATGTTTCCTGAGGCCAGGGAAGTAAAAGCAAAAATAAAACTATTGGGATTACATCAGAATAAAAAGCTTCTGCACAGCAAAGGAAACAACTACTAAAACTGAAGGACAATCCATTAACTGGAAAAAGATATTTGCAAATGGCATATCCAATGAAAGGTTAGTATCTAAAATATATAAAGAACTTATACAACTCAACACCCTTTTTGGTTTTTTACCAAATAATCTAATTAAAAATGGGCAGAAGACATGAACAGACGTTTCTCCCAAAGAAGGCAAACAGATGGCCAACAGTCACATGAAAAGATGCTCAGTATCACTCATCACCAGGGAAATGGAAATCAAAACCACAATGAGCTATCACCTCACACCTGTCAGAATGGCTAAAATAAAAAACTCAAGAAACAACAGGTGTTGGCAAGGATGTGGAGAAAAAAGAATCTTCATATACTGATAGTGGGAATGCAAACCAGGGCAGCTGCTGTGGAAGACAATATGGAGGCTCCTCAAAAAATTAAAAATACAACTACCATATGATCAAGTAATCGCACTACTGGGTATTTACCCAAAGAATATGAAAACACTAGCTTGAAGGGATATATGCACCCCTGTGTTTATAGCAGCATTATTTGCAATAGCCAAACCATGGAAGTAGCCCAGGTGTTCACTGATAGATGAATAAAGATGTGATACAAACACACACATGCACGTGCGCATGCGCACACCCAAAGAAATATTGCTCAGCCATAAAAAAGAGTGAAATCTTGCCATTTGCAACAACATGGATGGATCTAGAGAGTGTAATGCTAAGTGAAATAAGCTAGTCAGAGAAAGACAAATACCACATGATTTCACTCAGATGTGGAATTTAAGAAATAAAACAAATGAATGAGGAAAAAAGGGGCAAACTAAAAAACAGGCTGTTAACTATAGAGAACAAACTGGTGGTCACCAGGAGGGAGGTGAATGGGGGGGCACGGGTGAAACAGGTGAAGGGGATTAAGAGTACACTTATGATGAGCACTGAGTAATGTATAGAACTGTTGAATCACTATTCGTACACCTGAAACTAATACAACACTGCGTGTTCCCTTTGCTGGAACTTAAAAAAAAAAAAAAGTACTGCTAAAGTACTCACAGATAATTGAAATGTTGCTATGTGGCCAAAGAAAGGATAACCAGTTTTGGAGGACAGGTCTTGCTCTGTATCACACCAACTGGACGTGGGCCACCATGAACTGAAAATACAAAATTCGTTCCCACAGGAAATCATAATCGATTAGGGAGACAGAGACAAAAACAGAAAAATATAGAACAATATAAAGGTGCAACGGTAGAGCTGTGCTTTGATAACCCACAATGCACTGAGACTTCTGTTGCAGTTCAGTGTAGAAAGCATTTCTCTCTTCTCGATTGTGATTTTTTTAAAAAATCATCTGTAAAACAAACACAGTCAACAATTTTATGAACTTGGCCTACTCCTTTTGGCCCAAGGTTTTTATGGCCATTTTAGTATGTGATTTGTAACTGTAGAGCACGTTGGATCATGGATGATCCAAGAGCTGAAGCTTTCAAACTGGCCTGATTTTTAAATGGTCAAAAAAGTGACTTCATTTCAATTCAATATACTGGGATGTTCAGAAACTATCCTCAACCTTCCTTGGTATGCATGCTGGTAACAGAATCGCTTGCTGGAAAGCAATTTAATTTGAATTCCATTTTGGTGCAATCTGAGCTTATGAGAAAAAGGTTCTTGCCAAAGGCCCTGTTATAATAGTTTTTGTAAAATTAGCACCTGTTGGTCCTTTCCTGAGTGTATCAGGAAGACTAGCATTTGCCTACTACCCTTTGCATGGTGTCTGATGTGCCCGGTGTGAGTCTCTGGGTATCCACCTTCTAACAAAGCTGCAGCTTCCATCCCCACCTCTCAATCTGTGGGCCTAAGCCACTTAATGGAATTTCTATGTTGGGTTTTGGGCTATGTTCCAGTTTCTTAATACTCCCTGGTACATCTGTCTGGAGACCTGATCCCCTGCCCCGTTCCTGCATCACTCTTCTCTCTCAAAAAGTAGACCTCGTTACTTATTTGAAGTTTACTCCAATCTAATAAGACTTTCTAGAACCATGGAAATAGAGCTGTATTCTTCAGAGACTCCTGACATTAACCCTTCTTCCAGATTAGACTCCTTGGATAGAACTGCATTTGCTGTACTCTTTTGGAGGTGACAGCAATAGTGCTAGCCACCTCCTCAAATTCAACTCCCCACCCCCGATTTCACTATTTTTATAAGAATGGACTCTCTGTTGACTGGCTTTAAGTTCTTAGATATCTGAAAATAAGACCATGAAGGTTATAATAAATATCTCTACTGAAATTAATGCACAATTTTATAAATACTGCTTCCTGACTTCTAAAAGCGGCACAGAAAAGAAGGGTTATCCCTTCTACCAAGACACTTGGTTGTAGATGTCAGACATGGCAGAGATGGTTCAAATATTTCTGAG
This sequence comes from Nasua narica, assembly GCA_028533885.1. Classification (NCBI taxonomy): domain Eukaryota; kingdom Metazoa; phylum Chordata; class Mammalia; order Carnivora; family Procyonidae; genus Nasua; species Nasua narica. Next base: position 13,886,094 of record CM052814.1, read on the forward strand.
CCCCTACTATGTTCTAAGCATGGTACTCAGCCAAAGGGACCTTAAGGTAAACCAGACACAGAAACAGACCAAAAACTGGTTTTGGTTTCAATGGAGAGCTGGGCAAGTAAAAGGTAGTAACATTACAATGTGTACATGCTATCTTAGAAGCAAGAATAGGGTGTTATGGGGCATATGAAGGATTCCCAACCCAGTCTTGGGAGTCCAAGGATGACTCCCTATTGGAAATCACAACGCCACCTTGACATTAAGTACTAAGGCAATTGCTAGGTTAAGTAGAATAAATAAAAAGAGGCTAACATGTTAGAGGAAGGGGAGCTACAGAAAAAAATACATATAAAAGAAGAGATGAGAGAGAATATGATGTCTTTGGAGTACCAAAAGTATCTCATTCTTACAGGAGTATAATCATTCAAAATAGGTAGCTCTGTAAAACCTAGAAGTAAACTCGCAAAGCAGTTAAGAATACCCAGCATCCATAAAATTTACCTCTAATTTCTCCGTGTAAGGCTGCTCAAAATACTTATCTGGCAAATGTACCTAAACTCTGTGACCTCCCCTATTATAATTGGTCTTGATGTTTCAGCCCACCGTCATAAAATCTGTCCTTCTGAGTCTTTTTGCCATCTAGCTCTTCAAGGGCTTTAATGAAAGCAAAAAATGAAAATTCATAATGAAATACTGTACCATAACTTGGTCTGATGCAACATAACGTTAACTGACAGTCCTGATAAGTTTGCAACGAGCAAAAGTAGGGGTGCTGGGGGGTAAGGGGGGTTGAGGTAGAAAAGTAACACTGGTGGATGGTGGGCTGGGAAAGATCTGAATAATGATTTCAGAATAATTAGTAGAGAATAAGGGATGTGTTTTATTGCCTAGAGCATTGCATGAGATTATTCATGCAGAATATAGGACTCAGTTTCTTTACCTGGTTGCTTGGATTTCTGTGGCCAGCTGTTCCAGTCAAATCAACTAAAACATTTGGAACCAGTCTTAAGCAAAACAGTAAAGTCATCTTCTGGGTTTTTGGTTTTGTTTTTTTTTTTTTTACTTCCTCTGTAATATTGACATTAGGTAACCAGGATTACTTTTTCCCTATCCCTCTCTCCTCCATGAAAGTTTCTTTCTTGGATCCCCCAATCTCACCAAACAAAGACCTGATAATAATTAATGCTGTCATGAGAATTATATTTGAATGGATAAATGTCTGCCTCCCAAATTTCTAGGCATCAATTTCCAATTTGGTAAGAAATATTTCAAGGAGGCACTGGCCCTTTCTATATCAGGAGGTGGACATCTAGTTTGCCTTAAATATATGCTTCTGAGAAAGCATTTTAAAATGTCTCCTTCAGCAGGAAGGCCACTATGTCTGAAGGATGCAGTTACAGATGATAAACCCTGGATCAGAAAAACATCTAACCAAGGAAAGTCAAAGAGATGATGCATAGCAATGGAGAGACCGGGCAGAAGTAAGGAAAGTGGAAGGGGGAGACTCTGCTAACAAGTTCCCACACATCAAACCGAAGTTAAGAGCAGGACTGAAGTCAGGAGGAACAAGATGCTCAATTATCTAATTAGGAAGATCACAGGCCAGAGCCAAGCTTGATGGAAAGAATGACAATGGTGAATTTCAGACATTGTCTTTCTTAGCTTTTAGGAAGGCAAAATATACCCATCCTCCATGTACTCATGAAAGTGCTGAGACAATAGTCAAAGACTTCCTCGACTCTTTTTGGCATTCAAGCCCACCAGTGCCCATCTCTTGTATCCATACCTTATTTATGATCTTGTTCTTCTCTCTGCATTTCAATTCTCTATTCAAGGCTAGGACTCTTGCGTTGGCTCTCCTTAGTACTTTACCATCTTGGATAGTCTTGCCATGACCAGCCCATCACAAGCTAACTCTTCGCTCCAGCCCAAGATCTGGAATCCTATCCGACTTTTCTCACTTTTAGGGATGGAACATTAAGACGTTAGAATTGCCCTAAAAACTTGAGACAGGACAAACTTACAGGTGAAGGGAGCAAGCAGTCCATGCTTTAGGAAAAGGATGTAAACAGCCTAGCAATGACTAGACACACCTTCAAATACAAACGGCTTCTCAGACAACATGCAGTGTCTCTGACAATGAAAATATAGTATTTTGAACAGACTTTCAGACATGAATGTATTCTGTTTTTGTCACATCATTAAAAGTTATGATCTCAATATTTGCTTGGTAATGACTATGATCCTTCCCTTTCCAGCCCTGTGTGGATAGTTTCCTCTCTGTGCTACCACTGTACTTGACCTCAATTTTATGATCCTGAGCTCTCACCTTACTCACGCTCTACTCACCTGTGATCATTGAATTCAATAGATAGATAGATAGATAGATAGATAGATAGATAGATAGATACACACACACATTTCAGGTCTCTTTTAGGACAAATTCAATATGATTAACCATACTACTATCTAATTCAGACATTCAAACAGTACTAAAAAACCTGATTTTTGAACTATTGTTTTTAACTATGTGCTAAAAACATAGGTAATTTTGAATTTCTGTTGCTTTCCCATAACATCCAGGAGCATGATCCATTCTCCAAGTCAATGATGAAAATCTTAAAAAAGAATACAGTGTGTCTAAGGCTTCCACCTGAAGGAGACCTCATGCCCCTTACTCAGAGTCAGCTTACACTTGTATATTTCCATTAGTGAGAATGTCTCCATTGCCATGAAGAGCCTAATATGAAAAGCTGTTTTCATAGTATGTCATTGGCAAGTCAACTTGCTGAAGAGCATTCTACTCAGTAATGTTGAAAGCCTTTCATAAATGAGATGACTGTCACCAGTGTTTTCTTTTTTCTGTCCCAGGTGGCAATAAAGAAGAAAAAATAAAAAGAGAAAACTATAATCGGTCTGGTAATTGAGTTGTGAAAATGTACTATAATGAATGGAAATGGAAAGGAAAGCCACAGAAATGGTGGCATTCCAAATAATTCACCTAATGTTCCAAATAAGTCACCAATTCATCCTGGCCGGCATACCTGAGAACGGGGGTGGGGAGTTGGTTTCTAACTTTTTAACATTAAGGAATATCAGCTCCACTATAGGGAGCAACAAGATTCACTTTGGGATTTCTTCACTTCACTAGTGGAATGTGAAGGCATATCTGAAAATGCTGTCATTTTATTCAGAGCTTCATTAATTTGACCTTTTGTTCTCATATCACAAGAACAAAGGAAAACTTTTTTATTATGGCTGGCTAAAATAAAACATTCCAAAATTTTTCCTACCTCCTCAGTCTCCCAAATCTCTCTTTTCTACCTTATTCCTTGTCAAGGAAATTTATTAAAATTTACACAGTGGTATCTTTCTGCAATGATGATGCATCCTTATATAAAAAGAGCATTTCTCTTCCAAGTATTACAAAAAACCCACCAGACTGGATCACTGATATAGTCCCTTTTGAGTGAAACCACTTGGCAGAAAAGAGGATCAAAATAGCTAGCAAAGGGAAAAAAAATGGTTTCACTTCAAGACCTAAGTTGTTTTTGGAAAGAGTAATTTCTAGGCATAGTACATCACTATGGCTGGTAAAATTTCGTAATTCTGCAGATCACCATGAGTATGCTTTTGAATTAAAAGCTATGGGGCACCTGGGTGGCTCAGTTGGTTGTGTCTGAGTCTTCATGTCAGTTCAGGTCTTGACCTCAGGGTTGTGAGTTCAAGCCCCACATTGCGCTCCATGCCCATGAAGCCTACTTTGAAAAAATAAAATAAATAAAATTTATGAATATGAATAACATTGGGAACTCTGGTACACAGGTGGGTAGTGGTAATCATACCTGAAGGTAACATTCAAGTTCATGACCTTGACTTGCCACACTATTACTTTCTCCCTACTACACACACACACACACACACACACACACACACACACACACTGAAATATTAGTGCTAGACAGCGAAAATATTATAATAGCAGTGGATGGGGCTGACCTACAACAGTGTGAATCCAACTGTTTTTAATACTCATACTATGTGGCAGTAACTGCACATTCTCCAATTCTTCCCTCCAACTCCCTACGTGTTTAAATCAGGATTGGCTTTTTGTGTAAAGATTTAGTTGTAATACATTCCATGGTGATGATTATCACAACAAATTAGTCACAAAATCAGTCAAAATAGTTACTAAATACTACTAGGTTCTAAACACTAGTCACTGGGATATGGCATTGAACAAGACAGAGCCTCTACCCTTAAGAAGAATGGAGATTTTAGGGGAGAGATAGGCTCTCCCCCAAAATACATATAAATAAGTATAAAAATAGTTTTATGTGTTTGCCTATATTTTAAAGATAAAACAGGGTAATATGAAGAGATTTAAGAGGGAGTGGAGGAGGTTGCTCTAGCTAGGTCTGTCAGGATTGTCTTCTTTGAGAAGTAAGAGTTAATACCTGAGTTGGATAACATTAAAAAGAAGAGAGCCATGATGGGGGAGTGGGGAAATGTTCTTAGCAGTATATCAATTTCACACAATGTCTCTGAGATTGGGTCAGAACTGAAATGTTCCAGATACAGAAATGAGGGCCATGTGGCTGGAGCAGGTTGAACAAGAGGAATGGTGGCAAGCAGTGGGATAAGAACTCAGGGAGGAAGGGAAAGGTCAGGTCTTATATGGTTTGGTAGTCACGGTATCAGGCTGGGTTTTCTTCTAAGCATGGTGATGAACATTTTTAGAAGGGACTTTAGCAAGAATAATGGTGACCAGCAAGTATCCCTGGATTCCTCTTTGGTAGGCATTCAGTCTATTACTGCAAGTTAATAACTCACTGTGAAGAAACCAGCTTCTGATGATGGGATGACTTTTCTCCAAGCTCAAGGTGGATATTGAATTCTCACTCCAAAAGTGAACTATTGGGACTGAATTATATGAAATATTCTGCAGGATAGTATAATCCCAGCCCAAGTGACTAGGAAGAACAAGAGACTCTTTGGTGACAAGATAATAGTTAAAGTCATATCAATTTTTAAACATTTTATTCATAAAGTTTAATTATAGTAAAGTGGGTAAGGTACAGTAATCTTAAGTGTACCATTTACTGATTTTCTCTATCTCTCTTCTATCTCTTTCTCTCAATATGGCACCCATTTAACTATTTAATTTATCTTTAGTTTAACTATTAAAAGAAATAGGACCTTATTTTAACCACAAGATTTGGGCAAAAGTACATTCATAATTTTTTTTTATAAAACTTACTTCAATTTTTTTCATCCACTATATCATGAATATTTCATAGGCATATTTTACAGTTGATGGGTACAGAATATTCCGTTGTTTTGATACACCAGATTTTATATAACCAATTTTCAACTGCTTTGCATTAATATTAAATCAATTTTGAGTTATCTTTAAACAAAATAACTATGAAATCCTTCTGTTATCATTATAAGGAAAGGACCTGAACAAACACTTTTCCAAACAAAATATTTGGATAGACAACAGATGCATGAAAAGGTGCCTGATATCATTAAGAAAGGTCAACATCATTAATTATCAGGGAAGTGAATATCAAAACCACAGTGAAATATCACCTCACATCTGTTAGAATGGCTATATCAAAAAGACAAAAAATAACAAGTGTTGGTGAGCATGTGGAGAAAAGGGAACCTTGTATGCTGTTGGTAGGAATGGAAATTAGTGCAAACCACTATGGGAAATAGTAGGAAAGTTCCTCAAAAAATTAAAAATAGAAGTATCATATAATCCATCAATTCTACTTCTGGGTATTTATTCAAAGAAAATGAAAATACTAAGTCAAAAAAATATCTGCACCCCTATGTCCATTGCATCATTCTTTGCAATAGCCAAGTTATGGAAACAACCTAAATGTCCATTGATGGATGAATGAATAAAGAAATTGTGGCATATATATACAACAGAACATTAGTAATCTACAGAAAAAAATGAAATCTTGCCATTTGCCAAAATATAAATGAACTTCAAGGGTATGATGCTAAATGAAGTAAGTCAACAAAAAGACAAATGAAAAAACAGACAGGGATGCCTGGGTGGCTCAGTCAGTTGAGCAACCAACTCTTGATTTCTGCTCAGGTCATGATCTCAGTCTCGTGGGATTGAGCCCTGCATGAAGCCTGCTTGAGATTGTCTCTCTCCCCTTCTGCTCCTCCTCTCTCTCTCTCTCTCTCTCTTTCTCTAAAGGAAAAAAAAAATGTCAAGCTCACAGATACAGAGAATAGACCCATGTTTGGGAGATGTGGGTGGTGAAGGGTGGGGAAAATGGGTGAACTCTGTGTTTTCTGTTTTTTAGTTTAAATAAATTGAACACAAAATTTAAAAAGAGAAGAAGAAACTGCTGGGATTCAAATACTGACTTAATCACAGGCTTTGTAAACTGTGTTTAAATTGTGTGCCTCATGTTCTTCATTTGCCAAGTGAGGACTTTCTGCATTAGGGTATGAGGACAAAAATGAATAATACATATGAAGGACTTAGAACAACCAGGCCTGGCAAACAGTAAATGTTCAGTAAGTGTCTTCTAAAAAAGAAAGAACAAATTTGGAAGGTGTATTCTATCTGATTTCAAAACTTAGTATAAAGCAATGGCAATCAAGAAAGTATGGTATTAGTAAAAGGAAGACAAATCATTGGAAATAATAGAGTCTGAAAATACACCTTCACATAAATTTTCAACTGATTTTTGATAAATGTGTTAAGGCTATTCAACATAGAAAAGACAATTTTATGAACACATGGCACTGAAACAATTAGAAACAATATGAAAAAATAAATGAACTTAAACCCATCTTCACAGTATAAACAGAAATTAGTCTGAGGTAAGTAGTACACCTAAAATTAAAAGCTATATTTATAAGTTTCTAGAGGAAAACAAAATACAATTGTAACCTCGAAAGAGGCAAATGTTACTTAGAACACAAAAAGTACTAGCTACAAAAAAAGAATCATAGTGTTCTTCATCAAAATTAAAACTTCTGTTTTCAAAAGGTATATTGAGAAAATGAAAAAGCAAGTTACAGAGTGAAAGAAAGTATTTGCATTATACATATGTGACAAAAGACCTATCTAGAAGACAGAAATCTTATAAACACATTACAAATGGACAAGTACCTAACGAAAATATATGAAAAATCTTGAACCCTCTACCAAAAAAACCCCTCTATGAATGGCAAAGAAGCATATGGAAGTTTGATCAACATCAAATCATGAAAAGAAATCATTTGAGAACTTCAAAATAAAATCATAATGGCTTGTCACTTCACATTGAGACTAATAGCTAGATATAAAGAGGCTGAGAATGACAAATATTGGCAAAGGTCATGGAATAGCCAGAACACCTGGTTCAACTACTTCAGAAAACTGTTCTATAGCTTCTTAAGAACTTAATGATTTACCTACCCCCAATCACCTAGAATTTCCATTCCTAGATATGTACTAAAGACAAATGAAAACACATGTCCACAAAAAAGACTTTTGCAAGAATATATTCAGTAGCTTTTTAAATAATAGGTAAATATTGTACACAAACCAAATGTTCATCCATAGGAGAAGGAATAAACCAAATTGTATTATATTTATATAATGCAATACTACTTGATCTTAAGAGAGTATGAACTGCTGACATAGTCAACAACATAATAAATCTCTAGAACTCTCTGTTGAGCAAAGCAAGTCAGACACAAGGGTATATACTATGTGATTACATTTATGTGAAGTTCAAGAACAGGCAAAAAGTAATCCATAGTGACAGAAATTAGAGAAGTGGTTGCTGATGGTGGGGAAAGATTGGAAGGGGCACAAGGGAATTTTCTGGGTTGAAGGAAATGTTTTCTATCTTGAGTTGGCTGTTGGTTATGCAAGTGCAAATATTTGCCATAAGTCATTGAACTGTACACTTAAGATCTACGCACTTCACATGTAAAAATTTTCCCTCACTTATTAAAAAATTAAAGGTTTAAAATATGGTGGACAATTTATTCATAAACAAATTTTCCACCCCAAAATCTCTGTGGTGGCTGTTGGTTTTAGAAAACAGAAAACACTCTAGGATATGTATCCATGTTCAACTTGTTTTAAAATATATTTTTAATAGAAAGGCTCTCTTTAGAACTCAGAATCTGATCTCATGTCTTCAAAGGCAACGGTGTAGTCATACATTAAAGGTGAGAGGATTAAAAATAGAACCCTCTAAATTTCCCTAGAAATAGACCTGCCCATGAGGCAGCAGTAGCAAGAGCAGCGGCAGCTAGAGCCCAGGATTGATCTCTGTTCCCATCTTCCCTCACCCTTGCTTTGAAGACAGAAGTGGGTCATTTGGTCTCCATGGCTTTCACAGAAGCTGCCAATTTGAGGGTTAGTCAGGTCACTGGCTTTCTGAGAAACATCCCCCAAGAAACGCAGATTGTCTGCTCCCTAACTGAATCTGATGGAATGTGATTGTAAACATGAATATTTGAGGGGGAAGTGTGCCCCAAATTCACCTGGAAAATCATAACCATAAAGATGTATTTTTGTTCTCTGACCCAACTGGCCCAGCTCCCCCACACACTAATTAGGAATTGTGTGAAATCTTGATATAAAACTTAATATAGGAAAGCCTATCCCATGCCTTACTCCCCTGACTACCAGTAAACAGGTGCTATAGAAGAGGAATGGAGTCCAGGCTGGGCAAAATGGGGGTAGGGACTGGCTATATAGCTATAGCCGTAAGCTATAGCTTACGGCTTTCTTCGTTCCCACTATAAAGCTTTCTTCATTCCCACTATAAGTCATCCAAGAAAACACATCCTTATATTATCCTGCTCTCACCCTAGATTCCAGAGAATCTTAAATAATAGCCATTTGTACAAATAGGATTCAAATGTACCCTGAATTCTTATTTTAATTATGAGCCAAGAAGTTGTGACAACAGACCTATCAAGCCATCTTGGCAATATTGTCCAGGACCAGAAACCACAGCTCTCGATGCTTATAAGAAAATTTCATTACTTTTCTCTCAACTGTGTCTCCAATCATAAAGATTCTGAAAATTAACTTACATCTGAGCAGTTGTTTACTTGAATTCCACAATGTGAACTGATCTTATTTGGCCAGAGGGTGATCAGTTAACACGTTAGAATAAGAAATCATTTGGAAAATGCTGGTACAGAGAATACTGTTTTTATTTACACCTATTTTGTTACTTAGCCCATTTCTCATCCCAAAGCAAGCTACCCAAACCTAGTGTCTGGCTTTTTAAAGAAGACTTCATGGAGATAATTCAGTGAAAGGGAGCTCCCCTTCAAAAGGGGAGCACATGCACACACACACACACACACACACGCACTAACCCAACAAGACTCTCCATCATTTCTTCATGATCCTATAAAAGGGACAAAGGGGAAGACAAACATTTATGGAGAGGGAGATTTTTCTCATAATGGCCCCAATAAATATGTTTGTTGTAGAGAAATAAATGTGGAGGAAAGTCATGCAAGCCTGATGTTGAAGAAAGGCTTGTTCATGCTTAATACATTGGAGAAATTTTCAAGAGCTGTTCAACCATGTTAAAAAATATTACCCCTGTAATGCTGCCAAGGACAGGGAGACCTATGGTGGTCAGCTGAGTAAGTGCTGGCCGTTCAAGTTAAAGTGCCTAGGGGCAGAAATAATTTACGTACCCAATTTTTCCAGCATGTCAACAACTGAAATTTCAAGGAGGAATACATGTATCATGCGCATATGGGCTTCCTGTTTATACACACACGTGCATATACACATATACACATACAGTGGAGAGTCCCTGAAATTTGCCCTTTTTTTCCAGAGAGAAAAAACAGCAGAGGAAAATGTGTTGTCCACTTCCAATGACAACAATTCTGCCATGTCTCCCATATCCCAGGATTATTCATAGGCTACGAAAACCATAAAACAAAAATTAAGGATACAGGATAATTTCAGAAAATGGGGTTAAAAGTCGGGTGGTATGCTTTAGTCACAAATAATAAAAAGAAAAGCCATATTTATGTAAGCTACCTCAAACTTCATCCTCCAAAGCAGATTACTATGATTACTAAACACCAGAAGACTGCTCTCGTTCTTTCTTCTCAATGATCCTGTTCACCATTAATAAGACGGTTAAAAATTCAGATTTCACAATGGAAGTGGGTTGGTACAAAATCCCTCTCTGCCTGTGGCAAAATTTATTGCAACTCTGAAAGCTCTCTGCCAATCACAATTATAATCATGAAACTGAACTAGTATTGCAGGTCATATAACCAAGTCTTCAAGGAGAGGATGACAAGATGGATAGGAATTTAATGGATTTATGGTATTAGACAATGAAGAAAAATACCTGTCTGGACTAATCATAAACTTTTCTTTAGCTGCAATTAACCTCATGTTGAAATACTATGTGGAGGCTATGTAACTGATAGCACTTAAGGAGAGCAATGAATGTGTAATTGTCTGGAGCTTTTTGGAAAAAAAAGAGCTTGAGAAAATGGACATTTTCACCTAATAACATAGCATTAGGCTTATATTTAGAATCTGCTTGAAAGAATATTTCAGAGCTTTGGCTCATAGTAATTACATGCAAGCATGGGCCACAGCACCAAAGAGAGTAGCCAAACTATATCATCTGCACAAAATTTATTGCTAAATATTTAACCGGACAAGTAAATAATAAGAAGGGTATCATGTCTAATCAATTAACACAGTAATGTTTGAAGTGGAAGTGGATATAGCGACAGAAAGAAACCGGAAATTAAAGGACGGAAATCAGTTCCTTAAGAGCAGCCATATTCCCTTTTGTTATCACTATCATTTTTTTTCTGTTCCTCCCCGTTTTGCATCCAACACTTAACACAATGCTTGGAACATAACAGGCACTCAAATATTTGCAGAAAGTATACTCAACAAACAAAATATTTCCCAGATACTGTGTCTGGTAAAAACGGTTTCTAGTTCTTGATCTAACATCTCCAACCATGTCATTTAACTTCATTTAGCATCCCTAGCAGGTAGTTAGTCTTCTACCAATCAAGAATTGTCTTCTACTAGAGTGGAGGGAAATAATAATCATTAAACTTGGTCAAAAGCATGTTAGATTTAGCTGTTAGATTTACTTGATTTCCTTTATTATCCATGGTATTTCTGGATTCTTGGCCATTGGTTCTTTACCTCATATTTGACTTCAGCTACTTGAGCCACTTCTCCATACAGACAGTTCTAAAAGTATCTTACTCATCTTTGCATCAGCCTTGGACTGTTTTCTTTAACCCAGATATGCACATGTCCTTTGACCTGCTAGGCACATAGACTTACTTCCTCAGTGCATTCTCTCCACCACCCCCATCTCTTTCTCTTTCTCTTTCTCTGAATTTTATTTGATCCCTAATTATCTTCAGAATCCCAGGCCATGGTGTAGCATTTCCTGTCTTGCACAACATAATAGAATTGGAGAATGAGTCTCTAGCAATATATACATAGAAAATATAGATAGATACATTCATTGGATTCAGAAAAATATTACTTGGTGATCTTAATTTAGATACACAGAAATACTTATTGCTAGGCTTGTGATTTTTCCAACTAAAAAAATTTTAGTGTTCACTATGAGAATAAAACCCACAGAATAGATAAAACCCACAGAATACAGAAGACAGCAAGTATGGAACAAATATTTAAGAAGTTTAAAATAATGGGAATTTTTGCAACACCAACTGGGTTTGACTATACTAATAAATACCCAAAACAGCTATTTTTGAGTGTGTGTGTGTGTGTGTGTGTGTGTGTGTAAATTCTGTTTTAATATGGAAAGTACTCTGCAATACATCTAGAGTGATCACATCATTCATTGTCCAAACAGAAACACTTTTGGGAGTAGAATAGTGCACGATGAATAACTCTTGCAGGACAATAGGTGTAAACCGAGAGTCTTTCGAGAACACTGGGATGTACGGTCACTCCTAAGGAAGTGATTGGGGCTCATTTGCACAAAACTGACAGATACCTACAGGGAAGCTGTATGGGAATCTTCACTTGAGAACCTCTGGTCGGCAGGTGCCCACATTTAGCCAGATGGTGAGTAATCATTCTGGAAGAAATTTGACTTTCAGTTTAGACTTCAGTAGTGTTTTGTGATCTGTTCCTAAAGATCTGCCAAGTTCTGGGTTGAACACATGGACGCTCAGGAATTATCTAGCTTGGTTGATTTGGTACAAAAATAGATTCCAGAAGTACCAGGGGAAATATTACAAGATTTCTATGAGACAGAAATGAAGACTAGAAGTCTATACAACGGAAATGATAGGGCAGGGACGTTAGAAATATTGGGAAAGGGGAGTACCTACATGGTTCAGTTGGTTAAGCATCTGCCTTCAGCTCAGGTCATAATCTCAGGGTCCTGGGATCGAGCCACGAATCAGGCTTTCTGCTCAGTGGTGAGTCTGATCCTCCCTGTTTCTCTCCCTCTGTGATCTTTCTCACTCTTGCTCTCTCTCAAATAAATAAACAAAATCTTTAAAAAAATATTGGGAAAGGAAGCAAACATTATTAGAGGTAGTTGATGACTATATGTATATATGAAGTGTATATGTATAATATAATTTACATGTATCATAAGTAAATATGATATATTGATTACATTGGAGAATAAGTCCTAAAAGAAATCTTCTATTACTGTTTTGATATTCAAGTTTTTGATTATTTCCAAAATCAGTAGTTGAAGTGGGGTTTGATTTACCTTGGGGTCCTTAAAAGAATTCACCATCTGCTCTGATGCGCGTAAAATCCCCTAAGAACAGATCCTTTCCATGTGTCTTCCTGTCCTGGGTACAGACAGTTTCATACCCTCATGGTATAAGGTACTGAGAGACAGAATTCTAAGATGGCCCTAACATTCCCCTTCCCTGGGTGTCTCTGGGACCTGTGAGTATGACAGGATAGTCCCTCCCTTGACTGGGTAATGTTATATGACAAAGATCATGGGATAGTCAGTTTCATGCTTACCTTACTGTAAAAGCTGATTTTTAAAAAAATAAAGCTTAGTATGAGGACCAAATAGGCTTGTTAGAACCTTCTGAATTGAATGAAGACTCCTAGTCTAGAGAGTGGCTACAAAACCATAGACTATGACACTATTATGGTGAGGAGGAGCACAAAAGACACATTCTTTGGACACAACGGGTCCCAGAATGTCAAGGGACTTAACTAAGCATGCTCAGAACTTCTTTCAAACTCACCAACCAAATAGCTCTCTCATTGCCCCACCACTCTTGTCCCCCCACTTTCTCCTGCCCCCCCCCACTGTGAGAGTGTGGGGCAAGAGGCAGAAAGGTAATTGTAAGGGAGTTGCCTCCATATGGTATTATGAAGGCAGAGGAAAATAAGTTTTCCTTCAACAGAGAACTAGGGGTATATATAGTCAATCACTTTCTGTTACTTTATCTTGAATCTAGATGGATTAAATATGCCACTCCCCCATGAATTGAAAGAATGATGTGGGAATACATAAAGAACTCTCTCAATTCAATAATAAGAAAGCAAACAACCTGATTTAAAAAGAAACAGAAGATCTGAACAGATACTTCACTGAAGGAGATATATAGCCAATAAGCTATATAGAAGTTATTAAGATATGCTCACACCCTTAGACATGAGAAATAATTTCCTTAGGATTAACTAAGGAAATGAAAAATTAAAACAATGCAATATCAATACACACCTACTCGAGTTGCTAAAATTTGAAAGTCTGATGATAATACAAAGTGTTGACAAAGATGTAGAGCAAGTGGAACCCTCATATATTAGTAGTGGGAATGCAATATGGTAGAGCCACTTTATAAAAAAGATTGGCAGTGTCTCATGAAATTAAATCTATATTTAACTTACGGTTCAACAATTCCATTCCTAAGTACTTACCTGAGAGGAATGAAAATATATCCTCTTCAAAAAGTTGTAGCACTTTCTTCATAATATCCAAAGGCTAAAAATAATCCAAATTATTCTCAACTAGTGAATACATAAACAAATTGTGTTTGTTTATGGTATATCCCTACAATGGATATATGTTTGTTTGTATTTATTTATTTATGGTATATCCATACAGTGCAATACTACTCAGTGGTAAGAAAGAATAACCTACACATACAAGCAACAATATGCTTGAATCTCAAAGGTATACTGAGTGAAAGAAGCCACTATAAAATATCATATTTTTTTCACTTCTAGAAAATTCTCAAATAGATAAAAACTAGGGTTATAGGAAACAGGTCAGAAGAAGCCAAAAACTGGACTGGGGGAGGGTTTCACTGAAAGGGAGAGTGAGGGAACGTTCTGGGATGCTGGAAGTATTCTATATCTTGATTTGGATGGCTGTTATATGATTATATGCATTTATAAGACTACATGAGACTGACATTTTAAATGAGTGGATTTTATTTTATATAAAGATTGCAATTTCAGTCCTAAGATTATTTAACCTCTCAGGATCCCAGAGAGTGATAATCGGGGCTACTGCATATGGTTATATAAGTTGTGTGGTGAAAGCCACACCGCTGAATGTGAAATGCACATTTGAGAACCCCAATAATCCCAGCTATCCACTTGTTATTGTTTCCCTTCCCTTGTTTCACCCAAATAAAGGCAGAGACCATCCTGTACATGAACTCGTAATTAAATTGCCTTCTAAAGCTTTAGTTAGGAAATCTTACCCAAAGAAGTAAAAGAACCCTCAAGTAAGTACAAAGCTTTGCCATATTTAGTAGAATAGGGACTGAATATATACTAACACATGTAGTGGGCACATTGTGCTTGTCTACTTAATACCCTGTTATTTGGACACTATGCCTGCCTCATGCTATAATTATCCAGTCGACTCAAAATAAATTATATGGGGTTGATATTGCCTCTCCCCTACCCCAGGTCCCAAGTCTAGGCTCATAGCCCAGATCCAGGAAGACTATTTCATCCCCCTAGTTACAGTATTTGATTCATGGGAGGTCACATGACCCAAACAGGACATCAGGAGATACATTCCTCTGGATCATAAAGTAAAAAGACCATGTAAAACTAAAGCTCTTAGTAGCTTTCTTTGTACTTCATAGAAAGAGCCTGCCTGGGAATGCAGCCAAAAGCTAATTGCAAAACCGAGAGATGAAAACAAACAGAGCCCTGACAATACATTTTGGGCATTTGAGTCCCGCCATGCATGGACTTTTCAGATACTAGAGCCAATAAATGTCTCTTGTGCTTAAGCTAGTCTGAGTTGAGTTTCTGTCACATGCAACCAAAAGAGTGCCAACTGTTACAAAACATAGAATACAGCAGAATTTGTATGACAGAACAAAGACTAAAATGTAGAAAAATTTACTCAAAAATATAGGCAGTTGATATTGAATATTGAATTAGAGTCAAGACCCTTACCCCAAGTCTAAAATTACCACAGACCTACTTCATAACCCTGAATCAACATCTCAGACCTTCTAGAAGTTTTCTCATATCTAAAGTTAGAGCATTGAACTAATCCACAGTGAACTCTAAATGCTACAGGGACTTCATGACTGAAAGAATTAGAGCCCTAAAGCTGTTGGTGCAAACCACTCTCCACCAAGACTTTCCGGTGCTGTTATATGTTATCAGCTACTGATAAGCATGGAGACCTTATTTTGTAACTGGCTAAAGAAGGTCTGGGTCTGTGTGGGATGAAAAAAGTCACTGTGGTGGTAACAGTGAGACTCTACGGGAGTTCACAGGCTTATATGGGAGCCCTCTTCAGGGGACTCCCAGAAATCACTGAGGTATACTTGATCAGGAAGGGAAAGGGGAGATATCTGTAGCCATCAGACCAGTTGGTGGCTCAAGCTTTTGCTATAAGGTAATTCAAAATAACTAAAATATGAAAATATGCTCAACTTCATTCATAGTAAAAATGAGAGTGGAACTTTTGCTGAGATAATATTTTAATGTGTTAATTACTGCATTTAAAAATCACTCTCAAACTCAGTGGCTTAAAATTATAGCCATTTATAACCTCTCATAATACTCTGGGTTGACTATGCTCGGTAGGGTGGTTTATCTGGAGGGTTGACTAGGCTGGAAACATCTGAGAAGGCTGACTGACACGGCTGGTTATGGCTCCCTGTTAGCGCTTTGGGGCTCTTGACCGGAGTACTTTGGTTCTCCTCCATATGGCTTGCATTCGTTATTGTCAAGGTTCCACACGAGTGAGCATTTCAAGCTTGAAAAAGCAAAAGCTGCAGATCTCTTAAGCTCAGCCTCAGAAAGTACACAGTATTGCTTCTAAGGCATTCTAGTCGTCAATAAGTATTCACAGGGCCAGCCCAAACTCCAAGGTGGGGACTACAGACTCCACCTCTTGATGTGGAAATGACAGAGACTTTGCAGCCATCTTTAACCCACCATAACTTGTATAGAAGACAGTTTGGCAGTATCTATAAGAACATAAATGCATATGTATTTTGTCTCAGCACTTTATTCATTGTAGTATTTTTTTGTCAGCTAAATGACCATCAAATAAGGGGCTCATTAAATAAATTATGGTACATGCATACAATGAAGTAATATATATCTATTAAAAACACTGTGATGGCGCACCTGGGTGGCTCAGATGGTTAAGCATCTGCCTTTGGCTCAGATCGTGATCCCAGGGTTCTGGGATCAAGCCTTGTGTAGGGCTCCCTGCTCGTGGGGAGTCTGCTTCTCCTTCTCCTTTTACTACTCCTCCTGCTTGTGCTCTCTTGCTCTCTGTCAAATAAATGAATAAATAAATATATAAATATATAAATAAAGTCTTAAAAAAACACTGAGAATGTTTTATAATATTACATGAAAATATTCCTAAGATCAATTACATGTAAAATATACATATTACTTTATGAAATATGAAAATATCTCTAAATATAGTGATAAACAACAAAGAGCATATTGTTAAATTTATTAAGATTTCTGGGGTCAAAGAGGTCAAAGAATTAAAAAGAATAGATCCAGGTCTGTAATGTCTTATCTGCAATCCTTGAGGCCAGGTAATTTTAGAATTGAGAATATTTTCCATGAAAAAATGCATTATTGAGCTTGTACTCCCTGTACAGCCTGAAGCAGCACCCTTTAATCAAATATATTGCTATATTAGTGGTAAAATATTTGAAAATTCATGTCAAGTCAGATAGTATATGACTGTAAATAGAGATTTTTCAGAAGGGCAGATGAGGAATTAAAGACTTGCCAACACACCTGCTCACCCCTTTGCTTACATACTATACACATAAGTGTAAATACATTTATTTATTTATTTATTTACTTGAATATGGGAAAAAATATGTTTTGAAGGACATATGAAAAAAATAGTAACACTTCCCGGGCGGGAACTATGTGACCAGAGGACAGGTTTAGGAAGGTAAATACCCATATACACCTTCTGAATTTTATACACTAAGATTATATCCTTATTGAAAAAACAATTCAATAAAATTACATTTTTCCAAGTCCAAACACTGTGCCACAGCGATTCCACTTCTCTGTATCTACTCCCAGAGAAATATAAATCCATGTAGACAAGGAGACATATATACAGGTGTTAGTGCAGCATCGTGGTAACGGTGTAAACGTGGAAGTCACCTGACCATATAGCCAGTGGATTGGTTTAATAAATCACAGTACAGCTACATAACAGAATACTATGCAAAACTGTAAACATTAAGACTTGTATATACTGACATGAAAAGCTCTCCAAGGGATATGGTTAAGGATTAAAAATTTAATGTTTATAAAAAGAACTATGAATTCAGTACATACAAAAATATTGTTAAAAATACATAAATACATGCATATACCCATATACATGCTCTAATACAGCCCAGAAAAGGAGCTGGGTGGCCAGGGGAGATTCAGTCCCTGTCTGGTTGCTTTTATACAAGGAAAACTTATTTTTTATTACCTGTAAAATTATATACTAGTGAAGTGAAATGAAAAGTAGATGTCGACTTTTGTCTCAAGATGGTGGACTATACACTTCCCAAGAGTGGCTCTGTGTATGCCTTCTCAGGGTCACTTTCATCTTTTTCTAAAGACCTCATCGCACTTACCAAAACATAAGAGAGAGATAAGAAGAGCTAAAGCAAATAGAGGCTATAAGAAGAATGTGGTTATAAGTAATAGGAAGGAAGATTCAAGAAGACAACTAAATAAAAACAAAGTAACACCATCACTTCCACTACCAAGATGCCAGGTAATTTACTAAAATGTGCCATAAAAATAATTATTTTACAGAATGCAGTGTATGTGATTCAAATCAATGAAGCATGGGCTTGTTAGCTGTCCTTCATATATTCTTGAAAAAAACAAAGCCCATTTTCAACAAAAATGGGACTAATAATATGCTATAAACTTTCATATAGAATCCTTCTTGAGCTAAAATGGGTGTAGGAAAAAATGTACTCCCATTCTAAATTATTTTCTTCATTAATTCATTTGAAGACAGATCTTGAACCTTCCATTTGACATACACAGGCCCTGCAGAGCGTGGTAGAAAAGACAAACCTTCAAACAATTACAGCAAGCAGATGTCTAGGAATATGGCTGACTACTCATTTGGACTTGAGGGAGGCAGGAAAAGGTGGTTGAAAATTACCGCTGATAATATTTTAACACCTAATATTTTGAGTCCTTACAGTGTCAGGCACTGGTAGAAGCTTTGTAGAAGCGTTGCATACATTTACTCTTTAGTTTTTTCAATGTCCCTGTGACATAGATATCATGGTTATCCTATTTTTCCAGTAAGGATTCTGATAGTTAAAAGACTTAAGTTATTCCTTCATGCTCATGCAGCCAATCCAGTGGAGTCTGGATTCCAACCCACATCTTTCTAGCCCCCATGCCCTTACTTTTTTTAGGAGCCACACAACATCACCGGCCTCATCAGGTAAGCCTTTAGCGTAATTTTGATGGCTTGTCAGGCTCACACCATGCAGTTGGGGTAGACACGAGAGAAGGTAGTATTTTTTAAGACCAACAGGTGGTTTAACTTGGCTGGAACTCAGGGATTGTGAAGGAAAGTGTCACAACATAAGGCGAGACACATAGCCATAGGACGAACCATAAATGGGGTCTATACCAATAAAGGAATTTGCATTACTATGAACACTGTAGAAAGATACCGAAATGTGAGGACAAGTCAGGATCACAATTCTTACATGGAGGGCAAGATATGCCAGAGGTAATCTGAGGTAAAGAGATAAGAAGATGTTTAAGGCATCCATTCAAGACCTAAAAGTGGCTTGAACCAGTGACAGTGAAGAGAGAGGGTCAGTGCGAGAACCGTTTGGCCTCTCAAATTCATTTGTTGCCAATCTTCTGAGAGAAAAGTAATAGAATTGTGCTAAATAGAACTCACATGTCAGGCACCAAATGTACTGTTTTATTAACATTCACATTCCAACACTGTGGCTGCAGACATATGTTACTCTTTCCTACCTGATTTTAATTCTTGGGCTGTTGAGTCGGGTCCCTGAGCAACTCTTTTATTAACATAGGGCTGAGATAATGTTGATTTGAATTGTTAGGATTTCATAGCTCAGAAGATTGAAAGATATAGGGCAGAGTTAACGAATTTGTCAGTGACTTACTAAATGCAGTGTATAGTTATTGCGAAAGAGCATCTTGTTTGCTAATATGCAAGGTCTTTGTGTTTCCTATTTCCCAGTGTCCCAGGGTAGAATCCTCAACAGTCTTGAAGTGGGAAAAAGATAAAACTCAAGCAGGCTAATTTTGCTACTTGATTGCAGTGTGGTAAAAGGGTTTGTACATGAAAAGATTGAAGATATTAGTTAGAGTGAGACTTGGGATTATTTATTTTTTCCAGTTACCCAATACCAGAAAATCAAGAGCCAGTCACACACTGTCAAGAACACTTCTGTGAATAGAACACGCCTCATGTAAATGGTGCTATGGATTATTTGGGGCTCCTTTTTCAAGTTGAAAGGTGTTGATATTTTAAATGTGCCCATTTTTAAATAGTATTGTTGCTACTACTTGTCACTATTCAGGCAAATATGCAAGACCTTAAACAAATTTTAAATATAAGGACAATTCTCTTCCCTAAAGAAAACAATGTTATAAGTCTTTATGGTATCAGAGAAAAGAATTTAAATATTTTTAAAGTTCTGAATTCTAATTGAGAAGATTTGCTTTAAGTCCCCCGTCACAGAGGAGACAAGTTGTGCAAGGAATGATGGTGTAGGACCAGGAGCCAGGGCTCTGGCTTCCTCCTCTGTACCCACCATCATGGCGGCATATCACCCCATATCCCAGGGCTTCTCTGTCTCCAGTCGCCAAGCGGAGGCACAAATGAGAAGACAAGTGAGAGGGAGGCCCTGCCAATCACTCAATGAAAAGCAAGTATTTCAGTTTTTGATTTTTTTTTTAGACCAGAGTCACAAAGAAAGTGTGTAATTGAATGTTTCCACTAAATTAATGGACTTTGAGTTTCACGGAGTTGATGGAGTCAGCCAGCACACTGGTCCAGACTGTCCTCTTTTCTTAGAGTGGCTCCACATCCAGTTGAGCCCACGCCCCCTGCTGATTTTACCTTCCAAACATTCGTGGTGACTTCCCTCTCCTTTTAACCCCCACGCCAGTTCCTTGGTTTAGAGACATAGCCTCTTTTAACAAATGGTGCAGTAGCTTCTTAATTGACCTCCCTGCCTCCAAGTTTGCCCTGTTTAGATGTCTCCCCTAATGGCAGCTGCGTCATTTTTCTACATCTCAATTTGACCTGTCTGCAGCTCCCCATTTACTGTGGGATAAAGTCCATGTTCCTTAGTCCAACTTGCAAGAATTTTCAGGAACAGGCTCTCCTTCTGTCTTTGATTTTTGCTTCTCCTACTATCTACCTTGCATTTCATGCCCTGGTAAGAGCAAACCTTTTGCAGTTCTCTGCATACACCTGGCTATTTCTCAGACTCTAAGACTCTCCTTGGCATAGGACATCCTTCCCATCTGTCTTTACCCAGGTCACATTATTAATTACTTAGGGATTCACTAGTCGTCATCTCCTCCTGGAATCCTTCCCTAAACATTTCATTTGAGTTGAGCTTCCACCTCTGTTGTCATAGCCCTCTGTGTTCTGTCATTCCCAGTGAACTTCTTTCTCTACTGACATGGCATTCTCCCACAAAAGCACAAGGTCTTGAATAGCATGGACTATATTTTGACCATCTGTGTCTCCAAAACCCAAGACAATGGGTGGTTCAAGGCCACCTTCTCTGATTCTCCTTCACCCTTCTATCCTCATTGTTTTATTTCTTCTGTAGAAATTTAAAACTGGAATTAGAGAACACTTGGTCCTTATTCTCTTCTGTCCCACCCTATTTATGGAAAGGAAAACAGTGATCAGAGTTACATGCTCGAGGTCATACAACCAAATAGTGGCAGAGTCAGAAATAGAACCCAGTTCTCCAGAGAACAAAGGGTATACTAAATGAAATACAAGTTATGGTAAAGTTCTTGGCAGAATGCCTAGCACAGAGTAGGTATCTTGTAAAGGATGGTCCACTTCTCTTCATGGAGAGCCACTTGGCTTTCCATAATACTCTACTGCCTTTCTCTTGGAGAAACTCTTCCAATTTTCTTTTTATGCCTCAGTCTCTTGGGTAGATACAGCTACAAAGATCAGAGCTCTGAAAATACTCGAGAGGAACAGTATTTTACAAATCTAACCTTGCCGACTGCTTAAGGAATGCCATTAAAAATGTTAACTCACCAGGACTAGAAACACCTCAATAAGGGTGCAGAGTTTTCCTGTTACATTTAATTAAAAGATCGTTTTTATGACAACATCATATCAGGGGCGATAAAAGGGTCGTAAATTGCTTCATGAGGTCACCAAGAAAGTTCCAATGCTCCATTAGTTTTCATTGTCCAGTCCCCAGATATCAACACTCACTTTTATCACAAAGTACATAAAACATATGACCTTTCTGGTTGCAGTACACAAATGTTCCCCAAAAATCATATGGCACCTCTTTCTCATCTTAAACTTATTACAGCCAAGGGTAGATGGAAAACGTGGCTAATATTTTACATGCTATAAAAATGATGAGGTTCTAGAAAATTACAGATGTATGTGATTCGATCTATGAAGCTTAACATGTCATTCTGTAAATATCCCAACTCCGATCTCCTGTTTCTGATTGTAGAATTACAACCTAAAACATACAGTGGAAAACCATAAATAAGCAACAATACTGAGAAATAGGGATGATAACTGCATAACCGAAGCATGTGAACTTGTTGTTTAGAATGGAAATTATTTTAATTTTGTTATTTTATTTTGTTCTTTACTTATGGAAATATAGATGTTATTCTGCAAAGATGCATTTTTAGCATGGCTATCAAGAAATGGTTTTTTTTTTTTTTCTTCCCAAATTTATTTTAATTTTTCAGTGTTACAAGATTGATTGTTCATGCACCACACCCAGTTTTTATATAGTGTCAAAGGCTAAACTATTAACCATGATGTGGTGAAGAACCCATCCATTTCCACAGAAGTAACTGAGCCTTCTGTGTCTTTGTTACTTTGGTTTGGACATGCCTGCTGAATATTCAAAAAACCATAGAGCAAAGGAATTTCCAGAAGTCAGGTTCTCCAAAGTGGCTTTACAAAGGACTAATTTCTAAAGCCTTTATCAAATAATTTTATTAAGACCTTCACTGAAAACCTTGATTTCTTTTTTTTCTTTATCACCTGGTTTGCTCCTCTTTCCAAAGGAAGTGACCAGCCAAAACTGTCTGTATGTAACAAAAAGATAAAAATTTCAATTAGGCTCAGTGCTGTCATAAGCAGACCACATGAGAAGGCTTGAGATAATCCACATTACATATTGATGTCTATCAGCACCGAGACCACAGCCGTGTTTCATTCCAGGCCCCTTTTGTAGGTTTGGCAGCCACTGCACCCAATAAAGGCCTAATCATATTAATTTATGCCCCCATCAATTATACATTCAGATTCCCCAGATAGCTTGTCAGTTTTTATTCACTATTTTCCGAAAAACGCGCCTATCACAGTTACTGTGCAAATAGTCAGGACTGTCAGAAAGAGAGATTTAAAGAATATTACTTAAAAGAGGTGGGCTTCCTTAATTTATAAATGTTGTATTATATGTCATACATGTGCTAGTTTTAAAATCAGGTGCAGTGTGAAAATGGATGTCACATGAAGGACTTTCAGAAAAAGTGGGAGGGTTACCTTCTCAATCCCTTCGTCGTGTGTTAGTAGTTCTTTAAACCAAATAATCTTTGGTCTATCTCTGTAAATGATCCCAGATATTTTTATTTGAAGGAATCATTTATTTTTGTCCCTCAAACAAGAAGCATCAACTGCACAAGACTCACATTCTCTTTCACTGTGTTGTCGAAGGTCTTATGAAGGTGGCTCTCAGAGCCTCTGGGTTCTGTCTTCGGAGACGGTATCTGAAACCTGTGACTGACTGGGCAGGTATAGGGCACCTCAGCAAGGGACAAGAATCCCTCTCTAAGGGCAAGGGAGTAGACAGTATCAGGATCCTGGGAAAAGGAACCTGGGCACAGGGGCTACAATTCTGCATTAAAGACCAATTTGAATCATAAAACTCTGGAAGTCGGGCAGTGAGTTAACCAGAGAAGACGCTGGGAAAGCAAATCAAGTCTAGCTCTGTTACCCTATGCTTCTCTCTCTCTCTCTCTTTTTTGGTCTCCATCCCCTAAATCAGCTCCCCACTCACATCCATGCTCAGAGGCTTTGTCAGTTGAAAACCAGTTATTGATGACATTATTCTGAGTTGGCTCAAAGCTGAGCCTTTCCAAGGAGACGTGCAAAAAAGGATCTCTAGGTGGGTGACCTGAGTGGTTACCTAACCACTAACAGAAGGATAGGGAGGTCGGATTTGTTTAGAAAATTTTGGGCAGGGGAAAATCCTTCGTTCACTGAACAAAAACATATAGAGGTCTACAAAACAGATGCTGACTCATGGAGCTTAGATTCTACGGGGAGAGTAGTAAACCAACAGATGAAGATATATTGCAAATTGTGTTAAGCGCTATGAAGACGAATGTAGGATATCATGAGAAAGCAAAATGAGGGACCTCATTTTGATGGGAAGATCCAAGAAGGCTTCTCTGAGGAAGGGACATTAAAGCTGAGGATTGAGTAGGAGTCAGCAAATGAAGGAAGAGCACTTTGAAAACTCATATTATCTCTACTTTCTTCCTAACTCCACAGAAATGGCAATAAGAAAATTAAAACAATAAACCATAAGGACAAAAAGAATGGCAGAAGAAACCACAGCAGCCACATTAAAAAGATGTGAGAATTTGGAAAGTCAGGGGTGCCTGGGTGTCTCAGTGGGTTAAAGCCTCTGCCTTCAGCTCAGGTCATGATCTTAAGGTCCTAGGATC
>CM052814.1:13911053-13979916 GCA_028533885.1 Nasua narica
TAAACTGTGTTTACTGCTTTTTAGTATGTCTTATCATTTTTGTTGAAGGATGGACACGATATACTGGTAAAAGAAACTGCAGTCAATGGGTCTTTAGTAATGTGGTGGTAAGGTGTCAGGATGGGAGACATGCTCTATAGTTCTATGATTAGAGCACAGTGTGGTTCCCTGGACTGTGAATTTCACCAGTGCCTCTCAGTTTCATCTCTTAGGTGGGACATGATGGCTAGAGGGGGCTGGAGTTTGATATTTCCCTTCCCTCAGGTAGGTTAGGCTCTGGCAAAATAGTTTCTCCCGAGATCAGGCTTTGTGAAAAAAACAAAACAAAACAAAACAGACATTAAAAAGTAGTTTCTTTTCCCCTCCTCCTGCCAGAAGTCTGAGGCGTTTTATCTGATATTCACAGTGAGGGGTAGAGCTCCTCGAAATAAAAGTCATAGAAGGATGGGGTCCCATCTGTGATTAGCTCCTGTTGGAGTTCTGAGCTCTCAGATTCATCCACACTGAGCCTCCAGCAATTTCTCAGTCGCAGTTTCTATTTTTCTACCCCAGTATTGGTTCCCAAGGAGGTTTTCACACTTGGGATTTTGTTGCCATAAGTTGTGATGGTTTGTTTTCATCTGTCTGTCTTTCCACTTTTGGGGATAGAATTTTGCCCTGTGACCTCACTTCTCTAGTGGATCTAAGAAGATCGTTCAGTCTTTTACTTGTTAGAGTAGCAACGTCTGAGCTCCTTACATGCCAGACTACGATCATTGGCTTTTGAATATCCATGTTACCTGGTTCATACTTCTTGGAAATGAGTGTGAATAAATGGCCATAGAATTGAATACGGACCTAACAAGACTTCTGTATGCTTTTTGATTTAGATCTGCTGAATCAAGGTGATCTGTTGTCACGGGTTATCTTTGTTAGCCACCGTGTTTCAAAGAGCCTATGATATCGTGTCCTGTGACAAGGAAAGGCTTAGAGATAGAAATAGAATTATTTTGAAAACATAACCAAGAGCTGAATGGATACGCAAATAAGTAATTCTTCCAGATCCCCCATATCCCAAAGTCTATCGGCACCATTAATGCATCCGGAAATGTTTAATGTCAAAATACAATCTGAAGGCAAACAAATTCTTTCTTCCTCTTCAAGTGAATACACACTGAAGCAGTAGCACCTGCTTTGTAAGAGTTTTAAATGACATACCAATACCAGACAGGTGGTGTTCTTCATCATTCTGAAGCTCTCCTTGTGGCCTTCATTAGGTCTTCTTGCTCCCTGTTCCTGTTCTCTAATAAATCTTGCCAGAGAGATTCCATTTGGATGGTAGGCATGTAGCCCATAGCTTCTGTACTTAATGCTGTAAGTAAGATGTGTACTTTAAAAAATAAATATTTTTCTTTGGTTGGTGCAAATTCATCTGCATTCTCATTTGTTTCTTTTGTCACCTCTGGGACATAATTAATTGTCCAGGACCGGTCAGTTGTGCTGGTATTTGCGGCCCCTGAGCATAGTTAGCCACAGAAGCGATTCTGGCCCATGTTCTAAGCTAAAAACTAAACTCGCCACTCCTAATAATTGGCTGTTCTAGTTATCACTGAAATAGTTAATTGAACAAAATAATGCAGCTGGTTAATTTTCCATTATATCATACCAAGCAACAGTTTTTACTTTCATCCGCATGATACTGAATTACTGTTTTAAAGTTGAATAGTTTAAAAAAAAAAAGCCAACAACTTTTGTACGATGGAGGGAAGAAGAAATTTGTTCTGTGATACTTATCTAGTATTCAACTGAATGGCAGAGATCTTAGCTACCTTTTGGTTAGGTCAAACCAATGCACTAGTGTTATTTGCAAACATCTGGAAACAAGACATAAAAATAGATTATTATTTAGGCTCATGCATATTTATGTGTCATTGTGCATGCCCACTCGTACAGTAGGGCATATTAGTTCCAAGTGTTTTAGGAAAAAAGCAGATGACACCATTTTACTAATTATTGTCATTTCTTTTTTCCTCTAAATATCTTCTCTGATGACCCAAAAAGCTACAAAAAAGGGAGAAAAAAACCACAATACCTCCACTAGAATATCTTCATTGCCCATAGGAATTCCTAAGAATTATTATCTTTTTGTTCACTTGCTCTGTGTGTAAGATGTTTTTGTTTCACTTTGTAATACACCTGTAATACACTAATACTTAAAAAATTTGAGCCTGGCTATCCTCAAACAATTCCATAAAACACTGAGTGTGAGCTGATATGAGGTGATTTTTTAAAATGCACTTTGGTTAGTATCTTGATTTGGATCCATATGCTTCCTAGTCACCCTGACTCGATGACTACAATATAAAGGTACAGTTTTCTTTTTTAATAAATCGGCTGTGCAACTGAACAGAAGCGGACCAAATAGGAATTCGGTTTCCTTCTGATTTCAATTTGACATTGTGGTTCCCATTGTTTACAGATCACTAGAATTCAGAGAGACTCAGACATATGAAACAAAGTTCAGGTAGGATTAGATGCCTACCGTTGCTGCGACTATCAGAAAATGGCCTTTATACAGCTCATACAATGTCTGAAGGAGCACACATTTTTCTAGATCTGCTCTTGTGGTCTCTGACGCCATCAGTGCAGGCCAGTCAGGAAGGGCTTAGCTACCCTGATTCAAAACTATTACCTCTATCAAGTACCAAGACATGAAAACTATGAAAACATGAAACTATGAAAACATAAACATTCGTTTATGGCAAATGTACCTGATGGAGAGTTTCTTTGTTAAGTCACAAAACAAATGAGCAGAGGAATGTTAATGACACCTTTTTTGTGAATACAGAGTTGAACAGCCAAGGCCCCTTTCTCTGGATAATTTTTATTATATTTCATACCCAGTCAATCCATCCTTATAGGTTAAAATGTAACCAGGGAGGCGAGGTACTTGAAATACTCCAAAATCCTCAAAAGAAACAAGTTGCTGTAGGCCAATTAGGTGCGGAGGGCCCGAAGGACACGGAAGACTCATATATCTTTAAAGTCTATATGGTTCTCCTATAAGCCACTTACCAGCTTCCTTTGAGAAAGACAGAAGGGGGGGTGAAGATAAATGCTCACAGGAACTGATGATATAACACGGTGCAGCTGCTAATGCATATGGATGTATCATGCAAATGTCCCCAGCAGAAACACATTCTTTAGTTTAAACCTGCAACCATATTCAGCAATAAAAGAGTTTCCAAATCAAACTGCTGACTCCCTTTTTTTTTCTCTTATCAAAACACCCCAGCATACATCTTACCAGGCAGAGTAAATCAAAAGAACCAGCTGGAGTAACCAACTCTTATTTTTTCCCTGGATATCAGGTGTGTGCTGCAATTTTGCAGACCAATTTGTGAGCTGAAATAAGTGGCTGTGGTCCACTAAAACTCAAAAATAAAGCCATTTGGGTAGTGTTTGTGCTAACTTTTCAGAGGCCTTATCTCTGCAAAGGGACACTGTAATCTACCAACTGATTTTTTTTTTCCCCCTGACTGAAGATGTGTGTTGCTTATAGGTTTATCTGAATATAAAGAGATCTGGAAGAACTCGGAGGAATTACTGAGTAACAGAACTTTGTTCACCTATATCTTCTCTATTTTTTTTTGGTTTTAAATTTTTGCAGATTCTCTGATAAATTGATGGGAAAAGCAGATTCAAGGGAAGGGCACAAAAAGGAGAATAAGAATAGGGAAAAAAAAGAGAGGCAGAAGGAATTTGGGGAGCAATCTCCTTACATTAAATTTTGCAAAGCATCTACAGAGTTAGAACATACAGCCATGAATTTATTGTGACATATACTTCTCCTTGTGCTGGTACTACATATTTATTGAAAAGTTCTGTATTGGGGAATGAAAAATGTCAAACAAGAAACTTCAACTGTTACCTGGAGGGGACGTTAAACGGTAACTTGGGAGCGATTCACTCCAACTTTTTCATGGCTGGGAAAAGGAATACCACTTTGACATTTTTTTATAGGGATGTATGCTGCAGCTAAGCACTTGGAAGAGCGAGTCCGTGGAGATTAGATGCGGAAAGAGAAAATGAGTACGTATCTGGGGATTAACCCGCATTTGTGCTCTACGGGGAAGCAGGCTAGGCACTCACTTTGAAGGCACCACTCCAGTGAAACGCCATCAATTCTGAATGAAATTACTTAGGGTGAAATTGCGTACCTGCAGGTGGCACGGTCTGGGAGCGCTCCGGGTTTCCTCCTCCCTCCAGCCCGGATTTGACTGGCCTGGTTAGAAGATCACCCCGGGACAGTCTAGACTCGGCGACTGGGCCTAGAGCCCTAATATTAGCCACGGGTTCCCTTTGCCCCCCTGACTGCAGTGCGCTCCAAGCCTGGGGTGGGGGGGTGGGGGTGGGGGACTCCTATTCTCCGTTCTCAGACCCAGGGCCTGCGAGTTTGTGGTTTTCCTTCCGGGAGCCCGGGAGGCAGGGGAGGAGGTTGGAAGCAGGAAGGCCAGAACCACAAAAGGCAGCGGGTGGCCGGGGCTCTCCTTCCACCAGGCTTCTTGCCCCCCTGCTTCTCTTCATTAACAGAGAACTCGGTCCATCTAAAGAGCTCAGGCTCGATCTCAGCTCAGGCCCAATGAGCCCAGGTTAGGCTGGGTATAGAAATGATTCCGGGGGTCTTCCCTTCATCCTCCAAAGTTCCCCGCCCGGGGTCAAGTCACATTAAAGAATATAAGAAGCCTGCTTCTGGAGCCGGTCATTCACTTTTTTCTTTGTTTTCCTAGAAGTAAGGCGAGAAAATGTTCGCAGGAAGAGAGCGAGCGGTTGCAATTTGCACCCCCTCCCGCCCCTCGACGCAGGCAATTCCTCGCACGCACCTGGCGGCTCGGGCCGAGCTGCTTTCGCTCTGCTAATATACATATTTCTAGGGGGAGGCTGGGCGGCTGCTTCTTCGCCGGGTCAATGTGTTAATTAAAAGTTGGTCCGAGTTGGTCAGCACGCAGTCCCAGATGTGCTTAACAGCATGCAATTAACACATAAGGCAAATCTTTTTGAAGATACCAGAATTGAAAACCCCCCAAAGAAACCCCACCCCGCCCCCGCCCTTAACGTGAAACGGCAATGGCAAATAAGGGAAAAGTCATTAAAAGACGTAATTAAATGTGGGCCGCTGTTCTTGGAGGGGGTCGGGCTGGAAAAAAAAAATCCCTAAATCTATATTTTTCAAAAATAAATAGCAAATTGATTTTTTTTTTTTTTTTCTGCAGGACTTGCAGGCCCGAGATCCGTTTCCCTCCGTTCCCACCCCATGTATATTAAACAGGCGGCGAGCGGCGGCCGCGCGGCGCGGTGACCTAGCGGGCGCCCGGAGTCCCCGGCCTCGGAGCGAGTCCGCGCGCCGCCGCCTCCGCTGCTGCCGCGGGCGACTGCAGAGGGGCCTCCCGCAGCCAGATTGGTTTCTACATCCAGGGATAATTACCGCACTCTCACTTGCCTAGCGTCCTTAATATTTTCAAAAAGTGCAGGGGAAGAGCGCGCGCGTGTGTGTGTGTGCGCGCGCGTGTGTTGTGATAGAGTCATTCTAGATAGAATTTATGAAAAGTTAAAAGTATCGGTGGAGACACTTAATATCATCATCGCCCCCAACGGAGAAGCCGGTCGGATTCCAGTCGCCCGAGGCTGCTGCTGCCAGTTCACGCCTGCCCGCAGTTTTCTACCTTATTTAGTCCCATGCACAGAGTTCTCGGGCCTCCACGAGCTAGTTTGTGTCTCTTTGTCTTTTAATTCGGTCTTACTCATGCAAAATAAAAGAAAAGTAATTTTTTTTGCCCCTCTCAGAGACAAAGACCCCGGTGGTTACCCCTCCCATTCTCTCCACACACATTCACTTGGGCACGCGCTGGCGCGCGCGCACACACGCACTGGGATGTACACACACATACACACCACTTTGCAACTTCCTCACTTCCCCCGTCTTGCGGAAGCCAGATGAGGACTTGGTGCCCAAGTGGGCACATTGACGCCACACTGAGCCTTCAGCCAACTTCTTGGTTATCATCCTAGACTTGTCACTTAGGATGGCTTGGTTTCAGGGATGGCTTGTGATTCCATCACCAGCACCACCCTTAAGGGGTCCGGGGTAACCATTCTAACCAAATAATTGTATGTGTCGTATCTGAAAGGCGTGCCTTATTGATGACACCTAATGAAGCAAATAATGGATTTGCAGTATCTTAGCTATTCATCTGGTCCTTCTAGAAACCTGGGTGTTAAGGAGAGATGGATAGTGATGGATGGAGAGAAAGAGAGAGCCAAAGAGGGGAGGGTAGAGGAGGAAAGAAGGGGTCGGCTACAGATCCTTGGAAACGGATCAGATTTGTTGAATGTCAGCTTGAAGAAGGCAGTCTGAACCATGATTTAAACACGGGCAGTATCATTGTTAACTAGTGTCCAACGACTGCCCCCCCACCCCCACTCAGCTTTCCTGCCGCTCCCTTCTTTTCTCCCTTTTGTAGGATACAGAAGGTGAATAATGAAACCATTTTGCTAATAGTTTATGAGCCATGAGATTGGAAATGTATATGGATAGACCGGAGCACCAGACTAAAATCATTTGAAAGAAGCGTGAGGCTTGGCAGAAAAAGAAATCCGCGTTGTCCTCTCTCTCCAGCCCGGAGCGGAATGGGACGGATGAGGTGGCCTGGTGCCTCTCCGCTCCATCCAAGGGCAGCGGCTTGGCCCGTCCTCCCGCCAGCCCCTTACAGTCCTCTCCCCGAGGGGCTGGAGCGAGAGGGAGATGAATTGGGGCGATGGCGAGATAGCGCGAGCGGGAGATAATCGTTATCACCAGGATTTTTCTTCTAGTGATGAGCTTTAAAAAGATCTATCACACTGGGCAGCTTTCCCCGAGGCAGAAAACAATAGACGTGAACTTCGCGCTGAACACAGCCACGGGAATGCTGCTTGTGCGTCCGTCTTTTCTGTATCCTTAGGGCCTGTTCCTCTATTACGAAACCCCAGAACCTCCGAGAAAAGCCTCAAGCACTCATCTGACCTCCACACTCGGCCCGCTGGGAGGTTTCCTTGCGGAGTTAACCCGAGGGGATGGGGAAGATTTGGGTGGGGTGAAAGGTAAGGCGCTGGCCTGGACTCTGTCTTCCCAGCCTACAAAGGGGCCGCAAAATCTGGGGATATGCTCGAAGCCAGTTCGAAACAGTGGCCCAAGCCAATGGCCCGCGAGAGACCGCCCCATTATCTGGCCCCGCGTCGGGGAGGGCGAGGGCACGCAGATTGGGCGGGGGCGGGCTCCGCTAGAGGCGGGGGCTCCGGGCCGGGCTCCCCAGCCCCGGCAGCAACTGGAGCGGGGAGGCTGGGACAGGTACGTAGCAAGGGGAGCGCAAGCTAGGCTGGAGTGCCTCCGGACCCCCGGGCTCCGACCAGCTCCGTCTGGGAAGCACCCTCAAGTGCGCTTCCGGCCGGACCCTTGGGGAAGCGCGGGAAGCGCGCCTTCTGCCCCAGCGCCCGCCGCGCGGGCTTCGCCGGGGGTTGGCAATGCCTGGCGGGCCCGCTCGTGTGGAGTCGGGGGCGGTGAGCACACCCCGCAGGGTGAGTGACTGGTGTAACCCCTTAGCGCCTCTGCTTTTCCCCTCTCCTTCCAAACTCGGCTGGTTTCTGGGAAAAACAAAATGACTTTTCCGTTTATGGGGCGGTAACAGGCGGGAAGCGGTGTTGGAAGAAGCGCGTAAGGGGCAGCAACGCCCCCACACCAACTGCATCGGAAACCGCCTCTGATTTTCTCGCAGGGGTGAGGGGTAGAGGTTAGGCATTTGACATTTCCGTTTACAGGGGGCGGGATGGTGGTGTAGGGCTTGGGTAGGCAATGGAAAGAAAAAGCACTGTTCGCCGGCTCCCTCCTCCCAGCTGGAGGCCGCCTTTAGGCCCTTTAAGCGGGCTTGGCTCCCGCTCCACAGGCGTTGCGTGAACGGAGCCTCCGAAGGGGATCCTGCAACCTCCTTTTACCTGCGGGCCCTCACCTGCAGCACCCTCAATTTCTCCAACCCCCACTCCCGCCCCACCCTATTGGAAACCCTATTGACTGTGGTTCGTGTGAAACATCTAGGAAATTTTTAGTGAAGCAACCTCCCGAACTAGAGAGTTTGGAGTGGAGAGCGAGTGTCTGCCCTCCTCGGGGGTTTTATTTTTGAAGAAGCACCTAGAAAGAAAATGAAAATCGAACTAACCCAAACACCATTGGCAATCCGGCCTTGGCGCAAGGAAAGGGGGCGGGCGGACGGCTTGTGGCGCTCAGGACTCCCGGTGAAATAGATCTCTTCCGGTCGGCAGGTGAGAGCGGGCTCGGCGAAAAGGCGTCCGGCCCCGGGTAGCTAGCGAGCCAGACCCTGGGGCACCATCCTGCAGGACGCACTTCTTCGAGAGCTTGCGGCTCCCAAGGCAAGCAACTTAACCCCGGCGTGCGCCTTTGCTCTCCGGCCCCCATCAGGGCCGAGGGTTCAAGTAAAGTTGCCGTGAGGGGGTTTGCTAGCACTGGAGGGTTATTGTTACCCTGGGAAAGGAAACCTGCACTCTAGGAACTCCTTTGTGCCTTCTGTACTCACCCTTTTTCACTTGCTCCCAAACTCGGGATAACCTAAATTCCTGTCCTGGCATCAGAGAAAACCCCCAAATGCTGGCAGTTTTCCGCTTTCCTCCTGTCGCAGCAGTAATCCCCGGGGAACCCCGGCTCCGGGTTCCCCTCCCCCTCCCCGCTTCTACAGCCAACCCCTAGGAGCTCTGCTCTCTTGGGCCTTTGCGCTTCCTAGCAGGGACCTTCAGTGCTAGGCGCGGGGGCGGGGGGGGGGGGGCGCGGAGAAGAAGGGGGAGCGAAGCTGCAAAGGTAGGCGGAAAAGGAGGGTCAAAGGGGCGGAGTGCCCTTTTGCAAAAATAACAAAACTACTGCAAGTTCTCATAAAATTAAATTCCACCTCCCTTTCCGAATCTGTCCCCTCCCAAATCCTGCCTAGAGAGTGGCGAGAGGGGTGGTCAGGTCGTCCCCGGAAAGGGGGGTTGTGCGCAAATTTACGCCTGCTACTCTCATTTGTTAGTTGATTCCGTCTAAAAGTTCGCTATTTATAGGCTACTCGCGGCCGCCCCAATCCCCGCGCCCACTTTCCCGCGCTCCCCGCGGCGCCCAACGGCCCGTCTTGATTGTGTCCCGTGATTTGTTTTTTGTTTCTGCCCTCACACCGCAGGCAGCCGGGGAGAAGATCTCTGGGAGCCCAGAAACCACCCACTCGCAGTAGTTGAGAGCGGCTCTGCGGTCCGACCATGTGAGTCTGCGCTTGACCCCGCTGGGCGCGCGCGGGTGACAGACGTAGGGGAGGCGCTGCGGCTCTGCCGCGGAGCCCGCGCCCCTAGGGCTGTCCTCCGCCTCTGCCCCTGCCCCTGCGACCTCCAGCTCCTCTCTGCGCCCTCTCCCCTTTTGATTTCTCCCTTCTAATTTTTTCTTTCTGCGCATCTCTGACTCTGCCCTGCTCTCAACTTCCAGCTGAGTTTGCATCTGGGCACAAAAAGACCCGGCTGGCCTTTACGTGGGAGCGGGGTGGGCTGGGCGTGTGTGTTTCATAAAGAAGGAAATTGGGTGGCGGTGTGGGTGGGGGAGGGGCGTGATGGAGCGGGCCTGGAGTACCGCCCGCGTGCTGGGGGAGGGGACTAGAAGCGTTTGGATCGCGACCTTTCCTTCCGCCGTGGCACCGATCGCGGGATGGAAACCAAGTGCTCTGGAAGCCTCGCCTTTTGGGACCCTCCCTCTGCAATGCAGGGACAGATGTCTTAATTAAAATCTCGGAACCGCGTCAGTAAAAAGGAGGGAACGACGTGGGTACAGATGAGGCTAGCTGGAAAATAGGGTCAGAGTCCGTTCCCTAAATTCCAGGTGGAACTGGGCGCTGCGATGCCTTTTTTTTCCCCAGCGGCTGCGGACTGGACTCGCTTGCGCAGACAGCAAAGGTGCAAGGAGATCACGGTGGTCCCTGGGCCTTTCCTTTGCCCTCTTTTTATAAAGGACAGAGCCTCGGACGATGCTTCTGTGTTTTAGAACTGAGATGTCCAGAGGGCGGGGAGCGCGGCCGGCGGAGCCTTCCCCGAGTCCCGGCGAGAGGAGCGCTCGGCGCGCGTTTATCGCGAGGGGAAGGGCGGTGCGCGCGGAGCCGCGGCCAGGCCGGCTTTCTCGCAGGCGCGCGGCGGCAGGCGTGACGCCCGCGCACCGCAGGTCCAACAGCCCTTCCCCCCCTCCCCCGGAACCGAGGCACGACATTTAGGGGGGCGGGGGTGGAGGAGGTTGTGACTGAAAATAACCCGGGGCCCAGATCCGCTTGGCGGTAGGACAGAGCCCCTGAAGGGAGGTGGGGAGGAGTTAGAAGCCAGTGAGGGGAGAACTGAGGCCTCGCCTCTCTCGCGCCCGCGCGCAGGGGCCTGTACCCTCGCGGCTTAACTTCTTACCCGCCTCCAATTTCTGCTGTCACAGTGCATGTCACACTTGGAATCCCCCTGTGGCCACATCTCCAAAGCGATCAGTCTGCCCTGTGGGTAGACTGATGGGGAGCCAAGAGCCAGGACGGGTCTGTGGCAGTGCCCCGGAGAGGGGACCTCACTGTCCGGTGTGTGCGCACCCAGAGCTCCCCGTCGCAGAGATGGGGGGTCCTCTTCCCAGCCCTCGCGCGTCCCTGCCTCACTCCCGCGCTGGCACTGCAGGGACAGTCTGGTTCAGACAGGACGGGGGCCGCCTGTACCTGGCTCAGAACTGCCCGAACTCTCACCCCGGCCCGCCCAAAACAGCTTGCAGAAACTCAACCGCCCAGTTAGAAGCAGAAGCAAGTTTCTGCTACTGTCCCTGGGCTGCATTCAGGGTTATGGGTAGATGTCAAACTTAGTGCAACTTTGCATTAGAAACTAGCCGCAGGGACCCCTAAATGTCTGCATTCGGGGCGGGGGGGGGGCGTGTGTGACAGGTTAGTATTCCCCCCCGCGCCCCCCCGCCCCGCCCCATTCCGGGACTGTAAATGCGGCTCAGCTTTCCTGTCCCGCATTTGTCTGGGCCTCTACTTTCTTGCCTAAGTCCTAAGAGGAAGACAGGGAGGAAGGAGAGAAAGACATCAAAGAAAGGTGGAAGTTAGGAGTAAATGAGAGAAGAGATGTGGGAAAGGGAAAGGTATGCCAAAAAGAGCGACCTCTAGCTAGCTGTTTTTCCTCCTCATCTCCTTTGAAAAGAACACGGTGTTTCTAGAGCGCTGGCCTTAGCCCAAGACGGTAAGCCGGCAGCCCAGGGTCTCTGGTGGTGGCCGACTGGTGGGCAAGTCTGCTGTCCATGTGACTGACTTGAGCTTTTCAGCCTCCTCAGCGCCGGGTCCTCAGTCACATTCTAAGACCCTGTCCCCAGTGTTCTAGGACATGTGTCACTCAGAAGCTGGTAGATGGAAAAGACCGACCCCCCATTCTACTTGGAATGTGGGGCCTGAAGGTGGAGGGGGTGTGCCAGGCTCCTGGACTGAACGGCTGGAAGAGAGCTGCCTAAAGCATTCTATTAGGGATTCCAGGAACCCGGAGGGCTTTTTCTGGTCTCTGATGGGATCTTCGAACTTGGCAGCTTCTTGGGCTTAGCGAAGTAAAATAAACTTGCCCCAAGCTCTGGCTTAGCTCTTTCCTCCTGAGGTTGTGCTGCAGGATCCTAGTTCTCTCCAGGCTTCCGGTTCTTTTCTGGCCCAGCCCTTCCGTGCTCTGCCTCTGTGGCCTCCAGGTCCCCTGGGGCTTTTCCCACCAGCTGGGGCCCTGGATGGGAAGGACCAAGAGTGTGAGTAAAGATCAAGAGTGTGAGTAAAGATGACATTCCACCATCCAGACAAAACTAGAGAGTAAAGTTTGTATGAAAGGAGGTGAAAGCAGAGAGAGAGGAGGCCTGTTTGTTTCCAACAGTACCGGTGAGGAGAAGAAATACCATTTTCTCCCCAATAGCTCATGTTTTCAAGGAACTCCGTAAAGCGGCAGGATGAGGGACTGACCTCTTTAAATTCGTTGCGTCTATGAGCTGTAAGGAGAGGAGAAGCGGCTGTTAAGAAGGAAACAATGCACTAGGGCTTGGCAAAGGTGGCCACCTCTGCCCCTACCCCCAGCTGACAGTCCCTAATCATGTTTTCCTGGTGCCATGAGTGGCTCTGTCCCAAGGGTGGGAAATCAGGCTGAACCCTCTCAGACCAAGAGAGTGTTCTGAGCCCTAAAACTTTCAGCTGCACTGTGCCAATCCTTCAGCCTTACCCTAATCCCTTGGCTACCATCCCCTTCTCTCTACAGTGAAGCAGGGTCATCTGGGGACTACAGTGGTGTAGTTGCCCCTCTCCTTTCCCCAGAGCTTTGACTGGAAACAAGAATTACTGCGCTGGGTGTGTGTGGATGGATGAAGGCAGTGGCCCCTTTCCCCAAAAGCTGGAGCAGCTCCTTTCCCTGTCCCTGTCATCCTGAACAATCTTTCTTGGGTCAGAAGCCTCAGGACTCCAGCTATGGGGATAATTCCTAGCCTACCTGTTCTCCCTTATAGAAACTTCTTTTTTTTTTTCTAAGAAGTGAGTGTTTAGAGGAGCTAAGTACTGTCTCATTCAGGATTCCATTTGATCATTAAGTTTGCACAAAGAACCAAGGCCTGTGAGACAAATGGAGAAGGGGAATTCTGGAGAGCAGAAAGAAGAGCTTTGACAAGGAGTTTCAGTTAACTCGGTGTTTTCCTCTTCTCTCACCTGTTTACCTTCATTCCTCCCCTCTTAAGTGAAGAAATGGGACTCTCAGCATATGTGACCATTTTGGCTAAATGTTCAGCTGTATACTCTGGCTGAGTGTTTTTAAAATTTGACCACTGAATCCATAATGCCGCCTGCAAAAGTCTTCTGTGCACTCTTCTGTCTCACTTAATTTTGACCTAAAATATAAGCATTTTTTTAATCACCTTCTTGTTCACCTTCAACAGGTTGGTTTTAGTTTCTATATTTCTCAAATTTCCTTGCAATAACAGTACATGAACCAGATTTGTTCAGCTTCTATGAGACAGGATTATTCTCACCACAATTCTCCAGGTAGTTCTGGTTAAAACTGCCTTTGCTTTTCACCTCAGTGAGACACATACTCGAGATGAAAGTGAGTTTCTTTGTTTTAACTTGAATTATTCAAATGCTTGCTCTGTTTTCCCCTTCTGCTTATTTGGAATAAGCCTGGCCATATTAACATTTAAATAGTTCTGTCATAAAAGGTAAACATGACTTTTTGACATAGAAATTTACTTTGAGATCTAAAAAAATCATTTAAATAAAAAATTACTTAACATAATTTCGGGAATTTGTATCTTTGAAATTCATTGTCAACTAGATTTCTTTTCAGAACTTTCTGTGTAACTTTGTCATGATTCTTTGCAGTTATATCCTCTGATCTTACTGAATCTCCTTTCAACTGCTTAACAAATATATATTCAAATGAGATATTCTTCCCCAGCTCAAAGTTTTTTTCCACATTTTCCATTGTATAACCTAGTTGACGGGTTTGTGGGATGGAAAAATTAAGTTTGGAGCACATAGTATATTCTTCTGACCCATTTATATAATCTCTATTTTTATTTATTTATTCATTTATTTATTTATTTTTAACATATAATGTATTATTTGCCCCAGGAGTACAGGTCTGTGAATCATCAGGCTTACACATTTCACAGCACTCATCATAGCGCATACCCTCCCCAATGTCCATTACCCAGCCACCCTATCCCTATGCCCCTACCCCCCCAGCCACCCTCAGTTTGTTTTGTGAGATTAAGAGTCTCTTATGGTTTGTCTCCCTCCTGATCCCATCTTGTTTCATTTTTCCCTCCCTATCCTGCATGAACCCCCACCGCCCTGCCTCTCAAATTCCTTATATCAGAGAGATCATATATAATTTCTATTTTATTATTTACGTTTAATAATAAAAAAAGAATTCTTTTTGGGAGAAAATGTATGTCTTCTTTTGGGGGAAGGCTTCCTGGATAATTAGTTTTTTCTTAATGTTCTTTGCATTTTCTATTAGGTATATCAATGTTTCTTATTCATCAATCTCTTGTAAAGTTATCAAAGATAAAAGTTACTGACTTACGATAAATCATATCCCTCCCCTTACCAAAGTCATCAATATTCTATTATTTCAAATTAAACATTTTAATATAACTTAGAAGGGAGAAGGTTCCCACATCTGTTCATTAATCCATGATAGCCAAATTGGCTAAACTATTGACAAGAAACTTTTGGACATGGAGATGTAACATCGGGAAAGAAATTTCTGTGGGCTAACTGACAAACCAAAAATGCCATTCAAGAGCAAAAGGCTGATGATAAACGGCCCAGGGAAATAAAAGGAGTAAGGACAACTTGTCAGCCAGTGATCTTCTATATTCAGCATTTCACTCCTCAATATCATTTGGGTGATACACTGTATGAAATTACTTTGCATGGGAAGAAACAGCTTCCTGTTTTCCTATGAGGGTTCAAGCCTGTATTTTTTTTTAATGAGATAAAATTTCAGATATTATAGATTTAAACATGTAAGCCATTTTAAAGCGTATAACGTAACTACATTTTACTAGATCACAATGATGTACAGCTGATACCACTATTTAAGTCCATCGCCAACCCCTGTGCCCGTGAATCAGTCCCCTGTTCCTCCCTCCTCTCAGTCCCTGCCAACCACTCATCCACATTCTGTTCCTATGAATGTGCCTCTTCTGGACATTTTATAATTGAGATCACTTAACATGGGGTCCAATGTGTCCCGCTCCGCTTCATGCTTCAGGGTTCATCGATGTTGTAGCACATGTCAGTACTTCATTCCTCTTTATGGCTAAATAGCAATGGATTTTTGGATCTACCACATTTTATTCATATCTACTCCTCCGTTGGCGGACGTTGTGTTGTTGCACTTTTTTGGCTTTTATGAATAATGCTGCAATGAACATCCATTTGCAAGGGTTTGCTTGAGTGTATGTTTTCAGATCTGTGAGGTATAGTCAAATTCCTGGGTCCTACCTTAATTCTGTGTTGAACTTTTTGAGGATTCCCCATACTGCTTTCCACAATTGTACAGTCCTGCCAAAAACAACTGAGAGTTCTAGTTTCTCTACATTTTCACCAACATTTATTTCATTTTTATTAAAAAAATTATTCTAGTGGGTGTAAGTGGTATCTCACTGTGGTTTTAATTTACGTATTCATACTGATGAACGAAGCTGAGCATCTTTTCATGTGCTTAAGAGCCATTTCAATATCTTCTTTGGAGAAATGCCTACTCAATGTTTTTGCCCATTTTTTGATGGGGTTGCTTGTCTTTTTGTTGTTGAATTGTAAGAGTTCTTTATATATTCTGAGTATTGGATACTTAGCAGGTATATGACTTGCAAATATTTATATTTTCTCCCATTCTCTGGGTTTTTCGCCTTTTTTTAAAGATTATTTATTTATTTTAGAGAGAGAGTGAGTATGAGCAGGGGAGGGGGCAGAGGGAGAGAATATCCAAGCAGACTCCCCCTGAGTGTGGAGCCGGACGTGGGGCTTGATCTCAGGAGCTTGAGATCAGGATCTGGGCCAAAACCAAGAGTCAGATATGTAACAGACTAAGGCACCCAGATGTCCCGGGGTTTTTCACTTTCTTGATAATGCCCTCAAATTCACAAAAGTTTTAAATTTGTATAAAGCCCAATTTTGTAGTT
This sequence comes from Nasua narica, assembly GCA_028533885.1. Classification (NCBI taxonomy): domain Eukaryota; kingdom Metazoa; phylum Chordata; class Mammalia; order Carnivora; family Procyonidae; genus Nasua; species Nasua narica. The sequence continues at coordinate 13,926,805 of CM052814.1, forward strand.
GTTATTTTTTTTAACAGTAAATGCTTTTCTTATACATGAGAAGACTCAGATTTAAACACAATACAAATATTTAAAACTCTAAACCCTAAAAAAGAGAAGACTTTTCTGTAATGCCCAGACAGTGACTTTGTGAAATGTACGTTATCAGGCACTACATAAAGTTACTGCTGTTGTTCAAGACAAGGAAACAGCTATGGCTACATTGACCTTTTTCTTTGAAGAAGTCCTGAGTTACTCAGATAAGGTGTCTGCCCTGCTGAATGGGATCTTTTATCCCAAGAAGACAGTTGTTGTTTTTTAAAAAAATTATCATTATCAAATTCATCTACCAAGAAATTTTAAATAGTCCCCTCTGTTTAAATGACATTAAGGATCTGCCTTAAACCAACAACAACCAGGAAAATCAAAGAAAAGGTTGACAGGGTGTTCCTAACTTACCAGTTTCTACACACACAGCCACACACAGGCCCATAGTCAGGTGACATATTTGTCAAGTCCCAGCAGAAAGATCTTGGAGTTAGAGAAAAGAGAAACTAAAATATTGCAATGTAATTTAAAAGCAAAAATTAATAAAAAGGAGGAATATAGACAGACATTACTGAATGTAACAGATTTGCTTATTCTCTCAAATTGGCAGCTTGTGAGTAATTAATGTATGAGTTAAAAATAACCAGACAATGGTTTGTATCAGATCTTTGTTTTATTTCATTATTTAGTTATTGAGTAAGAAGCGTTATGGTGAACACCAATTGAGACATCTCTGGTTCTGTCCATTAGATATCTTGGACCCAATTTCTACATCTGTTATTTTATGGAATATGCTGTTGGGTAAATCACTAGATGTTTCTAAGTGTGCAGCCCAGAGTTCCTGTATGAGTCACAAGCATGTCGTCCTGAACAGCCTGGAAGGATACTGAGGGGAACTCCATTTCCTTGTCTACAGAGAACATGTTCACCCACCAGTTATGCTCGGGAAAAGATGGGATAATACATGTGAAAATTTTAAGGTGTTTTAAAGTTTAAGTGTGAGCTTCCCTATTTATGTGGTAGTTGCAGTGTACCAGGTATTGTCCTGAGATTTAATAAATACTGAAAAATTAAGTTCTCAAACCACCCTATGAGGTCGATACTGTCCTTTTCTCCCCCTTTTACAGATGAGAACACGAAGCACTGAGTTTTTATATAACTTTCTCAAGTTCATGTAGCTGAGAAGTGACAGAGTTAAATTTTGAACCTAGGCAGTCTGGCTCGAGAATCTGTGTTCTTACTATTACTTTATGCTGCTTACATCTAAAATCTAGAGATTTCTGATGAAAATTTGGGTCCCTGAATTAATTGATAGAGTAGATATTTATTGGGTACTTATGATGTGTCCAACGTCTCTGGAAACATTGGAAGATCTAGCAACAGCGGGATTGCATTATTGTGTTTTCTTCATGGCAATAGTTAGCTGAAATCTAGCTGTCGCTGCCATCTTTTCATGGGATCACCAAACTTGGCTTGATTCATTTATTTTTTACCTTCATGAATCCTATAATCAATCACATTTGTTACTTTGCTTACATGAGACACTGGCAAGGAAAGCAGATCACAACCAGAACATTAAGCACAAAGGCAATGATAAACATCATGGCATGAATTCAGTTTTCCAAGTTCTCTTGCTTCTATCATTCACCACAGGTCAGTGAGCCAACGAAATTTGTTGGGTACCCACTGAACACTTGAATGGTGGGATAAACACTTAAAATTTAAAGTTTAAAATCAGAAGGGCAAGAAAAGCCGACACCAAAAAATGATGACAAATTAATATATAAGTAGTACAGTAATACTTCCACTGGTTGGAAATTTTTAATAATTTGTTTTTTAGGCAGAGATTTTTCAGTCATAGAGTTTGTTTTCTTATTTTATAAAGAAAACATAAATAAGCAATATTGGATCTATGCCGGAAGGCAGGCTTCAGAGTACACTGCAAAGTTAAGAAACAATCGACAGTGTCTCTAGTGTTTTCAAAGGATTCTTGTAGGATGATTGAGCAGTTTTCATAGCAATTACCCTGAGTGCGACAGTCTCCAGAAGAGTCTTCAGAATGGAGAGAGAATTAAATATGCTGAGTACTCTATTATCATTACATGTATTCCATTGCGTTCTACTTTTTGAACAATGATTAATTATTATTAATGAAGGTGCTTGATAAGCACGAATCACCTGAGTAAATACATAGCCCACTTAAGAATGGAGAGACCACTTTTTGAAGTCCTGGTACCAAGCAGAGGAAATATTTTAACATTCTGTATGTGGTGGCCAGTGTCACATAGTTTGGCTCTCGCCATGCTTTGGCTAATTACCGTGTCCACAAGCATGAACCAAGTGTTCTGAGGGACAGTTTGCCGGGTTGACCTGTACAGATGCATATTGGTCTAGCTCTGTGTTGTCTGTCTTTAAAGAATCAGCAGAAAATCTTTCTGCGTTGAACACTTGCTGTGATAGTGCTTGTTTAATACCATAGAATGTTAAAATGACTGTGAACTTATTGATTTGTTAAACGGTGTGTGTGAGTGCCTGCTAGGTTTCAGGGCAGAGTTTCATAAATGCTTTCCCCTTATCCAAGGCTATGAGGTGGGTGAGTAGGAGCTCAGTTTCTAGGTTAGGAAAGGTAGTGTGAGTCCCACAAAGAGGGAGAGAGGTCACTGCCATGGCCACCTGAGTGGTGGGGTACTGAACTGGGCCTCAAACCAGGCTTCTGATACCAAGTTAGGGACCCCTCTTCCACAGTGGCTCTTGTTCAGCATTTCTGAGAGTGCATTCCCCCTGAACACCTATGTCAGGGTGACCTAGGATATTTGTAAAATGTGAAGACCTGGGCTCTCTCTAGAAATACGGAATCCCCAGGACTTAGCATTTTAAACAGTCCCCTCAGTAGATTTTTTAAAAGATTTTATTTATTTATTTGCCAGAGAGAGAGAGAGAGAGAGCTCGCACAAGCAGGGGGAGCAGCAGGCAGAATGAGAAACAAGCTCCCTCTTGAGCAAGGAGCCTGACACAGGACTTGATCCCAGAACCCAGGGATCATGACCTGAGCCAAAAGCAGATACTTAACCGACTGAGCCACTCCAAGCGCCCCTCAGTAGATTTTTATACACAGTGTTTCAAGCATCGCTGGTCTAGATTCTAGAAATTTTGATACATATGATCAGGTTAATTTGATGCTAACAGACGATAGTTTGAGAACAAAGGAGAAATTTTCTGACCCCAAATGATAAATGCTCATGTACTCTTAACAGTAACCTCACAAATTGGGATTTGATTGTGATCTTCAAAGTGATCTTCCTATTTGAGAAGGTTGTCTTTATTAGACTATTCCATAGAGCTGGAAATAGTCTTATAAAGCATGTTCTGTGGGACCCTACTTCCACAGGATATTCATTAATTCATCAAATACTTATTAAAGCATCCAGTACTATGTTAAACAGTTGAGGAATAGCAGTTGAAAACTGTGGATTCTGGTGTCATGGGACCCACAGTCTACTGAAGAAAGATGTTAGGAAATGTTTTGCCCCAGGGCTCCTGGATGGCTCAGTCGGTTGAGCCTCTACCTTGGGCTCCGGTCATGATCCCTCCAGGTCCTGGGATGCAGGACTCTCTGCTCAGCGGGGAAGCCTACTTCTGCCTCTGCCTCTGCCCTTCCCCTGCTTATACTTTCTCTCTTTCTTTCTTAAATAAATAGATAAAATCTTAAAAAAAAATTAAGTGTTTTGCTCCGGAAGCTTACAGGTAGACAAATAAATTTGGGTTCAATAGGTTTCTTCACAGCAGGACATGTCAGAGCCTTCAGTGTACTAATATGTGCTAGGAGTTTCTGAGAGAGGACTGTGGTTTGTGATGTTTTCCAGACTTATCGCAGGATCCTTCACATGCAAAACAGCTCCTAGGTCTCGTGTTCTACAGAACCCCTTTTGGATCCCATTCTGCTTATACATTTCAGTGAGATCCTGTCTCCTTGCCCCCAGCCCAGAAGACCCCAATCTGTGGCACTGGTATAGATTTGGAGTGTAGCTTAACAATGGAATCTCACTGCACCTTCACCCACCAGGGTATTTTTTTTTCTAATATCCTAATGAGCACTGGAATAAGCGATGGCCAAGCTTTAGTCAAAGAACCAGTGTCCAGGAATTAGATGAGCTTTAGGCTGTCTTTGGAGTTGGGCTGGGTGATGAATTTGAACATGGAGTAGATCCCTGGATGTGTCTCTGCTCTCTCCAGCTGGGGAGTAAAGTCAGAAGGATTGCTTCCCGTGCCTTCAGGGATTCCCAGGCCGTCTGGGAGGATCTGGTGTGGGAAAAGTAGTGTTCATGGCATGACGTGCCAGTCCCCCTCCTTGGAAAGCTGCGCGCTGTTTGAGGAACCCGCAGCCTTTGGTTAGGCGCTTGTGATCAGATTCTTTGCTGAGAAAGACTTCCTGCCTGCCAACGCATTATCTACTTTGACTGGGATAGTTGTCAGGAAAAGGAAAACCATTTTCAGTGGGCCACCTAATGTCCAATGACTTCCCGTTTTTTTCTTTTTTCTTCTTCTTTTTCTGAGCCACCAGCTATATCTGAGCAGAACCAAGTGACTTGGGAGCTGTTCAGGTAACTAGGAGAGGTGTGCTCACCTGGTGGTTGGGTTTCAATAGTTGGGTCCTTACTGCCCCAACCCGACTTGTGCTCCTGGAGAGTTCTTAAAGAGGCCTCTTCAGCTTTGTTTGTTTTTCTTAGTTATGATAATATTGAAAGATAGGCTGCTTTATTGTTCGTTAAGTATGCTCTTTGTTCATGAACGGGTTTTACCACACAGGCTTCCCCTTGGAAATACAAAGTAAGATAAAGAAATGGAGCAGTATCCCCATAATTCCTATAGTCATCCCTTGAGTATACAAATACCGGAAACAAAGTGGATTTTTCCCTCTTTCTAGAGTTGCCCGAGTAAGTGGTCAGCTTTTCATTCTTTGAGGAGACCCCAGATCTTTAAGTGTTGGTCTCTTATTTTCAAAGTCTGCGTTCAGTTTCCTTTTTTAATCACTGCGAACAAGAGGAAGTAAATGCAACTGTTGTCTTCAGGGAGCTTCCATCTTTGGCGTGGAGGCAGTCAGGAAGGGTAAGTACGTATATTGTTATATTACCAAACAAATTCCTGATTAACGCTAATTGAAAGGTTCATAAGTATGATGATGGTGGTTAAAAGGAGTTTAATGCCAGTGAAGAATGATAAAAAGGAGACTCCCACAGATTGCTTTGAGAGTAGACTTTAAAGATGGGTAGAAGTGGAATTGTAGCAGAAAAGAGAAAAAAAAATATGCTTAGGGTTTTGTATGTAAAGACAATAATGCAAATAAAGGCATGAAAATGGGAAAATATAAGGCCTATTTGGGACACACAGGTGTGTTTAGGATAGAGCGAGGGGAGAAGAAACAGGGAAGAAGGTAAGATCTAACATTATTGAGGGGCTCTTAGACAGGATACATTGTTGGGTATATTATCCATTCATTTTTGCTTTTCATCTTCAGGACAGCAGGGAGGATTACTTTTGAGGCCATTGTTCATCAAAATTTGCACACTGTTTCCATTGTTGAGGTTTCTGCTGGGAAGTCACTGCCAAGGGGAGTAGTACATTTCCCAGTTCCCTTTGAGTCTAGTTGGGGCCAAATGATTGCTTTCAACAATGAAGTATGCAGTGGCTTTCAGGCCAAAGTGGTTTAGAAGTATGTGTGCCCTTTCTATCATGGACTGTTGAGAAAAAACCTGTAAACAAAGGATTTCAAGATCTTAGGGGAGAAAGAGTTACTGGATGGAGGCGCCTGGGTCCTGTTCAATATGCAGTTGGACTTCACATAAACGAGAAATAAAGTTCTTGGTGTTAAACTACCGAGATGTGGAGATTTAACTCTATAGCAGCCAGTTACCTTGATTAATATAGATATTATTACAGGTGTATACAATATAGGCTCATAGATGTGACTCACTCAAAATCACATAAATAATAAGAAGTGAGACCAGGATGCAAATCCAGGTCTGTCTTCGGAGTGCTTCTTTTTTATTCTATTCCCATAGTTTTAACTACAGTCTTTATGCTAATAGGTATCAGTTCTCCACCATTAGTCGAGACTTCTTTTTGGAGGTCCAGACTGGTATAGGCAGTTGGTACTAGATTTCTGTACTTGAAAGTGTATATTATTTAGGGCCTAAAATGAATGCTTTTAAATTAGATTCCAGGGTCCTGGGTTAAGTGTCTGCCTTTGGCTCAGGTCATGATCCTGAGGTCCTGGGATTGAACCCCTCGTCCCATTGGGCTCCCCTCTCAGTGGGGGGTCTGCTTCTCCCTCTGCCCCTCCCCCCTCCTGTGTGTCTAATAAATTAGATTCCAATGGATCTATACCATTATACAATGGATTAAATAAGTAAAAATCATATCTCCCCAGAATAAGTGTTTTTACTGAAATGATCGGTCTGGCCTGTCTTCTTCAAGGACCCATTGGTTCCTTCCATAGTGCTTTCCTGCTAACGCAATTCCTGGTTATCTGAGAAGAAATCCAGGACAAACAATTTCCTTTTAAGCAAATGACACAGAGGTTGCATACTTGGACTCCTATTCCATTGCCAAAAACTTAGTCACGTGGACATAGGGAGGCTAAACAGTGTGGTCACTAGTCATGTGGACATAGGGAGGCTGAACAGTGTGGTCACTAGTCACGTGGACATAGGGAGGCTAAACAGTGTGGTCACTAGTAGGCGGTTCTGTGCTCGCTGGAACAGCATTTGGTGAGGGAGGAGAAGGATGCTGGAGGACAACCATCATTCTGGCATGAAGGCCGTCAGCTATTAAGCCTCAGTGGGTTCAAAAACTCATTCCCCTATCTACCCAAATTGAGTTCTCATCTTGTACTCCCTAATTCGGCTAATGGCCGCCCCACCCTCCTGGATGCCCAGAGACCACGGTGGTCTCCTTTGACTTTTTCTTTTACCTCATTCCCCATTATCAGTCATTTTCATCTCCTCAATATCTTTTGAAGCTGCCTGCTCCACTTAATCCCCTAGTACTGCCTTGGTTTGTGGCTTTATCATCCCTCACGTACACTCGTCGGGTGGCCTCCTAACTGGTCACCCCGTCTCCAGTATCAACCTATCAAGGACATCCTTCACACTACCATGAGAGTGATTTTTCTAAAATGCAAATCTGATGATCATTTTACTCCCTTTTTACAACCCTTCAGTGATTTCCCATGGCAAAAGTCCAAATTGCTTTGCAGAGCACAAAAGGCCCTCTGTGGTTTAGTCCCCGAGTCTCTCCAGCCTCATTGCTGACACTTTACTGTTCCCCTCCTCCAAACAGGTCACACCCACAGCCTCAGTTCCACTGAGCTATGTCACAGGTTTCATGTCTTTGTGTCTCTGCTCATGGGTTCCTTCTGCCTAATGAGTCATTATAGACTTTCTAACACCTGACACAGCTGACACCTTGTCTGTGGTGTCAGCTTTCTCTAGGCAGAGTTCAGTCCTGTTTCTTTGTTGTTTCATGTGTTCCATGGGTTTTATTGAATATCTGTCCCTTTTAGGCATTGTGCTGAGCATTGGCTGTAATGGGGAGAAAGAGAGATAGTCCCTGCCCAAAGAGAGATAGTCCCTGCCCTTGTGGGGTTTATAGTCTAATGGTAGAGCTGGATGTTGGTCAGACATTCCCACAAACAAACATAAAATTACAACTGTGATAAGTGACTATGAAAAACAAAAAAAGGGCACAAGGGTTAGCCCATGGTAGGAGAACCTGACTTGGTAAGGGAGTACGGGGGAGACTTTCACCAAGGAAGTGGGCTTAAGCAGAAATGGAAGGATGAATTCACCAGGTGGGAGAAATGACTTGTAGCTAGAGGTAACAGTGTGTACAAAACCTTTATGTTAGGAGAGAATTTGGGATTCTAGGAGAGGAAAAAGTTTCCTTTGATACTCTTGGGGTTCCTCAATGGACCTGAAAATTAAACTGACAGAGACGGATGAACAGGAGGAAATTACACACATTTATTTTGTGTAAATATGGGAATAAGGGAAACTTCTAAGGAAATGAAGACCCAAAGAAGTGGTTAAACCTGAATATTTTTGTGCTAAGTTTGAGTGGAAAGCTGTGGAAAAATACAATAAGGCTATGAAAGATATGATACGAGCTCAGTGTAGTAAACTAGGGGAAAAAAAACGAGGCCTGTTTATTTGGATTCTTCCTGGTGTCCCACCATCTCAGAGACAAGAATGTTCCTTTCTCATGGGTACAGAGAGGGTACCTCTCACATAAGGGGCTTTTCATCCACTTCAGGGGAGAAGCACGGGGGAAAATCATACCTTCTTGCTTCTGCTGTTTGCTCAGACTCCTTCAGCTTTAAATATTCAATATGTCAAGATACCATATTTTGGGGTAACATGTCCTGAATCTCATTAGAATATATGAAGGAATTGAATAAGGACCGGGTTCAGTGGGGACATGGGTGGGGGAATGAGGTATAGGATGAGGCAGAAGTACCTAGGGGCTAGACACTGAAGAACCTCATAAGCCATGTTAAGGAGGACTCTCTTTATTTTAAGAGGAATGGAGAGCCATTTAAAATGAGAGAGAAGCTCATGATCACACGGTTGTTGTTTGTTTGTTAAAAGAATTCATGCTGGCTACTGTGTGAAGAATGAGTTTGAGAGTGAGCTGAGAGGATAATGCTAGACTTGTTAGTTCAAGAGACATAGGTAGAGTGAGTTAGGGTTATGATAATGGGGATGAAATAATGCATATTTAGGTTTAGGTGTGGTCGATGAGGGAGGAGTGGTATGAAGGCGGGTCCTGTGTTCCAGATGGATGACAAAGCCAGTCATGGAGATTAGGAACACTAGAGGAAGACCGAATTGGACAGAGTTTGAATGTGAGGTGCCTAGGGGATATCTGAGAGGAGTCATTTCACTGTATGTTAAGTGTACTTCTAGTATTTCATATACACTGCATTATACTTACTTTTGTGTGTATTTCTTTTTATTAAACTGGACTTTCAAAGGAATGGAGCAGTACTTACATTATTATTAATAATAATACATCTTTGGGTCCCCAGTTTTTATTACTATGATTTGTACATAATACTTTCCCAGTAAATGTTCTCACTGACCCCCAAAGCCCACTCATTCTCCCCCTTGACTAATAAGGGCAAGAAAACACTGGAAAGGCAAGCTGGCACTCAGTGGTAGAGTGTTTTCAATCCCTGGCTAAGAAGTTACATTATGACACAACATGTAATTAAACCTTAAGTTTACATTTACTCTCCAATCCAACCTTTGTTTCAAATAATGCTTCTGTTATTTTAAAAACCATATAATGTTTACTCAAGGGACAGTCTCTCCTAAGTAAATCAAAGCCAGCCAAGCTACAAGAAAAACTCAGAGATCATAACTTGGAAAATGAACTATGCCTTTATGTTGCAGGACTAAATGACATTAAAAGGAATCTATTGGAAGAGGGTTGGTAGATACAAAGGAAATGTAACTGGGCCTATGTGTTTTTTCACTCTTTTTCTTTTTCATTTTATGTTGGAGGTTAGCATTCAGTCATTAGGGCAGATCTGGAGAGGGACTCAGTCATGGTCCATTGCCTGGTTATTTTCACAGCAGGGATCTAAGGGGATTCAATGGAAGGGCTAGCACCATTTCGTGGAGTCAGAGTGACAAAACAGTATTTTGAATCTGTCGAATTTAGTAGCAGTCATACAAACAGCCTCTATGTAGAGTGAAACCAAGCTAAGTCTACATAAATGCCCTGTATCTTGTTTGGGGTGTGGGCCCCCTAACACTGGCCTGTGCAAGGCCTTGTTTGAACTATCTGTGCACGGTGGTGCCTGGTGTGGTTTTGATTTCATTAACCCAGACTAGAATGAGAATTTTTTGTACTCTAATCCCGAAATGGGAAAATCATCCCTTACTGTTTTATTAGGAATCTATGCAGCGGATCTTTGAACAACATAGGTTTGAACAGTGTAGGTCCATTTTTTAAAAGTAAATCTGATACAGTACTGCCATTGTATTTTCTCTTACTTAACGATTTTCTCAATAATGTTTTCTTTTCTCTAGCCTTCTTTATTGTAGGACTATAGTATAGAATACATACGGTAGACATATGTGTTAATTGACTGCGTTATCAGTAAGACTTCTGGTCAGTGGTAGTCGATGAGTAGTTAAGTTTGTGAGGAGTCGAAAGTTATATGTGGATTTTTTACATTTGGGGGGTTGACACTCCTAGCCCCCGTGTCATTCAAGGGTCGACTATATTTCTTAAGGTTCTGTACCTGTCTTACCCCCACATGAAACTGGCAGATAACTGAGACCAAGTGCGTATTTTTCCCCTTTCTCTGCATTTTTGTGTGACTCATTTTCTTTCTTTGTAAGATGACATAAGCGCTCTCTAACGTGAGCAGAGGGGATAGTAGTTGGCTTGAATGATTCCAGAGTTTCTTCCTGTAGATGTTAATGACGAGAATTAGAATAGAGTATCACGTGACTGTTGATCCCATCCTATCGATTTTAATGACTGGCTGTGGCAAGCACGACTAAATACAGCTACAGACCAGAGCAGAGTGGAAAGGGTAGGTCTGGCAGCTCTCCAGTAATTTCGGGCTACGAAGTTGGCCAAGCTGAATAAGGTCTTAGAACTGTTGGTGTTCACGTTAAGAAGTTCAGTAGAGTAATTAAGAGCCCGGGATCCAGAATCAGACTGCCTGGGTTCATCTGTCCCTTAGCTACCTCCGAATGGTATCGCCTTGGTCCCCCAGCTGTATGTAACTCTTTGTTTCTCAGTTTTCCCACATTAAGATGAGGTTAGTAATATGGTTACTGCACAGGGCTATTGGGAGAATTAAAGGCATTAAAATCAGTAAGATGCTTTGAACAGAATCTGTTACGTGGTGAGTACTAAATAATTTCTAGCTGCTGTTACAACGTTAGCAAGACACTTAAGATGTGGACTTTGTAGAGAAAAAGATTTGTGAAAGCAAGGTCTGTGCAACTCTTGGTGAAATATAAAGAATTTTGAACTTTTTGGTGAAGCATTAACTATATATCATCAGCTTGACCTTTGAAACTGAATTATTTTAGAGACTGCTTTCTATAAATACTCTCTGAAAGTATTACAAGTATCAAAAAATATTCCAGAGAAGCTGAAGATATAGGTATCATTTAGTGAAGGGTAAGGGCCTCAGGACGATTTAGTTTGGTGAAGAGAAAGCCAAAGGAAATTTACCTGGGTGGAATTGGAAATGGGTTTATTAACAATTATAATGATATCAACCATTTACTGAGTATTTACCATACCACAAGAACTTTAATTTCACTTAATTCTTTAATTTTGCTTAACTTTTTAAAAAGATTTTATTTATTTATTTAAGAGAATCGCTTCTCAGCCTTTTGGCTAAGATCAAGTGTATTTATTTAAGAGAAAGACAGAGCACGAGTTGGGGAGGAGGGAGAGAGGTAGAAGCAGACTCACCACTAAGTGGGGCATCCACTTCGGGACTCGATCCCAGGACCCTGAGATCATGACCCTAGCTGAAGCCAGACGCTTAACTGACTGAGCCATCCAGGCACTCCTAAGTTTGCTTAATTTAAAAAATTATTTAACTTCATTTAATTATCACAAAATTTCACAAAGTATTATCTCCATTTTATATATAGCTAAATTGAGGCCAAGAGAGGTAATGTAGCTTTCTAAAGTTCCAAAACTATTCAATACCAGAATCTGGATTTGAATGTAGTTATGATAAACTGCAGAGCCAATATTTTTAACTACTATGATTTCTTTCTCTCTATATACTCATATATATTAATAAGGATCTCAGTATGGCACTTAAAGCACTTTAAAATCCCTATGAGTGGGGTACCTGGTGACTCAGTTGGTTAAGCGACTGACTCTTGATTCCAGCTCAGGTCTTGATCTCAAGGTCGTGAGATGGAGCCCCATGTCAGGGCCTGTGTCAGGTCGTGCATCAGGCATGGAGCCTGCTTGGGATTCTCTCTCCCTCCACCTCTCCCTGCACCTCCTCTCAAAAAAAAAAGAAAGAAAGGAAGGAAGCAAGCAAGCAAGCAAGCAAGCAAGCAAGAAAAGATGCCCTATGAGTTAAGCATTCTTTAAGTCCTAATTTTACAGATAGGAAAATGGAAGCTTAATGGAGTCGATCAACTTTGCCAGGATGATTCGGTTACTGCATACCTCATTTGGAAGCCTCCAAAATTTCTGATTTATCCACAACCATCTAGCACTAGACATGCTTGCCAATTCCATATTTACCACCGACCCGGGGGCTGATGTAGGGAGAAAGAGATTTGGCAGAAACGCCAGTGGGAAAGTGTTTCAAGGAGGAGGGCAGGCAGCAAGGGCATGGAGAGAGATGCAGAGCTGTGGTGACGCTCCTGCCTTGTCTCTGCAAGGCAGAAAATATCTAACTTGGTCTTCACATTCTCCATGACAGGATGATGGACTCCTTGTATTTTCTGGTTGTCATTAATGATGTCAAAATTATAACAGAAAATATTTAAGTTAGACTTTAGTAAAAATATTCTGAGTACCCGTGTGGGTGTTAAAATTCTAAGGGGTTGTAAAGAACTGTTTTCCCCATGAGGTTGTAAAACATGATAATCATCCTGTGTAATAGGATGCCATATTTCAAGTAAGCATCATCAGAGTCAGGACATTCAGCTTTTTAAAAAATATTTTATTTATTTATTTATTAAATAGAGCATGTGAGTAGGGGAAGCAGCAGAGGGAGAAAGAGAAACAGGCTCTCCCCTGAGCAGGAGCCTGATGCAGGGCTTGATCTCAGGACTTGGGGATCATGACCTGAGCCAAAGGCAGATGCTTAACCCACTGAGCCACCCAGGTGCCCCCATATTCAGCTTTTTGATAAATATTGTCAGTAAGTCCAATAGATACTGCATGAGCTAGCTCATTTCTTTAAACACAGCAAGCAAATCGTGGGTTGTTTTTAGTTTGGTTTGAATTAGCAACATAGCATTATACTCTAATTGGGGACTTGCCAGTGAGATGACAACCAGAGTTAGGACCTGCCAGTGATGACTGTTATCTGTGCTGATGGCTTTATATGTACATTCCTCTCAAGATAATTAAGATACTTGTATCCAGAAATGGAAATGTGCCTCTCTTAATGTATTTTATCTGTAACACCTACGTAGAATGCAGACTTTTTTTGAGTGATAGAGAGTGTGTGTGTATGACCAGTGGGATGCAGAGGGAGAAAGAGAATCTTAAGCAGGCTCCACACTCAGTGGAGGGGCTTGATCTCACAACCCTGAGATCATGATCTGAGCCAAAGTCAAAATTTGAATGCTCAACCGACTGAGCTACCCAGGTGGCCCAAGAATGCAGACATTTTAACAGGCTGAGTGTGAGATCAGGGTCGTGGGGGGAAAACCACATACTAATAAATCTTTCATTCTGTCTTTCTCCCTCTCTGTATCCACTTGTCCTGAAAGTACCATTGAGTAATAGCTCATGGATTGGAAATTAGCCTGTTATCAATTCATTAATTCATTCACCTTTTCATTCAATTTAAAAATAGATCAAATAGCTATCAAATATTAGATACTGTTCTGGGTGCTGGGAAGTGAATGAAATAGACAAAAATTTGTGAGTTCATGGAGCTTATATTCTAGTACAGAGATAGTTGGTAAACTATATGAGGTAAATATATAGGATATAAGATCTTTGTAAGTACTATGAAGAAAAAAAAAGAAGGGAAAGAGATGAACTGTTTGGGAGGGTGAGGTTTAGATCAGGTGGACAGGGACGGCATCATTGAGAAAGTGAGTTTTGAGTGTAGACTTGAAGGAAATGAGGGAGCCAACCTCACAGATATCTGGGGGAAGAGCGTTTCAGGCAGAGGGAACAGCAACTACGAGGTGCTGTGAGAGGAGCTGGCAGGTTTGAGCAGGGAGGACAGTGTCACTGGAGGATAGTGAGCAAGAGGGGGAGTATATGGGATGCCTTGGAGAGAATATGGAAGGGAGGGTTTACAGGTTCTGGGGCCCCTGTGGGCCAGAGCTTATAGAATTTGACTTCATATCATGCCAAAAGCAGGTGAGTGTGGGCAGATAGGAGCTGTTTTGGAGCACATGTGAATGAGGTTCTTTTCATGTCAACTGACGTTTATTGAATACCAACTACATTAATACCAATATCCAGTATAGCACATGCACTGTGCTATCCTCTGGAGGCCCAGAGAAGAACGATAAATATATTTCCCTCAAGTTATTCAGTCTGGTAGAAAAGATAGAAAAGTTCAAAACATTTAAAGATGGCGCACTCTCAACTTTCTTCTGTCAAGTGAGAGTTTTGCGTAGGTCTGGCCCGGCCATATTTTTCCTAGAAGCTGAGGGAAGGCTCGTGATACATCATGAGACTGCTGTCTCTCAGCAGCATGGAGTGACTGCCCATTTCCTCACTTCCCCACCTGCAACATGTCTCTCTGGAAAAGAGAAGACGCAGTTAGCTGTCTGACATTTTTGATTACCATGTACGAGGGACACTGTATCCCATAGCCTTGAAAAAATTCTTGAATGTTCTTGAAAAGTTGTAGATAAATTGAAATGGGGTCCAAGTGAGTTATATTCAGGGTGAATTCCAAGTCATCAGTATTGCCAATAAATCCATGACTTATCATCTTGTGAAATGAAAAATCACCTCCTATTGTTTCAGTAAGGCTAAACTTTTTCACTCTGCTAAGTAAGAGATAGCCGTAATTAGACACCGCGGTCTGGGAGGACTTACTGCTTTCAGCCTCGCCCAAATTGCTGCGAGCAACAGTATAGGATCTTTCTGGCTGACAGGCTAGTGCTACCTTCTGCATCCGGGTCAGGGGCATATTGATTCTTTTCTTCTTGGTTATTCCTGCTTGTTTTCTTCTACCTAGCACTTATTTACAGTTTCATACATCAAACTGGCAGGAAGCTTCAAATTTTAACAATTTGTCTTTTTGTGGTGCTATGTAAGGCAAGATCTCTGATCTGTGTGGTGAGCTTTATCTTTAAATATTGTTAGAGGTGCCGCTCTCTTCCTCTAAATTCTTAAAGGAAGGAGTAGCAAAGGAATTTCAGACATCTTTAATCAACGACTGTTTGCCCTCTAGTAACAAACTAATTATATTCTTCCCAAATGAAAAATACTCTCGGGGTGCCTGAGTGGCTCAGTGGGTTAAGCCTCTGCCTTCGGCTCAGGTCATGATCTCAGGGTCCTGGGATCGAGCCCTGCATCAGGCTCTCTGCTCAGCAGGGAGCCTGCTTCCCCCTCTCTCTCTGCCTGCCTCTCTGCCTACTTGTGATCTCTCTCTCTGTCAAATAAATAAATAAAATCTTTAAAAAAAAAAAGAAAGAAAAATACTCTCATTCCTTCCCAAGGCCCCCAAAGACTTTTCCCTTTGTAGCATTGGTGACAAGGTCAGGATTTTGTCATCAAAATTAGGTCCACACGTGGATGGGGCTCCACAGGGGTCAGTTCCTTGAAAGTGGTTTCTCTTCATTAGAAGGCCTATGAACTAAAGAGATAAAGTTACTGACCTACCCACATTCTCCACTCAGTATATAGTGGTGTGCAAGGATAAGATAACTGCTGTTATCTTGAATACACACTTGTATTCAAAATGGCAGAGGAGGCCTGGGACACACATGGTCGTTACTGATCCATAGCAATTCTGAAATTGAGCAGGTCATGGGCTGTCAGTTCCTTGGTTACAGTCTAGGCCTGCTGCCTGAGAATGATTCTCTGAAGGTCTGATATCTTGATATCTTGGTTCCACCTTTGAATCAGCTTTCATGGAAAAGAAAAAAAAAAAACACCCATATTTGCAACTGAATAGCTTCCTCAATCTCTTTCCTGCTGGTAGAGGGTTAGGAATCTAAAGCCCTCTTCATTTTGTATTGTGTATCTTAACCCTTCTGCTGATACAATTCTCTTAAAAGCATATGGATTTCCTGTGGCCTATTGGACACTTACTACTTACTCTGTTAGTCCAAAGTGGACTACTTACTCTGTTAGTCCAAAGTCTCCCTTACATATCCCTCCAAGACATATGCTTCTTGGTCTTAAGTCATGTCTGAGGCTAATATAGGATAACACCTAAGATGCATAGAAGTTCTGTTGTTTACCAGATAATGTTTATGAAACTTCCTTTCAGAACCTTAAAAAGCCCTTTTTAGAGCTGAAAATTTCTGTGGGGCACCAGCTCACATCATTCTGAGGTCTTAACACAGACTCTAGGTTTGATCTTTATCTTGACACAATCAAGCATTTCTTGCTTGGAGAATCCTTTTTTGAGTGAGGCTAGAAATGAGAAACCGTTTCTTTTGAAACCCAGCAAATCCTGGATCTAAACTCCACTAAAGAAAATTGAACAGTATTGTCTTTAATCCATATCTGTCTTCCTGAATTTTATTAGAGGTGGCTGGAAGAAGCCAGCTAGCACTTTCAACAATCTGCCCAGAAATCTTAGTCATATCCTCAAGATCATTAGGTACTCGCTGTTTTGTTTTGTTTTCTGTTTTCCACATCATTATAGGCAAGGCTTTGATAACCATTCCACCCATATTTAATTCCAGTGCCCTTTTCTTCAGCCTCCCACAGATGCCCCTTTGTCCTAGTTCCCATCTTCATGAGGCCATTCTGGTTCTCACTACCCATTTCCTTGAGGCCCTGATGGCCGGTGTTTACTGCTTGGTCCCAAAGCTAATGCAACACATCTGAGATTTTTTTAGATAGAACCCACTTCTGGAAAAAAATTTTACTTCAGTTATATATGGTTATATGAAAACTCACCCCAGAACTTAGTGGATTAAAACCATCACTTTATTTTGCTCATGTTTTGTGGATCTGGAATTAGGAAAGAGCTTGGCTGGATATTTGGTGCTTGGGGTCTCTTCCAAAGTTGCAGCAGGTGTTGGTCAGGGCTGTGGTTACCTGATGTAGCTGCCCTCCGGATGTGTCACTCATAAGGCTGACAGTTGGTGCTGGCTGTTATCTGGGAGTTCAGGTGGGGCTGCCAACCTGAGCCTCCATATATGGCTTCTCCTTGTGTCATGGATTCTCACAGCATAGGGGTCCGAGTCTAAGAGGGAGTGTCTTGAGAGAGAATGCTCCAAGAGATCCAGAGAGTGGCTGCAAAGTTTCTTGGGAATCAGCTTTGGAAGGCTTAGAATGTCTTCTTGGGTAAATTCTAACAGCTCAGGTTCAATGGGTGGAGGTATTATCCTTCCAGTGAGAGAAAGAACAACTCATTTGTGGCCCTGTTTAATTTCCCACATTGATTCTCAGAGCCCTTCCAAACTAACCTACTTTGGGGGAGATATTGGTGTCTTGCGTGTTTTCTGAGAGCCAGTATCTGAAAATTTGGGAGCTAGTTCAGGGGACTCTGGGGTCTAGGAGAAGTGCATAAAAAATCCCAGTCCAGAGAAGTCTTCTTGCTAGAAGCTTTTTGCTATGAAAAAATAAGTTTATGAAATCTCTCATAGCTCTACCAGATGCCATCTTTCTTCTGTGGCTTATTCATTTTTCCTGTATTTTGAACGCCATGGACTAATCTGCACATGAGTGTTGAAATTGTATGAATCCTTGTCAGAAGGGTCCATTTGTTCACTTTAGCTGGACAGTCCATCCTATTTTATAGTCTTTACCAGGACTCAGTGACCTTTTAACAGTAGTGTATCAAATTCTTGACCTTTTCTTTTGGAGAGCTGGGTGCTAAGGAGGCTGGAGTGGTGAAACACTGGCTTTATCCCAAGTGTGAGGGGGTGTGGCAGGCTCCTGCGCTCATGCTTAATGGCTCTCAAGGTGTATGTTGGAGGGGGTGGCAATAGGCAGCCCAGGGTGCTTTCAATAAACCCTTGTCTTTGTCAGACTTTGTGCCGTCTTGGGCTCCTATAGAACTGAGTTCTATCCTACTTCTTAAAAGAGGACCCAGCCTTAGAATCCCCCCCCCCTTTTTTTTTGTATGGCTGCACACTTGGAGCAAACAACAAAGAAAATTCAGGACTTCTCAGAAGCAGGGTGGACATTTGACCTCTAACCCTGAGTGACATTAAAGAAAAGACTTGAGTGGAAGCAGGGCAGATGCTAGCAGGAATGATGCTAAAGCCAGGAGTCACGTGGGCAAAACTCAAGATCAGCCTCATGCAATGGCTTGGTGAGGAATCCCAGCAAAAACCAAAAGTCCGTGATTCCCTGTGGTCAAGAGTAAGCTAGGTTTGGAGGATGAGGTGAAGAGAGAGGCAAGCAGGCAGGTGTTTGTTAGGGCTAGGAGCAAGCTGAAGTTCTGTGAGTCAGTACAACACGGTGAAAAACGATCCCATTTTGGAAGGCCAAATGGACACGTGTAGGTGATTGGAAGGGATTTCCTTGCCCCAAGGGTGGTGTAGGGTTTTCAGCTCACTCTGATCAAATGATAATTGCTTTTCCGAGTGCTGTGTTCAGAACAAGTCAGGCCATGTTTGGCGTGTGCGTGGAAGGGTGCCATGATTGAGGGCCAGTGTCCTTCATGGTGTGAGGCTGGGTGGTGTCAGCAGCCTACGTGCTGTGTGGCTGTCGTCTGTGGCCAAGCTGATGAATAGGAGGCTGGCACGTCAGCCTCAGGATGTGATCCTGGAAAGCTCTCTAGTGAGCAACAAAGTAGGCTAGATGAAGTGGCTTGGAATTAGAAACTAACTGAACAGGAATGATTTACCCCTTGACAAGATCACAGTTCATGTATCTCAACATAAAGACCCTTTATAATGAGCTCTGGAAGCCAGAAATGAAAACTTCTCAGTTTACTAACGCCAGAGCTATTCATGAACCACGGCCATTTAACCACGGCCTTTGGGATTTTTTGGCCTTTTCTTCCACTGCTGTTTTTAACTTTGCTAACCCCACCTGTCTCTGTCCCCCTAATTTTTTCCTGGTCATTGGATGACTTGAGACTTCTTCATTTACTTGGTTCTGTCTGCTACGAGAGCAGGTGGATGAAAGCAACCTCCTGTAACAACCCGCAGGGCAGGGGTGTGTCTGGTGATATGGGGAACTGTGTAGTTTCAGAAACTACATTGAACAGGTTTTGACATGGCACCTGGTGAGAGTGTCCCCTTCCACTACCGTCAAAAATTGAGGATGTTTGCTATTCCCAGGCTCCTTTGATGAGATATCCAGAACTTCTGGTTGTTTCACCTAGTTCAGTCCGGAACCTAAGCAAGCAAACATATCTGAATGCATTTGACTGGGAGGAAAAGAAAAAGGACCTTGGCCTTGTGCTTCATGCCTGGGCTTACATTGGTCTCTGGATCTGGACCACCTTTAGGTGTTGAAAAGGAGTGTATGGAGCAGAGTGTGAGTTTGTAGCCAATTTCCTTTGTGTCTTTGCTCAGTAGCCATTTAAAATAGCCTTGCATGGTATCCAAATGAAAGGAAATTCCCAGTCCATGCCATGAAGTTCTCTTGGAATAGTTTCTTCCCTAGTTTATACACATTCATTCTTGAACATTTGGGTGGGAAAATCAAGCTGATGCTGAGCTCTTGTGTATTTGCTCTTGTCCCAAATCTGTCTGCTGGATAAAATCCTTGTCTTTTAGGCTGCCATGTTGCATTTTGGGGTATAGGCTAGAAGATATCAGATGCCCATGCAATCTTTTCTAAATAAATTATTGTGAAGATTTTTTGAAAAAGGACCCATTTGATTTGATTACACACAGAGTCCTGGCAAATACTATAGTAGAGCTGTAACGAACTGTGGAAAGTCGATGTGGTGGAGCAATGGTATCTGTAGGAGGAGATGGGCAATGACACACACAGGTGGTATTTAGGAAGAGATTTTAAGGGCGATGGGATTTTACAGATAGAAACGTTGGTGGAATTTGAGAGAATGAAAGGTGTGGACGTGGTGGCCATTATGTCTGGTTTTGTTTTAACAGGTTAAGAGTCTGTGTGGTAAAGAATTAGGAGAAAAGCCAGGAAAGATTTTTAAAAATTGTGGTGAGATCTGAATGTCAGCTTGGGTATTTGTTTTTAATTTGGTAAGTTATGGGGAGGTACTGACTTTTTTAAAGCGTCGCTCTAAGATTATCAGAGTTGGGAATGACATGCTTTAAGTAGAGTTCATCTGAAATGGGCCACTCTGTTTATGAAGATTTTTATCTATATAAGCACATAAATATGTACATATAAATTTCCACAGCCAAAGGAAAAGCCTGTATTTTATGGCATAAAATTATATTTTTTGGCTCTGACTCAGCAGTCATAAAATCTAACTATTTCCAAGCATAAGAAAGATGGAAAACACTCTTTATAACATCTTAAATAATTGTATGGAGGCCAATCCCATGGCCCTTGTGCATAAGTAGCTCACACGAATTTTAGGGGAATTTTTAAAATACATTTCAGCATTACATTTGGGCCTAGAAACAGACCATATATCTAATAGGTAACTTCTCTGTGAACTTCCAGCCCTACTACCTACAATGAAATGTTCGTATATGCATTTAAATGCAACTATTAAGGAGAACTTGAACCTTCTCCTATGTCTGTTGACTAATAAAGCAAACTTTCCAAACTAAGCCCAGAGGGAAAAAAGCCCAACATCTATGTATGACTTTCAGCTTCCGGGTTAAGAGAGATGACTAGAAGTCACGCAGGACTCCCTGTTAAGGAAGCATTGGTATTTGATCCTGTCGTGCAGAAGTTACGGTTGTGCTTTGAACACTGGGTAATGTCATCACTAATAAAAATTAGTGTGACCTATGCTGTTAATCCAAGGCAGAAGGGTTGGAGTCATGACGAACCTGGTGAGCATTAGCGAGGGTTATCTTACCAAGTGTTCTTGGGAAGACAAGACTTGAAGTCCAATAGTGGCCCCTTGTCTGTGGGATTCACTTTGCATGGTTTCAGCTACCTGCAATTGAGATCTGGAAGCAGGGGGTCTTTTTTTCTGAGGATTCATTAGAAAGTCAATAGTAACCTGACCCTGTGTCCCTGTGCCTGTGTCATTTATCTCACCTTTTCACGCTGGCATTTTATCATCTCACATCGCTGCAAGGAGAAGGGTGAGTACAGGAAAGAAAGGTACTTGCAGCGAGAGTGAGGCCACATTGATGTGACTTTTCTGATGGTATTATGTGATAATTTTTCCATTTTAGCATTATGGTTGTTAATGTCTTACTGTTCCTGATTTATAAATCAATCTTTATCACAGATAGGTATGGATAGGAAAAAACCAGTATATAAGTAGAGTTCGGTGCTATCTGTGGTTTAAGGCATCCACTGGGGAGTCTAGAGACATATCCCCGCAAATAAGATAGACTACCATACTTTTATTGACTTATCATTAATTTTTGTGATGTAACATAACACAGAGGCCAGGTTTTCTCGCTTTTTTCTTCCATGTTCCAAGATTAAGCCAGACTATTAACATCGGCCAGATGATATTGAGATTGGTCAACATTGGCGTTCTGTAGTATCTTTGCCTAGTTTGCAAAACAGATGAATATATGGAAAATGATCAGTCTAATAAGTACATCCAGATCTTTTAAGCTTGTCTTAACTATACTAGTTTTAATAAATTTCTCAGTTCCAGATAGGTGGCAAACTGAGGGCCAGGGAGCAGAGACTAGTTTTTAAATCCTGATAGGCATGTAGAATGTGATAAAAGCATAAAATTGGACAAAATCTGTTGTTTTCCAAGAAGTTCTTTTACCATACTGTCTCCTTCAGAGTAATGGGAGTAATTTCAGCAGGCTTCAAAGTCAGGCCAAGGAGAGTGTCAAAGTTAAGGCGCTAAGGCTGGAGGATGGGTCCTGGTCACAGGGGTGGGTGGCAAAATTCAAGGCCAAGTGTCCCATGTTGGCAAAACTTGAAGCTGGCCAAGGAGCTTGTAATAGGCGAGTTGATGTTCCCAGGGCGATTGTGAAGGGAATTTTTGTTTCAAAAAATCCCTTCTGAAAAGTGAGCCTCTTTATCCTACACAACTGAGAGTTTTTCTTCTTTGGTTATGTCTTGTACCTAAAGTAAAAACATCGGTGTCTTTTGCAACTCTGTCCTCTCGATTCACGCTTAACCAAACACTTTCAGGAACTAGTCATAGGATCGCTTCAAAATGACCAAAACACCCACCGAGACTGATGGTGTGTGTGTGTGTGTGTGTGTGTGTGTGTGCACGCGCGCATGCGCTACCTGAGGCTAAGGGTGGTGTGTGATGAAGCAGAGAGGGACAACCTGGGGGAGGTCTGATTTTCATACTGCTGTTCACTCAAGATACCCCTCTTTGCTTTCCTATATCCAGAGTCCAAGCAAAGACAGTGCATGGTCCCTTCGCTTGAAAACTATGTGAGGGCTGTTGCTCAGAGGCTATTGCATTTGAAGACTCACCTAATCTCAAGGTGCTTTTTTTTGTTGTTGTTGTTCTGTCGTCGTTGAAAGAAAGCATGTTTTTTAAAACTCTTTAGCAATTAAATCTACCATTGTGGTTGCCAATTAAGGGGTGTTGCATTGATGTGTAGTTCTTACACAGCAGATGACTTTACTACAATCTGGCTCAGTCACTGATTTAGTTCTTAAGGCGATAATTATATGGTATCAAGGTTTATTTTATTTATCTAGAGAAAGTGAAATAAGGTGACCGTGTGCATTTTTACTCGTTTCTACTTCATGAAAACCTCTCCTCTTTCCCCTTAGGAGAGTCCGTGGTCACACAGCCTGATGGCTTCATGTGCTTGGAAATCACCAGCCAGAACAATTGAGATTTGGGACTAGGGGTGGCGACTCGGATGGGGCAGGTGCTGGGCTGCTCGTCCACCTGTGGGTTGGGGAGGATGTCTGAGCTGGAGGCTCCGTTTCCATGGAGACAGGTCTGCTCCTGTGGGAGGCAGCATCAGCGGAGTCCGGCGAGTGGTAGAGGGTGGCTATTCCAGCCAGCCAAGTTGTCCAAGGGAGAGCTGTCAGCATCGATCCAGGCTCTGCAGGCTTTAGAGAGGACCCATGCACATGGCCAGCATTCTGGGGCCCAGGCAGAGAACCCAGGCTGCTCTGATGAAGGCTTGGGAAGGGATCAGCTCAACCCAAATCCTGGCCCCACCACTTACTTAGCTCACAGCCCTGACCAAGTTATTTAATCTCTCTTTACTTTCTATAAAACCAATAAAAATGAGATAGTGCGTGCCTTATAGGGTTATTGTGATGATAAAAATAGTAATGCACTTATAGCCCATGCCTGAACCACACTAAGAATGCAACATATGATAGCTTTTGTACAAAATCGGTTATTAGGGTTACGCCTCGAGCAGTGAGGGCTTTTGATTATAGGAACCAAGATTTCAGTTCCTGGAGTCAGGCTACCCCGTTAGCAAGAGACAAGAAGAATGATGACTATGACAGGACATCTAGCCTTGTTGGATTGCCCCTGACTAGGGGTCAGGATGGATATCATGCTTCAGATGGAACTGATTTGCTGGTGGGTCTGATGGGATATCTTTGGGAATGAGAGTATCCCAGGGACTAGGAGCTGGACAGGAGAGTGCACTTACTTTAATTGTCCAACCGAATTCACACAGAACCCATAATCCTTTGCAAGCTCTCTGCCAGAGAGTAATCTGTTATGTGAACTTACCCCAAGATTTCTTTCTCACCACAGAAGCCTCATCTGTGAGGAAGAGTTTTATGATGACTCTCAAACCATGGAGTTTATATAACTTTTTTATTGCAAAAATTGAAATGATCCGATATGAAACATGTCATGAATAGGAAGAATGCTCCTTTCTGTTACACAGCGATGTCACTCTTTTCTTCCACTTCCCTTCCCCCGAAGCCCAACACCTGCCGCTCCAGGCTCTCTCTTCTCTCCATTTCCACTTCAAGCCACTCCAGTTCTCTGACTTTAAGACCGTGCTTGGGGACCAGGCAGCTGATAAGATAGTGATGTCTCACTCTCTCATAGAGCCCATTTTATCATTTCCTAAGTGCATTGCCCCTTGGGTCTCATGTTTGTCTCCCTCCTCAACATGGGGAGGCAGGAATCATCTCCACGGAGTGGATGAGGTCATGAGGCTCAGTTGGTTCAACTGCCCAAGGCCAATCAGCTGGTAAATGATAGACCCAGGTCTCGAAGCCAGGTTTTCAGAATGCCAGCTCTGTGACCTTTCCCACTTTACCACGTTGACTGCGAGCTGATGGTGGCTGCTCTTCGCTCCCTTCCCATTTCATTCGTGTATTAAAACCGTGGCTTCCAGAGCTTTCACCAGTTGACGAGGCACTCACTAGGTAACTAGCCCTCAGCACCCGGCTCTCCAGAGGCCCTACACCAGAACTGTTTGCAGGGGGGTGGGGACAAAAAAGATAGTTTTGTCTTTGACTTAGTTTTCCTTCTAACGATATCCCAACGATAAAGCACGTGACCGATGTAGGCGTGTGTGGAGTTTTATTAAAAAAGAGTGAGCACTGCGGGCAGAGCAGTGTCTGAGAGTGTTGTGGGTGCAGAGCCGTGTTCCAGGAACGGTTGTCGTGTGTTACCATGGATGACATTCAGGATCAGAGCAAAGAGTGACTTCTTTGCAAAACAAGTCAGATTGGGTTGCTTCTCTGCTCAGGTCCCACCAGAGACCCCCATCTCTGTGCTCCCATTCCCTTTCGTTTCCCAGCACTCCGCCCTATTCTCCCCTTGGGCTTCTCCTTCCGCCACTTGGGTCTGCTCGCTGTTTCTTGAACAGAGGAAATAGGCAGGGACCTCAAACCTTTTACGCTTGGTGTTTCTTCCAGGAATGCTGAAAAGATTCCACTTCCTTCTTTGGGCACGAGGACGTGCCCCTTTAGGACTGTGAGTCGGGGGGTGGCATCAGTCACCTGCATAATCTGTTCTTTGACATAAACACCATCATGTCATTCCCCTTTCAGAAGCCTGTCGCTGCTTCCCATCACAGCACGACATCCAGACCCCATGGACTGGCTGAAGAGCTCTCTGTCTCCTCTTGGCTTCATGTTCTAGCAATGCCCGAGGAGGGAGGGTGGCTAAGGGAGGGTGCTTTAGCCCTGTACTCTCCATCAGCTTCCCACTTCATCCAAGCAAGCTCAAATACATGTAAAATAAACTTATAGAGACTGTGTGCTTATGTGCAAACCAAGCTTTGAGACGGATCTCCAACCCACGCCTTCCAGATTGAGTCCTTCAACCCATTCAACAAAGAATGGCTGGAGCCATGCTGAACAGCATTATTTGGAATCTCCTACTCACAGCAGATTTTCCTCTCTGCCAAGAGAACCCTTTCTTCTTTTATATTTTATTTGATTTTTCCTGGTTTTATTGAGATAAAACTAGCATATAACATTGTATAAGTTTAAGGTGTACACTACATGCTGATTTGATATGTATATGTACTGGGAAATTATTATCACCATAATTTTAGTTAATATGTATATCACCTCATATAGGTACCATTTTTTTTGGGTTTGGGTTGTTGAGAACTTTTAAGGTCTACTCTCTTAGTCACTTTCAAATATATGATACTGTATTATTAATTATAGTCACCATGCCTTATACTACATTCTTACAACTTAATTCATCTTACAACTGAAAGTTTGTACCCTTTGACCATCTTCACCCATTTCTTCAGTCCTGGCAACTGCCAATCTGGTCTCTGTATTTATGAGTTTAATATTTTTATATTCCCACATATAAATGAGATCATACAGTATTTGTCTTTCTCTGTATTTCAATTACCATAATGCCTTCAAGGTTGATCCATGTTGCTGCAAAAGGTAGGATCTCCTTCTTTTTTTTTTATGGCCAAATATATGTGTGTGTGTGTGTGTGTGTGTGTGTGTGTAATCAATCGCATTTTCTTTATCTATTCATCCACTGATTGACATGTAGGTTGTTTCCATGTCTATGTCTTGGTTATTGTAAATAAAGCTACACTGAACATGGGGGCACAGAGATCTCTTCAAGATGGTGATTTAATTTCCTTCAGATATAAATATGTACCCAAAGGTGTTTTCCATACTGGCTATCCCACTGTACATTCCCACCAACAGTGTACAAGGATTCCCTTTCCTCTGCTTCCTTGCCAGCACTTGTTATCTCTTGTCTTTTTGATGATAGCCGTTCTAACAAGTGTGTGGTGATAGCTCACAGTGGTTTGATTTGCAGTTTTGTGATGATTAGTCATTTTGACCATCTTTTCCCGTGTCTGTTGATCATTTGAGTATCTCCTTGGCAAAAATGTCTGCTTAGGTCCTTTGCCCATTTTTAAATTGGAGTATTTGTTTTTTCCTATTGATGTGTGTGAGTTTCTCATATATTTTGTATTAGCCCCTTATCAGATATGTGGTTTGCAAATATTTTTTCCCATTTCATAGGTTGCCTTTTCATTTCATTGACTCTTTTGCTCTACAGATGCCTTTTACTTTGCTATAGTTCCTCTGTTTATCTTTGCTTTTGTTACTGTACTGGTACTATCTTTGCTTTCATTACTGTTCCGGTGGTTTATCTTTGCTTTCATTACCGAAGGATAGGATGTCCTATCCAGAATATTGTTGCCAACACCAGTATCAAGGAGAGTTTTCCCTATGTTTTCTTCTAGGAGTTTTATGGTTTCAGGTATTACTATTAAGTCTTTAATTCACTTCGTGTTAATTTTTGTGCATGATATAAGACAGGGGTCTAGTTTTATTCTTTTACATGTAAATATCCAATTTTCCCAGCACCATTTCAACTGGGAGGTGCAGAGAAGAGACAAGAGGTCATTTCATTAGCCCAGGCAACACATAATGGAAATCGAACTAGGGAAGTAGCAGTTCGTACTCTATGGTCCTGTTTCTGCCTCTACAAAAGAGGAGTTTTAACACTGTCTATGTCATTGGATTGTTGTGAGGGTATATTGTGCAGAGAACTCAACACATATTTTTATTTTGAATATACTAGCAACAATCCTGTATAGTGGTAAAAAGCATAGCTCTGTGCTGTGCCGCCAACATTGACTCCCCATTCCCAGACTTGGTTGAACCTCAGCAAGTTTCCCAACCTCTTTGTGCCTTGGTTTTTACATCTTCAAAATGGAAATAATAATAGCACTGAATTCATGAGGCTGTTGTAAAACTTATATGATTTAATGTTTGTACAGTGTTTAGACCTGGCATGTAGTAATGTCTTAATAAACATTGTTTTAAAATACGCACACCCACACACACATACACATGTGCACGAGGTACCTGGGTGGCTCAGTCAGTTGAGCCACTGACTCTTGATTTTGGCTCAGGTCATGATCTCAGGGTTGGGAGGTCAAGTCCCATCTGGGGCTCCATGCTCAGTGTGGAGCTTCCTTGTCCCTCTCCCTCTGTTCCTCTCCCTGCTCATGTGCGTTCTCTCTCTCAAATAAATAAATAAATAAATAAGTAAAATCTTAAAAAACACACACACACACACACATGGAAAGAAAAAATATTGAGGTAAAATCAACATGACTTTATAACTAAGTGAATGTGGATGTGTGTGTATTCGTTGGCATGGGAGATAGAGTAAGGTAGGAGACAAAAATCTGAGATAAATTGGTTTGGAGACCTTATGAGTCTGCAGATAATGATAGCTTGACTCAAGATTGGAGCAAATAAGCTGTAGTAAATTTGAAAAGTTGGACCAATGTTCAAGTTTTTATCTGGTTAAGCTTGAAATGGCAGTGGGTATCTATATATTCAGGGTAAATAAGGAAGTTGGGATTTCGGATCTAGAATTTATAATTTAAAAATTATTAGCATCTAAGTACTAAAAATAGCAATAGTTGCTATTTTTTGAAAACTAAAAGCACTGTGCTAAACATTTATTATATATTATCTTACTCAATCCTCTCAGCATCCCCAGGACATGGGTACTACGATTAGCTATATCTCAGATGGGTAATATGAGGCACAGAGCAGATAAGTAACTTGTCCCAGGTCACCTGATTAGTGGGCAGGCAAGAGTATAACTCCAGGAGTTTTATTCTTTTTGAACTGTCTCCACAGGAAAGGCTGAAGCCATGAGGTTGGTCCAAAAAAAGCATGGTGAGAAAGAGAATGTGTCCAATAGCGATGTTTTTGGCCTGACCATCCACTCTTTCACTTGAGGCTTTCTCATTTGCCAACAGATTCTACTATGCAAAACAAATAGTAGGGGCTCAATAGTTGTTGGGTGAGAGAATGTGTAATCGGATGTTAGAGGTTCCGGCTTTGTGACCATAAAGTAGGGGAAGGTTAATTGGCTCAGGTCAGGGTTCAGCTGCCAGATCTTGTCCTAGCATCAGGGCACTCACACCCCTGGTTCGCAAGGAAAACTGGATGCCTCAGAATCACCTGGGATGGTTACTCATAAACAGAATCCCTGCTGTACAGCGAATCAGGGTGAGCCTTGGCACATTGTGTCTTTAATAAATGCCTGGGAGATTGTGATAGGCAACCATTTGGCTCCCTACTACTCTGACCCTCAAGATTACGGGGATGTTTGTTACATGAAGAACAGCCATAAAAGAATGATAGTGGTTTTCTTGTGAGTTTTAAACCAGCTATGAAGGTGATTTTAGAAGAGGAATTCCCAAAATGTTTGGAGCAATCACAGGATTGCTGAGGTAATTACATGGCCTCCCCAAGTGACTATTTCTTTTTTTTTTTTTTTTTCCAAGTGACTATTTCGTAGGGAAATGCTCATTTGGATTTGTAGTTTCTGATGTGTTTAATAAATACCACTTTCATTACTAAAAGAACCTCTCACTTCATAAATGCGGTTTTTCTGGATAAAAAGGAAAACATAGAGGAGCAGGGCATTCATCCGGCATTATTACCATGTATCCTCCACTTCATAGTTACTCTTGTGTCTGGAGAGGAATCGGTCAGTTGAGTCATTTTCTGAGCTCCGAGGACCATCATCATCCCTGCTTATATTTGAATTGTTGGCAGCACTTTGACCTTCACAGAGAGCAGCCCCGCACTGATGCCGAGTGTTGTTATTACGTAGCGGAGCCCTTGTGAAATGGTTGGGGAGGACCCGACTAACACCTGAGCTAGAGGCTGGTTTCCCTTAGAATTCTACAGAAGCTTTCTCAGAATACGATTTGATGTATGCAGAATCTGAATTCAGGCAGTGATTAACATTATTATATCTGGGGCTTGCTGAATTTTTGTATCTCAGCTTGGTCGGTTTTGGTAGATGGAAAATAGGTTCCTGGCCTGGTGCATTAGGCCTTGGTGCAATGAATTCACGGCCATCCACATTTATATTAGGTTTCCCAGATACCATTGGAAACATCTACCATGTCTACTTTAGCTCACAATAATTACGTAGAAAATGAAAAAGAATCAATTCCAGTTTAACAATCTTTTTGCTTAACCAATTTTTTGCTCTGCTTATAGGTCTAATTGCTTTACTTCTAATTTTATTTTCCTGTAAGGTAAGGCTCATATCCATATCATTAGGTTGTATTCTAGGGATAGATACAATTAGAAAAGATATTCTTAAAGGGATCCTAACTTTGGAGAAGATACCTTCATTTGAATTTTTTCCGTGGACCATTTCTCTTTGGCCCTTTCATCATTCCTGTAACATGGTCAGGTACGCTTCTAGCTGCCGGAGATATCATGTGGTAAAAAACATTGCCAGGAAAAGCCCTGCCTTCATAGAGCACACAGGCAGAGAAGTGAGGCAGATAGCAGACAAAATAAATATGTAAACTGTGTACTGTATTCGAAGGTGTTAAGTCGAAGGTGAAAAACAAGGCAGGAAAGCAGGTGGGGAGGACTGGACTGATGAGAAGGTGGTGTTTTTTAAGGTTTTCTTTATTTGAGAGAGAGAGTGAGAGAGAGAGAGAGTATACACTGGGGAGGACCAGAGGCAGAGGGACAAGCAGACTGTCCATTGAGTACAGAGCCCAACACAGGGCTTGATCCCAGGACTCTGGGATCATGACCTGAGCTGAAATCAGGAGTATGATGCTCAACCCACCGAGCCATCCAGGTGTCCCTTTTGTTTTAAATAAAGTGCTTGGGGGGGGGGGTCCTCTCTGCAAGGGTGACACTTAAATAAATCTTGGGGATAGGTGAGGAAAGCAGCTGTTATTTAATGGCATTCCAAGGAACATTAGTCCTAAGAAATGCTGAGTTTAAAAAGGGTTTCGCTGTTCAGTCAGTTGGGAAATAATAATTTCTAGATATTTACAGGGCTTGTTAGCATATTAAATAATTTGAAAAGCCTGCTGGAAAGGAACCTATTTAATTCAAACGTATTTAAAATATTTTCCTTCCTCCCTCCTTCTCTCCCGCCCTCCCTTCCGCCCTCCTTCCCCAACATGGCAGAGCAGCAAGGCCATAGCTCTGGGCCATCCCTCACATGTGGCAATGACCCCGCCGGCTAATGATCAGTAGGCTTCTAAAACTGCACGGTCCAGGAAAACTGCATCCATTCTGGAACCCTGGACACAAGTATGAGACCTGAATCTGCCTTGAGAGAGTTGAACTTTTCTTAGTTTTGATTTTATCATCTGTAAATTGGACCTAATAATAATATCCACTGTGCAATGTTGTAGTGAGGAGTAACTACAATGAGGGGTTAATGCACTTTTTAAATGGTAAAGTACTACAAATGCCTCTTGTGCTTTTCTGTTTGCTTTTTTGGTACTTGGGATGAATTGCTCTACTCTTATTACCTTGTCGAGGGTTCATTTAGAAAGAGCTTGCCAAAGGAGGGTGGAAGGGGAAGGAATAAGTGTTTTGGGCCTAGGGAAGAGTGAAGAGCTGCTCTCAGGCTCTATTAGACTAATTCACTGGCCAAGGGCCCATTTCTCTACTTTAGCCAGTGGCTCTCAGACTCTGGGCACACTGGAATCCCTTGGAATTGACAGAAACAAAACAAAACAAAACAAAACAAAACAAAACAAAACAAAACAAAACCTGGCTCCAACCCTCAGACATTCTGATTTAATTGCTGTGGGGCACATATTGCAAATCAAGATAGTTTAGAGTTTCCCAAGTGATTCCAGCATGCCCTAAAGTTTGGAGACCACTGGTCTCGGCTAATCCCTGCGGTCCTCTTTTTTAGTAGCCTGGTCAAGAGGAAAGCTTACAGGTTGATCATGGTTGTGAATCGGTGAATTGGATTCCTTTTTCTTCTGGGAAGGTAAACAGGTAAGAAGGAAGAAAGGGAGGAGATTTGCTTTTATCAGGCACCTGTTTTGACAGGGCATTTGGCTCTGTTACCCATTATCGCAGTAACTCTGCTGCTTAAACATTATGATTCCATTTTAGGGATGCCATAACTGATCACATGGAACTTCAGGTCATGCCCCAGGAATTTGAAACAGGACCTTCGGTTTTGTGGTCTGGGTTCTTTCCACCACTCTGTGATAGCCATTCAGCCTTCCTTCATGTTTCCAGTGCTATGTCTCACCCTCTTCATCTTCCCTTCCTTAGCTTTCTGGCAAAACCTGGTATCCAGCATTTATGTATCAATGCCAAACAAAGTCAGTGCTAATATTTTTTTTGGAGGGAGGAGCAGTTTTGGATTTTACGTTTAAATATGACCAGGAAATGACTTGCTTCCTCCCCGTATAATAACTGAATACATAAGGTAGCATAATCAGTGCATGTAATGCAGCGTGGGGCCCCTTCTGAGCAAAGCACTGGTACAGGAGAGCTTATGGCTGTGGATCAGTAAGGCTGGCCCTGCTTTTCCACCTCCCAGATTATCTAAAGAATTTTCATGGAGTAGGAACAGATCTAAGCAAATGCTCTCCCCCAATGATAGTTTATTCATTTAACATTGGTGGGGCACCTACTGCATGCGAGGCACTAGGAATGAAAAGATAAGTAAAACCTTTATGACACAGAAGGCATTTACCACTGAGTCGTAGAGGCAGACATATGAACAGTAATTACAATAAAATATGGCAACTGCAGTCCTGGAAATGTGTTGATGGAGGCGCAGAGGAGGGTGATGGGTCACACTGGGCCATCACAGGGAGGAGAGTGGGAGACGGCATCCTGGAGTAGTTCATCAAGGAGGGGACTTCTGAAGCATGTGGTTGGGTTCCCTCGTTCCACCCCTTTGGTGACCATGGCAACACCAGTGCTGGAGGGTTCATCCCCCAAGGTGGACCAGGCAGTTGTCCAAGAGGAGATGCAGGGTAGAAGCAGTTGAATGACTTTCCCAGGGTCGCAAAAACAGTCAGAGGGAGAAATTAGACTCCTGCTCAAGTGTTCTGACACCGAGTTTAGTGTTCTTTCCATGACACTGAGTTTCCTCTGCTGGGTCAGCAACTGGCAGGGCTCCATGGCTGAGAACATCGTCGGTAACATGTGGCATCAGGTGACATCTTGGTGATTTTTTCCAGTTGAACCTGGTTGCCAAAGAAAAGTTTCTCCCTTCTGAATCCAGGCACTGAATGCACTATATCAAATGGAAAAGAGCTTTGAAATGAAAGTCCTACGTATAAAATAAAATCTGAACTGTATGGTTCTTTCTATTCAGAAATTTATGGTCCAGGAACACCTGGGTGGCTCAGTGTGTTAAAGTCTCTGCCTTCAGCTCAGGTCATGATCTCAGGGTCCTGGGATCGAGCCCCGCATCAGGCTCTCTGCTCAATGGGGAGCCTGCTTACCCCTCTCTCTCTGCCTGCCTCTCTGCCTACTTGTGATCTCTCTCCTCTCTATCAAATAAATAAATAAAATCTTAAAAAAAAAGAAATTTATGGTCCAAATACAGGTGTCTATAAATATTTAAAATCACCAACATCATTTTGCCTTGGGTATTATGTAGTTTCATATTTAACAAATTAGACTTTATTCAAATAAATGCAATTTTTATTTCGGATGCTCCTAAGTCATTTGCATTCATCATTCTCCCTCCCCCCATCTTTACCACCAGCAGACACCACTGCCAATTCACTGATAATTCCCAAATACATTTCTCCAGCCACAGATTTCTTCTAAGTCTCTCCCGAGGCCGGTAGAATCTGGCTATTTCATAGGCCTTTAAACCTCACATCTCCCAAACCGAATTCATTATTTTCTTAGGTTAGGCTTAATCGATACCTCTTTAACATACCACTGTTAATTTAGT
Source organism: Nasua narica (assembly GCA_028533885.1). Classification (NCBI taxonomy): domain Eukaryota; kingdom Metazoa; phylum Chordata; class Mammalia; order Carnivora; family Procyonidae; genus Nasua; species Nasua narica. The sequence continues at coordinate 13,959,938 of CM052814.1, forward strand.
TGTCCAGGCCAGGTACATTGGTCTGTTGATCCCAGGTCCCTGCCGGATATCCCTCCAATCCCTACTCCCCATCTCACTGCCATGCTTCTGGCCCAGGCCTTCGTTTTTGCCTCCTCACAGCTAAGCGGACCTTCACTGTGTTCCCAGAAACAATGAGTATTTTCCTACACGCAATTCATCTTTCTTAGCACACAGAGAATTGTCCAGCCAGTTTAACCAAAACCAGAAACCTCTTCTTATTTTATTTCAATATTTAGATCTTTCTAAAAGGCTGGTATGTTGTCCCGTGTCAGTTAAGTAACATATCTTGACAATAAATTTCTTCGATGACTGAAGCTTTTATTGTGTCCCAAGGCCATCATTCTGAACACTGGTGATTATTACACACTGTCCGTGTGGCAGTCAGCGTGACATGCGGCTTAAAGGAATGTATTATTCTCTTTAAGTTCAGTTTTAAAACAAACCATTCTTACATCAGTGGTTCTTAGCTTTTCTGGAGTCAAGAACCCTTCTGCAGATGTGATGAACCTTACCGGTCTTCTCTTGAGAACAGTGAGGACACGTGCACACACACATACGCATTTATCTACAACTTTCAGACTCTTAATCTATCCATGGGTCCTTAGAGCTATCACACAATCTGGCCTGAGGACCTTTGTCCCATATGAAATTGCTTTCATTTTTTGATGTCAGAGGCATGGTATAAATTTCTGTTTTATTATTTATTTATTTATTTATTTTAGATTTTATTTATTTATTTGAGAGAGAGAGAGAGAGAGCATGAGCAGGGAGAGGGAGAGAGTCTCAAGCCAACTCTACACCGAGCACAGAGCCCGACATAGGGCTCTGTCTCATGACCCTGAGATCATGACCTGAGCCAAAACCAAGAGTCAGATGCTTCATGACTAAACCAGCCAGGCACCCCTAAATTTCTGTTTTAAATCGGTGTTCTAATTACCCTGGTCCCAGTTGATGTGATTAGCTTAATATTTGCCCGCAGTTTGTACCAGGTTTCGAGTAGGGACTGGGATAAGGTGATTTCTGCACAGTCATCCTGATTCTGCCCTCGGCTAGCTATAGGACTTTGTGAAGTCCTGTAACTAGCAAGTAGAAATCAATTTAGATTCTTAGCCAAGGGACCTTATGACCTATTAACTTTGTACAATTTTTAGAATATGAACTCCGGTGTAAAATGCAGTCCATCTACCCTGATAATACTTTGTTGTATGGGAAGAGTGCTTTTGCTTCTGCTATTTTATTTATCCTAACCAAAACCAGTGAAAAGGTCAATGAGTCGTAAGTCTTCAGTAAGGATAAATAAGGAAAGGAGCACTGAGAGAGGCTTTCTCAGAGTTAGTTGCAAAGAGGAAACATGTAGGAGACCCTTCTTTAGTTCCAGGTCCCAAGTCTCTTCACCATAAACCTATGGTCTTCAACTAGCTTCATGATTTAATTCAAGCTAGATCGGCATCTAAGGCATCCATGCAAAAATGGTTGGATCAGTTCCTATCAAGTGAGGTATGTATAACAATCTGATTGTCTTAGAAAGAAAGTAAGCTATAGGCAAGTGTGAATGATGGCCAGTAACATTTTAGCTGATACAGTGGTCTGTTGGTATACTCAGTTAATTATTTCATCCCACATAAATGATACCATCTTAGAAAATGTAAGTTTGAATATATTTTTGTATATGGATTTTTTTTGAGTTACCCTTGAGCATACTCAGAAATTAGACAGGGTCTTTGTTAGATTTATCTGAGCTCCTTAGCATATTTTTTTATATCCCCCCTCCAAAAAAACCAGCCTTCCTAAGCTGAGCCCTCTTTTTTTTCTCTCCCACATCCTGTTTCAGACTTGTAGAAGCTTAGAGTCAGACAGACCTTGGAGACTAGTTAAATCTCTTCTTGTGCAAGAGGGAAACTGAGGCTCAGAATTATTAAATAATTTGCCAGAGGGTACACAGAGCTGATCAGTAGCAGATGTACGATGACATCACCAGCCTCACAGTTATGGATCCTCACTTGTTTTCCTAATTCTAAACAGAAATATTAATGTGACAGTTAGAAAATTAAAATATGACAGAAGAAGGCTCATAACAGCTAAAAAGCCACAGTGATTAAGTTTTGTCCACCACCCCCCACATTCCTGACATTCTACCTCATCATCATATGCTTCTCCAATTAAATAATTCCACCTCTGATCTTAATTGTTTTTTTTTCCTAGGGACTATCTGAAAAATGGAGAAACAAGCTTGCAATTTTCTCAGTTAAAAGGATAGAACTTTGCTACATAAAACTTGCAATTTCTGTCAGATTGAAAAGTGGCATCCTAGCTTTCCAAGGGCAGTTTTGTGTCCGTCAGCACATCCGAAGCAAGTTAAGGACAGCTGGGGTCGTATTTAGGCAAACCGGAAGAGGCAGGGAAGAAATGCATAACACTGTCAGGAAGGACTTGAGAGAAGAAGAAGAGATGAAAAATAAGCCCCAGAAACAGAGAACAGTGATGTCACACATAGAAGTGAACAGTACGGAACAGAGAGAGCATGATCAATACACCCAATAATAGTAAATAATGGCTTTGTGGGCAAAGTCGGTCTTGAACTTGGCCTTGACCAACAGATAGAAGTTGAATAGTAGAATGGCAGAAGGGGGCGTGGAATGCTTGGGCAGTGACCTTGGGGTGAAGTGGGCAGTGGGCGAGCAGCCTGACTGCAAGATGTGAGGAGGTAAAAATGAAGTTCAATTGGTGGGCAGGTAAGCAGAGAACGTGATAGTGAGCACTCAAGGCACTAGAATTTGAACCCCAGTTGTGTGACTTTGGGAAAATTACTTAACTTCTTGGTGCCTCAGTTTCCTTGGGTAGAATGGGAAGACCAATAACCCTTCTCTTCTGTTCTTGTTGAGGATGTACGAGTTCTAAACACAAGCACATTTTATTTTTATTTTTAAAGGTTTTATTTATTTGTTTGACAGAGAGGCAGTGAGAGAGGGAACACAAGCAGAGGCAGTGTGAGAGGGAGAAGTGGGCTTCCAGCTGAGCAGGGAGCCCAATGCAGGGTCTCGATCCCAGGACCCCAGGATCACAACCTGAGCGGAAGGCAGTCGTCTAATGGCTGAGCCACCCAGGCGCCCCACAGGCAAATTTTAAGACAGTACCTTCCATGCATTCCATCCATTTTAGTAAGCATTTTTTTTTTTTTTTGGCACTTTAATTTGGTTGGAAAGTTAAACCAAACACGCTACAGCAGTATTAACTATTATATTTAGAGTGAAGCCAGAAAATAAAGACTTGAATGTCATCTGAGGAGTTTGGACTTGAATAAACAACAGATAGCAGCTCTTAGCCAGAGGTGGATTTAGAGAATCCAGGTTTAGGAAGGATGTCCAAACCTCAGAGAACTGGAGTACTCTGCCTCTACCCTTTGCTCGTTGCTCAAAACTCACCCCGTGGCTGCCTGCAGTGGCATGTGGATTGGTGGCAAACAGCACGGAAGGCATTTGTCTGGAAATAAAAATGGATTTCAAGGAACTAAAGTCAGTCAAATTTTTATGTTTTTTTTCTTTTTTCCTTTTTTTTTTTTCAGTGACTCTTTAAAGGTCCGGTTCTAAGGCTAATAAGTAATAAAGCTGGAGAACCAGGTTGAGAGATTGAATATTAACAAGCCTCTCTTGGACTCTTGGATAGTTACTAAAATGTTAGCAATAACATCAATAGACAGTACACACTCAAGTTCCGAATAGGCCCTTGCCTTCTTTAGAATCATCTTTGACACCGATGACCTCTAAGCACTGGACAAGACTGCACCAGTTCATGTTTCTGCTGTAATAAGGAGACTGATCCCAGGGCCAGAGAGCTTGTCCCATTGTTAAGAGGGAGGAGGCACCCTCAAGTTTGGGGATCTATTAGTCACTAGCCCTCAGATACACTTAGGGCTCCTTTACTGAGGCTCTCTTCCAATTCTGATCATCTGGTCTTTGCATAATTACTATATTCTCCCTGTAGAATTTGCCAGTGATCCTTGGGGTATGACTCTAAAGGGAAAAGACCTAATGAGTTACTTGCTATTTTCATTCCATTTAGCCAACCTCTCAAATAGGTAAACTAGTATTAAACCTACAGCAGCTGCTGATGATCTTGGATGAGACAAAAAGTTTTCCCTCCCAGTCAGCTTTGCTTTTCAGATGTGACACTCTCCTCCACACTTTATTTTTTGCAGCCCTGGCTTGTGCTGTCATCTTTTAGGGGTTTTTTGGGATCTCTGGGAATAGTGACTTTACCAATCCACCATGGTGACCAAGGTCAACAACAAACAAAAAAAAGCACGTGGAAGAAAATTCCTAAGCCCGTTCTTCTGCTCCAGATGGGGACTTAGCGATAAAAAAGGGTGAAATATTTGCCAAATCTGGCATTAGAGATTTATTTTTCAGTAATGCGCATATGGTGATTAATATGCACAATGTTATGATTAATAGGACCTACAGAAAACACACTGATGTACAAATAACAGAAACTAAATATCCTAAAGGGACACGATCTCTGCTTTACCTGTCAGGTGGCCACACTGTCTGAAATACCTTCTCATGTTCGCAAAAATAAATACCAAGAGTTATGGTTGAGACCTTTCGTGCTGATGCGAGAGAAGGTAATTATAAAAATGACAAATACAGTGACTAGCCAGCAATAATATCTCTGTACGAGGAAAAAGTTTTCCTGCTGTTGTAGAGGAATTCAGATAAAGAGCTAGTTCTCCCTTCTGCCCTTTCGAACTCCCCTGGTGGGTCAGGCACCAGGAGCCCCCCAAATTTCCTGATGTGTCTGTGGAGCCCCGCACATAGGGGGCTCGGGCTTTTATTTCTCCTTCTCTTTCTCTCTCTCCCGTTTTCTTCCCTGCCCCCTTCCCATTTTTAAAAGGCTTTAAAGAACATCTCTGGGAGACAAAAATAGCTCCAGTTGTGAGAGGCCTACACACCGAGAAGGCATCTGAGATGCAAGTCAGCAAGTGCGAGCCGCGAACATGAATGTCTGGCCCGGGGTGGATGCTCCTCGCCGTCTTGGTGCCGCTTCTCTGCCTGGGCCCGGTGGGTAGAAGGGGAAAGGGTTTTTCAGGGGTGGGAGGTGGGTCGGGGTAGGTTTGGGGTCCGCTAACGGAAGGAATCGCCACCCCAGCGTGGGGGCTGAGGGGCCGGTCCCTCCCCTCCCCCCACGTTTTTAAAATTTATTTTGCCCAGGCGGGGATTGGCGACGGTCAAAAGGGAGCAGTTGGCACTGAATGTCACCCTGAAGGTAAAATGAAAGACAAAAGATGAACGCATGCTTGCTTTCCCTTTGCAGCGGCTGCTGCGGCGGCAGGAGCAGCAGGATTTAAAGGGGAAAAAAACCCCACACGCACATCCACACATATATACACACCCAGAGGCGTCAATTATGCAAACGCAATAATGCAATCAAATCATGACAGTGCCGGGAATTTTTTTTTTTAAACACAGATATTTATTTTTAAAAAGGGAGCGAGAGAAACGCATGCAAACAGAAACGTGCACATACCACGTAACCACCCGAGGAGAACCTGGCAGCCTCTCTCTTCTTCTGCCAAGTTATCATTGAGAAAACAGACAGGCATCATGACGTCCTGGGTCACAGGGAGTGCGGACCGACGCTACCAAGAGAAAAGGGAGGCGCCTCGGCGCTCCGGCTAGCCGCGGGCGCCCCTCTGCCCCTCGCAGCCCGGCTCGGTGAGTGCACAGCCGCTCGGGACGCGGACCCCGGGGGCCAGGCCGGCCCCGCGCCCGCGGGGGCAGAGCCGGTGGCCGTGCCCTTGCCACCGGCGGGCCGGCCAGCACCCCCTCGCCTGCTGAGGTCGCGGGAGCCCAGTTAAAGGAGGCGTGTGTAAGATGTGCAATGTTCCTGCATGGGGGTTTTGTAGACTTTCATAGCCAAAGAAACCGGCTTCGGCTTCTTTAAAATCCCCGACGACTCACCTGATTAACCTGCTGCAGTTTTGACCCTGCCAAGGTAACTGGTCCAAATCCTTATCATCAACATCTGGAGACAGACATTTGCATCTGGGGCGTTCTTGATTTGCAGTCCTGGTTGAAATCTCTATTGCTACCCCCTTCCCCCTTCACTTGTTTAGAGTCTCTTGGAAAAAAAAAGCAACCTCTCCCTCAATAACACAACCATAAGTACCGTCCACCTCTTGTCGACTTGCCGACTTGCCGTACCATGACTGCAAAACTGTCGGCGTGTGTGCTGGAGACACGGATAAATTCTAATTTCAATAAGATTTGTTCTTTAAACACCTCTCCCATCCCCCTCCCTGGATAGACTTCAGGGCTTGGTAAAGTGGCAAAGAGTGAGGGCAGAGTTAGGGCACTGGACTGGGAGGGGTTGGGGGGAGTCCTCGGGGGTCTTCTGGGGCGAGGGGCTCTGGAGAAGGGGTCGTTGGGGGAGAGGGCGGTGTCAGGAGTTGAGGACTGCTGTCGTGGGCTGGAAAATCCTTCTGGTGATTGCTGCTGCCGTAGTCCTAGGTGTCTCCTCCTGTCCTCTACGCCTCATTCCCTCCCAGCTCCCCAACCCGTTCACCTTCCAGAGGGAGGGAGTCTCTGAAGTTGCACGGAGGTCACCCGGCCGTCATTTAAGTATTTCAAACCACCTACCCCCTTCTGCCCCTCAAGTATGTCAGAAGCGGCTGCAGGATAGAAGCCCCCCCACCTCCATGTTTGGTGACGGGAGATTCTCAGAGAGAGAAAGACACAGAGGGCAAATCCCCCCTCCTCCCCTTCTCTTCCCTTCTGGCAACCTTTTCCTGGCTGCACCCCCCTCCCCCTTTCAGAATCTTAATGAGCAATTCTGGAAGAGTCCGGAAGGGCCTGGAGAAACCCCCCCCCCCTTGCCTCAGTGCTGTGGAATGATTATGTATGTGTTTATTTATTGTGCTTGCTTCGGTTATGTTGTGCATTGCCACATGGGTCTGCTGGAGCTCGGGAGGCACATTTGCTGTGTTGGGGTTGTAGTATCAGAACCACTGGCCCTGGGATGAGACACAGACACACACGGAAAGCAAATGATTTTGCTAACGTAAATCAGAGGGCAATGTTGAAAATAGCACCTTCTCTCTCTCTCTCTCTCTTTCTCTCTCAAAAAAAAAAAAGAAAAAGAAGAAGAAAAAAGAAAAAAGAAAAATGTCCAGCATGTGAGTTAAGAGGAGCTGTTGGGGGCACATATGACCTCCTACTACTTCCAAAACACGACTGCTGAATACTTTAAGGCAGGATGGAGAGACCTGCGGATGTTTTGAAGTGTTCGGAGCAGCTGAATGACTTGGTCTAGTTTTGAAGAGAAACTCTCCTTTGTTTCTCACGCTGCCCAAAGACCAAATAGGGGAGTGTGTTTGGAAAATGCCCAAATTCAGAAGCAGCAGGCAAGAGAAAAGAGGAAGAAATGTCCTCAAGGGGAAGGCAGGGAGTGGGACGGGGAAGAGTGTCAGGGTGCTTTTAGTGTTGTTGTTGGTTTTTTTTGTTTTTTTTTTTTCCTGTCCAGTGGATTTGATGTTATCAGAATGAGGTAGCCAACCTAAGAGACAGTCCTATCATTGTGGAAAAGAGAGGGAAATTTAAACAGTTCTCAAATCTGAGTTGAGGAATAGCCAACAGAAATAAGGTGCCTGAAAACATTGATGGAGATCAAGTGACACTGATGGGGCATTTTCCCCTTCAAATACGAAAAGGGTCAAGTATATCATGAAACAGGCCCAGGTGACCTTTCAGACATGTATTTGTGTGTTATGCATGACTGTTGTTTTTACGGAAACAATTCTCGTAACTCTTTAAACTCGCATGACGGGGAGGTGTGTGTATTGAGGACGGTGTCAGGCAGCACATAAGACTGTTGACTGGGGCAGTGAACGCGGAGGAAAGATGATTTATTTACTTCGATAAATCAAAATAGCATTTGAATCTTTGTGCACGGTATGGCTGAAATCCACTGGTCTTCTTGAACAGGCATTGCAACGGGGAGCAAAGATACTTTCTGATAGGTGGTGTCTTAACAAAATAGAGCAGATCAATCGATTACGTTTCCATGTGTGTGCCACTCAATTTATTCTGTACAATTTTTCCAGAAATTAAAAGGTTACCAAGAGAGTACCATGCTCCCATCTCCAACTGAGCCTCGCTTATTACTGCAACGGTATTTCAATATTAAGTGATCTTGAGGATATTTCATCTTTCATTTTGAGTTCTGAATTTGAATCAGCCTGAGAATGGCAGGGCAGCAAGACCAGGTATAACTAGCGAAGCGGACAGCTGAAGGATGGGGGAAATGTCGCAGAGAATTTCTGGGGCTGTTCTCAGTAACCTTGTTTACAGAGACATTTGGGTTGCAGCTAGAATTTTAGCAAGAACCTGCCAGTGATACTGGGCTTATGTTTGAAATGGATCCTAAGTGTCTCTTGTGTCTCCTTCACAGACTTGCTATGCACACCTTAGTCAAACACTCAAGGCAAAACTTTCCTGATGCCCCGTGACATTGTCTAGTATAGACAAATCCCTGGATTAGTGCGTCGCAGGAAAAAGGGTTATTTATGAGGTTCTCCTTTTGTTTACAGATGTGTCGATACAAGTAGCTGTGGTCTTGTTTCTTTCTTGAAATGTCTTGCGGGCTTGACTGCCTTAAATGCAAAACGGATCATCTTTGAGGAAGTTAAAGTATGCCTTATGGATTGACCTATAAAATTAATTTCAATTAGACAGGGATGAGCTCATGGTCCTGGTGAGGTGACTTTATGATACCATGCGGGAATTTCGTATTTGTTTCAAAGTTGTTGGAAAACTGCGGGACCAAAAAGATTTTGAGGGAAATGCCAAAAGCCACATTAATGAAGAAAAACAGTGTTGAGATACTTTTGAATAATAGATAGGATATGTAATGGTCAACCACAAGATAAAATTTTTACACAGTATTTTTATGGCTTTAAATTGGCTGCATTGTAAACTAGGCTTACTACTCTATTAAGTCATTATACTTTTCAATTATTTAACATTTCTGGCCAGCCTATCTTCTGTGGTCTTTTTCTGTACACATCAGAAATGATATGTACAGTAGTGATCGCTTGTTGTTCGTGTGGGGGTTTTGTAGCAGAGCAAGGTTTAATTTTAACTCCTTGGGACAACTGTTACAAAGAATGCGTCGAGGAGAAAGAAGGGGACGGAAACAGACAGAGCCCTATGAGAATGGAGATGACTACAGCATCGAGATGTATCTAATACAATTTGAGTTATTCTCACTAAGAAACCTTGACAGTATCTGCCTTCTAGGTACTGTGCATTTGGAAATACTATATCTCCATTTAAATGCAGATCTGCTGTTTTCTCCAGGGAGCAGTTGGTGAATCTTTCAATTGAACCACTGGTATGAGAAAACCAACTGAAAATTTCCCTATGAACAATAGCATCTGTCGTTTTGAAGTAATAATTACTAAGTTTTATAATAGCGTGATTTTTAAAAAATTTCTTCAAAATATCAAAATCATTTATAAAGTAAAAAAAAAAAAATCACATCCTTGGCCCTGGTGCAAACAAAGAAATTTTGTCTTATCTCTTTGTGATTGGTTTTTTAAAGCTGTGAGATAATTCAGCTTTGCAATTTGGTTTTTAGGTTAAGATGGCCATCCCAGTAGAGTAAGTGGGCCCTCAGAATCTGCGCAGGGAGTTATGACTAAGTTCTATGTGCTCGTCACGCCATCATGCTAGCAGGTGGGGCTGAGGTGCCGTAGGAGAGCTTAAGGACCTTTCTCTGGGATGATCTTCTTTTGATTATTTTGAGCCTCATCTATAATAGTACGTGGTGTTGGAATCTTTGATGGTGGCCAAGGCCTCTGGGGCCTTCTTTTAAGAGATGATTGCAGAATGTATACAGGCTTTTGGCATAGAACGTAGATACACATCTTGAAATACAAGTTCCTGAAGTACACAGTGCAATAATGTTAAGTTTCTGTGTGTCTTGAGCACATAGCTAGGGAAGTTTTCTTTTTCTTGGAGAGTAGGTACCATTCATTTACTTAACCATGATGATTTCCAGTGGTGAAAGGCCCCCAACTCCTTAGCTTATCCCCTCCTTTGCATCGGTTATAAAGCCCACCTCCCATATCCCCTCCAAAGGGTACACTCTATACAGATATTTAATAGTGCATTTATACTATTATGCACAATACTTGTAGTCGTGAAGAAGAATCATTGATAGTTTTAAAATCAGGCCTTCGTTTATATTTCTCTTATGACGGATACTTTGTTCATTTAAACAGGGGAAGGATCATAGTTACCATAAAAGAAGGTTGAATGTGTTTGGAATCTCTGTGATAAAATGCAAGACTCTGGAGATTCACAGATATTTTATTGACTTAGGGACACTCATGGCTGTTTCCAATGGTCCACCTGCTAAAATAAATAACCTGGATAGGACTCTAGGAAGGGTGCTAATTAATGACTGTGCTTATTTTACTTCCCTTATACAAACACATTATTTGAACTTGGCAAATATGCATACCTGACATCATCATTTTTTACTGTTTTGAAGATTCAAATTCAAGATGTTAACATTACGTGAAGCATAGCAAAACTTTTGTATTGTTCTGATAGATACTTCTACAGTAGAATAAACAGTGTTCCCAGATATCTGTGTTACCAGAGTGGCCCATTTAAATTCAATCTTGCTCTAAGATATATTAGGTTAATAAGGCTGATTTTATGACCAATATAATTTATATTCACAAATACCTGTTTTTATTAGCACAATTATAGATTGTGAAGCAAATTTCCATATATGTTAAATACTAAGAACAAGAATAACTAACATTCGTATACCGAGTTACAGTATATAACCATACATTATCCATAAACTGCTCTTTGGAAGAATATTTATGGCACTTTCTTACTCAAGAAGGCAGTCAGTTTTTACAATATATAAACACTATAAGAAAATAGATTCTTTTATCAGAATTTCTTCCCTGCTTCCATCTTTCCGTTCCTCCTTTCCTTCTTCTCCCCCTTCCCTTTCTCTTCTTTCCTCTCTTAATGGGGAAAAAAAAAATCTAAAGACCCTTTTTTTTTTTGATGGGGCGTGCATAATTGCTTATCACACATTTCTATTAAAAAAGGAGCTTTAACAAGCAACTCAACGTGATTTTTGGAATATATCTTCTGTCTACCAATGTTCTTGAGGAAAATGTAAGGTTGCAGAAATCATTTCATGCCCTGTATGTTTTCAAACATAAATCAGGAAAATTGTTAGCAAGTTATAGCTCTTCTTAGAGACTGTGGCTATAGTGCTATAGTAAACACAGGCTATATATTTTTCCAAGTTATTATGTGTGGAGAGAAATCCAAAGTTGGCTATTTAGATGAACAGTTTAATTCAGTTATTAGAAATTCGTTTTCTATTTAGTATGAACATTTATTTTCCAAAGGTTGCAGAAATGGGACATAATACCTGATGATCCTTTGGCTCAATCACCTTCAGAGTTAGAAATTTGCTCTTTTTAGCTAATATGTCTATGACTGAACATCAATCTTCAGCTAAAGATCAGTCAAAATGGTCATAAGCATAGTTTATAGTATGATCTGGTTGTCTTCTGTATCTGAGACCAGGGAACCTTTGTTTCTTCATTTCTAAATGAAGGCGTTTAATTTGATGGTCTCCAACTTACTTCACCTCTGTGATTCAGCATTAAGTGATTGATTAGTAATGAATCAACCAATTAATTATATTCCTGTTTATTTCCATTCTCTAAACGAATTATTTACTGAAGTCTGGCCGTTGGCCATGACCAGATATATTAGTAGGTAGAGTAAGAAATGAGTTCAGGTTTAGTGGTTTGAAATTTGAAATTTAGACACTCAGAATTACATAAAACTTTTCATTTGTAGATCAGTTATTAGCCATTCAAAACACACTTTTTTTCCCCCTACATAAAACAATCTTAAATACTGACTCCTTTCACTAGGCTAGACTGTAAAAGCCTATGTTAACTTATTGGAGTGAAATATTGTATATCAGTGATGAAAAAATATGAAAAAGAGTTCTATTATGATACAAGTGATAAACATAACATAAAGGCAATAAAACTGAATGATAGTTTATCATTTATCTAGTCTCTGGAGGGTTGATGTTTAAGAGAAATGCACATATAACTGGGAGTTAAAAAGATAGATGGAAACTACTGCAGAGTGTGTGAAAGGGATTTTTTAGAAACTTTCAGGATTTTTAGAGGCTGGTTGCAAAGTATATGGCTTTTCTTTCCCTTGGAATAGTGTAAGATTAGCACTACTTCCAAGTTTATCACCTGTGATAAGATTTGTTTTTTGACACCCAAATGCACTGAAAAGCAGGAGAGTGAAGAAAAATGGAGAGAAAAATTATTCTCTGAAGTAATTGGCCCAGATGTGAGAGATATAAAGATGGAAGGCATGTGAAGGTAGAGGAGAGAGGTGATGTGTGTGTGTGCGTGCGTGTGTGTGTGTGTGTGCCTATCTGTCTAAGACAGGCTGGTCTGCATTTAATTGATGGTTGGATGAGAAATCAAAAGGAAAAAGGTGGAAATTAATGTGTGCACATTCTTCCTGAAGGGGTGTTGCAGTGTGTTAGTTATATGGCAAAACTTACAAATTAGAGTGAAGGCATCCATTTTAACGTTTTTGCTGGGTCACGTATGGCCTCTATGATCTTGTGACATTATTAAATTCTCTGAATTTGTTTTATCTGTAAAAATGTAAATAATAGAAGCATCTACTTCCATGTTGGCTATGAGAGTTGAGTGAGACTCATGGATATAAAGCCCTTGAGAACTATATTTAGTTTTATGTGGTGAGAAAAGTCATTGGGTCAACCCAGGTTTGACAGAGTCCCAGACCAATTTGTTTGGCTCCAGAGTGGTCTTTGGTAGGTGTATTTCTTGCTCTGTGGTCCAAGAACCATGGTAGGTATTTTATATATTACTTTATCTAGGGAGGATGCAGGAAATAGTATGCCCTTGGCCAGTCGACTATAGCAAGCCTTATAATCCTAACTTATACAACACCAGTACCTAGGCAGAATATTTATTTTCCCTTGCAGATGGCCACAGCTTGTCTAAATGAATGATGTAAAAAAATATATAAAAAAATAAAAAATGAATGGTTTTAGAAGCAAAAAACAGTGTATTCAGAAGTGGTTTTCCTTGTTTCAAACACTGCCTGTCATTTGTACTTTTGCCATGACCTTGATATTAATCTAAATTTCCTGGATTTTTGTTAAGGCTGAAGGAATCATTGTTTGGCCGTAGTGCTTATAAATAATGATACAAATTCCATTAAAAAAATTTCCAGGATGCAACAGAACTAATTAATGTAATACATGAGTTGAACACCAAGATCTCTTTGAGAATATTTTTATTTTTATTTTTATTATTTATTTATTTATTTATTTATTTATTTATTTATTTATTTATATTAACATATAATGTATTATTTGCCCCAGGGGTACAGGTCTGTGAATCATCAGGCTTACACATTTCATAACACTCACTATAGCACACACCCTCCCCATTGTCTATAACCCAGACACCGTATCCCTACCACCCCACCCCCCCAGCAACCCTCAGTTTGTTTCCTAAGATTAAGAGCCTCTTATGGTTTGTCTCCCTGCCGATCCCATCTTGAAGAATATTTTTATTTTTATGTGTGATTCACTGATAAATGTTGAGCCAAATCCTCCATTGGGAGTGGTCTATATCTTAAAGAACAAAATGAAGCAGTAGATCAACAATAATTCAATAAATTTGAGTTGTTTTATAGATATTACACTAAAAAAAAAAAAGCAGATCCAAAAACCTGCTGATATTCTACCTGAGCCTGACCCAATGCTCTGCTCTGATTCACAGGATAATGATCAATGAAATTCTACAGTTTGTGATGTGTTTGTTACTCTAGAAACTGAAGGGAACCTAGAAATCAGGATGTTGTGGAGTCAAGTTTGAATTTAAAAATAAATAATTGCTCTTATCAAAATTTGTTAGACCCCCAATGTAGAGAATATATGCAGAAAAGGAAACAAAGAAAACAATCTTTGGGTGGTTTAATCATGTGTCGTTGTTAAAAACTTTGACATGTCTGTAGTTATTTGGAAATCATTCAAGACACAGATAGCATGAGTATCAGAAGGTGACAAATTGCCTCCAAATCCCTATTTGATGGGGAATTCTATTTTTCTATGACATTGACAATAGATTATAAAATGGACTCGGCTTGATTTTCTTTTAAATATAGGAAGATTTTAAATGCAGAGTATGCTCAAGTATCACATTGGATTTGTCAGAGAATGCAAGGTAATTTTAAGATACTCAAGTAGATCTTTAGGGAAGTACAATATATGTACATGAAATAGTACAATAAGGATAACAGTATAATGTAGAATTATGCAAAAAGTGGATTATTTGTGGCAAGTTGATATCTATACACTGTGAAATGTATAAAACATTTGTGGGAGCTTGGGACGTCATACAGGCTCTCATTTTCTAGTCTGGTAGCCCTTGCTTCTTTAAGCTGTGGTTTTCCCATTTGCAAATGGGGTACAGTTTTATCTGTCTCACAAGACTCTTATGAGGCTCAAATGAGAAGAGTATTTGAAAGTGTTTTTATGCTTTATGATAGTGATGCTACAAACAGAGGGAGGATGGAAGAGAGAGAGAGCCGACTGCACTCGAGCGTGGGGGCCGTGTCTCAGTTGACTTTGTACCCCCCCACCTCCCGCCCGCCATCTCTGGCACTGTGCCCATCTTGCAGAGGAGGCTCAGGAAATGTGTGTGTATGCTTGCATGCCACATACCGTGGCAAGCCCTTGACATATGTTATCTTTCACATCTTCACAGTAATCTTGTGTGGTAGATACACTGTCACCGTTTCAGAGATGAGGACACAGACATTCAGAGATTTCAAGCGACTCCCGCCCTCCTGCAAGTAGGAAGTAGCAGGGTCAGGATGAGAAGCTAAATCTACCTGGCACCAGGGCCCAGATTCTTCTCATTACATTGTGTGGGCTCTCAAGTGTAAGGGAATTGGGATTTTTGAACAACAGTGTGGCCAAAATGAAAAGCCAAGGCCTGGGATGATATTGTACCCGTTGCCCAGGCGGCTTCTGGACTGACTTTCAGATAAGTAGGAGAACGCTTCCCTGTGCTGTCTGACACACTGAACATGGCCTTTTGTTAAACTGTCAGGTCTGATTTCTGCCCTTGAGTCAAATGTACAATAGTGAGAAAATAGTGTATAGTATACCCTAACCTAGGCTTGTCACGGGGACAGAAGGGAGAAGAAGGGCAGCAAGCAACACAGTCGACAAAGTGGTTCACTGGTGACTTGGGTTAAGTTGGTTAGAGTAACCAGGAGTTAGTCAGTCTCTCTCACTCTCTTGTTCTCACACTTTCTGTCTCTTACTCCCTCTTACTTTCCCTCTTAGAGTTAGCGAAGGCTAGCATTTCCATTCTTGTCCATATTTAGGAGGGTGAGGAAGGTAACTGCACTACCTTCCATAAAGAACTCCATGTTCTTCACGGCTTGCTTCCTGGCAGTATCCTCATGGCCTCACCATACCGGTGGCTTCTACTAAGTGAAGTTTTGCGGTCATGCCCAGTTTGTAACGGACAATAATAAAATGGCCTCCAACGAAGCAGTAACTTTAAAGTTCCAGACGCTGGGTTGGGAGACAGAACACAGCATGAGGTACCACACCAACTTCTCTTTTTATTTTTTTCCCCCTCCGTTTATTTGTGAGGAACATCAGAAGAGTGTTAACTACTCAAGGCTAGTAACACACTGTGGATTTGAAGGTTTATATAAGAAACAGAAGGAAAAAAAATAAAAGTTGGGACGCATTAAAAAAAAAATTTCTGTGACAATACAGTGCACGGTAGGTGGGGAGAGCAGAGACAAGAGACCGTATTTGAGATGAGTGCAGAAATACCTGGCGCTGTTGCCGGAGTCCAGTTGGTAAGAGTGTTTGGTTTCCCGGGAACGGCGCTAACACGCCCGAGATGAAACCCAGTGGGGGGACACTTTCCACGGTCGTCCCCGACCTGTGGTAAGTCGGCTGGGTTGGATCGTGTGAAGTTGTCAAAGGTTGCTCTGCTCTCCAGCCCTTGGCACCAGCTCCGCTGAAATGTGATGCCATTGGTTTTCAGTAAAGGTTCCTTTCTGCAGGGCTGCAAACACAGATCAGCTGCTACTGTGTATACACAACCAGGGAGCAGATCACCCAGCACAGTTAAAGCAGCCTTTTTAACCCCGAGACTTTCCAAGATCTCTTCTTCACGCAGGAAGTTTCCTTCTCTGTTGTCAGATTTAGCACCGTGCTCTTGTCATCAGATCCGAGCTAGGCTCCCTGCTGCACAGTAGAGAGGCTTCCTTAAGACATTTGTCCTTGAAACTGCACCAAACTCTTGGAAGAACCCAGAACGTGTAAGTATGTATGATTCAGGCAGCAATAGCACAGGGCAAAGCTGCAATCAACCATTATACAATATCCGATTAGCGGTGCGGGAGGGATTTTTCCGACGTTCTGTTACATTCATTTTCAATTCGTTCTGAGGAAACAAATCAATTCTAGCTTCTGATACAGTGACTTTGCAGTAGATGGGGTTGTAATATGTTAGCTTTAACTATTTGCTGTTCTCATTTAGCATTTAGATGTGACTGGTGGGACAATTATTGTGGGCATTAAACTATAAAACTTCTAAATTTTTATTAGCAATTATAATTGTTGGTCATGTCCATCTTGAGAAACAAGTTTGCTTTGGGGACTGTTTTTAAGGAATTAACCACATAATTTCAGAGACAATAGAATGAATTTGTACCGTTCTTGCTCTCAATAAAACATATTAGTTTGCAGTTTTAATTTACTCATAAAGAGCATTCCACTGAGGTTTTGTCTTAATTGAATCCTACCCAGGGCTGTCTTTTTGGTGTTTTACTGTCTCGTATGTATGTGTTTAAGTTACTTTGCTGGGATTGCAGTCTGGTTAAATCTGTATTGAGGCACTCTGTAGATCCTGAGAACATTCGCAGAAGATAAAGGCTCACGAAATTTTGAGGGGTGCTGAATTTGTTATAAAGGGTGGTCAGTTTTTAAAAATTGAAAGATTTTTCGATGCACCACATGAATGGCTGTCGGATGGAGACCACAGACTGAATACTCTGAGACTCTAAGCCAGATCTCAGCTTGTCCACTTTCGTAACTCCAACCAGTAAAAGCCCGTGCCCCCTTGCTATCAATTTTTAATATGCGCCAATACTTATGTTTATAAGATTAATTTCTCTCAGATTAGCCTGATGGATAGCTGGACTGTGGTTTCTTAAGAGCTTGCTCCCTGAAACCCACAGCAGAGCTGCATGCCATTTAACTAGTGAATGTAAAAACGGGTAACCATGGATTCAGCCACCACTCGCTGCCAGTGCAATGACTTGTTGTAAACAATACAAATGAGCCAGGAGAGCAGAGGCAACCAGACATGAAATGATTTTAATAGAAATTACGGTAAAAGGTCATGTGATGTGGTATCTGCTTCTGTTCGGTTTTAAAGGGAAAGTCTTTCTTTTTTCCCCACCGCCCCCCACCCCCGCACACCTCTCTCCAGTCAACCCAAGTAGATGTCTTCCCAAACTTGGCAGGTCCCACTCTCTGCTTCCATGGAGAAGGGCAGCCAGTGTAATCCTGTGTACAGTGTGGTGACTTATGGATTTTCACCGGTAAGTACCTTTATTTTAGAAACAAAAAGAAAATCTCTGTATTTCAGGGCTTCCTTCATGGAAGGTCATGCTAATTGTGGGCTAGAAGTCCTCAGGCTTTGACCGAAGAGGAGTAGGTCGTTTTGTTCCCCAGCTTTTCTGGGATACAGTTGTCTTTTCTCTCCCTTCTTAAGTCTCCAGATTATTTTGGAACCTTGATCTCGCTGAAAACTGTTATTTGCTCTAGAAGCAACTTCTGCAGTATGGTAATGAGCACACGCAGATACCGAGAGCGGTGCTGTGTCTTAACTTCAGGGTTCTCACCCAGGCACACCTTGGCTGAGTTCTCCAAGGACCAAGTCTTACAGTTCCCCTTGCCTTTCTCTGGTAGAGATGGTTTCTGTATGTGAAAATTGTTATATTCATAAATTGCCTCTGACCAAGAAATATTAACACCTTGTACCCGTGTGAAGTGTTAACCTCATGGTTTGTTTGGAGAGTTGATACCAGCTGCGCTTATTAAAAAAGAAATGAAAGAAAAAACTCTAGCCGTAAAAGTTGGGGGAGGAAGGGGGTCCTTAGACTCCAGATACAGAGGTTGAACCTAGCAGGTGCCTGGTGTGTGGTTACGAAGGGACTCAGTCACCATGTCAGAGACCCACGGGCACCCACGGGCACTTGAAGTCAAGGACTGTCTCTAGGTGTGTTGTGTCTCAAGGTGACACAGACCTGAGCTCGTCTCTTGAGCCTCACCTCCTGCCACATGCAGATGGTATAAATAATCGCATCATCGCAGAACAGAAGATAATGCTGTGTTTCTATTTTACCTCCTTTTAACATTCTGACGCTTCTGCATAGATGTGTAATTGTACATGTGTAGATGCATGTGGAGTAATAGAATTTCAGGTGCTGATTCTTCAGTTACTGCCTCGCCCTCCGCAGACCCAATCAGCACGTGAAAAAGCACTGGCTTGTAATTTACAATCTCAGTAGGATGTAAGAGCATCAGCCCCTCTCTATACCCTAAAGAGTTTTATCTACTGAACTAGAGTTTTTTTTTTTTAATCTGTAAGTGTTAACATAGTGTTTATATTTAAGCTTTTTTAAAAATCAAGCCTTTTAAGGTGTTGGAGTGCCTCACTGCATGCTTAGACTGAAACAGTCTTCAGAAGGTCATCGTTAGCTGTGACCTCATGGTTTCCTGTTCTAATCCTAGCTTTGCTTATTAAAAATAAGTGAAAGAGAAGACTCTAGGAATTCATGTTGGGGGAATGGGGAGCAATTTCAAAGCAGATGTGGAAATTCCAAGTAGGGTTTTGGGTAAATTATAATTAAAACTGCATTGTTTTTACTTTTCCTGGCCTTGATTCTCCAAGTTGAAGGATAGGAATAAAGCTACAGGATAGTTAGGAGCGAAAGCTTTGGAGTCAGACATGGGTTGCAGTCTTTGCTCTGGACCCCACGGTGCTTAGGATCTGGGGCAAAGTCTCTTCATGCCTTTGAGCTTCCCCATCCTTATCTCTAGATTGAAGATAATAATGCACACCCATGCGTGAAGGAAAGGGTTAAAGGAGAAAATGCATAGAAAGTATTTCATACCGTGTCTGGCACATAGCAAGTGTCTAACTCTTGCCAGTTTCCTTATTTTTGTTAATTGAGGAAACTTACGCTTAAGTAGAATCCTGCTAATAGTGTTGAACCAGAGAAAGACAATATTCACATCATAAGGTGGTCTTTTTCTACAATTGTATGTGGCAGTAACTTGTCATCATTTAGGGCATGGTGATTCAGTTTGTAGCATAGTGTAGTGTTTTATAGAACATTTACTAAAAGCCAGAAGTAGTCCCTTATTACCATGTTTTTTCATTTATTTGCAAATTATTTAGGAAAATTATTATTTTTTAAATTTAGGATTTCCGATGCTTTGGGTGTTGAGGCGACATGTACATTTTGTCCGTGATCCTACAGCTAGAGTTGAGAGCAGAAGGACACTTCAAGGTATAAGAGATTCATAATTACCTCAATCCTAAAAGCTTAAAACTAGCAGTAGATAATTATATGTACTAAAGAGCAGTAATAATTAACAGGCTAGTAAACATGGAGGTTACATGCTACTAAAGAGACATTTCTTGAGAGGATCGTAGACAGGGTCACTGTGTCCTTTGACCTTCCTGAAACCTAAGGGCCTGATTCTCTCTTTCCTCCTTCTGTCTTTTCCCCCTCCCTCCC
>CM052814.1:13980016-14504699 GCA_028533885.1 Nasua narica
CCTTCCCCCCTCCCTCCCTCCTTCCCCCCTCCCTCCCTCCTTCCCCCCTCCCTCCCTCCCTCCCCCTCACTCCCTCCCTCCCCCCTCCTTTTCTTCCTTCCTTCCTTCCTTCCTTCCTTCCTTCCTTCCTTCCTTTTAGCTCTTATATATTATCTCAGCTATATAGCATTTTCTTTTCCTTTGTGAACCATAAAGGTTCAAGGAAGAGAAAAAAGAGGAACAGGAGACCCATGGTCTTTTCATGCTAGCTCTGATTTTATAAATGGAAAGTTTAAGAGGAGTCAGAAAAATCTGTTTTTCTTTCTCCTGCTATTGAATTGGAGAGGCACATCTGAGGTGACCTGCAGACCCCAGGGAAGCCTTGCTCAGTAACTATTTGTTGATTCATTGATTAAATGGCATGGAGAGAAGGGACATCAAGCACGGAGATTCCCTCAGTACTGAGAGCTTTGAAACTCCAAGCTGCCATGTGCCGTAGGATGGCTTCTCTGTGACCTTCCAACAACTAATCTCCTTTAAGAACTGAATCAAAGCGGTTAAGGGATTTTGTCACATGGATTTTTGCCTACAGTTGGGTTTTTGGCAGTTGCATGTAGAAGGCAATACATTCTTCACAAGGATATGAAATTTTTTTTCTGAAAGGAATGAAGACAAGGTGCCAACAGAGATCTCTAGAGAGGGACTCTTGTTTATCCATGGTACTGCTCAGGCAGGGACAGCTGCAAGGTGGATGACTTTCTCACACTTCCCAGCCAACCTTCTCCTTCACCACCCGTGTCTGATGGTCTGGTCAACAAGCTCACTCATGCAGCGGGCCCTTCTCCAGAATCTTCTCTTTCCAAGGGCAGAGAAAAAGCCTGTGATCGGAATTAATATTGTATGAGTGGCAAAAGACATCTGCTGTCTACTTCTAGGGACATCATAGAGTACAGAAGTTTGAGCTGGAAACTACTTATTTTAATGGGCAAACAACTTACTCAGAGTCACACAACCCATAAGTTGTGAAAACAGGAGTAGGACTTGGGATTTCTGATTCCCAAACAGTGCATTTCAGAGGGCTCTTGCCTTCTGGTGTACAGACTAGAAAGAAGAAAGCTTATATTATAGTGGGGAAAAAAATCTAGATTAGGAAATGATGAGTCTGTTCTAAAGGAGTTGCTCCAACGGGTACACTAATCCTTCAGTGATAATTTCAAAACCCTGTGATCTTTGGGAAAGACACTTAACCATTCCAAGCTATGGTTTCTTTCATTGTAAAACTGAGATTAAAATAACTGTCACGCTTGTATTTTAGGTTGTGTTGAGGATTCAGTATGATTACACGTGGATATTACCTTGTCTGATGCTTGACACAAGACAGATAGTGGGAAACATTATTGCCATTCCTCTTCCCTTTCCAAGGTCAGCGGTGGAGTCATGGATGGTAGAATTCTGGGAAAGGGCTTTTCCGGATGCACCTGGAATGGTGTAGCTCAGTGGTTTTCAACGTTTTCTTCTGCTGCAACACATACAGGAAACGAACGTGAAGCGTTTCCACCTGCCTGGCCCAGAGGGATTCATCAGTCGTGATAGGATTGCGGTGACCGTGGTGGTGGTGGCGGTGGTGACAAAGATGCTGGTGTTGGTGGGTGAGGTGCACATACCACGGGGGAGCCTGGGGTATGAGCAGCTCCTGAGGCTTTGGCTTGGACTGTGCTGCTGTCTATTTTACACTAGAGAGGAGATCAGAATGGTGGTGGGCAAGAGCCAGGCCATTTGAAGTGTAACTACACTCATTTCAATTAAAAAGAAAATAACCGGCAGCCTTTGGTATTTTATTCCTGGTAACAAATTCCTGGCAACATCCCAGTTGGTTTAGAAGATGCTGTCTTTCCTGGAGGAGCCTGACTTTGAAGGGTGCTTTACATCACAGCTCTGGAACTAGACTCCATGGGTTTGAATTTTGGATCAACCACTCATTAGCTGTGATGATCTAAGGAAATGAGTGAGCCACTTTTGTAAGTCTCTATCCCCTCATCTTAGATTGGAACAGTAATGGTACCCACTTGATAGGATTGTTAGGAGGATTAAATGGGTTCACACATATAAAGTACTAGAAAAAATGTCTGGCGCATAGTGCATGCTCAGTGCTAGCAATTTTTAGAGGTTTCTGTCTCCAAGCTATTTCACGGATAGTATCCTGTCTTAAGATTCTCTCCCCAAATGGCCATTATTAATGTTATCCATGGGGTCATTAGTGCAGAAAACTGATTTTTTTAGTTTTATCTAATAAAAGCTGCTCCTTATTGTGCACTCACCATGTAACCAGGCATTATGCCATATGTTTTCTGTGGCATCTTAATTGATCTAATTCCCCCATTACTCTTATGTGATAGTGTTACCTCCATCTTACAAATGAGAAAATTGAACTTCCAAGAGGGGATAGAACTTACCCAGGTCATGAGTGACAGAGCCAAGCCTCAAATGTGTAATCTTTCCTATGTATCTTCCCCACACAACCTCATTAACTTGGAGACAATTTGTAGAGGTGGTGGGAAAAGGTGTATTTTCTGGAATGAAAGAGAAATGATGAAATGGATTTACTCTAGCACACTCAAAAGATTCAAATCAGAAACAGAGAAGGTGATCATTGTAAAAAGCAACTTAATTTGCTTTTTTGTGCTTAATTAATTCATGATTACTCAATAATCAGGAAATATAGAAATAAAACTTAATTTTATCTTATGGACAGGAGAAGATGAGAGACAGAGGTGGGGAAGGATCATGAACACTGAGGAGGAGGTAGATGAAATAGAGGCAGAGACAGAGAGATAAAGACTGAAAGAATGAGGCAGAGGTATATGTTAGATGCCTCTCATTTAACAACTCAGGCAATCCTGGAGGTAGATGGTCTAGGACCATCAACCTGATTCTAGCCATTATTTTTTCCAAGACAACAAAACTGAAAATATTAGTTTGGGATTTGCCTTATGGTATTTTACCTTTAAATCCAGTGCACTCTTCTACTTCATCATGCTACCTTTGGAGGCACAGAGATTTATACAAAGCTATAGATAGATACATGGAAAGAAAGACATATGGGTTCATTGACATAAGGACAAGTCATGTTAGAACCATCTTTTTGCGTTTTGAGATAGTAACACTGAAGATTTTCTAAAGTCACCTGTGTTTTTGCAACTATAGGCATAAGTTAGATTAATCTACATATAGGAGGAGATCAGGTATTTAGTAAAATTTAATGCTTTTTATTTAAAAGTAGCTTTTACTTCTGTTACTGAATTGCTTTTCAAAAAGAAAATCTTTTGAGTTAAATAAATCACATTTTCTTCCCAATTTTACAGATGAAGAAATTGTGTTATGCAGAGATTCAATGATCTCCATAAAATCATAGCCACTTCTAGCAGATGTGAAAGCCATTCTCTGGTTTTGAGCATCCAGGAAAAGCTTCCTCTCTTTCCTGTGATGATCTCTTCTAATTGGTATGGTTATCACATAATCAACTTCTAAGAACTTGGGGACACGTGATAGAGGAGGGTCACACCGGGTACATAATGAGGACCTGCCTGGGAAGTGGAGTCAGAGGATGACTCTTTCATGAAGGTTTTGCTATTGCCTTTCAGCCTGGAATACCATCAGCTGATCTTTAAAGAATGGTGTTAGGGCTGTGGTTTACAATATTTCTGCCACCTAGGTCCCAGGCTGTGCACTGGAGAGAATCCTGTGCCTTCTTGTGCTTCAGCCTCCTGGGGTCCACCAGACGCTCCGGTGTCTTCCCCAGACAGTAGCCTGCTGCTCCCACATTATGTCCGACTGGCATTCTGTTTGTAGAGCAGATGGAGTTTCCTTTCGAGAGGTACTTCCCACTCTGCTTTTTTGTTTTGAGGATGTAGGTTTGGGTAAGCACAGGGGACCAGGAAGAGAGGGGAGATACTAAACAGGTGTGTGAGCAGTGAGATGCAGTCCAAGGAAAAAGGAGAGTGGGAAATCCTTGTAATTTCCAATTTGATGCCAAGCTGGACCACCTTCTTAAATCAGTTTAAGCAAAATCCTTGAGGTTAGGCCATGAGATGAAGACCCCACGGTCCTTCTTGGGGCAAAACAAACAAACAAACCTGCCCAATGACTCTTTTTCAGTATTTCAATGATGGAGGTAGAGAGGAAGGATTGAAAGGAAAAAAAGTGTGGGCTTTCCATCTTTGCCTTTAGAAGGTCATGGAACCATATGACCATTTTCGAGTGAAGATTCCTGAGAATAATTGTGCTTGTTGATGAATAGTTTTTTTTCTGACCGTGCTCACTGAAATCCCATGCAAAATGACTCCCTCTTTTTCTAAATTTAAGTACTTCTAATAATACATGATATTTGTGTAGTGAAAGTTTATGAAGTCACAAATTATCATCTCCCTTCTTTTATAGCTGAGTTAACTTAGTAAGAATAAGTGGCTTGTTCAGAGGAACAGTTTGCTAGAGAGGGAGCGAAGATGAGAAATTGGGCCTTCTCCGACCTCCAGATATGGATTGATTCTATCTCTTAGAGATTCCAGTCTTGTTAGAGAGCCGGTGCAGGGTAGGACTAAAGATGAGTGTGAAGAAAGTTACAAAGGGAAAAAACACCCTCAGAATGTTAGAAGAAATACTTACAATGTCTTGTTTTGTGTCTAGTGTGGTGTCTATGGCTAACGATGGTGCAAAGATTCTGATTTTGTCCTCCACTGAAAAGTGAGGGCAAGGGGAAGTACCCTTTGGAGTCTCTCCCTTGGAGGATGAGCAATGCCTCTCTCTACCTAGTCACCAGGCTTTCCTCTCTTCCTCCCGTCAGGCAAGAAGGTGGAAACATATCCTCTTGGTCTGTCAGAAGATGGAGTTGAGGCAGCTCTGAGTAAGAGAGAAATGACCTTGTACGTGCAAACTTTGTTCTCATGTTTACCTGTAGTCACACCCACTTTACTACGTAGAGAAGACGGTTTTGCACCGAGTCCCGTGCCTGTCTGTGTTTCCCTGTCTACTAGCTGTTCTCGACAGAACTGGTCTTCAGGTGATGTGTAGATGACAGAGGGTGAGTATCCACAGCCTTGGAAATACACCTGCTGCCCTTACTGTCTCATTGCAAAAGCGAAGGGATGGCTAAGCGATTATGAGGGTAGATGGTGCAACATTCCCTCTTCAAAGCGATGAATACCGTTAGGATAAAGTCATGTTGGTCTGATACTCAGTTAAAATATGAGTGTCAGTTTTTCCCCTTTGGAGTGAAACCTTGTAAGTCACATGGATATTAGAAGGTGAAGTTGGTGTGCGCTCTTTCTCATGTGAGCTCTATTTTATTAATAGCAGTTAAATAGGATCCTAATACAACTCTGAGTAGGAAGGTGAATTTCTTGGCTTGGCTTAATTCTAAGACCATGACAGAGAAGTTATGTATTTGATAATGGCTCCGAAATCTTCAAGTTGATCTGGCATTAGTCAGCATTTGACCATAGATTCCCGGTAGGAAGTCTGTTCGAGCTATTGCTAATGCTTCAAAAGTACTCTGTGTGACTGGCAGAGGAACAGACCGGTGTCATATAGATGTCAGCTTTTTGCCCTCAAACCATCATTAACCAGAAGCAGCTACCAGCTAATATTTCAACATTACTTTCAGAATGTCAAACTATTAGTCATCATATAGACAACAAATACGTTCCGTTAAAAGATGCCTGCTTAAAAGCAAAATGGGTCTTGGTCGACCTCAATGCTGTGTGTATGCTAGAGGTTTACTCTGTATTTCTCTCCATTGGATTATTTAATAATCATTTTAATTTGAGAAAAGTTTCACTTTAATACTCCTAGAAATTAGAGGAAAATATTGCCCACATTCATTTGCTGTGTTACACAGAGACAGTACCCAGGAAAGGTAAAAGATAAAAGATCAATTCTTATGGATCTCATAGTTCCAAGCTTTTGAGGCTGTATTTTGGAAACTTTGTAATTATTGTGGGTAATCTTGCAGAAAATTAAATGTGGGGTTTGCGTATGTGAAGAAGTTTGGACTCTTTTGCTCACCATAGCTCGTTAGTGCTTAGCATCTCGCCGTCCCTGTCAGGCTTCGGGTTGCACTCCACTGCTAGTAAAATGCTCTTTGTGGCATAAGTGAAATCCTCAGAGGGGGCACACCATTTTATGTTCGAGGCGTATTTTAGAGGCCAGTGGTTCTCAGCTAAGGACAGTTTAGCGCCCCGCCCCCAGGGACATTTGGCAAGGACATTTGGATTATTACTACTGGGAGAAAAGTTGCCATTGGCATCTATTGAGTAGACAACCATTCTATGTTCTATGCTGAACAAAGAATGCATCGGGGAGCTCCCCATACCACAAAGAATTATCCAACCTCAAAAGTCAGCGGTATTGAGAAGCCTTGGTCTAGATTTTTCCATATTTTATTTTTTGTTTATTTATTTGGCACAGAGAGAGAGATCACAAGTAGGCAGAGAGGCAGGCAGAGAGAGAAGGGAAGCAGGCTCCCTGCTGAGTAAAGAGCCCGATGCTTGATCCCAGGACCCTGAGATCACGACCTGAGCCGAAGGCAGAGGCTTTAACCCACTGAGCCGCCCAGGTGCCCCTAGATTCTTCCAAATTTTAAAGGGTAAAGGAGAAAGGAGGTAGCTTAATTCTTTTCAGATTTTTTAAGTGGTGGATTTTTTAAAATATATATAGTTTTTTTATTAACATACAATGTATTATTTGCCCCAGGGTACATGTCTGTGAATCATCAGGCTTACACATTTCACAGCACTTACCATAGCACATCCCCTCCCCAATGTCCATAACCCTACCCACCCCCCCCCACCTCCCAGAAAGTGGTGGATTTTTAAAATAAGTTTCCCCCATGGGATACAGAATCAATACGGCAAATGCAAACACATCACATATTTGCTTTAAAAAATATTTGGAGTGTAATATATGTGCTGTGGCCCAATTGCGCTACATATAACAATCACAGTTCCAACAATACTAATAGTTACGACTCCTATAGCGCTGTGTACTCAACGCCATCCAGAGTGTCTAGTGATTCAGTTACTCCTCAAAGAAACTGTACTGAAGAGGTACCCTGCCTGTGCCCTTCAGTACACAGACACTTCAGTACTTGAGTCTGTGGGAATAAGGTGAGCCCCTGGCAGGAAGCGTGAGGAACAGAGTATTGGCAGCACTGACAGCAGGATATCTGGAAAGAGGAAGGCTTTACTTTTCTAAACGCCCCTGGTTGCTCAAGCTTTTATTCTACGGTGCTATTATTGCAAAAGTGCTTCTCTGGGAAACTAGGATTGCCATCATAAAGCAGGTTTATATTTGCTTCTAGGGGGTGAAAAAGAAAAAAAAGGTTTTATAACTCTCTGCTTGCCGGTTTTGCACCGAGTCCCGTGCCTGTCTGTGTTTCCCTGTCTACTAGCTGTTCTCGACAGAACGGGTCTTCAGGTGACGTGTAAATGACAGCGGGGGGGTATCCACTGCAACACAGCCTTGGAAATACACCTGCTGCCCTTTCTAAGTTGCTGTCCTCTGTGTCTCTTTCCTCGAGTTTTCCAGGGATAGGAGGCTCTCCCTTTAAAATTTTACCGTCGAGTTTGTTAAGTGTGTGACTCCTGATTTTGGCTCAGGTCATGATCACAGAGTCCTGGGATTGAGACCCATGTCGGGCTCTGCACTCAGCGCAGTGTGGCCTTGAGATTCCTTCTCCCTCTTCCCCTCCCACTCATGCTGTCTCACTCTCTTTCTTCCTCTCTCTCTCTCAAATAAATAAATAAGTCTTCAAAAAAAATTTTTTTACCCTAAAACCTCTGTTTGAAAGAAAAATAGGTAAAATCTCTCTAAGCAAGCCTCATGGGAGATTCTCCAAGGACACATTGAACAATGGAATTTTCCCCGGAAATGCCACAGTGAAGGTCATATTCCCAGAGGGGTTTCTTGTGGGAATTGGGAATTGAGCTAGGTTTGCTGCTCTCACACCTACTGAGGTGTTTTGAGTCCAGAGCGTTAAGTTTGTCAAAGCTGACGCATTGTACCTTTGCCAAACTGGTCTGTTGTATGAAACCTCAGTTGCCATCAAAACCCGGAAAGGAAAACATCACAAATCACTAGAAACATATCAGCATTCTGAGCTGTAGGATTTATGGGGCACTAATGGATATCCTAGGCTGTTTATCTTCCTGTAGCAGTTGAAACACATCTGCCTTTTTCTTACTGTAAAAGGCCTTTCTGTCAAGGAGTTATAGGATCACTAAGCCTAGTAGTAGTGGTGTTGAGGAAAAAGGCACTCGGGTCCTTGTTTTCTTTTGTATCTTGTCGTCTTCCCCTTCTTGCCCCTTTCTCTTCCTCATTGAAAACCCAAAATGAACACAGTAAGGATATACTCACGTTTTGTGAGGTGGGGAGGATGTGTATAGAGACTGGCATAGATAGGTTACAAAGTATTCTAGAAGGAGGCCCAATTCACATATTCTTTACCTTCTGTTTCAAAGGATAGTCCTCATTCATTTTTTTCATAGCAGGCTTCTCTGAGTCTAAAGGCTGATTCCCACATCCAGTTCATATAGGTTATTTTGTTCATCAAGTTCCAGGGAAATGCCCCGAAAGAATGCTCCTGCTTTGGGGGACTTCTGATATTTTGCCCCAGTTAGCTTTAGCCCTTTCTTGAGCTCCTGGTCTTCTTGTCTTCTGTGGAGGAAAAATGCAGGTGAGTTACAACCACATCGAGAGGGACCGTAGCTCCTTTGAGAATTCTCCCTCACGCCTGCTGCCCTTACCCTCTGAGCTGGTTGTCCTCTGAGTCTCTTTCCTAGAGAGTTTTCAAGGGCTAGGAGGCTCTCCCTTTAAAATTTGGTTCCATTTGGTAGCTGCAGATTTGGGTTCTGTGCCTGGCTTTGCCACTTATTAACTTGTGACCTTGGATCAAATTACTTAACATTGCTCAGTTTCCATGACTGTAAAATGAAGCAAATTCTTAAATATATAGACACACAAGATTAAATGATGTAAAATATGCAAAGCCCAAAATTTAATGGGTAAAAGGTTTGCTGATTTCTGGGGTAATATGACTGGATATACTCCTGGAGTCTCGGGAGAATTGACTCTGTACTCAGCTTTATACAAAATGTAGCCCAGGGACTCCAAACTGAGAATCACCCCTGTACTCATTAACATGCAGATTCCAGGCCTCCCAGCCAGTGGTCCGAATGAGAGTCTCTAGAGGGTGGGATCCGGTACCTCATATTTTTAGAAACACCTCGTGTGACTCTCATACACTTCAGAATTGGAGGAGCACCGGGTTGGCTGACTACCTTCCCCGCTCTGGGATTCTCTGTCCCTCTGGCAGCAGTGTAGCTACATCTAGAGAATTCTAGGCTCTCTCCTTGCAGGTTCTTTTCATCCTAGTGGAGTCCGTCTTTGAGCCTGTGAACGCGCTCTCCTAGTTCATAAGCAGTCCTTTTGATGGTAGGCCCCACGTGGTTGGGTAACCTAAATAATGTGATAATGAGGACGGATCAAAGGTCACAAGATTGTTAACATGTGTGAGGAGATTGTAGGCTTAGCCTCTCAGGTGAGGGAAAGGTTAGCACACCAACTGTATCCACACTTCAAAGCCTGCGGATGGTTTGCTGCACTAACTTAATTATCTGTGCTATTGATATCTTTGACGAACATATCTATACCCCGGATCCAGTTACTTCACAGTGGGAGAGAGCGGGACGTGGCTTGTTGAGTTGCCAACTTCCTAAAATGCTTTTTAGAGTCAGCTGGGTTGCTTAGGCCTCTCTTGCTCTTGGATTAAATATAAAAATAACTATGTAAAGCATATCAACCCTCTTTTCCCTGTCTGCTGAAACTGCAATCTCCTGTGCTTTTTCTAGAACCCATTAAAGGAGGAGGAGGAGAGGAGGGGTAACAATATGTAAAACCCCAAAGCCCACATCAGATACTCTCCCAGAACGGATCCTGCTGTTGGATCTCGGCTGAGGGAGAAAAGAGCTGGTCACGTCAGTACCTACTAGTTCCTTTCTGATGGGTTAAGGGTTGAGGAAGTAGCGGGAGCCTTGCCCTTGCAGTTCTCCCTCATCTCCGTTAACTGCGTTAGCCTAGTTGCCATCTCCATCAGAAGCCTGGAGGGGAAAGAAATACAACCCAAATCAGGTGAGGTTTTCATTTCGGAGCCGTCAAAGTGCTTGACGTTAGGAAACATTTGAAACTAGAGACCGAAAGGAGGTATTCGTCTCTACCCCGTTCTTGCCGATGGCGACCGGCTTCACTGTTTGTCCCCGTTACCGCACAAACAGCAGCCCGGGCTTGCAGGTGTCCAAAGAGAAGGGCCTCCATCCCTGCCGCCCCCCTTTGCCTGGAGCTCTCGAGGATGGACATTCTCTGCCAGGTGTCGCTTTCTTTTTTCTTTTTTTTTTTTTTTTAACCGACTTACAAGGAGTGTTTTTGTGTTCCCGGACCTGAGTGGTGGGCATGATTTTTGGGGCAGTTGATCTGGGCTGACTTTTCTGCGAGTGCTGTGATACGAGATGTGGGGAGACAGGATTACCCCAAGCCCTCACTGCCCCCGAAACAGACTACAGTGCCCCGTTCTTCGACGCCAGAACGTGGCCCGCTGGTGAGAAGCTCCGATGCTTAATAGGCAGAGACCAGGGGAGAACTTTTCAGCTCTTCATCCTTTTCAGGCTCGTAAAGTCTCTCACACGGTATGCCACAGCTTTTGAAAACGCGGTCATTTTAATGATAAGAATGCTGTGGAGAGAGTGCCGGAGCGTCACGCAAAACCAGCTGCGGCATCCTGCGTGACATTCCAAATATTAATACAAATTGAATTAATTCACACGCCAGGGGTGTCTCGGGAATCCATTTTAAGTTGGCACTTAACTTGGGCTTGAGATTTCCCCGTGACTGCCCATGTTGAAAAATGTTTGCTAAACAAGGCAGGGCCGGGCTGCCCTCGATCTATAAATTTGCTCCGACTCATTCATTAACAACACTCGATTGTAACTAGAAGCAAGCGTCAGTTAGAAAGGAGATGGCCGTTCCCCGTCCTCTGTTAGCAGTGAGGTTGCTGCAAACATTATACCTGGCCTGTCGCTGCCAAGTTATTTTGGCGAGGGAGCAAGGGTTATTTAATGACATCATTTCTTAGTTTATTAAGGACTTACTCTGGGCTTTAAAAATATCTCTGGTGTGTAGATTCGGTGAAGAGGATGCTGATTCCTTGTATCTTGCATTACACTGAGTTTGTGGCTAGACTAAAGTAAGACTTCCTGTGCCTTTCTAGTTCTCCCCGGCCTTGTCTTTCTATTTCTGCACAGTGAATTTAATAAAGAAACTATCTTGGAGTAATAATTCCGACAAGCCCTGGACATTCCTTTGGGGGAAGGAGGACTGACCTTTTCCTGTTTTTAATAAAACCTTTGTGAATTTGGGCTTGCCTCTCTGCGGTCCAGCGTAACTGTCTTTTTATTCCATATTTAAGGGTGGGATAAGCCCACTTATTTCCTCTGAATTAGAAGCAGGAAAGCAGTCCTGGGGAAGATGCCTCTTGTAAGGTTTGTTTTACTCATGTCTGTTACATCTGGTACTTATTTACATGCGTGGAGCTACTTGGCTTTATGTTTTCTCTTTCTTGTTGTTAGATTTGGTTCTTTATTTGTGACTTAATGTTTCACCTCTTTCCGAAAGAACTGAGAAGTGGTGCTTTTATAATGTGGGGCTGAATTCTGCTCTGGTGATTGGCAGGCCGTTTTATCCTAACTGTGACACTGGCGAGTTTAAAAGCTTCATTTTTGTCTTAGTCTTGAACGAGGAGAATTTTACACATTATTACCTCCTGAAAATCCCACTGGATGGATAATTTGGAGTCGAAGAACTTGAGACCTTTTGGGGGAAGAAAGAACCAATCCATAGAATCTCTATGATTATTCTTTATGGTCACTGAAAATACTTAGCATACTGAATATGATAGCCTATCTGTGGAAGTTTGGTATATTTTAAAATAGAATAATGGGTATAAAATAATTATTTATAAGGGATGTCCTCCTTACAGTCTCAGAAAGACACCTGTAAATTTATTTTGATTTTTCAGGCATACTCAGAGACATTTATTCCCTTGTGTCTGTCTGTCTCTCTCTCTCTGGTGTTCAATCTCGTTTTGATTTTATAACTCAAAGTTGACTCTTTTCTCATGAGTTCTGGCATATTCCCTGAGAAAGAGAGTAATTTAGATGCTTAGAAGAGCAAATGCTCTGGAGAAGCTTAATTTAATGTATGGAACACAGTGAGCAAGTTTCTATAAAATCCCGGTAAACGGGCTTAGGGTACCTCCACCATGATCAGGGCGTTGGGCCGTCCCCCATCACTCACCCAAGACCACAGTGTCATGTCACGGTTTATCTTGCGTTGTTTTCCTTCAGCAATCTCAGCTTAATTATACACATATGAAAATCAAGTAAATGATGGAGACATTAAGAAGTTCAGAGGAAAGGGGAAATCACTGGACTCATAAAAACCTTTAAGTGGATCTACGTTATCTTCCAAATTAAATATAACTCTGCAAAGACTTTTGTTGACCTTCACAGTATGACCTCAATCATCATTTCCTAGCATTCTTTTCTACTTCAACCATATGTTTTCTGATGCCTTCTCAGTAGGAGATTGGATGGCAGTGAGAGACACAGTTTTTTAAAAAAATATTTTTATTGTAAATAAAACACAAATAGAAAAACTATATGAATCAAATGAAGGTCCTGATTAAGTATTGCATATTTATTTATTGCATAAAAATTGTATAAAATCTTATGTGTGTGTGCGTGTATGTATGTATAGGAAAATTGTGTATGTATTGTTTGCTAGCCTGGACAAAAATTAGAATTTTGCCACCCTTAAGCCTCACCCAGTCACAGCCTTTTGTACCCCCCATAAGTAATCATCATCCTATTATAATAATCATTTCATTATATTTTTAGAAATATACCCATCACCCAGTGTGCATCCCCAAATGCTATAGTTTAGTCTCGCCCATTTAAAAAAAAATGGATATGCCTTGTAAATCTCTTTTACTTTGTAAGTTCCTCCTTAATCCCTTTTATCTCCTTACAGTTTATTGAGGAACCTGGGCCACTTGACCTGTAGACTTTCCCTGAGCCTGAGTTTTACTGACTACCTACTCAGAGGGTACTCTAACACTTTTTCCTGTCCCACATTTTCTGCAAATGGGCAGGTGGATCCAGAGACTGGATTACACTCAGGTTTGATTCCTTTTTCAAGATTGCACATGGTGGCTGGGAAAGCAGTTCTTACTGAAGCTCATATTGTCCCACTTGAACCAGCGAGGACCTCTTCAAGTTGGATCTTGAGTCCTTATGTCATTACCTAAGAAGCCTTTGATAACTTCCCTACTGTCTGATAATACAGGAATTTCCAGGTTCCTCTTGTATATTTCCTGTCCCAGATGTGGAATCAGCCATTTTCCCAAGAAGCCCTCATTTCTTTAGGTAAGAATTGTTATTCCAAGACTACAGTCTGGGTACTAGGGATGCTCATTGCTGCCAGGTTGTTCATTGCTTCTTAACCCTTTGTGGAGGACAGAATTGGGGTTTGATTGATTGATTGATCAATCGATCTATCCATCCATCCAACTACCTACCTGTTTATCAAATATAGGTACCTATATTTTGAGTACATCTATATTTTATTAAATATTTTATGAATTGATGAGTTCATATTGATATTCTGATTCAGATTTGAGGTTACAGAGTTTTATATAACCTCATTATTTAACCTCATTATATATATTACATTTATATAACCTTCATTACATTAATATATCCTCCCTTGCCCAAGAATCTTGATTGACATGGATACAGGGGATAACAGAATTAGAACAGCTCATAGTTACCCACTTGTTTTAAACCATGTTAGCCACGTACTAGTCTCAGGGGAGCAATAATACTAGTACCAATGCAGTTATTGAAAACATTAAAACTTTTTTTGCATATAGTCCCACCCCCCAGTCCTTCCCTCATTTAAAAATAGTTGTGCTGCATGTAACTTGTCAGAACATATAGCCATTAGGTACTCTGCTTCTCTACCTCTTAGCATACTTTCAGTCTTAATTTCACAGGCAACTATATATTTTAATATTCACCACTGTCTTTACATTGATAGTCTCTAATTGTTTTGATTGCCTGAAGCTCATTCTCTAGTATGTTCTTTAGAAAAAACTCTTGGGAACAATACTCTTTCAGTTGTGGCCTATATCCATAACAGTTTGTTTGAACCCTTTATACTTGCAAGTCAGTTTTGCTGGATATAAAATTATTTTCTTTCCTCTAGGATATCAAATAGGCAACTTAATTTTATTCTTTCTAAAGCTATGCTTTAGAAGAAGCTGACAATAATTTAATTTTCTTTACACTGTAAGTCATGTACTCACAGGGTTTTATTAGAACATGAGTCAGTATTGGTTTTTGGGGGATTAGTATTGTCAGGTACATGGTATAATTATTCAGTGTCATTTCAAGCTTTTTTTAAAAATTTCAGGAAATTTTCTTGAATTATAGTCATTAGTATTCATTATATTCACTTGCTTTGATTTCTTCTTCAAAATCTCTTTTAATCCATATGCTCAATTCCTTTGCTTATCTTTACTATTTGTTTTTCAAACCTTTTTTATCTCTTTCATTTCTTTTTTATTTTTTTACCTTCCCTCCTTTTTACTTTTTATATTTATTAAGGAATTACTTATTGTGTTTATTTGTTCCTAGTTTAGTTGGCATTTATGAAGTTACTTTTTTTCCTTTTATTTCTAATTCTTTTCTGAGCCCTGTCACCATACTCATAAATTCTTCTAATCTGACCAAGGTGTTCTTTTATATTTTATATCATTTCTTAATGTCTTTAAGCTTCTTTTGAAATGACAGGTTATAGTTTTGATCCGTTTTATGAGAATGTCTCTCCAGCATGCTTTTGTTGTCTCTAGGGATGTTTTCCTGTTCCTTATTCTTTCTTGTAATTATAATAACTTTGTATGGGATTTGACCTTGATACTTTTCCATCGTTCATTTTTATGTGAAATTAATTTTCCTGACCTTTTAGAATGAGGTATAGGTTCAGGAAACAGAGCTTTCCTTTTCTGTGTGTGTGTGTGTGTATGTGTGTGTGTGTGTCATGTCGTATACAAAAATATGGTAGATTCTTTCTGGCTGCTTTCCTCATTGCCGCTTTGATCTTCTCTTTCTTTCAGATCTTTTATTCCATACAGCTCAACGTTGATGGCACTTTCTCATTAGTGGGAGCAACTCTGGAAGGGAACCCTGGTGGCTTAACAGGGTTGTAGCAATTAAACTATTCTATTTCTTTCAGTCCTACTTAGCATGGATGGGCCGCTTGCATTGAGGTGTTAAAAAGGACAAAACCCCTCCCAGTTATAGCGATTGTTTCAAATGGGCCCACTGAGCTCTGCAGTGAGTATTGTTGGCTGTTTTATGGTTCTCCTGCTCTTAGGTCCATGAGTTGCCACTCCATTATTTCCTCCTTCCTCCCATTCAGATGCTGATTCCATGTAGAATTTGTGACTATTGGTGGTTTGCCCAATCAACTGGTTTGGGATTCTTGAGGGAATTTTGTCTCCTATATGGTTTTAAAAGTTGTCCAAGAGTTTTGGGTTTTGTTGTCTAGTCGTTCCATTTTTATCTTGTTCAAAGGATTAAGAAACTGCAATGCCATTGCCCCCAACATGCTTCTTTGTCTCCCTTCATGGTCCTTTAAGCAGAGCCCTATCTGATTAGTGGCATGTGTTGGAGAAACAGCAGTCCAGCAAAAGGAAAGCAGCCTGGCTCTCCAGGAAGGCCTTCTTCTGTATAAGATGACTATCCCCAGTAGGGTGTAACCCACGAACACAATTTCAGTGGCACCATATTCTTCTAGCCAACTCAGCTAGTCAGTTCAGAAATGGAAAAAAGATTTGCATTGTTTTGTTTAGGTATAAATTCAGCTTTTCTTTCCTTCAATGAAGATGAGTTTCTATTTATATTTAGACTTCTTCCAAAAACGAACACATGATGACCCATAAAAATAACCACGATAATAAGAGATAAAACACAATTAATAATATTTGGTGGAGGGCATTAGTCAACGTAGACTACCTGCTGAAAAAACATCCTATACACCTCGGTGTCTTAAATTATTTCTCATTTATGCTACACCTGACTTGGATTGGAGGGTGGGGTGAGTAGGACGCTCTGCTCTGCATTGTTATTCAGGGCCCCGGGGCCATCCCCAATGGCCTCAGAGTCTGAATCATTGGAAGCAAGAGGTCAGAGAGTATCCCAGGGGAGGATTTTAGGGAATGGTGGTGTCATACATCATTTCTACCCATATACCACTGGCCAGAGTTCAGGCATGTAAAGCTATTTGACAGCAAGGGGATATGAAAAAGATAATATATCTGTGTACCCAGAAAGGAAAGGAAATGGGGTTTGGTGAGCCCAGCATCTGCTGTGGTGAAGAAATGGGAAAAGAGATTCAGAATAGTTTACCAGGATAGAGAGGGCATTTCAGCCAGAAGACAATCGTATGAAGACTTGGATGTAGGAAAGTGTATGTTGGCTTTGGAAAACCGAGAGAATGTTGGTATGGTTGGCGTACTGGATGATGTCAGAAAAGGAGGCCATGGTGGTCTCATCAGAGTGGGCTTGTGTATTAGCTAAGGTTTCTATCCCTTCTCGTGCATGAAGAAAAGGGCTGTCTGTGGTTTGTAAGCAGGGGAATGCCATAATCCAATGTGTGTTTTAGAAAGATCATTCTGGCCCCTAGCTATTACCAGCAACGTCTCTAAAATTATAGAAGAAACCTCTTCCAAAGCTTTCTTGATCATGCACCTAGTTCTGCAAACCCAGGAAAAACTAAATTCACCTCTACCTGCGCCCATCTAAATCATGCTTACTTGGTAGGCTTCCGTTAATGGGCTACAATCACAACCAGAGTCTGCAGTGAGTTCTATAAATTCAGTCTGGAAATGTAATTTCGGATCTCACAGGGCCTGTGTTGTTTCAGTGATATTATAATCAATGACTAGAGCTCCCTTTGAAGCTCATAAAGTGACCTCTTTTGACATTGATTTCTCATCTGTTTTTTTCTCTGACCTTTCTTCACCTCCTATGTCTCTTTATTTGCT
This sequence comes from Nasua narica, assembly GCA_028533885.1. Classification (NCBI taxonomy): domain Eukaryota; kingdom Metazoa; phylum Chordata; class Mammalia; order Carnivora; family Procyonidae; genus Nasua; species Nasua narica. Next base: position 13,997,208 of record CM052814.1, read on the forward strand.
AAGGCATAGTATTTTATTGCCAGGCACCCTTATAATAACCACAGTAGCCATACATTTAGCTTTGTTCTGGTCATTACAACCTAAATAGACACTGTTGTGGCAAGATCTAGTCCTAGGAACTGGTGTTGCAGCACTCTCTGAGGGAGACTGTTTTTCTTCCATTGGAAGATACCAGAGCTTGCTGTCGAGTTGTCTTTGCTTCGACTGGAGTTTAGGCGGATGACCACGTGCATTTTGTCCTTTCATTTGAGCTCCAGACTGAGAACACCTCAGAAATTATCCCAAGTGTGGTATCAAACCTAACATGGTCATTTCCAAGATATTTGCATGTTTTGCTGAAAGCCCGTAGGAGATTAAATAGGAAAGCAAATGAAATGTGCATCTTCCTTAGAGAAGTGTGCGGTTTGCCTGGCATTTATGCTTCTCCCAGTGTGACCTTTAGAAGAGAATATGATCGATAGCCTATTGGATCGTCTCGAGTCTGGCTGTCAAGGTTGAGGAGGGGGAAGTTGAGGGATTTGGATGGAAAGCACCTGAAATGGCTAAGTGCAACTTTAGTAGAAAAAGGCTCATGTTTTTTCAGTAGTTTCCAGAAGGTTCCTAAGCACCTGATGTATGATGGGCCTTTGCATTTTGGGCATCTGCTATCTTTGCCTAGCTCAACATTCCAGTGAGGTTTTTTTTTTTTCAGAGCTCAAAACTGAACATGTCAGCAGTGAGCAGCCACCCAGCTTTGTAAAGAATGCCACGGCTGACAACTTCACAGCTGCTGAGGAATCGGCTGAGCCTTTCTTGTAAAGCAGTACCATACACAAGAGCCTTTGTGCCATGGGGACCCACCATGGAGTTTCCAAATGCCCTAACTCCTGGAAAAATGTGCCAACCCCTCCTTACCATGTTGCCCCAATCTCTGGTGATAATACCCATGACTGTAGCCAGTCCTTTGGTAGCTCCCGGAAGAACACAAAAAGTCAGAGTGAAAAAACAAAACAGAACAAAAACAACCACCATATTTTAGGAATAAGGCCCTTAGTTTATTTATCACATCACATCACTTAAATTGTTTGGAACCAAAGAAATAAGTTCAGGAACACATAGAAGCGTTCTGTTTTAATATTCTTGAATAATTCTGTAGAAGTCTAATGACTAGAACAAGAATCGCACAATTTTTCTACAGCATTTTGAGTTTTTTTTGGCTTTTTTTGCCACTGCTTTGAGACGTGTAATTTTGCTCTGATTGAGGAAGGATGAGTGAGGGAAGATGAAAGAAAAGGATCTCTTGTTCTCCATGTTCATCTCCAGGTGGCCTGTTTTCATCAAAAGTCCCATAATATGCAAGCACCGTCTCAGTGCTTAAGGGTGATTAGTCCATGGATTCTGGCTGGAAGACATGGGATTCCTGAACCAACTGCCCGAAAATGCCTCTGAGAAACCATTTAAGGAATGCCCTGCTGGAGTTAACTTTCACAGTCAACCAGATTATGGCCCTCATTTTGCCCCACATCCATAACCAACTGTCCTTTTCTCCAATGGCTTATTTGGTCATTGACTACCAGTTATCCCTTAGGGAGTCTAGAAACATTCCATCAAGTCAAGGGGAGCTTATGGTTTGTTTGAAGGGCTCTTGGATATTTTGTTAGAGATGTTCTGAACATACAGATCTCTGTTAGGTCATTTTAGAAAGGTGGGAGTCAGACAGTGATGTACCGTGTATGTAATATATGGTTAATACTCCTCTTGTAACAAGGAATTCATTTGGAATAATTTACAAGTGGAGGGTCCCTTGATGTTGATGCATTCAGTCACTATGAAACTTGTCCCAGTGTCTGTTTCATGATTGTCCCAGTGTCTTTGGATATGTGCGGATTACGTTCTCACCAGATCTGAAATTTGATCTGTTTTAAATCACCCCAATGGGTCCTGTGACACTTCTTCAAACATTGCATAAATGCTTTCTCTATAGTTTTTAAAATTCATTCTCAAAATCCAAAGTATATTTCCATTTTATATTCTTATGTATTCTTATGAGTCCAGGAAGCAGGCCTTCCTATACACCTTGAAACGATTCTAACGGGGGACTTTCTTCAAAATGCTTTCCCTGCTCTTGCCTTTGTTCTTTCTACAGAACTTTTGAGTATTTTGTAAATGGGAAACAGGACTCCTGATGGGTTAAGTGGCTTTTGCAGAATGCCCCTTAGCTGTTTAAAAGCACGGTCAGTATGTGACCCGGCTGTCTTGTCTCTTAGGTCAAGTCCTAGCCCATGTGGCTGAGTTTTTCTCTGGCACCTCAATCCCGAAAATGGCACAGCATCTGTCTCAGAAACCTAAGTAAATGATGGCCTGCGCCGGTGGGCATGCGCTCACTCCTAATCACTGCCCTTTTAATTTGAGGCTCTAACAGATGGAAAATGATTTGGATGTTGCAGTAACAGCAAAAATAATGTTGGCTTTCTCTCAGCTTTCGCCTGGAGAAGCCCAAGAAGCCTGTTCTTTATAATTAGAAGGTTCATGTGAACTTGAACACTAGCACAGAGTTAGCCATTGTAAGCATGAACTGATTCACCTTTGAGAAGTGACAGGGAAAGAATCAGCCTGAGGTTGCCTGGAGCTTTCTTCAGGATAAGACCTGAAGGGGAAACCCTCATTGGTTCAAGCCAAGAATTCTCAAATGACCCAGTCTTACCTACTCCCCCGCCCCCCCATTATCCACGTCTTTCTCTCTTGTCTCAGAACCACCCGAGGACTTAGAACTGCTGACTTCAGCTCGTTGGCCAGCATGTCGGGCTTAGATCCTGGATGGGAAATAAGGAGGAAAAAGTCTTTCACAAAACCTTCCTTCCAAAATTTCATTTTTTCCTCTTTGTCAGACTCTATGTGCACCTTAAAAAAATGTCTCTGTCCGTTCTGTTCATAATTCTTCCCCGCACCTGGGTACTTACACCTGACGGCCAAAGCAATGTTCCTGGACCAGAGCTGCCATTTTAAAGGCACTATTTTTATCATTTGTAGCCCTAGAAAGGTCTTTTAAAAGTATATGCAGGCACTCAGGTCCTAGTGACACAGAGAGTTAGGCCAGATTTCCTGATTGTTGGCTTAGTGACTGATTCACTTTCGTTCCCATTTGCTGTGACTATTTATAAACAAGCATGTTGAGGAAAAGACAGATGATAACCGAGCAGGGGAGATGTGACTACTGGATCTACACCTCTGAGCAGTGCTTTGCCTTAATCTCCTCCTCCTGCCCTAAACATCCTGCTTTCCCAACCAGAAGGCTATTTGAGAGTGTTGGGTTTTGGAGGTTGCCATTCCTTCCACTGATCCACAATCATCAGCTTCTCCGTGAGTTTTTTTCAAGCAGGAGGAGATTCTTGGCCTTCCTGGCAGCAACCTCCAGATGAGGAATCATTCACATACAGAATGTCTGACCCCCATTTGTTATGCAAACTTGAGTTGTCCCCTACTGACCTATGACCTTAGATGATAAAGTTGCACAGGTTATCTGGCCTGTCCCATCTAATAGACAATAATGTAGTTCTGCTGGGGAAGGGCTATATTTTATCAAGATCTTTCTCATGTGTAACCTAATTTTTGTTGGACCACATCTAGTTTTACTACATCAGCAACTTCGCTGGGCCAAAAAATCCATTTATTAAGTTGTGTTGCCAGAAGTTCTTTTCCACCACCGTGGCTCGCATATCTTGGCATGTCACTGTAGATGATCCTCGGGGTCCAGGTCAGAGGATCACATAGGTAAGATTGCCTTCTAATATGGTTCTTTGACATCTTGGTTATTAAATTCCCTTGAATGGGGTTCAAGCACATCTAACTTACAGTGAAGTTTGCTCCATGTGGATAATGCCATAAATCTTCTGATGGAAGTTTTCTTATATTTCTGCTATTGGTAGATTTACTTACTCTGCTTATCCAGAATGATGCCACCTCTTTCCTGGAGCATATGGTCTGCACAAGCTGGAGCAGAGAAGACCAGCTTTCACTTCTCTTTTTGCCCCATTCTGCCTTCCTTTCTTTTCATGTGGCCTCTGTCTTCTGGTTGTCAGAATAGCTCCTGTTGACTTCTCATGAGTGTCACTGGCTGATCTTCCTGGATTGGAACCCACTCTAGTGCAGCCTTTGGCTTGAGGAGAAGGTACTTGGATTTCAGGCTGTAGCCAGGGACCGTGGAATTGGGGGCAGGGCAGTGGACCGTGGGGAGATCATGAATGCCCTACACGGGCATCTCTGTATCTTCTTGATGGGGCCATTGGGCCAGTTATATTCTTTCCTTTTTCTTTCCACGTTCTGTTAACTGTCTTTATCACCTGCTTAAGAGAGATTCAGCATGAGAGTTTTCCCACTATGGGAAAAGTATTTCTACTTTTCTCTAAGAAGCCTTACCAACTTTAGTTATTCTCTATTTTTTGAAGAGATATGATTCTTGGTTCTGTGAATCTCATGAGTCAGCATCTACCTAGTGCTTTCTTGAAGGTACTGATTCTCTGAGACAGAAGCAAGTGTTCTAGGTAGAAAGGTTTAGGAAACGGTGCATGTTTCTTCCTACTTTTTGGAGATCTACAATGGCATCATAAAGGCTCTGGGAATTCCTGAAGTCATGAAATTAGTTTTTTTTATGTAGTCTAGAATTTTCCAGGGATAAAAATTCAGAGGACGTTTGCTTGAAGAAAAAATAAATTCTGACTTAAAGGATGAATAGGATTTGGAGTGGGGGAGGGACTTTGGTGGTAATAATATAAGCTGAGAGTATGCAAGTTAAAGAAATTCTGAAGACCATTATTATGATTGGAGAATAGGGCACTGAAGGGGAGCTGGATGAAGCAGGAGGTGGTGGTGGAGAGCATAGAAGGGACTGATAGGAAGGGCTTATTGGCCATCGTAAGGATTTTGATCTATATCCAATGGGCAGAAGAAAACCTTGGAAGGGTTTTCATAATCCGCATGGCTTAATTAGATACCCATTGTCAGAACACCATTTTGGCTACAACTTGATAGCAGATAGCAGGAGGGACAGTATGTGTTGCAGGGGGAAAATTTACTTACACTAGAAGCTTCTATTCTTAGTGAGTAGCAGGGGAAATACTTTATATCCTAATCTCTTCCAGTTTTAAATTATTTTCTTTCATTTAAAATAGTCCCTTCCAGGTAAGTGCTCAGTCAGAGTTATCCACCCCATCTCCTTCTCCCCACGATGGCCTGGTGGAATGGGAGAGCGTCCAGTGCCTGGTATTTGCATATGGGTCTCGCTTGAGGTGACTTTCTGGGTTCTTAACTACTGTCCTCTGTAGGAGTCGTAGCTCATTGTATGCCTGGTCACTGCTGACTCTCTGCCGGATGAACTCACTGTTGTATTTCAGCTCTGTTAGGGCCTGAGTCCTCTTCACTGCCTCTTTTGCCCTGAGCTCTCTCTGGCATTATGGCATCGTGACTGAGGTCTAGCTCTATGTTCCATCTAGACTCCAGTATGGTACCCACCACCTCCCAACCCTGGATCCTGGTAGGCTCCCTAGCCAGCACCATCTATGGCTGCCCATGTCCCTCCCCAGAAATCATTGGATCTTCTGTACTTCCATACTACACTGAAGCCAAGGAAACAACTAGGTCACTAGACTTGGTCTTCCTCTCTGCTTACCCATGTTTCCCTCAACTTACAGTCTGCTGGGTTGCTCCAGGTTGGGAGTTGGGGAGCACCTGGCAAGATGGTCCTAAACAGGAAGCAGAGAACAACTCTTTAAATACCTATGTGCTCCAGCACTTCATTCCAGAGAAGTGAGTCAAGACACATATTTCATGGTCTCTGCTACTGCTCTCTCTGCCTCTGGTCTTCTTCCTCGATAATTTGGGCTGGAAAGGTTGGCTAAATTTTTTCTCTCTTTCTTGGCCTGAAGTCAAACACAAAACTTTAGTATACAAGCCAAAGAGCTTGCTATGGAATTGAGAATTCCCTTTCTTGCACTCTCCAAGGCTTAACTTTTGAGTCTTCTATCTACAGAGGTCATGCAAATCAGCTTTCAGATTCAAAGCTAAGAAGTGTTCTCTTCTTACTTGGTCATTTCCATCTCCTTCTCCCACTGGGACAGTTATCTTCATGCTCACCTGTGGAAGTGGATAGGTGCAAAGGATGATGATTTATTATTTCCAAAATACTCTCCCTGTTAAAAGTTGGAACAAGATCTCCTGAGAGATATTTATAACTTGGACTTGGGTGATGACAATAGAGACGGAGAGAAATTAATGAATTAGAAAAATATCTAGATGTTAGGATTGATGGTACTTGGTGCTTGAAATAAGGTGAATTGATCAAATGTGAGAATCTCAAGGTTTCTGGTTTGTGTGGATGGATGGCAATGCCACTTTCTAAGATGCAGAACATTGGAAAAATGTTCTAGGGACTGGACCATTTTTGGATGTGTTGCATTTAAAGTTTTTGTGAGGCATCCAAGTAGAGAGTAGTAGTAGAATGTACACATTTATAGCTCAGATATGAATATTTCTAAAGGAAATCACATCCTAATTGTACGATTGGTGGGTAAGTAGGAAATTAGAGGAGTGATAACTAGATTAACCAAATGGTAGAGAGTTTGATGCAACATCACACTGTAGGCAAAGGCTTACCAATGAGACCAGATGATGAATAAGTGTATTGATTGATACTCTCTCTCCATGCCACATCCCATGGCTCACCACTCTGCCTCCTCTTTGAAAGACACAACCTTCATTTACATAAATTAATATATTCAGTCAGTTTAGAGCAAATCTTGTCAACTAGGGATTAATTTTGTCTCTTTCCAACGATGTTGCATATCTCTCTCTTCTGATCCCATTTTGTATTGCTCTTAAGATTTTACTCTGAAAATTCTATTTTACTTCTGTTTTTACTGTATTCCCACAACTCTTGCACAAATGTTGCTGAATGATGAGGCTAGAAATGTAAGTAGTAGCTAAATAAGCAGAAAATGTTTGGACTTTATTAAAGGAGGGTAATGGTGAGCCATTGAAGGGTTTTAAGCTGAGGAGCCAGTGACATATTGTGGGTGTGCTTGTCTAGCATTACTTCCTTGATCTAGTGCTGGCAAGTTGATTCATGCAGTCGATTCAAAACCTATGTATTGATCATCTCTTTTGTATTAGCTACTCTGCTGGATGCTATGTGGATATAAAATTAAAAGGTAAAAAGAAAACAACCCTCAAATTATTATGCTAATATCCATTTGGGATATAAGTAGAAAAAGTTAGCACTACTTTTGTATTTGATTTGTAAAAGAATGCACAGCACAGGATGTCAGTGGTTCCTGATGTAACTCCTTTCAGTGAAGACGTGCTTTAACCCTTTCAGATCACAACAAGCTCCATAAACATTATCGTTTCCACCACTGGAAATGCTAGCCTTGTGTGTTTAGTTCGCTATTTAGCAGAATTATTTTATTTTTCTTTAGATCCGTAATAGAAAAGTATCTCAGTATATACCAACTGTATATTTTAATTTTATTTTTAAAGACAGAAAAGCGAAGAGTCAAACAGACATAAGATGTTTGGGTGAAAATTCTATATTTCGAAAGGATCAGGCAGGATATAGGAGAGTGTACCTCTGAGGGATTCTTTCAGGATTGGGTTTTAACATCTCTGGCTGGTTGGGTGAAAATTGTTTTGAAGATGTATTACATTCCCTGATCAAATGGAAAAAAAAAATGACACCTGCCATCGTATCTAGGAAACACCCAACTAACATGGCCAAGAGCCACACACTCCTTCCCACGTGGCCTTGTTGTGAAAGCCTTCCAATATCCCATCCTTGGCAACTGGGGCAATCTCGTGCCTCCTCACAGAGACCGGCCGTCTCGAAAGACTAGGGAAAGCTCTATACTTGCCATTATTTTCCTTTGGAAGTTCCCAAGTGTGGTTAATGGGTGATCTTTTCTTTCTAATATTTAACCTAGCACTTCTCCCTTTTCTGCCAGTTTTAAGACCTGAGTCAACTTTGTAGAAGCTTGCACTCCAAATATATTAGTCGGGAGGTTTTGCTGGAACAGTGTTATGCTAAAGATGCCTACCAGAGGCCCTTCAGGGTCGTGTCAATAGTTTCCTGGGTTTCGAATGTCCTCTAACCTGGTATTATGTTGCCTTCCCCCCCCCCCCAGTTCTGCAGGGGTTAATTTTCTTTGTTGCTGTTAGTGTTTGATGTGAATCCTCCTATATTAATGTGGTTTTTGAAATGAAAAATCCGTACATGCACAAAGAGTGCCTTGGATAGTTTTGCATTTGCAAATAAAGCCCTAACAAATGCTCATTTAAAAAATATATTTTCCCAGCTGAGCACATTAAGGCTATATGCTGCATCTTTGTATTCACTTCAATAAACCAGGTGTGCTTTTGGAGATTAGCTATTTTTTATAAAGAATGATTTTGAAATAAATGACAATGGGCTCATTTCTCTTTATGCTGAGGATAACATTAAAGGAAAACTGCCGTGATTAGTTTTAATATCTCAGATAGCTTAATGAGTACTTACTAAAAATGTGTGTGAGTGTGTGTGTGTGTGTGTGTGAGCACACAAACACAGAAGGTAGATATATGTGTACACATGTGCCTGAATAATTTTCCAACATGTTAAGTAATACCTGTCAGGGATTTTAATAACCCAGTGCCAGTGAATTATTCTGGTGGCTGTTTTGGTGAGGCTTTCAGCAGGAAGTCCATTTTCCCATGGAGCTGGGGTTTTTTGTTTTGTTTTGTTTTTGTTTTTTTAAAAGTGCCAGTCAGAAAATATGAAAATGGCCTGGACTTTTATGTGTCAATTATAGTCAATTATTCTATGCCTCTTTATAAGTTATCTGGAGTTCTTTTGTACCTTATGTCTCGTCTGTATTATGAGCTGGAGGTCAGAAGAGGGATTTGGGGTATATGGGTTAGGTTTGGAATAGTGAGTATGTGGAATATAGTAGGAATGAATAAGAGGTGGATTGAAGGTATTCAGGAAGGGGCCACATGATTTTGTATAGAATGAACTTGGAGTGAGATGCGACTTAGTCATTTCACAGATCTTTCTAGGATAGTCCTGTAGTTACTGAATAGAATTGCGTGCATGCGGATGGTGGGAGGGGCCCCATGGTTGAAAAGTTAGGTGAACCAGAGAGCCTGGTATCAGCAGGGCTCCTATTCAAGAGGCTAATCACAGAAGCCAATCTGGGTAGGGATTCCCATGCAGCCAAAGGGGAAGTGGCCAGCAGGCAGAATGATTTCAGAAGGATCTATTGGTCATCCTGTGGAGGGGGCAGGAAATGTTTTGAGCTTCTGCATTTCAAGGTCTGCGACCCAGTTCCACTGAGAGGTGATGATTGCTTTATTCGGAGAATTGACTGAGTCTTGTCTTAAAGACAGATTATCCAAGGTGCAACAGTCGAAGGGTCCGTAGTTGGTTTCTTCCTCCTTTTTCTTGCCTTTGGCTATGTAAATGTTACTGGCACCCTTTCTAGAAATTGAAGAGAGAAAGGTAAAATTTAATTTTGGTGGCTGTTTTTTGTTGTGGTGGTGGTGGTGGTTCAGAACTCTGGGTGATAGTGTGAGTGAAAGGATGAGATTGCTGTTGCTGATACGCATGTGGATGAATATCTGGAAAGATTATTATCCCTATTTTCTGCAACCCCAGACAATTGATCTCTAGCTCTCCACTTTGAGTTCTTAGTTTTTGTCTTGTTCGCATAGGAGCACAATCTATATAAAGAACATTAGCGCTTTGTCTCTAGAAATATGACTTCAACTATCATCTATGTGTGTTTTTAAGAGTCAGGATGTGGGTGCAAATAAACCTAATTCTTCTGCCTCTTATCCTGAGAAGGTGGCTCAATACGAGAGTAATGAAAATAAAGACAAAAATGGCTAAATTTAAAACTCTGGTTTAAGATAATGGCTCTTTAATAAAACTGTGGAGGAACACTGTTGTCACGAGATTTTTTATTGGCTCTCGTAAGACTGAAAAGGGTCAACAGTGATGTGCTTCATTTCAGGAAGTACGGCTGAGAATTTTGATTAAGTAGAGATAAGTTATGTAATATTCATTTACTATGGATAGATTTTGAAGATGACACAGACTTTTCAGGTGGAGCCTGGTGATTTTATATTGTTTGTGTAAATGGAAGAGAGAGAGAGCCTTCCTCTCTCTGCAGCCAAACCCAACTTCCTTCTTTCCATTTATGGAAAGTGTCTTTGGGGCCCAATTTAGCTGCAGCCAGTGAGTGTGTTCACTTTGCTGTGTCCAGGAGTGGAAACTGCAGTGATTGTCCCGGAGATGCACAAAGCGTCGTCTTTGCTGAGTTTTCTAATGGATGTTGGGGCTTGAGCATCCATACGTAGGTTATTCTGGAGCATTCATTTATGCTTGTTTGCTTATGGATGCCAAGCAATGCTTAAGGTTTGGCATTGCCTTTGAACTGGAGCTGGGAGCAAAAGGAGAAATAGGAATTTATGAGATGGTGTTTTTGAGGATGCAGGGGGAGAGATCAGGAAACCGAGTGATCGATACTCCATTCTAGAGAAGGCAAGGTATACCATGACAATGGATGGAAGTCGTGGCTTTCTTCGCTAGGAACTTCAGAAGCCTACCTCACAGTCTGGGGGAGAGTTGACAACAGCAGTTCCTTGGCTGTGTCACCAGAGCTTATCAATCTTTGCCAAATCAGAGCTTCCTGGATGCTCTTATTTAAATAAACCCTTTTGGAGCTTTTTTTTTTTAACAGATCAGGTTTCTAATTTTAGCTGTCACAGCTTATAATTAGAAACCTCTCCAAACTTACTTGTTTACAAACACCTGCATTAATAGTGCATGTTTATCATTTTGGAATGGGCTGCGCTGGCACAGAAAATGGGGGTGAGGGGGTGGCGGAGTCCCTCCATTGGTGTGTTCTCTTATTCCTCCTGGATGCCACAGTGCAGGCTGTGTGCTTCTGTGCGTGTATGTGCGTGAGCGTGAGCATGTGTGTGTGTGTGTGTGTGTGTGTGTGTGTGTGTGAATGTTTTCTTTACTTCTCCTCCAGGTGGATGCCTCCAGCCCATCTAGCAAATGCTTTGGCCTGCATCACACTACAGGGCCCTCTTCTTTCTTGGGAATCAAAGAAATCGGTGGTCAGTTATTTGGGACAGGGTTAGATTTTAAATGGCACCCTAGAGAGAAATTTTAGCAACTAATTTTAGCAACTCAGGATCTGCATTGGATAAAATGCTTTCTCTATTTCCATAATTTCTATATTTATATGTCCTTCAGCATACTGTATAGCTGAGTGATTCAAGAAAAACAAATAGGGAGAGCTATCCATAATATAAATAATTCTACATTTTATCAAAGCAGGAATACATATCTGTGGTTAGAATGAGCCCACCTAGTGAAGTGATGGTTTCTTGCGGACTGAAATGGAATGCTATCAGGGACCATCAAAAAGATGACAGCCACGTGGTCGAATGATAGAACACTGCCCTGTCCTCACTGATTCCAGATCATAAAATGTCAGTGGAGAACCCACTGGGTGTTTTGCTTTGAATAGAATCTTGATGATTTCTTGGGACAAGCATAGTTATTCCCTTCAAAGAATGTAAAAAAGATATTGCATGCCAAAGCAAGATTTAAAATAAGAAGTAAAATTAGAACACAGACTCACAGACCAATATCTAATTCTAATTAAATTGGAGATTCTGTAGGAAACCAAGCAGGTGTGGGCCTGAGCTGTGACACTTGAGTCCGCCAGCTGGGAGGTGACAGTCAGATGCCTGTTTACTCTCCTCTCTCCGAGACCACTTAATGTTCCCGGGAGGAAACAAAGTAGAAACAATAAACAAACACTCTCCATGCTAGGCTTGTCCTGGAGACTGATTTTTCCCAGAGACATGAAAGATGGAAATCTGCTTCTCAGATCTAATCTGGACATAGCTAGCTTCTTTGCCGTTACACCCAAGATCAATTAGATTAAATGACTATTTTAAGTCTCTACTGAACCTCGTCTTTTTGAGCCATGAACCATGTTCTGTACGGATGGATGTGGGTGTATGTGTGTGATTACGTATGTAGACCTTCTTTCAACCATTAAAAATGCACTACCTTCATACCAAGTTGCAGTGGATGTTTAAAGGGTTTAATGTATTTGCTGTCTTGTATCAGAAAAATGATGGAGGGATTCAGTGAGGAAAAAGGGCTGTTGGCACAGCTTGTAGGCTGTTACTTTCACCAACTGTGGTGTCAGCTATGATCTTTTTTCAGTATTTCTGACTGTGGGGCCTCTTAGCTAGAGATTGCTGGATCTTTGGGATTTCATTTTTTTATTAAAAAATGAGAACATTTTCCTGCTTTTACTGAGCATCTACTCTCTAAGAGTTTTTAAAGTCAAGATCGAGGGGGAGGACGTGAACTAATACAGGAGGTTATCCAGCTGGAGGTTGCCCAGTGTCGAAGAGAGGATCTGAACATACTCTAGGGCCGTGGGGTGTATTGCCAGAAGCTACAAATAAAGCTTAGTATTGAAGTATTTGACCTGGTATGCCTTTCCTTTAAGCCTAGCAAATTTCTGAACCTCCCTTTGGGTTGAGTGGAGTAGGGCCAACAGCATCTATTGGGCACCACTGTGTATATAGCACAGATGTAGGGAGTAGAGTCTGGAGTCAAATTAGGTTGGTTTGAATCCCAAGCCAATCACATGGTCATAGTGTGTGTTCCCTTGGACGAAATATCTGAGCTCGCAATTCACGGTTTTCTCATCATCAAAACAAACCGTCTCAGGATTGTTTTTAAAAGATTGTATTTGTTTGTTTGTTTGCTAGAGAGTGAGAGTGAGAGAGGGAATACAAGCAGGGGGGGCTAGGGATGAGAAGCAGGGTTCCTGCTGAGGGAGAGAGCTGGATATGGGGCTTGATCCCAGGACCCTGGGATCATGAGCTGAGCTGAAGGCAGACTCCCAATGACTGAGCCACCCAGGTAACCCCCGTCTCAGGATTTTTTTTTTTTTTTGAAGGTAAAAGGTGTACTAGCCTTGTGAAGATATTTCACAGAAGAGGAAAAAACTTGATTGTTGATGGAAAAGTCCTGAAATATTTCAAAACTAAGACTCTCATCAGTTGACAAAAAAAAAAAAAAGATTTTTGATCGCTAACTCACTGCCATAAAAGTTTAACTAAAGCACCAGCTCCACTTATTAAATCCCACAGTAATAAGATGAATAATTTGAAAAGAATGAGAAAATTCCAGTTGGAAGGCAGGTGAATGTGGAAAGGAAGAAAAAGGGAGTGTCAAGATAACACGGTATACTCTCAGTTTTCTTCTTCATCAGACTGTAGACGATAGACAAGATGGTGATTTCAGAACTTTCTCAGCCAAGCTGCTAAAGAGACAGAATTTGAAGTCACCAGTTCAGGGACTTTCTCCTTCCATGAGCAGTCCAAAAAATCTATTAAGTTGCTACTTATATAACTCACTTTGAGACCACTAGTCTGAAATTTTAAAGGAAAATAGTGTCATAGTTCTTATGAAATGGAGGCCAAGAATGTGAAGCCAAATATGTGTGTGTTGTGGGAGATGTCACTACATATTAAAATTAAACTAGTAGCTCTTGTCATCCTCTCTCTCTCTCTTCCCTCCTCTCCTGTGTGTGTTGTGTGTGTGTGTGTGTGTGTGTGTGTGTGTGTGTATAGTTTATCTAAGTTCCACAGAGCCCAGGCTATAGAGATTCAGACAGAGTTGGTGGAGTCATGTTGATCACTGGTTAGAGAATAATCCTATTCAGGAGGCATTGAGACAGGGCTGAAAAGAAAAAAAAAAAAAGAAAGAGAGAGAGAGAGAGAGAAAGAAAGGAAAGAAAGAAAGAAAGAAAGAAAGAAAGAAAGAAAGAAAGAAAGAAAGAAAGAAAGAAAGAAAAAAGAGTCTTTGGATTGTAGGAGCTTACGCTCATGGTGCAGGAACAAAACGTACCAAGTTGCCGTGTGAGAACATATTAAAAGTTTGTGAAATTGATAGGGTAGAGCTTGTGTGTGTAAAGGCTTTGAAAGGGAACTCACACTAGGTCTAGTTAAATCAGAAAAACCAAACAAAACTGGTGGAGTCATGAAAATAGTCTTAAAAAAGGTGGGGGGGGACTGTTAAATCCCCCCCCATCTGGATGCTCCAGATGAATCCCAGGAGACTAGATGTAAAAGGGAAAGTGAAATATTCGTTGTGGGGGCAGAGCCCGGTGCCTGGAGGCGCGTGTCAGTACCTTACCTGGTCTCGCCTGCGGCCCCAGAGGCAAGCAGCCTGGAGGTGATTTCTTTGACCTTGGAGGAGGAGTCTTCTCTAGTGGTGTTTTCCAGCTGGGACTCAGGAGGGGATGCTGCTGAGCTTACAGGTGTGGCGTCGCTCGAAGAGAGCGGACAAAGAGCAGGATGGGCGAGGAAGAACAAATCCCATGGTGCTGACTGGCCGACTTCCTGTCGCACAGCGTTAATCATGGGGTGTGGCCTTTGGGCAGGAGCTCCAGTGGGATGGGGCTACTAGGGAGGGTTTTTGGCCTCCTTTACATTCTGAGAAGTACTTCAGTCTTTCTTTGGAATAGCTCTGTCTCCAGCTCACACTTTTTTCACATAGTCACCCGAGTTTTAGCTTTAGTCAGCTTTTCAACTTTTGTGTTAAACCTAAACACCCTGTTAAACATTGCAGGGCCTAGCGCGTTTTCTTCTCCGTATATCTCAACTCTGTGACTGGAGATCGTCGAAGGGGCTGGCCTTGTGGAGAAAGCTGTCTGAAGATGGGCACACTGAGTAAGCCCGGCCCCATTCCTCAGCTTCCCTCGCACACCTGCCCCGACTGGTCCTTATGACAGTAGCCATTCGTTACTGTAGAAGGACATTAGCATTTTGCTAAATACCTTTTTAAAAATTGAGATATAATTGACATATAGCATCATCTTCGTTTCAAGTGCACGAAACACTTTTTATACATCACCCATTTAACTGTCCAGGCAATCCTAATGAGGTAGATATGACCAGTCCCACTTCAATAGTGACGAGATTGAGACCCAGAGACGTTCAGTGAGCTGGCTAAAGTCGCACCGTGGGGATTTGAACTCTGGATTCGCCTGCTCTGTGTGGGCCTCCCATTGACAAGGAGACTCTCGCATTGAATTAGAAAACCTTTTCAAATACTTGGACTGTGTTAAAAAACAAAGTAATTTAACATAGAGGAGGGAAGGAAAAATAAACTCAGATGAAAATAGAGAGGGAGGCAAACCATAAGAGATACTTAACTCTAGGAAACAGAGTTGCTGGAGGGGAGGCGGGTGGGGGGATGGGGTAACTGGGTGATGGGTATTAAGGCGGGCACGTGATAGAATGAGCACTGGGTATTATATGCAACTGATGAATCACTAAAATCTACCCCTGAAACTAATATACCATATATGTTAACTAAATTGAATTTAAATAAAATTAAAAAAACCAAAGTGATTTGTAAATAGAAGACGTTACTTTCCATTTTTTCCCATATAATTCAGGGAATCCTTGTTCTCGACCCTCTCGTTTTTGGTGGGATGTCCATTCTGGATTGCTTGCCAGCAACTCCTCCCTGTTATTAATGTCCCAGGAAGTGAACCTGCTGTTCTGCAGGGCACTCTGCATTCTGGCTCCTGCTCTGTGCTCGTAGAGCCCTGAGCGCTGCCCGAGATGAGGAGAGGGCTGATTGCCCTTGCTCCCATGCCTTCGGCTGCCTCCCATCTTTGTCCACCCGTGTTACAAGGTTTTGTGGGACGCAAGTTGGCTTTTGTCTCAGGGGAAGCGCGATTGTCCCAGTGGTTCAGATGTCGGCACCCGGATGGCAGGACAGTGGGTTTAATTGCTCTGTGGCTGGCATGACGCTTTCTGCAGAGTACCAAGTCCCCCAGTGGTTCGCAGGACGACGCCGAATTGGGGAGAAAAGTCCCCTCAGGCTGATTGGGACTTCAGAGTCTGGAGTGGCAGGGTTTGAGACAGACCAAGGGGAACAAAGACATTTCAAAAAGATATGCGTGGAAACAATTAAAAAAAATTCAAAGTCGGACTTTGACATAAAAGGATTTCAGAGTTGAAAAGGGAGGATTTCAGTAATATGGGGGAAATGGGAATGTCCTCGATATTCAAAGACCGTCTGGGCTTGAAGGGCTGGGAGGACACCTGTAGCTCCGTGGGGGGACGGCCCCAGGACTTGCGGGTTTGGAAAGGGGGCTGGATGGAGCATGAGTGTCACATGGGGAGTGGGGGGAGGCGCTGCAGAGAGGACAGGTGCTCCTGTGGGGAGAAGGGCTAGGACCCAGAAGGAAAACTTCTCTTGCCCCATCCTCCTCCTGTCCTGGGTGCGTGGGCACCTCCTCTATCAGGCTGCACTGTGGGCAGAAGGTCCTTTCTGGGGACTGGATGCAGCAGTCAGCCATTGCTAATAGGTTTCAGGGGGTGCTTTTTCTAATATAAATCAAAGACTCCAGGTGCACCCCCTTTTCATCCACCCCTCCCTGCCATAAGCCTTAGTCATGGGTTGCTGTAGGCTCAAGGCCACGGGGGACCATCTATGCCTAAGGCTATCAGTGGAGATAGCTATTTAAGAGGTTTTACTTTTATATCTGAGCAGCCAAATTGTGCATGTAACAGTGGGGACCAATTATTGCACAATAGAGCATCCCCAGTGAAACAGAGAGAGTGTATGTTTAGTATGCAATGAATGACACCGTCTTCTCCTAAACAATGAGAACATTTCCAGGCCGTTGGGGAGAATGGGATTCTACTTGGAAGTTTCATTTGTTGGCCAAAGTGATACATATCATTTCATCCATGATTGTGAAAACAGTCACCCCCAAGTAGTGAAAGAAGTAATAATAAAATAGCACCGTGTGTGGTCATGTATATGGGATATAGAATTTTTCTGGGTTTGAAGTATCATTTATATATCCTTTTCTTTGGAAATCAAAACTTGTTGGGTTCTAATTTCTCGCCAGCTCAAGGGATTATAGCGTTGAATAGTTTGAAACACTTAGAAAATTCCATCCTATTGAGAGTGGCTGTCCAGTGGTCCCGAATTGAACAGGAATCCTGAATTGAGAATCCTCATTTCCTTCAAGATTCGCAAAGTTTTCTCTTTTATCCTCCAGCAGAGGTCACTGGAAAAAAATGCACCATCCACTCAAGATATTTTAGAAAGGAAAACATGCTCTGGTGAGGATAAGAGGTTTGATTCAAGATCATAAAATGAAAGAACTGAATGATCAATGGAAGACTTACTGGAAATTTAATTTTCTGTAATTAAAAGACAATGAAAGTAGCAGAGACAAAAATTCAGGGTGCGGCTTTGTTAAAGAAGGTATTCTCTAGAAAAACATGGGGTACGCATTGCATGATTTTTATGTAACATGGTAGCATAGTTTTCTTTTTTCTTCTTTTTTTTTTTTAAGATTTCTATTTATTTATTTGACGGAGGGAGAGAGATCACAAGCAGGCAGAGGGGCAGGCAGAGAGAGAGAGAGGGAAGCAGGCTCCCTGCTGAGCAGAGAGCCCGATGTGGGGCTCGATCCCAGGACCGTGAGATCATGACCTGAGCCGAAGGCAGAAGCTTTAACCCACTGAGCCACCCAGGCGCCCATTGGTAGCGTAGTTTTCATTGGTAAAATTTAAAGTGACTGACCCTTCCTGGTTTTCCCAGGATGGTCCTAATTTTTGCACGTTAGCATGGGGAATGCTTCGAACTCCAAGACACCTCTCAGTCCTGGGGAAATGGGGGTGGTTAGTCACACTGTATTTGGCCAAAAAAAAAGCTACATTATTAGGTTAAAGTTGTCATATTTTTCCTTAGAAGCTAAGTTTCTTCATCTTCAGCTATCTTAAGAGGGAAACTGAAAAGCAGCAGTGATTCCGGACTGTCCTTTCCATCTTCTAGAATTTTCCTCATATTCTCTCCACCAGATTTAGGACATGGTAGAAAGATGGAGATTTGTGGGGGAATTCTGTGCAAACATAATTTTTCTGGCACTGCATTCAACACTGGATATTACTATAGCATCCCAACCCTGCAAGGACAGGAGTGAGGGAAGGTCAGCAGGCTTTCTCTATAAAGGGCAAGTTAGTAAATATTTTAGCCTTTGGTGGCCACACATAGTCTCCATAACACAGTCTCTCTCTTTTTTAAAAACAACTCTTTGAAAATGTAAAAACTCTTTTTAGCTTTCAGGGTATCTAAAAATAGGCTATGGGCCAAATTTGGCCTCTAAACCAAACTCCCCCATAGAGCATTGCTGTCCAACAGAAATATAATGTGAGTCACGTTTTATTTAAATTTTCTCATAGCACGTTAAAAAAATAAAGAGTTAAGGTAAATTGAATTTCAATAATGCATTTGGTTTTACCCCATAAGTCCTAAATATTACCTTTTCAACATGTAACTGGTATAAAAATTATTAGTGAGATATTTTGCATTTTTGGATCCTAAATCGTGGAAATCCAGACTAGCCACATTTCAAGTATGTAATGGCTGCATATAGGTGGCCGGTGGCCCCCATGTTGGATGGCACAACGCTAGGGCATCTTCATAGTGTATAATGTGACAAATATTCAGCCCTTCTCCTTTAGTCCGTCATTGCTTTAATGAGCACAGACACAAACCCAAACAAAACAAAAAAAGAAGCTCTTAGAACCAGAAGATGGCTTAGAGATCTAGTTTCACACTATTTTGTAAGTGAGGAAGCCGAGGATCAGAAAGGCTGAGTAGTTGGCCCGAGGTCACACAGCTAAGTTCAGCAGCAGACCTGATACTAAGACTCAGGTTTCTAGACCTGCGACGGGCCTTCCCACCCCACTTCGAGGTCTCTCCATGCTCTAAAATTGCCATTAATGACCCTGTGCCTGGGGGTCATCAGGAAAATGGTTGATATTCTGGTCACGGTGATGTGTTTACCTATTTAGAGCTCGGTGTTAGGTACAATTTATGATTTGTGGCAAACATGCGAGAAGTCTGGCTGGGAAAACGGGTGGTGTCTGTGGCCATAGAGGAAGCGAAGGGAAGGGAAGACCTGTGTTTTGATCACCTGGACAGAAAGGCAGATGAGAACACTCTGGCGCATGCTTTGAGTGTGTGTGTGTGTGTGTGTGTGTATGTGTGTGTATCTTTATGGGGTCCTGCCCCTGGACCATCTTATTGTCTCTTGAACCCAGGCAGCCACCCAGATAAAGGGTGGGATCTGGGGGCTGGCGTCTGCTGTGATGGAAAGGATGCCGAGTACTGGTGGTTCTCTTTTCTTTGCCTGGGAAACGCTTGCCCCTCGTGCTAAAGGAAGGAGTAAGCTGAGTAAATATCGGTTGTGTAATCAGAGTAAATGGAAGAAAGAGAAGTCTCGTTGCTTTGTAAGTAGCCCAAGCCCCTGCCTTTCCTCGGGCATTTTCTTTCTTTTTGGTCAGTGTGCATTTTTCTTTTTTGGACCTGACTCCTTTTCTCTCCACTTAAGGGAGTTACAGACCAGCTAAAGAATTTTATGAATAGGAGAGCCCTGTAGTGCATTTAGCTTGGGGAAGTGTCCCTTAGAATAGATTGTTTCTGAGTCAAGTGTATAAATATTCTGGCTCAAGACTAGACCCTTTTTTCTTAATGAATTGGTCTGGCGGTAGTTAAAGCCAAGTGTGGTCTAGCGGAGTGCTCCGGAGAGAAAACTGAACGGACAGAAAGCCCAGTCATAGTTCTCAACTTTATGTAATGTGTTTCGCAATATATTAGAAAATTAACTTAATGACAAGTGGCAGGACCTGTCGTCTGAGCTGGATGGTTTGGAAGCAGTCTGGTGTCTTGTCTTCTCTTCCCTGACCCTCCCCGTGGAGTGAATTTTGAAGACACGAACAGCAGCCGTGGGACCTGCTCAGTTTGCTGGCGACTCATTCAAGTTTATCATCCCTTGCAGTTAGTTTCTAAGCTAGCCAGGGTAAAAAAAAAGGGAATTTTTCATGGACTACTTTAAAAGAGGGCTGCTAATAAATTTTTCTTATTATTTTATGCCCTCTGCTTTTTACACTGCCCCCACCAGCTGGTTAATCATGCAAAAGCTGAACACTTCATTAGCCAGTACACGGTCGCCCATGGGCATTTCTGTTGTAAATTAGTGCTTTGTATTTATACAGGTAAGTCATGGCTAAAAGTCTTATAAGGTGTCAAAGGTAAGGGGTAAGGGTTAGAATTAATTTCTCCTCCTCCTTCTCCTCCTTCTCCTCCTCCTCCTCCTCCTCCTCCTTCTTCTTCTCCTTCTCCTTCTCCTTTCTTCTTTTTTTTGAGTTTTTCAGAGAACTCATTTTAAACTCTGAGTTCTAGTGATGGGCAATTACTTTTGAATTAAAGAGGAAATGGAAGGCAAATCTTTTTCTGAAGGTCCCAGTGTTGTAGTATAGCGGTAGTTAATGTGGCTTTTGGTGCAACTCTTGCCTTCCAGAAAGCAGGGGCATAGGGTGCCAACACTTCATATTTTTTTTTTAAAGGCAAGGCCTAGAAAAATATTTGAAGAGGTTCTTTCAGTTCAAGCAGAAGGCAGGAGAGAGGCTAATCAGTCTTCAACAAATTCTACTCCAGAACTGGTGCCCATAGATACATATAATTAGGTATATGGCCTGGGCACAAACCCATTAACTACATGTGGGTTTCTTTTCTTTTCTTTCTTTTTTTCTTTTCTTTTCTTTTCTTTCTTTCTTTTTTTCTTTTCTTTCTTTTCTTTTCTTTTCTTTTCTCTTTTCTTCCTTTTCTTTTCTTCTTTCTTTCTTTCTTCTTTCTTTTTCTTCTTTCTCTTTCTTTCTTTTTTTTTGCCTTTTTGTGCTTATTTCCAGAAATTGAAAAAATAATTCTTTCCTACTTTTGTATTGTTAGAAAAACTGCTTGTGTATTTGGAGGGACATACTGGTGGCTGACTCCTAACAACACAAAATTAAACTCAGAAGTCTCCCTCCCCCTTCTCCAGGGAGGAATTATTTTCACGAGGGTTTCTATGGTTTTGCAAATGCAGCTAAACAGGCAAAGCACAGGCCTCTTTTGAACTTGGCATCAAATCTTGATAAGTCTGTCCCCGAAAGGAGTGTTGGGCTGTGTCTACCACCACAGTTTTCTGCAAGTATGCGTAAAATTTCTGCCTCGGATGTGGGTTCTCTTAGTCTGTTTTCTGCATAGCTTCCAAGCAGGAGGGTCTGTTGGCAATATCTCTTCTGGTTGTTTCCTTCATGGATGTTTCAAGTCTTTCCAGATCTCTTCCTGGAGTGGTTACAGTGATAAAGACTGGATTTCTTCCTTCCATAAAACTGAAATAAGATGCTCTTCTGTAATGTCTGCTTCCCTTTAGAGATTATATTAAGTAAAGGTAGATGCCTGATGGAGGGGACAGGTGAAGGGGTTGTACTGAAATTCTGGGAATGGAATCCAAAGAGAAATGCAAAGCCAAATCTGCTTATCATTTGAATTTTTATGATTCTTATTACAATTTCTAGAAATGGGGAGAAATATCAGTTGATTGTTGTTATTCTTTTTTTTTTAAGATTTTATTTTATTTTTAAATCATCTGTACATCCTGGGGCTTGAACTCACAACCTTGAGATCCAGAGTCACACGATCCACCGATATAGGACTAGCCAGGTACCCCTTATAGTTGTGATTGCTTTTCCCCAATTCTAATAATAAGGCATTGCTCTAAGAAGCCTTGATGGGCATGAAGATTAGAGAAGGCCTAAATTGACCCAATAATTATGCACTTGATGGAGAAGACATCCTTCATGTGTTTAACCCTTAAAAGGGCAAGTGTTGTACTGCATTGCTCCTTGTCTGCTTTATTCTGTCATAATTTTGTGCCAGGAGTTTTCACATAATCCCATCCTGAATTAGGAGCCCCGGATTTGCCTCATCTATTCTGACCCCTGTCTGATTGGTAGGTAGCTTCTTTTCGCCTGGTGGGCCAGGAGTGAAGCTTTTTCTTTTCACACGCTGCTTTAATTCCAGTTTAATGGTGTGGTTTGTGGCTCTTTGCTTGCAGTTTCAGTTCCTGTTTAAATACTAAAATCTATTGTGTGTCTCCCTTTCTAGACAACATAATTGCATTGCTAACTGGCAGGGGCAATTAAGTGTACAGTATTATGAAAAAATAAAGGTCCCAGGCCCTAAGATTTAACTTGATTTCTAATTACACCGAATCCCCTCTGCGAGAGTGATGCGTCAGGGTTGAAGAAGGCCTAGAACAGAGAATTAGAGTGTGAGGAGAGAGGGGTATAATTCAGCTGATCTTCTCGGCACTGGTGCCCGTCATCGGGGGGAAGATTGGTGAACGTTTCTTCTCTTTATCATAGGAGTTCAGGCTTTATTCATTCTTTTTTTTTTTGGGTGCTGGAGATAGTAACAAGATTGTTCTCTGTGATTTTTTTCCAGAATTAGTAGAGTTGGTAGGAAGTCATTCCTGGGGACAGTCTGTTTTGGGAAGGCGATGAACAACGTGGCCTTTGGAGTGGGAAATATATATATTTGTTAAAATTTCCAGACAGCATTTCAACGTCTTGCCTTGTAAGATACATCTTTTCAAACAATCTTGGGGGAGGTGGCCTGTAGCAATAACTAGCAAAGAAAGGGATCTGCCGGGTCAGAGAAATTCTGGCAGTTGAGTGAAACCAGGAATACCCTAGGCTGGGCCCTTTCTTCTGGGCCTCGGCTGGGCTGGCAGGGAGGGCATCCCCGTTGATGGAATACAAATTTCCAGCAGTGGGGCTGCGTGGAATGTTTTTTGTTAATCAAGTCATCCATAAGGCACCCTAGGCTATTCGTGTGTATGCAGTACTTTGCAGGGAAAGTTAATGTGGTTAATATTCAACTGAACTTTTGGGGGGTTACTAATCCCTTAGGCAGATTCGCTAGAAAAGGCTGCATATTAATAGCCTTCCAAGTCGAACACCCCCAAGTGGAGAGCAACAAGTGTTATCACATGTAAAACATTACAAAAGTCAGCCGAACTCAGGGTAGAGGTTCTGTTGAATAATCCTTTTGCTGGTGCCCCGGCCTTCTCTGAATCCATAACTGCGTCAAGGAGTGAATAGTCTTGAGCAAATGTACATTTGCAGAACTCCTTAATTAAGGCAGGAATGTCTTTGAAACTCTTGCTATTTGCCGGGCCTTCTAATAAGTGAGACCAGTTCGGTTCTGATTTTCTGCTGCCTTTAATTGAAATAGAGCCTTTCTTCTCTTTCTTTGCCTGAAAGGGGAAGGATGTTGTGTGGCTCCGTTGGGCCAATTGGCTGGATCCAGGAGGGGAACTGGTCAGCAGGTACAGTGGTGGCGGTTCCGCAGGCCACAGGTCAGAGCTCTGTTCATGCCTCCAACTCGGGGAGGAATTAAATCACGAGTTGCCGAACATTCCATGGGGCTCAGCAGGCCAGATGAGAGGTCAGGAAATGAGAGGCAAGGTGTTGAATCACCATGCATGGCTGACCTCAGTGGGGAGTTGCGGGGCAAAGGTTGTTCTCTGCTGGGGGTCATGGGCTTCGCTTTTTATCGTTTTACAAGGATTTTCCTTTTTTGGCTCGCTCTTCTCTCTTTTTCATCACATAGGAATAATATGTAAAAGGGAGAATAGAAAGTCAGAGGGAAAGTGACCTATTATGATTGTCGTAACCATGTAATCTTATACTAGCTGTTTTCCAGGATGGGGATCGCCTAAGACTTTGATGTGGTCCTCCCTCTTAAAATGATTTATTACTATAATTAATTACTATAAAATGATTTATTACTATAATTACTATAATATTTTTCAGGACACTTCAGTTCTGTTCTTCTATTACCATCAAATGCCCTGATCCTTGGTTTCTATGTAATGTAAATATGAACTGATTTGGGTCCTTTTGCATAGACCATGGGCAAGGAGAAGAGGTCAGGCTTGTAGATATCACTCTTTTACTGATGAACAACAGCCTTAGTGGGTAGTGGAAAAACATTAGAATTTTAAAACGATTAAAATGGAGTTTTCAATTATCTGTGGACATTTTTGGCTTTCCCCACTGTCCTTGACCACAAATAGTTGAGCTAATTTTCTTGTGCATATACTTTTTTCACAGTACATATTGATTTACCCCAGAAGTTAGAACCAAAAGGCCTAGACTGATATTACTTAGGGTTTTTAAAAAGAGATTTATTTTTGGCCACAATTATGTGAAATGGACGTCACCCTACTGAGCTTTTTTTTAATGACTGAAACTGTCAAAAATTACTCTGCAGAGACACATCTTAAATAATTCTTGCCTTGTTTCCAGAAAACAAAAGTGGCCTATGGATGCTTTTGCCCTTTTTCCTAGATTTCTAAAGACTTTCTGAGCCAGATGACACTGTAGACTTCAAGACGAGCCAGGTAGGGCTCTTTGCCTTCATCAGTTATCCTGGTCGCCCAGGCCTTCCAACCTAAGGTTCCTTGGCAGAGTGTTGAGGAAGGTGGTGAGTATTTAGAAGCTCAGAATTCACAATCTGGGTGCCAGTCTTGCAAGAGGTATGACCTTGGGCATGTCACTGAAACTTTTTGTGCCTCAGCTTCTTCTGTGTGAGATGGGAAGGATGTTGGTAAATACCTCCTAGAGCAGTTGGGAGGAGTAATAGAGAGTGTTCATAAAGTACTCAGCACGGTGGCCCGCCCATGGTAATGCACAGTAACATTTACTAGTTGAGGCACTATGTATAATGGTTAAAAGCCAGCTCTCTGCAGACAGCCTGCCTATTTTATCATAGATCTCTTGCTGGGGCACCTGAGCGGCATAGTTTGTTAAGCATCCAGCTCTTGATCTCAGGTCTGATCTCAGGATTGTGAGATCGAGCCCTGCATTGGGTTCTATGCTCAGCACAGAGTCTGCTTGGGACTCTCTCTCTCCCTCTTCCTCGGCCCCTCCCTCTGTACTCTCTCTCTCACTGAAATAAATACATAAAATCTCTGAAAAATAATAAAAAATAGATCTCTTGTTGATCAGTTGAAGAGTCTTGAGCAAGTGACCTGCCTCAGTTTGCTCCTCTATAATGAAATGGGATACTAACAGGACCTACCCCCGTAGGGCTTCTGTGAAGAATAAATGAGGTGGTGAATAATAGAACATTCAGAAGAGTTCTTAGCTTTGTAAGTGCTGTATAAATCTTGGTGTTATTGTTATTATTCTTATAGCTGCTGGGAAGGAAGACCTAAGGCGCACAGTCAGTGAAAAGATAAAGGTTGAAGCCGATGAGTAGAAACAGAAAAAAAAAAAAAAAAAAAGGAAAAAAATGGGGCAGAGAAAGATACAGATTAAAAATGAAGAAAAAAATTGCGTTTGGTGGTGAACAATTGAATGATGCCTGTATGTCCAGACTTCAGTGTCTTCATCCCTCGTTTATGGAAATTAGAGTGGGTGCCATGGGTCAGGGTGGAGTGAGTGATCCCTCTGGTCCGTAAGCTCTGTAATGTCATCAGAAGCAGCCGTGAAAAAGACAACCCACCTGTTTTAGCCTGAAGTACGTACAGCTCTAAACTTTTCTTGGAAACCGTATACCGTTATGTCTTCACTGTTCATTGCAAAACCATTTTGTTTTCCAAATCCAACTTTGAGGTTTATGATATCTCTTGGATTTCTTGCCATGTCACAAGTATATCTTCTAGTCTCCGTCTTCTCCGAAAATTGGTCTGTCTACTCATCCTTCACCATACGTGGTGACTTTGCACAGACTAATCTGAAACCACCCATCGGTCCTGATGGGCAGTCCAGGAGAGCTGATGTGTGGCACAGATGGTCTTTACCAGGTACAGGTTCTCAGTTGTCCAGGGCGTAAAGCTTGCCCTTGCTCACCCCCAGCTTTTAGTCTGGGACCCGAGGAGTGGAAAGAGGAGGGGATTCTATCACAACAGAATCATGTCAAGGAAGTCCCCACTCCTGTAATAGTTCCAGGAAAGCGTCTCCAAGAAGGGGATTTCCAGAGTCATTTGAATATGGGTGGAAGATGACTTTGGAAATTTTAATTGATGTTACATAGATTTAGCTCTTAAAGATTTTGCCTTCCTTCCAAGTAGTTCCAAGAAACACTAAAAACTCATCCTCCCTCCGGCTGATGATTTCAGTGTCTCCAAGTGGAGGACAGTGGAACTTGTACCCAGAGCAGGAGTAACTGGAGGCCCTGGGAAGCCCCTCGGACACCTTGGGGGATCTAGAGCTCTGCTTGCACACCTTCCTTTCCATACCTTCCACACTGGCTTCATCGCTCCATGGCGAATTGATACACAAGTCCAGCCAAGTTTATTTCTTAACATATATTGAGACATAAAATGAAGGACAACTTGAGATCTTTTAGAGGCACACTGGGTTTTATTCAAGCCTAGCATCCATTTTGATAGAACAGTGCATCAGATTAAAGCTCCGTTGACCCTCGAAGAACATGGGTTCAAACGGTGTGCATCCACTTCCTACGTGGATTTCTAGCAATAACACAGAAAGTCCTTATAAATGTAGTTTTTATTCCTCATAATTTTCTTTTCTCTTCTTTTCTTTCCTTTCCTTTTCTTTTCTTTTTTTTAGCTTTTATATATTTATTTGACAGAGAGAATCACAGCAAGAGAGGGAACACAAGCAGGGGGAGGGGCAGAGGGAGAAGCAAGCTTCCCACTGAGCAGGGAGCCCTAGGTAGGACTCAATACCAGGACTCCGGGATCATGACCTGAGCTGACGGCAGAAGCTTAATAACTAAGCCACTTAGACGCCCTCCTCATAATTTTCTTACTAACATTTTTTTCCCACTTACTTTATTGTTAAGAACACAGTATATAATATAACATGCAAACTATGCGTTAGTCAACTGTGTTATCTGTAAGTCTTCTGGTGGACAGTAGGCTATTCGTAAAGTTTTGGGCAGGTTAAAAGTTACATGTGGATCTCTGGCTGTGTGGGGTCGGGCAGTGAGGTCGTGCCTCTAACTCCCACCTTGATCAAGGGCCAACTGTATTGTTTTGCTTCTTTTCTCCGTGGTGATGGGATCTTGTTCTACATAGAAGGATGCAACGATGTGCTAAAAGATAGCTGATTTTGCAATTTTCTGTGCCTCCACTCTGGATTAGTTTTCAGAAATGTATCAGTTGTAACCCACAGAAGAAATCTTTATAGAGAAGGTGTGACAGAACTCCTCAGTCCCCCGGGGCCATTAGCCGGCCTGCTTCCTCTCCTTCCACGTCTGTGTTGAGTGCCTGCAGTGGCGGGTACCACTCCAGATGCTCTGGGTGCCACGCTGAGCACACAGAGCTTGCATTGCTTCCTAAAGCCCTGAAAGGGCCATTTGACTCAGTTGTGAAATCCTACGGTCACTAGACATACCTGTCAAGATGCCAGGCAAGCATGGGGTCGATGCCCCCATTAAGCCGGCCCTGTAATGCTGTTGCCGCAGCCTCCCGACTGTGAGGACCGTTGGGAAGAACTCATTTGCTATAAAATACAATGAACGTTAAAAGGAATGACCATCAGTAAATTTGGGAAGTCTTCATTTTAATTTCCGCGCCTCGCTGTGTGCATATGAGCGGTCCGCCATTTGCATATGGGGACCCTGTCATAACAGTTTCAGGAAGTGATTTGTTAATAATCAAGTTCTCTGAATGGCCCTAAATCTGTAATTGATGTCGGTCTGGATAAAGCAACCCTTCCACCCGCCTATTTTGGGGACCATTTTTTTTGGCAGGGTCTGAGCCAGAATGAAAACTAGCCATCAGAACAAAATTTAGGACAGCTGGGATGCTTTGCAGCAAAGACTTTTTGGCTCCACAGTTCAAATAATCACAATAGCGGCTCAATTTAGCCTTTGGCTGAATGGCTTTGGCAGGGCACAATGAAAAATAATTATTTCATGGCCTGCTTATTTTTCCCTTAACCAATAAACTCTCAGACCTCTTCAGGCTTATGTAAATATTCTGCTGTGGCCGAAGCCGAGCACACCATAATATCCCTATTTAGGAAATGGTTGTATTTCACCCTTGTGGGGTGGAAAGCAAAACTTAACAACTTTTTGAGATATCTGTTTACAATGGGGAAGAGGAAAAAGATGGGAAGAAATTTCATGGCTGGAAAGTGAGTCTAGAGTCACAGCTGCAGGGCGAAGTAGGTGGAATTTCAGGTCCTCACTTAGAAGGCAAGGCATTAGGACGCGTTGCCGCGTCTGATGAGGAAGGAAGAATGATGCACAGAGTGTGCCTGACTGTGCTAAGTGTAGTACAACAGCAAGGAGCAACCGTCTCATCTTTTGTAGCGGCAGCTTTCTAGACTATATATAACGGTTCTCCAACTTTTTGTTAAGTGCTTGCCCGATTTGCTCTCATTACATTCAATGTGCTGTAACTCTGTCCCTGTTTCATAAGACCTTGTATTTGCCCTGGGTTGTTTGAATGGAGTCATGGAGAGGTGGACGGGATAAATTAAGTATGGCAGCAGCCTAACAGCCACCCTAGACCCGAAACCCTTCAAGGTTTTTGCTCCAATCCCATCAATCTCCTGTATTTTATATCTGCCTTTTCAGGTCAGCTGCGTCTTAGTGCAGGGCATCTGTGCCACTTGATGACCAATTCCTACTCAATGAGTCCATGGCTTTGCAGCTCAGTTGGTCAAGGCAGAGTGTTAATGAGATCGGTCATGGGTTTGATCCCTACAGGAGCCAGTTAACTCCATTCTGTCCCATTAACCCCTGCCAGCTGCCTTAGGTCATGGGCAGAATAGGGTGAGAGAGTGTACATGGCTCACTGAAAGCCATCCCCACTACTCGGCAGCCAACTAGTCCCACTGACTGTGGGTCAAGAGTGTTCTCTCTGAGTGGCAGCAGATGGGGCATTAGAAGCAGTGGAAGACCATGAGCTTAATGCTGCTTGTCCTCCCGTGTGTGTGTGTGTGTGTGTATAGGGGGAACAGGCCATGGTATAGGGTTTGGGAAGAGTGTCGGGGTTCCTACTGTTACAGAAAGGGGCTTTTCCTTGCTTGGAAAAGCTTGCACCAAATCAAACTCATACTATGATCCTCATGATATGGGTTTAATGAGTGGCATTTCTTCTCAAAGTATCTTTAAAAAAATCAGTAGTCATGTCATGCATCAGGACGAATTTCTAAATGTAAATGAGATTCTCCCAGTAATTTATTTACATTTGTTTTCAGCACAACAAATGAGACATCACGTAGCTTCATAATTTTCCATGACCGAGTCACCAGCATGCAGTGTGTAATTTACCATGATTTAAGATGCTTATCTGTAGATTTTTCAACAGTATCTTATAAGGCTTCAACAAGAGCAAGAGATCCTCTGTACCATTTCACTTCTTGCACTCCCTGACATTGCCACCCCAACCAAGTATTCTGGGGCCCACTAAAATGTTTATTCTGGCTTCCATCTTTGAAGAATCATACATGGAAGGTGGAAAGTATTGGTTCTTTTCCCATTTCAAGTGGAGATGGTAGCATCACTGACAAACTCTGGTATGAAGAAGAGGAGGACAGTATTTCCCTTTGGATATTAGAATGTGTGAACTCGCAGAAGTTACTGCTCGAGGCTAGGTTTCCTCATTGTGAAATGTTATAGTAGATAATGGTGAGAGTTTAGCAGTGACATTCCATGCAGGGTGGATGATTAGACTGAGTTTGATATGCAAGTGAATACTTTACATCTTCTTTTCAAAAATTTTGAAAATGTCTTCTATTTTCCTGCATTTTTTACACGTTTCTGTTTAAAATGTGGCACTATGCTACCACTCTTCCTTAATGGTTAAAACCCAGGTCCAAAATAAAGAGGAAAAAATCTCCTAAAATTCAGCTTGAGACACTTAAATGCTGTTTACCCCAGTGATTTTTTTTTTCATGCTTCTTTGCTGATTTGAGCAAAACATTATGTGAGAGTGCACCTGGACCTTTGAGATTTAGGGCAGAGCAGGAAAGGGAGATGTCTTGTGTTCATCTGGGGCTTTGAGTGAGCCTATGGCTGAAGGTCCATAAAGAGAGTTGTATTAGAATTACCTGAGTTCTGGTATTTTATCCAGGGATCTTATTGTGTATTAAGTCACAGAATGGCCTTGGCCTTTGCCAAGCAGCCACCGAAATGAGTAAATTCAAAATACTTACTTATTACAGCTGAGTTGCAGAAAGAGTTGTTCTTTAAGTATGTTGTCCAAGTCAAAGTTTCTGGTTTTGTTCAGTAAACAAAGTTAGAGCTTCCTATGAAGCAGCCACTGCACCAGGCACTGACGATGAATAAGGTGTAGGGACTCCCAACAGTACTTGAGGTCCTTTCTAGAAAGAAAGAAAAATAAAGTGGAGGAAAAATGTGGCAGGCTCCATATTTCTGAATACATAAAACATCTTCTTTAATGGTTTGTCCCAGATTCACTTGGAATGGACTAGTTAGTAGTTTCACTACGTAGTATTTGAATACCTGAGACGAGTGTTTTGGTCCAGTCAGGCTAACCTTTCAATGGTATCCTTGTATATGCTAAACACTGTTCTGCTCAGAACATTATTCTCAGCACGGAGATGCCTGTAAGATATTTGTCAGGATTTTTCAGGCATTAGCATGTAACAAATGTTATCAACACATAAAAAAATCTCCTTTGGAGGTGGTGGGAAAGTCATGCATTTGTGGAAAATTCTATGGGCCTGAGTCCCTCCTCTGTGTCTTTGTCTGTTGGAAACTTTAAAGCAACTGTAAAGCAAGATCTCATTGGCCGAATTCTAATCTTTGTCTAATGCTGGTGATAACCTGTTTAAATGCTGTGCGTTTCTAGTTTGGTTAATGAAGCAAGGTCAAAAGCGGAGAATTTTCTTCAGCCTGAGAATTTTCTCAGCCTGTTGAGAGTTCCTTCATGAGAACTGCAAATAGAGTGCAAACTCCAAATTTATATTATAAATAAATGACATCTGAACTTTTCTCCAACTTGAGTGTTAGTGGCTTTTCACATACCTTTAACGTCTCTAGTTTCAGTGAAGAGTTCTATGAAGCACGTTTATTCGTGAAGCAGATATTTACTAAGCATGCGCTCTGTCGAGTGCTAATTGCTGTATTGAGGATTCCTGAAGAGTCAGGGAAGATGAGGAGACACATAATTACAGAATGTCCTTGTGCCATAATGTGGCCCACATGGAGATGTGGCAAGGGCATGACAGCAACAGGCCCAAGTTGCCGTGGGAACTCCAAGGAAGTGTGAAGAGGTCAGGGTAGACTTCGCAGATGAAATTTTGTTTGGGAGAACGCACAAAGTAATAGTAATAATCCCCCACCAGGACCTAACTTAGGGAGACAACAGTCACCACACAAGGCACAGTGTGGATGAAAGAGCAGAGGTAACAAATCATTTTCAAAGAATTGCAAATCATTTGGCTAGACTGGACAATGGGGTCAGTGGCCTGGGAACAGGGGGAAGCTAGGAGCAGGAAGGTGAGGCTAGAAAGAGAGGCAGGAATCAGGTCACAAAGGCTTTGTGTGCTATATTAAAAAAGTTTGATCTGTGTTCAGTAGATTTATGGAAGGGCATTGAGAGATTTTAGCGGGAAGGTGACAAATCTCAATTTTTATTTCAAAAAGATCACTCACCACTGGGTAGAGTATGGATTGCATGCAACTGAAAGACCTGTCAGAACAGGATCCTCCTTTACATCCTATTTTCGGGTATTTGTCTCCCCATCGTGCTGAGAACGTGGCCCAACAATGCAGACATTGTAGAGAATTGTGAAAGAGGAACAATGGGTTGATGAAAGAGTTGGGTGATCTGATCAGCAGGGAACGTGAAATGGTTAACCATTGAGTCAAGATGCAGAAAGGTTAGGGGAAAATTTAATAATCCTATTTGCATGGTAAAGTTTCGTTCAGATATGTCAGTTGATTGGCTCAAATCCAAAATCTATTATCCACAATTCTGAAATCCAAAAAATGCTATTGTTGGTTTTTATTTTTTTTATTTTATAAATTTGGCCGCAAAACGTATTTGGCAGCAAAATCTGACCTGATCTGACACCAGGCTAATTATGGTCTTTTGTTTATTCCACTAAGTGTGATTATTTCCGTCTGTTGCTGCAGAAATATTAATGTGTTTGTGGCCTTGCTGAAGGGTTATGTGATCGATGGTATAGCTTTTTGTTATTATTACCATTGCTGCTAATGCTGCCACCAATAACTATCACTGTCAACTAACATTTCTATAGCATAATAGAGTTTTTGGACATTTTAATATTTCTAACTGATTTTTTAAGAAACCTCATGGGGTAGATATTATCATTATTACTTCCATCTAAACACATGAAAAAAAACCGAGGCACAATCAAGTTAGGTGACTTGCCAAAAATAACCAATTTAAGAAGGGGTCAACCTAGGAATTAACTCTGGTTAATTTTCTTAGGTAGCTTTCAACAAAATCAGTACAAATGCTCTGATGGTCAACACTGTGAATAATAGAATAGGTTCCCACCCACCCCCCACCTTTTTTGTTTCATAGTTTTGTAGACTTCTCCAGGGATCTTATAAGTAAAAAATCAAGATAGATTCCGTTGTGTCTGATGTGACTCAGACATGATCCTGTCTGACAGCAGCATGAATAACAACACTTTCATTTATCCTCAATGAGAACGAGCCTTAGAAGAGTTGTTTTCACCATATTCTGCTCTTCTCCATTTGTGTGTTGGTGATTTCCACTGTAATGTATTGCGGTTCCCCCTCCCTGTCCAGCAATGGTAGTTCAGTGGCCAGAGATGACACACTCCTTCACGAGAGAGTGCAGCTGCAGTGCTGGTCATTGGATGAGATAACCGATGTCTGTGGTTCTAAAATAAGAAGCTTTTTGCTTGTATGTCACTGCAGAGTATTTTGTCCCAACTTCTGATCTATACCGTGCTTACTGCTGAAGTCAACATCCTAATGTTACCAAGGAGTAAAACCCTACCTCACTTATTGATTTGCAGTCTGTTAAAAAGTGACAACAGGCTTTTTTTGGCTTATGTTTCTCAGGAAAAGCGTTCACTTATTGGATTTTCACTTTCCCTGTATTGTATGAGGAGAAACTACATAGACATATGTCTGGGTCTATAGGCATCAGAGAGCCGAGTTGGTAATTATACTTTGCAAATGAATTCTGGAAGCACCTATATTTTACTCAGATGATGAAGTTCTTAATGCCATTGGCCAAACTGGATCCACTTAGAGCAGAATTTAACCACCAGCTGTGGAGACGTGATGAGTAGAGTCAAAGAGAGGGGACATAAGGGAAACAACTTTTGACGGTTCTCTTCCTGCAGGAACCAACTGCTGAAATGTGATTTCGAGCCTATACATTTCCTCCAAGTAATGATGAGGAGGAATGATAATGGGGAGTCAGAGTTGGAAGAAGAGGGAGAAGATGGGAAAGAAGGAGGGGCACCTGGGTGGTTCAGTCAGTTGAAGCATCTGCCTTTGACTCAGGTCATGATCTCAGGGTCCTGGGATCGAGCCCCACTTTGAGCTTCCTGCTCAGCAGAGAGTCTGCTTCTCCTACTGCCCCCTCCCTCACTTGTTCTCTCTCTCAAATAAATAAATAAATCTTTTTAAAAAGAAGAAGAAGAAGAAGATAGGGAAGAAGGAGGAAAATATCCATAACATCTTAATTTGGAGAACAGTTTACGGTTTTACCTGCTCTCAGGGGTTGTAAGGTAAGCAAGGCATCGTTTTAAACATGGAACTTAGTCTCCACTAAACTGTTACCTTCCTTAAGGTCATTTATTTAATGACTCGAGAAGCCAAATTCCAGCTCACTGACTCAAAGGTCAGTAATTGTCCCATTACATGATCTTAAAAAAAAGAAATGGTACTTATTTCATAAGCTGTATGCATATTGCTGGTCGTATGGTATGGAAGTTACTAATATCTCAGTCTACATTATGGTAATACGTACCTCACTCCTTCACTTTCCTGACCTCTTTCATTTTCCCACCATCTTCATCTAAGTTCTAAGATTTGTTCTTCATTGGACCCACTGGACTTTCTGCATTAATATCCAAGAACTAGGTGTCTCTTCCAGTGCGTTTTCCATATCAGCATTTTCAGCCGTAGGAAGGAGAAGGTAAGATTGACCCAAGGCTTCTTCTGAGCACTTCTCTCCTGTTCTCACTCTGGATTTCGCCAAAACCATCTCTGGTCCCTGAAATGTCAAAGCATGCCCTGTCATGCATAATTAAGATCTCCACTTATACCTTCCTGGGTATTATATATATTTTCAATTAGTTAAAAAGTATGATAGAGTATACGGTTTTAGTTTATTAAGCAAAATGTCATATATCAAGATGGCATAACAGGGACCCTGTTTAAAGAAAAAAGAAATCCTTCTATAAACCCCAACAATGGAAGGATTAAAGAAATTGTGTGAGTTTGAGCCAGGTTTCAAGAAAATAAACCTGTTTCTGTACATTTTTATACTTCCTCCAAACTTTGGTTTAGTTCATACTTAGGTAGTACAGCTCTGCAGCATTACCAAAGAGAAAAATTTGCTTTTCTAGCAGGGGTCTGGGTGATGGTCCTCAAATGCAAAATTTGACATTCATATAAAAGGGATCTGGAGGAGACCAATGAAGAGATAGTAGAAATTGGCCGCCGCCAGAAAAATACAAAGTAAGGCAAACACTCGACCCCAGCACTATTTTCAGAAACCCAGGCACTGACCTATTTGGGGTCCTGGGCTGTGTTGTTATGTGGAGTCCTATAGAGAGGTGCTTGTCATATAGAAAATAGATGATTGGATTCAGGTTTCTAAGAAGCCGACTTTAGAGCAGGGTCACTCTTCATTATTTGCAGAGCTTATTATTCCGTGGATTTTGTGCTTTTTCTTTTTCTTAGTGGTGTTTGGAAAGTATTTAGAATTCAGTTGCTTTTTGGGCTATAATGAATGTCTGGGAAGTTGGGGTCATGGGCAATAGGAGATTTGAGTCTGATTAATATTGGGTGTGGAAGTTCTACATCTTATTTAATCATATACCCAACTGTCCAAAAGGCTAGAAAAAGTGGAGGAGAAATAAATAGAAATAAGGTAATTGAACCCATTTTATTTTATTTTATTTTATTTTATTTTAAAGATTTTATTTATTCATTTAACAGAGAGAGAACACAAGCAGGCAGAGAGGCAGGCAGAGGCAGAGAGAGAGGAGCAGGCTCCCTGCCGAGCAAGGAGCCCATTGCGGGACTCGATCCCAGGACGCTGGGATCATGACCTGAGCCGAAGGCAGCTGCTCAACCAACTGAGCCACCCAGGCGTCCCAATTGAACTCATTTTAAACCCACAGGAACCAATATGCCTCTCTTTTAATGTCATATGTGCATTTTCTTATCTCTGGAATTTCTTTCTTTTATTAAAAGGCTCGGATGAAGAACTTGCCCAGTAAATACAGCCCTGTGATAGAGCTCTAGGACTGTACTAGTTGAAAATTTCTTTGGGAAAACTTTTCAGTGCCATTATATTACTTCTGTTTTCCTACCTGTACAATTTCATAGGGGGCCAGTATCATAGGGGAAATGTGAAGAACAAGTAACCAATGAGAGAAAGCAATATTGGAAAGCACTCATTTTAAAGCAAACAGGTATGAATACATATGCAGAACAGAATGGTACAGAATGAAAACAACTGCAGTTTTGATAGCTATGTTAGAAGAAAGTCACCGAACAATTTCCTATTAATTCTCGGGCACTTACACTATTTTTAAAATATCCCACAAACCTTTGCCTGACAAAGGAAGAGTACGAAATAAAGCCTTAGTCTCTGCAGTGACAGCTATCTCCATAGCAACATGCCTGTCAATCAACACCCACTTCATCAAGCTTCAGAAAACACCCCCAGAAATAAATGTCAAAAGTCTTATGTGGGTTCCAAATTTAAATCAAAATTTAAAATAAATTAAAATAAGAACCCAAACACCCACAGCAGTCACAAAAGTAAATTTTGTTTTGGAAGGAGAGAAAAGGGGGGTAAAAAGAAACAAGGGCCAAAGGAATTCTCCAAAAGCAGGTGCAAGAAGGAAAAGAAGGGAGGACAGGCACCCCTCAGCCCTCTCCTAGTGTTACTCGATGAGGCATTATTCACCTAGAGGAATATCAACTGTATTCCATTCGTGTCTTTTTCCTCTTGCTTTGATGCTTGGCTTTTATTTTTGCGATTACATCATATTCACCTTTTCCATCTCCTGTGGTGTGGTCGTGGTCCAGCCCCTCATTTTGATGGCATGGGGTGAAACAGGATGCTTATAGCCAGTTGGGTGGAGGAACATGCTTTTTTATTCTTTCGTGGGGATGGCATTAAACAAATACTTACTGGCGCTCTTGGCAATTAGCATGATCTCATGCGCCATTTTAAGTCCTTATGTTGCTGAAGTATGCTCCAAAAATACAGCACTAAGCATTCTTCTCTCTTGTATCCAGAGATAAGATACATTTAAAGCCTAACACCATACTTCAGGGGTAAGTCTTCTATTTTTTTTTTTTTTTAAGATTTTATTTATTTATTTATTTGACACGGAGAAAGAGAGATCACATGTAGGCAGAGAGGCAGGCAGAGAGAGGAGGGGAAGCAGACTCCCTGCCAAGCAGAGACCCTGATTCAGGGCTCGATCTCAGGACCCTGAGATCATGACCTGAGCCGAAGGCAGAGGCTTTAATCCACTGAGCCACCCAGGCACCCCTGAGGTAAATGTTCTGACTTCACTTCTCTTTTCCGTGAGTCTGAAGTTTCTCAGCAGAAGGACCTTCTCAGGAACTACAGTTTGTCAGACTAAAGAACCTCCTCCTTCACAAAGTTGGGTCGTGTTGAGTTAACTTGTTAAGATATTTGTGGACATGAAAGCGAATTGACAAGGGCTACACAATTTCACATTATTTGCCAAATTTGGTATACTTGTCATTCAACATTCAATTAGTCCTTATGCCTCTGTTCTTGCTATGAATGAAATGCATTCTTCAAACACTTCTTTGGCATTCTAAAGTTATATATGCTCAGAAAACTCACTTGTATAGGGTTACCTTAACTGCACATGTTTTTTTCTCAGTGTGTAATAAAGAGAGCATGTGATGGACTATTGTGGGTTGGGGTGCGTCCTCCCGCACCTAAGAATGTAACCCTGTTTGGAAATAAGGTCTTTACAAAGGTAACCAGGTGAAAAGGAGGTCATTAGGGTGAGTCCTAAAGCAATTGGACTCAAGTCCTTGTAAAAAGGGGAAATCTGGACACAGAGACAGACCTGCGTGAGGAGACATAAGGAGACCGCCATCTTCCAGCCAAGGGGCGCATCTGGGAACAGATCTACCCCCACAGCCCTGGGAAGGAACCAAGCCTGCTGACATCTTGGTTTCAGGATTCTCACCTCTAGCACAGTTGCAGTGGAGTTTCGTGGTGTGAGCTACTCGGGGGTAGTAGTTTCTAGGGCAGCCCAAGCAAATTAAAGGAAGTCTGAAGGGTCGGCTTTTGGTGGTGTTCAGAGAACTCGATGATGAGAGAGCAGCGGGCCTTGTTCACCTCTCAGTGTGTGAAAGAGGCTGAAGAACATAGTTCCTGAGGGCAGACGTGGGGGGTTGGGGAGGGGAGGCGCACTGAGAAAACTGTGGAAGGAGGACGGGGAGAAATGCTCCCGTGTGCTCCAGTTCCTTTAGCCTAAACTCAGCCTCTGAATTTGCCTTTTCTGCATTACCAATCTCCAGGTCAGCTTCTTGACCTGTAACTCAAAACTCAAAACCAGTAGCTCAAAACTCGAAACAGGGTTTTTCTAAGTCTGTCAGGGGAGGAACTGCTTTAGATTTTGTTAGGTTGGGTGTGCATCAGTAACTGTTTCCAAGATAGGAAACTGGGTCCAGGAACTTCTTTTTGCTTAATTTTATGCATCGGTGGTTTGGGATCTCTATGATTCTCTCTTATCATCACTTTTATTGTTTACGTCAGGAGGTATTGATTGTATGCCTCTTGTAGGCATAAACACTTGCACATTTTTTAAAATTCTCAAGTTCTAGAGGAAAACAAAATCTTAAGTGTTATGGAAATAGATGGGCTTCTCAGAAGAGTGGCCAAAAAAAAAAAAAAAAAAAAAAATCAGCGGCAATCCACTGGAATTATGGACTTCTAGTTAGGGACACGTTTACTGAGAAGCTGATGAAATTTAGGCGCTAGATCATCTCCCTTGCCTGGGTTCCTTCTAAAGCTTTGTTTGTTATTTTATGTGTATATTTTTGTATTGTTCTGATTAAAGAGAGCCCCTCTCTGATAGATACGTTTCAGGCACCTCAAAACCTGGATGTGGTTCTGGTGATGGTGGGTCTTCTAGTAATCAGTAAATCCTGCAAAGGGGGCAGGAAACCAGAACAAGGGGAAGTTAGAACAAGGCTGAATACAAAAGTCGGGACCGAACATATGAATAGTCCAAATGAAACAAGGGCTCAGGGACCAGTGTTCAAATTGGGACAACAGGAGGAAGACACTTAGTTTGAAGGTAGGCAGTCAGGGACCACGGAGCTATTCCCTGGGGAATTTAGATGAACATCTGAATGTGAAGTACTCAAAGTGAGGGGCTTTCTGTGGGGCATGGAGGGTGGTATAGGTGTGCATGTGCGTGTGTGTGTGTGTGTGTGCGCGCGCACGCGCATGTGTGCTCACAGGAAATCTCTTAGGTCCTTTCCAGGACAGAAACCAATCCCTGTTTGGTAAGGGAGTAAGCTCTCAACTAACAAAAATGAAAGGTCACGATTTTTAGATCCCCTTTGGGAGAGTATCTTGCAAGGTGCTTTGCAGGTAGGTACTCGACCAGTTAGCTAGTGTAGGGGGAAAGCTGGGGGGGGCGGTAGGATATACACAAGTTTAGTCCTCACAAACTCTGTTCCCTCCAGAGCCTGTGAATAGCCTCAATTCATGTCACAGTTTTCTAAGTCAGCGCTCAGATAGGCTCTGAGAAGGCCAGCCTTGCTTCCTGGCATTGTAATACACACCTCTAAATCTGTTTACTGAATGCTAGAGAACCCTCATTTCAGTTGGGACTTCCTTTTATGTTCCAAATAAAACCTAAAAGCAGTAGAAACAGGTTTGGAGGCCAGCATTTTACATCACTTTCACTTGGCTTCTTCTAGTGATAGTCAGGCAATGTGTCATTTTCTCTGTAGAGTACGTATGCAGCTGGGAAATGAGTTATTTATAATAATAAGACTTCGCACGTATGTGGATATTTGCATAGTAAGCAGATCATATGGAGTTGGTGGCGTCTGGTGGGTAACCTTGGAATCATGAATGTATCTAATTATTTAATGTGGCTTGTTGGAATTTACAGGCTGTTGCCTATGAATATTTTAGCCTATTGGTGCTGAAACCTGTCGACCAGAGATCAAAGGCATTTTCAGAACTGTCCCAAGGGATGAGTAAGGGGATAAGGGGCTGACATCATAGAGAAGAGAATCGAATTTTCTTGTCTTCCCTTTTTCTGCCTCAGCCTCCCTGACTCTACTATACCCCCTAGCTTATTTCCCCTCATATTCCAGTCAAGGTCGTTGTTTCTCTGGTCCTTGCCTATTTTACTCAAACTCTCTTTGCCGCTTCAGTCATTCAAGGACTGCTTTTCTAGGGCAAAATTTGGTGGGAAGTTATATCTCCCCATTTCATTCTATACCTTTGAATGACAAGATAACCTTTCATGAGGCTCAGTGCTGTATGAAGATCAGCATTAGCGCATTGCCTGACGGGTGGCATATATGTGGGAGAATTCATCTGAACAGATTTTCTATCGAAGGATAAATACACCCCCAAATCACAATGGTAATCAGAGCCAGCCGCCTCGTTTCTGATGATTTTACAAATCAGTTGGGCTTCAGAGATGCGTCAACATGACACTGTTCCCACACTGAGTTGTTTTGGCTGCAGGGGTGGCTGCTTTTCTCTCTCTCTTTTTGCGTTCCAGCTGCATTTGTGAGTGTTTTCATCCTTTGCTAAAATATGTTTCTCAAAAATGTGATTAACAGTCATTTTCAGATACAGATATTGGCTCTCCTTCGCCAAAGAGACACAGCATGCAAGAACAGGCAAACATCAAAATAATACAAAAGGGTATGTTTATTCATCGGAAACTGTGTTAATGACTACATCTGCCCCTCTCATTTTGGGCTGGCTGGGATCATCTCTGCTCTTCTGATTTGCTGGTGTTTCCCCCTGCAGTGAGATCTCTTCATTTTGTACCCCATAAATAAAAAAATCCCCATGGTTGGTCTGATGTTTATGCTCTGAGTGTAAGTTAGAGCAATTTAGAATTGGAAAACCATACTCAATGGGATATGCTCATGAGATACATGGCTGTAGAGGTCTGCTACTCTGAGCATTCCTTACACAACTTTCAGATCACAAGTATTCATGCCAAACACCATCAACAATAGACAATGAACTGCTGTACTCGCAGAGCATCATAAAGCAATGGGACGTTTACATTTGTTTTATAGCCTGCCCTTCTTATTTGTTGATTTTTCAAGTCAAATAAAATAATGAGTTTGGGTTGCTTGGGGCTTGGCTCTGGATGTTTGGGATTTGAGAGTTTTGAAAGCCTTAAAGCCAGTGACTTTGTCACCAAAGGAGTCACATCTACTCTAGGCCAGTTTCAGCCAAAGTGTCCATTATCTGCCATCCTATGGAATGAATTTGAAAGAGCAATCTTTGAGATCATACCTTAAAGGACGAAGCCAGCCAACACAATGCCCCTGTGAGCCCTGCGTTATGCTTGGTGTTCTGAGAGTAGTAGGAAGAGGTAATACCCAGTCTTAAAAATGTGGAATTTATATCAGATTAACTGGAGCAGGAAGTATTTTAGTGACAAGGAAGCGGGCTGAAATTACAGAGCTGGAAATGCAGGTGACATGTTGAGACATAAAATATTTTTCTTACCATGAAGAATGAGGATGTTCTAACTGCTTTCAAATAAAAAGTTTGGACATATGTAAGATAATCCTCCCAAATGTGTTTGCATCAGGTGATATGGAAACGTGGCCACTGAAGTCTTTGGTCAAAATTTTAAAAATTTGTTTCTTAGGTTTCTAAATCCTGCGAAGAATTCCTGGTGTCTAGCGGCAGGATGGAGCAGTTAGTTGGCTAACGTTGGTCTGTTTCGATAAGTTTCTTTACCTTAGAAGGAAGTAGGATTTGTTTCAATTCAGTTGCAGTGCAGAACCTTGGAAGTGTGGACTTAGGTAGAAATCAAGGGTCATTGTGCCTTTTAGCCCCTTTTTTCAAAAAGATTTTATTTTAAAGGGTTCTCTACATCCAGTGTGGGGCTTGAACTCACAACCCCAAGATTGAGAGTCATGTGGCATGTTGTACAGACTGAGCTGGCCAGGCATCCCTGTCTCTGATTAATAAAATAAGACTTGTACAATTTTTGGAGGTGCCAGTTGGGATGGTATTTGACACGGCAGCTTGTCATAGACACCTGTGCTATCTTAGGGGGTTCATTGCTTATCTGGACTGGTCTTCCCTACCCTCCTACTCCCCATCTAGGAGTTCTGACAGCTACCGGCAGCACCAGCCAGAGAGTACAGATAATCTCAGGAAATTCAATGTGTTTCCCATGCAACTTCAGGGAAATCTTCCTTCTCTGCCGATTACCACCTCAGATCCCACTGTGTGGAGATTTGGGGCGGTCACTGGAGGGAAGAGTTTGGATTCAGCTGTTTCCTCCTTACATTGAGGATATTTTCTGACTGGGGAGAAATAATACAGCATATGGAAAGAGCTGTGCATCTAGAATCAGAAGTTGGTATTTAAGAGAGCTTTGCTATTTAGCCTTGTGACCTTGAACAACCCC
The DNA here is from genome assembly GCA_028533885.1 of Nasua narica. Lineage (NCBI taxonomy): Eukaryota > Metazoa > Chordata > Mammalia > Carnivora > Procyonidae > Nasua > Nasua narica. The sequence continues at coordinate 14,039,016 of CM052814.1, forward strand.
TTTGGAACATCCTGAGTGTCAAGGTACTCATCTGTAAAATGGAGATAGTAAGACTTAGCCTGCCCATATCACAGGCCAGCTGTCAGGCTCAAAGGAGTGGAAGAGTCTGAATGGTTTGTAGCGGTGAAGATTTTAATGTCTTTTGCCCTGCATTTGTAGTGTTGGTGTTGTAGCTGTTTTTTCTAAGTGCCTCATCCCTTTAGGACATATTTGAGCACCATGGGTTAAAGGTGAGAATGTGATGTGGGACTCGATGCACAGGGCAGAAGAGCTGAGGTTTCTGATTCCCCTTGGTAGATGGTTGTTGTTTGTGTCATGGCCCTTCTCTTGGACGTGCCGTGGATCACTTACCATCCTTCTCTTCCAATTCATTCACCCCCACCTTGATCCCACGATTGGGCTGGGACTTGTTTTCCTGTTTGCCTCGGGCTCTTCCTTGGCACCTGGAACAGAGTTTGGCACACAGTAGAGGCTCAGTACATATGCACTGAATGAACATCTGAGGGAGGAAAAAAGGGAAGGAAGGAAGGAAAGAAGGAGAAAAGAAAGGAAGGAAAGAAAGACGTCCACTTTTTTGGTAGGTTTAGAGAGTTTAGGTTTTATCAAAGAAAATCCACCTAACAATGAAACAGGAAGGGGAAAAGTTTAATGGAGACTGCCTTGATAAAGATATTTACAAAACTGAAGGTTTTCACTCTCTAATCCTTTGAAAGGAAGTCACAAATTTCTTTTTACAATAATCCTCACAAGTGCTGATATTTTCAGGCACTGAGCTGAAGATAAGGATAATATCCTTGAATTATTCAATAGCAATAACAACCTTCCAAAGTTTGCTATGAAAATGCCATTGACTTAGTGTTTCTTTCCTGTCCCCTCTTCTCCCTTTGGAAAGAGAAACTAAAGTTATTGAATTAGTAATTACGTGGCAGCATGGAAAAATGTCTTAAAAAATTTTTAGATTGAAACTATATGGTGATAGTACTCTCTCTCTCTTTCAACTCCCCCCACCCCGCCATAATTTTCAGAGTAATTGAGAAGTCAATATTCAACAAGTCTTAACATGTTGAGATGGTGTGACATTCTATTACATTAGAATACTGTCTGCATATGTATCAGAGATGATGAAATACTCTTACTGCTCTTTTTGTGAATGTCCTATGAATTTAATCTCTATCATCTCTGAACTCATTTCACTCCTTTTATTTTTTTTTAATTTTAATTTTTATTTCTTGGTGGGGGCAGGGGAAGAGTGAGAAAGAGGATCTTAAGCAGGCCCGTGCCCAGTGTGCAGCCCATTGGCGGGGCTTGATCTCAGCCCCTCCAGATCATGACCTGAGCCAAAATCAAGAGTCAGATGCCTAATTGACTGAGCCACCCAGGAGGCCCTACACAGACCATGTTTAATTACACAGGATGTTGGTAAATATCATGGATATTAAGTCTAGATTTTAGTATTAAATTCATTTTTCTTTTAACCCTAATACTCTGTTCATTCATGAGATTCTGATTAATAAGATAATTATGGGTACTCATTGTGAGTTAAGCCATATTTCCAAACCAGAGGTTACAATTCAGCTAATTATATTATTGGAATTAATAATGACTCCCAATTTTTCATTGTTTTAGTCCAACCATGTAACTACTCATATGTCATCTAGTCACTGAAGTTACTTTTATCATAGCAATCATCAGTTTAAAAGTGAATCTCAAACCTAACCAGCTACAGTAGCTGATTCCACATAGTAATTTTTGGATATTTCCCTTTCCCCAAATTTAAATGACATTGCAGTGACCAATAACAAGTGAATTACTGATTATGAGTACTCTGAGTATTGGTTAGCTTAATGTTAGGCTTGAAATGAGCCTAATATCAGTATTAATATGAGACATGAGACAAGCAAATAACACTTAAGCACACAAATTAATTTATTATCATTATAGTGTTTGCCTTTTCAAAACAAACATAGCTCAGATTCATTTTAATAAAAGAGAAACTGATGTTTGGTAAGGAAAATTATTTGTACACATTGCCTTCCTTAACCTTCTCAACCACAGAAGCTGAGCCTTATTTTGCCTGTTTTGCAGATTGAGAAACTGAGGGTCGATTAGCTTCAATAACTTGCTCAAGCTAATAAGTGGCAGAACCATTATTCATACCCCCCCTTTTCTTTCTGATTCCAAAGTTCATACATACATCCTCCAACATTCGGTGCTCCAAATTAATACTTTTTAGTTTTAGTATTTTGGTCAAGTGAAAGTTTTTGGTATTTATTTTTGTAACTTCCCAATATAGTTGTATCTAATTGTGATCTTACTACCAATTTTGGGTTTAGTTCAGAAATTCAAAAGCATGTTTGATTAAAAAAATGTTATAAACAGTAGCTAACTGATGATTCCCGGAATATTTGAATGTTAGAAAATATGACAGTTATATATTATTTAGGAAGGAATTAACCCCAAAACTTAGTGGTTTCAAACAATAGTAAGGACTTATTCTCTCTTACCATTTCTGGTGGTTTGAAAATTTAGAAGCAGCTTTGTTGGGAAATTCTGACATAGGGTCACTCATGACGTTGCTTGTCACCTACAGTTGGATGTTGGCCAAGCTGCAGTCAAAGGAAGGCTTGAATGGGGTTGGAGGATCCACTTCCAAAGTGGCCACTCATACAGCTGTCTCGTTTCTTCCTCTCCACATGGGCCTTTCCTCATGGCACGGAGGCTGGCATCCCCCTGTGCAAGCGATTCGCAAGAATGAGGTGGAAGCTTCAGTGTCTTTGATGACCTCGTCTTGGAAGTCACACTCCCTTCAGCCATACTGAGTTGGTCACACTGGCTAGACCCAATTCACTATTCACTGCTCACACAAAGGTGTACTGTCGGGAGACAAAGGTCATCACAGGCCATCAAGGAGGCCGGCTATCACAAATACTGTGTATGTATAATTTTATAGATAATATTATATTGATACCAACTTCTTAATTTTAAAGAGTAGGGAATAGAACCCATGACTTCCTCATACTAATGTAACTTTAGAGAAGAATCTGCCTTAAAATGAATAATATGCAATGTGTATAATTTTGGTCTCTCATTAAAAATATAGGAGTGCACTTGTCATGATGAGCACTGGGTAATGTGTAGAAGTGTTGAATCACTATATAGTACACCTGAAACTAATATAACACTGTATACTAACTATACTGGAATTAAAATTAAAAAAATAAAAATAAAACAACAAATCATATGTATATAATTTATTATACATATATATGATATATATATCTATAATGTGGGGGGGCACACACGCATACTAAACTCATTAACAGTTGGAGATTTGAGCTTGGCTTGTTTCTAGTAGGGATTCCTTGCAAAGGTCCATTTACATGTGCTGAGCTGGGGTAAGCTATTAGTGCTTAGCAATTCACTTTTTGAGCAGGTGACTTTCTGAGGCAAAGGATTTTAATTCACTCTGTTCAAAATGCTGTTATGGTTCTCCAGTTTTCTCAGTAAAGGCAGAGTATTTCATGATGTCCAAGAAGGCCTGCCCTTCTCTGGCCCCTACCTCCTTCTCCTGCTCTCTTATCCCCTCATGTCTCTGCTCTGGCCCCTCTGGCCTCCTAGCTATCCCTTGAGCTTACCAGGTTTGCTCCTGCCACAGGGCCTTGGCATTGGCTGTTGCCTCTACTTGAAATACCCTTTTATATATTCTTGTGATGAACTCCTTCCATAATTCAAGTGTTTTTCAGATGTTACTTTTTCAATGTGGTCTACATTGACCATTCTGTTTAAAATTGGTAGGGGCTCGAAGGAATTAGAAATGAAGGCATAGGGAGGTGCTGATGCTGCTTTTCACTGCCCAGGGCAGTTTGGTATCATTCACTTGGCTCATTTTCAGACACTGGTCATTGGTCTTTGCAAAGAGTCTCTAAACGTAGTGATCACGTGTGAATGTTCTTTATTTCTGTGGGAGATTTCCTGTCATTCAGAAGTCAGCACTATTTCCATCCTCTTATCTTTAGAGTTCCAACACAGAAAAAGAACAGAAGAAATGAAAAACACTTCTACTAAGGCATATTATAGGGGACAGGTTGATATTATTTAAGGGAGGAAATTAATTGAGCCATTTCTGTAGACATTAGGCAAATTGTTTCACTCAGAGTTAAAAAGCAGCTGGGGAGTATTAAAGTATAGGGTGCCTGCATGTACTTTATGATGATCTTAGCTTATGACCTTATATTGCTTTTATTTCTCTATTAAATCAAGATATATCTCATTGAGGCTGCCATCCCACCTGACACAGCATGGTTCATTTTGGTGCATGTGAATAGAATTGTCTCTGATGGAATGGAAAGGTGTATTTGTCTTCGACTTGTGCATAGTGTGGGCAGTCTCCAGGCTGGAATTTTGAACCACACGAATCTCCATGGAGTGGGAACAGAGTGTGTACACCCTCACCGTGTGAGCTGAGCGCTTTGCTGAGCTTCTGCCATCCCTAACCCCGAAGCTGTGTCTTGCCTTCTCCTCTGTGAGTTTCCAGTGAAACATCCCTACAAGGTCCTTTGTTTGGTATTAATACAGGGAGAGGCAACTGAGCTTTTCCAATTGATGAAACATCTACAGAAACTGAAACTATGTAGGAGTTAACTGTTATGTCTTGAATTGTATTCCCCTCTCAAATCTTGAGGTTCTAACTCCCAGTACCTCAGAATGTTACCAGAATCAGGAAGAGAGTCTTTGTAGGTGATCAAGATGAGATGAGGTCTTTAGGGTAGGTCTTAAGCTGGTATGATTGGTGTCCTTAGAAAAGGGAGAAACTTGAAAAAAAAAAAAAAGAAAAGGGAGAAACTTAGACACAGAGAGAGGCACTGAGAGCATGGCGTGTGGAGACGCGTTTTCATTGCTATAAGCCAGGGAACTCAGAAGATTGCCAGCGAACCCCCCAGAAGCAAGGAGAGAAGAATGGAACAGATTCTCCCTCACAGCCCTGTGAAGGAACCAACCCTGGTGACATTTTGGTTTTGGACTTCTCCCCTCCAGAATTGGGAGACAATACATGTCTGTGCTTAAGCCATCTGCCTGTGGCGCTTGGTCACCTTAGCCCCAGGGAACTAATCCGGTAGCTGTTCTCTTCCGTTCCCTTCCACCCTTTATCCAGGGCCATGGGGGGCTCTGTGGTCAAGAGAGAGGGCAAAACTGAATAGTTCATATAAGAGTGAGATCCACACCCTTCTCTTTTCTGACCCATTGTGTACCCCACCATGAGAGTCACAAATATGCAGAGGTAACAGACGGTGCCACGCGTGGTTGTTTGAGGAGCACTTGGGATAGGAGGAAATGGCAAACTCCCTGCAACCCAGGGTTCCTAGGTGGCATGAACCACACAAACGTGAGTGTCTATGTTTGGGTATCATTTCTGAAATCTGCTTCAGAAACTGGCCATCACCCAGATTCTCTTAATGGTCATTTATAATTTTGTCATAAATTATATAAATGTGTTGAAATGTACTCTAAATTCACTTCTATTTTTCTTACTTGTCCAATACCTTGGGGTTTAGAAGATCTAGTTTATTTCATGCTGTATGAAGGAATAATTCCACTTACCTCTTATAAGTAGAGTGATTAAGGGTTTACTCATATATGCACACTGCTGAGCCTAAAATCACTGAAAACTGATTCTTAATTGCGATAATATAAATAATAAAATCTGAGCAAAATGCTAAATTATGTAGGGATAATGAAACAATAGAAAATATTGTAAGTGGCTTCATAGTTGCAAAAATGAAGTAATGTCTAGGTAAAGTATGCCATTTTCAAAACCTATTTTTAGACTGATATCACCCAGCGAAATGAGAATAGGATAGTAAAATAGTAAGAATATAATCGTCCCATGTTGGTAGGCCAACAACACTGGCAAAGGTGTATAAAAAGCGTGTTAACATTTGCAAGTTCATTTTTAGTTTCTTTCTTGTTTTTTTTTTTTCTGTCCTAACTTTTTCCTGTCGCTTTAAGGAGTAGAGTCACAGACAGGGTTGGTATCTGTTCCTCAGCTAAATTATCTATTTTACATTTGAGGTATTAAGCTTTTCGTGCATTTTATTATAAGAAACAATTACTTGAAAACAGGGCCTTTGTTTCATAAGAGGGTAGCTGCTTCCACTTGAAATCACAATCCTTTGTGATATTAAAATTAGCTCCTTAGCAGGAACTATGATGTCACTAAAGGTGGAGAAGCAGCCCGGTAAGTAGCAAGTGGATCAATCCTTAGGAAACAAAGATCCTGTTTTCATGCAAATGCATTTAGTGATTAAAAAAGGAAAAAAACTGAGCAAGGTGAAAAAGCTGTTGGTGCTACATTTTTAGAGAAATAGCTGGGAGCTATTTAGCCAAGTAAACTGGTGACCTTTACAGTTCTCTCAAGGTTAATGGGGTCCAGGAAAATGATAATGGAATAATTCGGGTTTCTTGGATGTCCCGCTGTCTTACACCGTGTGCCCCTCAAATTTGCTTTCATTTTGTAGGGTGGAAGGAGGCTGGTGTTGCTTATAAAATCTATCGGGAATCCCTCTGTTCCTATTCTGAGATTCTTTCTATTTAGAATCGCCCAAGGATAGAGGAAAGATGACCCCGGTGAGGAAATTGTATACATTCTCCCTTTTATTCGTGGTAAACGCAAAGCCGCAATTTGTAGCTCAAATATAAAACAGCAAGGATATTTGTTGTCAGAAACCTGTAATGTAGCATCACAACTCTTCAAGTGTAAGACCTCCATAGCCAGAAAACCTCAAAGCTTGGGGATTCAGGAGAAGCGTGTTACTGAAATATGCATCTCAGTCTGTGCCCTGCTGAATGGCAAAAGGGGAGCTGGTCGCCTCTTCTGAACATCCAGGGAGGAGAAGGAAGGACGTGGGTTTGTGTTTCTGCCTCCCTCCCGAATATCCTGCTGGTGGCAGGCTCTGCAGGACCGCCTTTAAGGAGCTCTCCAGAGGCCAAGTGTTTTGGTGTTATCAAGAGGGGCTCATTATACCAAGGGAATCAATTTAGAATGACTTAAATGGGACTGGGAGTCAAACTGCAGTAGGGCCCTATGACAAAGGGAATTTAAAGTACCCTGTATTTATTATGCCTTTCTCTCTTTAATTATGTCTGTCTTTAATATTCTACTGTTAGCTCCTTTAATGTTTTTCTTCCCCACGTTTTTGGCATTTTTATGATTTGCAGTTCCATTCTAAATGGGCACATGTCATAATGTCATCTAATTCTATTGAGAAAAATGCCCCCGTTTCCTATGGCTCTTGGCCAAGCCATACTATTACTTTTGACTCGGATATTTTTTTTCACAGATTACGTAGGCTGTGCAATAGGAAGTAGAAGATTCTTTCCAATCTGAAAAGGAGATTTAGTGCTTTCTTTTGCAATTTCCTTGGGGGCCTAGGTGATAGTGTCTTACAGTCCGATTCTTAATACCTAACACAGTGTCTGGTTACTGGGAGTGCTTAGTAACTGTTAGTTAAATAAATGAATAAGTGCATGAATGAATGATGTCAGCATTCAGACCTAATCACTTTAGACTCTCAGTATTCATATAAAATAGGGTGTTGCCTCTGTTGTCTGGCCGGGGGAGAGCTCAGCATTTGGGCGGTATAGTGAATGCATAACATGATAGATTGAAATCAAAGTCCAAATATGTTTGCATATTCCTTGACTTTTTCTCATCTTCTCTTCACTCATTTACTTATCCATCTGTCAAAATAAGGACTCTAGGGGCGCCTGGGTGGCTCAGCTGGTTGGGCGACTGCCTTCGGCTCAGGTCATGATCCTGGAGTCCCGGGATCGAGTCCCACATCGGGCTCCCTGCTCTGAGGGGAGCCTGCTTCTCCCTCTGACCTCTCCCCTTTCATTCTCTCTCTCTCTCTCTCTCTGTCTCAATTAAATAGAATAAATCTTAAAAAAAAAAAATAAGGACTCTACTATGTACAAATTATATTAATTTTCCCCTCTCTTTTCTTCTTGACTGTTCTTTTTCAGTGCGTCTCTGATTTATCTGTACATCTCTTTTCATTTTTATTCTTCTTTGCCTTTGGATCTTACCTATCTCCCTGTTATCTACTTTTTCCTCCTCTCACTGTCTTCCTCTCTTTGTGCTTCCCACTTTTTCCCTTGATCTCCTATAGAACTTACATTTCCACTTCCAATCCTCTGCATATGTGCATCTTACACTGTCCTTTCAAAAATACACCCTCTTGTCTCCTTATCTACCCATTCCTTCTTTCTCTGTAAAGTCCAAAGAAGCAGAGACATAGTCCTATAAGGAATCAATCATTCCAGATGCTTCACCTTCATTTCAAAACCTTGCTTAGATTTGTTTATGACAACTGTTCATCAGATCCATTCTGTTATCTTCAGGTAAGATCATGCCTAAACCCCTTCAAGCACAGGATAAACCGTCCTTTTAGAAAATGTCAATAAAATCCCTCCTAGAAAGGCTATTGTTTGACTTTCCATAGTGACCAACCTTTTGAATTTTGGCTTTGGAGACCCTGGTCCCTTCTATATTTCTGTCATCCTCTGCTTTATACACAGAGAGACCGTATAGCAACAAAAAAACTAAAAACAAAGTAGAATTTGATCAAAATATAAGGTTGGTTTATAGTAGAACCAAAAGTATAGGAAAATAGAGCTATGAAAGAGAAAAAAAATGCCATAAGCCATTCTTAAAAGTCTGACCTCATTGATTTATGCATTAAAATTAATTAAATTCTCTATACCATATTAGTGACCAGGGACTCAACAGTGAATAAGACTAGACTCCTCCTAAGGGAGGTAATATTGAAGTATAGTGTGGGAAGGGACATGATAAGAGTGTAAGAATGGCACCCAACCCAGAACTTGGAAGCATCAGGATACACCCTTGGAAGAAATGACAGTTACTCTGAGTCAGGAAGTCAGGAATTTAATAGTAACTAGGAAATGTGGTGGAAGGCAGTGATCCATATCTGGCAGTTGGAAGCATTATAGGAACAACATGGCTGGGGCATATGGTTTCTGTGATGTGAATACAGGAAAGGAGGCCATGGGGGTGGAACCATCAAGGTCTTATTGGCTATGCTAAGGAGTATGGAGTTCATCCTGGAGCAATGAAGAGCCACCGAAGGATTTTAAACAGGGATGTCCTATTTGGAGAGATGCTCTGGAAGTATCATGGAGAATGGTTACCATGAGGAGGTTGTAGTCATTAAGGGGAGAGATGGCAGTCTCCTTGCTCAAGGTGGTGATGGTGGGCATGGAGGTGACAAGGAATTGAGGGTATATGGAGAGGATAGATGCACAGACCATGCTGATCTATTGGAAGCCAGAGATGAAGGAAGAGTTGGAGGTCAAGAATGGCATTCAGTCTCTTGGGCTCTGAGGTAAGGTGTTATTTCTGAGGAGACATCTCAGTTATCTTTGATCTTTAAGTGCAGGTCAGTGTTCCTAAAAGCTTCCACAATGACTTCCCTGAAGGCTAATGCCATCTTCTATTTCATCACAGTGAACAGAAGGCTGGCTTCTGAAGGTGCTCTCATCTGTTTGCAGAAATCCCACTCAGCAAGAGTGGGGCCACGGAGGGCTGTGGACATACTCTTACGCTGTTGAGCAGTTTGGATTGAATTGAGTGTTGTCAAATAAATGGTTCAAAGAGATTTCTTACTGTCTCTTATTGGATGAGTTCAGTCAAAACTGTTGTACCAGGATGTGTGTTTGTGTGTGTGTGTCTGTGTTTATGTGTGCACACATGTGTTTATACATGTATGTCCCTTCACAGTGTGCACACGCGTGTATGTGTATGTGTCTAGAAATACGGCTCTTCCAGTGCCCCCATCACTGGGAGGGTCTCATGTAATGCCTCTGAAATGCTGGTGGTGCTTGTGATGTGGAGACCTACACAAGCTACTGGAAAGGAGCCACTAACCCATTTCCACAAAAGTAAGCCAGTCAGTTATAATGATTTTTTTTTTCATGGCCTAAAGTCTGGACTAAATGTGAACTGGTGACTTCAAAGTGAGTGACTCCGTAGCCCATTACCAGTCCCCTGAGATATGTAATCCACTTTAAAGATACATTTTAAATAGTCTACTATGGGAAATGTAGTTAGCAAGCTCAGATATGCTTACATTTAAGATCTCTCAGAAATGCACTTACAGATTTAAGAAAAAAAAAATCTTTGCATGGAGTAAAATGCCCATGAAAGATGATTCGTTTTATTAGAGCAATTAAAACATTGGCTCCTGTTTTCATCCATCAAACTCGTGAAATAAAAATATATTGGAGAAAAAGTGATATTTACCTGAAGATAAAATTTAAAATATAAGAAAGATAGTAAAAGTCCATTTTTTTTTTCTGAAAGAAGTAACTGAAAATCTGCCATAGGTTATAATTCAGGCAGAACCTCATCATTATGGACCAGGAGCCAGAGTGAGATCATTGTGGAACAGGAGCCAGGGTGAGCGCAATCTCTACCCAATATTTTTTGAGGCACAAATGTAGCCAGAAGTGAGTCATTCAACAGGGTACCTCAGAGGTGGAGGGTCTTGGATATAAATGGGCAATACTGCGGTACAGGAAAATCCGTCACCTTAACCTTGGATGTGCCGTCATCAGCTCCCGGTGAGTTCACAGAAATCAACTTCTCGGATTCCGGTCCGTGCCTCAGGCCGTGTCCACACTGCAGTGATGCTTCAGGTGACTCAGAGATGGCTCATAAATTCGACTGTCTCTGCTCCCAAACTCTAAGTGATATAACCTTTCTTTCTTGGGTGGCAAATAAGTTATATAAAAATAACATGGGGAATGATTAATCTGGGTGGACTTTGCTCATTGCCTTCCTCTGAGAATGTGTCAGTGAGGAGAGAACCGGAGTCTTGGGTTCTGTCAAGGAAAGGTAGGAAAAGAAGGGAGAGGGTCAGGGAGGGATGGCTTTCCCTCACCGTGTCTGTTTGTTCGACATTTGTCAGTGCAGGGTATCAAGAAGAACTTGGGACTTGGAGAAATATGAGGGGCCGTCCCTTGGGGCTAAATGTACTACCTTGCAGACCTGTTTTAAAGGTGAATGAAATCATTCATAAATTCATTCACTCATCAAGTATGTATGGAGTTTCTACTAATTGGTAAAAAAGTAAATGATACAGAGTTCCTGCTCTCATAGAACTTACATCCTATTGGTTGAGTAGATAGAATACACAATTGAATGCATGAATATATAAAATATTAGCAGGTAGGTGGTAAACAAGGTAAGGAGTGAGAAGGACCAAGTGGTCATGCTATTCTACATATAGTGAGAAGGGAAGCCTTTTTGATGTAAGAGGTGTTCTTGTTCACTGCCCTCCTGAATAAAGTGAAGGGGGAAGAGTAGAAGGAAACTTCTAGCACAGCGCTGGGCACATGATTAGCACTTAGTTATCACTTTTATTATAATAACTGTCATCATGAACCTTGATAATAATGGTATAAATTAAACCTGCATGCCCTTTGGAAAATTTGAGAGTCTATAAAGTATTATAGGAAGTTTTAATTTTTTTAATAGGAAACACTTAAATTGGAATTCTGTTATCTGTATATAAAAAGATCTTTTATTTTTAGTTACAATTTAACTTCGGAGATCGCTAATCATGTTCAAAGGAAAATCAACAAAGGCTAATTGTTTCGTGTGGTTAAATGTCTTGAGATTTCCCCCCCTTTTTTATAATTAAAAATGTCTTGCCTACCTGCATCGTGTCACGCACTGAGGAAACAAAAATGTAAAATTGAGACTTTGCCCTCAGGAAGCTTATAATCTTATTTTTTTTCCCTTAATAATTCAGGACTCTTGCACTGTTTGTTTGACTAGAAACTGCAGGAGGGATTTACATGCTGACAAGGCTCTGGAGAGTGTAGAAAAAACAAGTTGCATTTGAGTGTTAACTTTGATGTTTGTTTAGTTTTATAAAATATGTAAGAGGCTTTTCCATTAGTGAATAAGACTTTCCAAAAGCTTTCAGAGTCTCATGTCACAAGTAGTTAAATATTGCTAAAGGGGGAGTCACCAGGACTGACGGCTTGGAAACTGCCACGCTGCGTCTGTGGTTTAGGGATGTGTGACCAAAGTGAAGCCCCCACTCCCATCTTAATTAAGGTCGAATCCAACTGATTCATTTGGTCTGAAAAATCCAGACAACATGGGAATCCAGAATTCACTTGGCAACCCTCTATTATCCTTTGGCCTTTGTAAGCAGCCTATCACATCCCGTCTGGGGTGAGCTAGGGATGAGAATCTCAGCCCAGGTGTATGTCAGTGCTGGAATGGAGTAGAATTTGGGAAACGTGATTTGCACAGGAGAGGCACGTGGGGTGTGTCACGTGGTACAAATAAAACAATGCCTAGAAATTGCTTTCCAGGGTCCGTTCCTGCTCTTCACAAAGTCTGTTTGGGTTTAGTTTAGGTTTGGGACCAGACATGGCGCCTGCTCAGAGAGGCTTGCCCTTGCTTTATCAGAGCCACGGCTCACCCCACTACCTCACTTCTCTGGTTTTTGTTCTTCAGAGGAACACTCTGTTCTGTTCTATCGTATCCTCTTCTGTAGTTTCCTATTAGGTATGCATTTGCGTATTCATCGTAGATCCCATTATATGTGTAAGCCTTGAAAGGGCAGGAACTCTGCTTATTCACCTCTGTATGCCCAGCGCTTGGCCCAGAGTGGGCTCCCAGTGAATATTTGCTGAATTAATGAGGTGCAATGATGATGCGCGATAGTAGCAGCAAGTACCAACAATAAAACCTGTGGGACTCCAGAGAGTTTGGCTAAGGACAGTCAAGATGTGAACTCAGAGCAAGGCTTCTAATGTTTGTTTAGATGGCAGAGCACTTGGTGCTCTTTTTAGGACCATATGAAATAGTGACGCATGAAATTAACTATTTTTCCTACACTATGCTACAAAGGTAGTATTATGTACCAAATACTGAAAGAATTGTATGGATGGGGCCAAGTCATTTGCATTGATTGGTTTTAATTATGTGTACTTTTCACCTTTAAAAACTTTTTCTTTTTTAATTTTTGGGTGAGGGGTGTGCTTTTTCAGCTTTAACAATAGGACTCATTGATTCAGATTACAGAGCATCCAGGTCCTGGAGTGGGGGTGCACATTGATTACAAGCCACTCTTCTGGTGACATCGTCTCTGACCTTCATGCTGTCCTTCAGGTTATATCCTTTGCTGACGCCACTGACAAAATCTGGATGGCTTGACCCAAGAGTAGACCCCTGCTGGCAAAATCTCTAATAAGGACATTCCTTTGTGAATTCAGATAATTTTAAGAGAATTTGCTGGATACGACAGAGATTTTCTTAATGTTGCTGTAGGTTATTTATGTAGCTTGTTAATCATCCACATTTCAACTAAGAGTCATTATAAAGGGCTCAGGATATCTCCTTTCCCCCTGAACCTCACCGCCTCGTACATCAGTCGTCTAGGTGAAAGCCAGACCACTTCTCACAGAAAGTAAACATCAGGCAACTGTTCAAACATCCCAACATTTCCTGATACAGAATGCCTTTCTTCTCACCAGTTCTTCCCAGTCTTCCAAATACCTGCTGTTGAGGCATAGTGGAAGCTCATGGAAATTAAGACATACTGCTGGGAAGCAGTAGGCTAGCTACAGGAACGTACTTTTTCTCTGAATATGAAGGAAGAGGGGAGCCATCCCTGAGTTGTTGGGCACAAGTGAGTAATGAGTACACATTGGAAGGGGAGGAAGGAAATTAGGGGGTGTGTTTAAACACATTCACATATACATGTTATCAAAGATGTGGGCTGAGGTTTTTGACTGGTGGTATCTCAAAAAATCATACTTTCTTATGTTGCTTAATGAGTTTAACTGGAGAGCGATGCAGTAGGTAGATCTAGAAATCTCTCTTTTTGAATGAAAAGATACTGGTGTCTGATGCTTACTTTCCTCTATTGACCAGAATTCCCTATGCCTCAGTTTTCAGACAAGTTTTCAGACAATGAAATACAAACAGTAGGCACTTGGGCAGGCAAGGACTCCTTCTGCAACATCTGCCTTTCAGGTATGGTATCATGGTGGTGTGATTGGTGCCATTCCAATTGAGAGCTATGACTGAGGGACTATAGTTAACTCTTGGCCTTTCCTTGAATGGAATCAAAAACTTGAGGCACTCCATAAATGCATATGAAGCTTTTTCTTGTTCTTTCTGCACATTTATTTTCTCATTCAGTTTTATTGGAATAAGTACTCGTAACAGACGTTCTCCTTGAGATGCCGTAAGTTACTAGGGATAAAGAGAAAGGCTGCCCAGAAGTGTCTCTTTGTCCTTCCCAAAGGCACAGGTCACCTAAGAAGATACTAAGAATAGCACTTGTAAGGACCATAATCTTGACCAGGGGAAGGTACATGTGTGAGGTTACCAAACCCAGAGAGTGATCCACGAAGAGAAGCCAAGTATGAATTGAATAGTCAAGCCATCAAATTAGAACCCACTGGATCTGAGAGGGGGGTTCCCAAACAAAAGGGCAGAAATTAAGGAGGTCAGAGCCAAGTGCTAGACAAACAAGGAACCTGAGGAAGGAGCCCCATAAAGCAGGCAAGAGGTGGGGGGCAGTAGGCTTGTTACCCACTCCCTGTATCTACAGGCAAAGCCCACCCTGATTGTTGAAAGTGACAGTGAAGGAAGTAAAGGGCAAGTATGAGGGATTCTGGGCAGAGGTCAGGTAAGATAAAGCAGTCTGCCACAGTCTAATCTTCCCCTTGAAGTCTCTGAGTCAAGATGACGAGAAAGCAAAGATGCTAATGGATGCATACAGCTTCTGGACTTAATTATAATTAGTAACGTAATAGTAATTATGCCATTCCGAGTGTGTCTTTACTCTCTTCCAAATGTGTTTTCTCTCATGAGGCTTAAATACACCGGAGCCTTAGTTTGAATTCCCACAAGAAACAGAGCCCAGGACAAACCTTCAATAGCAAGTAGTTTATTTGGGAAGGGATCTCAGTAGAAAAGTAAACAAATAAGACACAGAAGGGAGGGCAGCCAATAGAAGATTTCGTAATCAAGGAAGTTCTAACCGGAGCTCTGTCCTCCTAGAGCACTCTGGGAAGCCTTAGAGTGATCCACCAAAAAGTGAGGGAGGTGGAATATTTGTACACCAGCTCTTCTGTCATTTCTTGGTTAGGGTTTCGGTGGCAGATAGATTGCTTGGCACATCACGATGCAATCAAGTAAGCGAATCATCATGGTGGCCAGAAGATAAAAAGCAGAGAAAAAAGGGAGGTGATGACAGTTGAGGCAGCCTATACCGAATTGGTAAAGGAGAGGGGATATAGGCAGGTTACTGGAGGCCTCTGGTCTGTCTGTGCAGTACTTTGGCTAACTGTCCTGGTCTTAAGCCTCCAGGGTAGAAGAAGAAATGGTAGACATGAAATGAGTATCTTCATCAAACTCTGATCCCGGACTTTTTCTATAGAACCTAGATGGATGACTTAGATAAAAACCTTCAACATCCCTTCACAGGCCTTTTCCCCTGAAACTTAGTTTTCCCCTTGGAGAGGAAGTATGACAGTAATGGAATCACATCCATTATTACAAGACACGCACCCTAAGATGCTCTAAACCTTTAGCACTGGAAACCTATTTCCAAGCAGGGAGGGGAAACTGAACCAGGCAGCAACAATGATTCTCCCCTTGGAGAATCACTGGTACCAATAGCATTCTGCTTCTTTATAAGTTGTTGGCTTTTTACATTTTTGGTTCAAGCATGCCTGCATGATCCCTCTCTTCAATACGGACAGCAATGCTAGAGAAAGAATATAAAATTAAAAATGCCAGATTAGCTATAAAAGTGACCATTTGTTCCAAATGAGAAGGGAAATCACAACAAAATTTAAATTTAGCAAAGCTTACACTATCAAAATATTAAAAATTCAGAAAAATAATAAAAATTTAATTAGCTCTTTGACACTCCTCTATAAAAATTTTTCTTGCCTTTTATGGCTTCATGCTCTTTGATTCCCTCTTCATATGACAACAAAGATTTTGTAATATCATTTTCTAGAGAGAGAATAGAAAGATAATTTAGTCTTTCCTCTACCATGTTGATTGAAATTTGCTTTTTGTTATTGATGGTTTAAGAAAACTTCTTTCAGTTACAGTACTCATTATTGGCAATGTTATGCAAATTTTTAGGATTATTGTCAAGTTTTTGGAAAAACTCTGTCAAGCTTCTGTCATATGTGAGGTATGAGACTTAGAAGAATCTTCTAGACTAAAACTTGTTTCCGACATTTCAAACCTTATTTTTCTTCCGTGACCACATTTGTCAGTGCCCCTAAAGGACCCCTTCATACCTCTATATGACCCTTGGCCTCATATTCTCAGACAGTGGTTCCCCATATTCTCAACCAATGGTTGATAGAGTGGTGGGAGCCCTCTTGTAGGTTATTTCTGCATGGGGTGACTAATGATAGTTTAACTCTATGTGGAAATGATTGTGAGCCACATAACTAGAAACATTAAACTCAAGCTAAACATATTATCAGCTTCTCTGTCTCCAGGCAAATGCTAAGAATGCCTGCGGCCACTCTAGTCTATCCAACCACGGAGAGTGTGGAGGGAAAGTCGGAGCTCAGTTGTCATTGAAATTTCTTGCTTTAAGAAATGTCACCAAAATATCTGTGTATACACCAGACGTTGGGAGGGATCTCTGTAATGAGGAAACCTAAGGCTTAGATTCCCCTTAGCTTTCCTACCTTTGCTTACTGTACAGTCTGTAGAAGCTATCATGGTCTTTGCTTATTTCACATCCTGTCCGGGAGACCTATATTCTAGCTCCCAAGGACTGGAACACATCTGTATGGATCTTGACTAGCCCTTTGCTTCCCAAATCGTTGCCTATCTCTGTGTGGCAGCATCTCTGATCCAACCTGACTCTTCTGATCAAGTCTAAGGGAAAGGTTTTAAATGGATTTACCCTCTTAGGGCTTTGCCACCTGCTATCCTGAGTGCTGCTCCCCTCACCGCCCCCCCCAAACCACCCACCCTGGATGTAAGTGATAAGATTATGGTAGCTGAAACCATGAGTGACACCAAACGAATAGCTTTTAAGCAAGACTTGACCACTATTGCATTCTGCAATATGAAAGAGGTGAGTTTTATCCCATTTAGCTTTATGGAAAAGCAATTTATTCACTGAAAGTGATCAGCCTATCATTTACACAAAAAAATAGAGAGATGGGGAGGATTTCCCCAACATCGGAAGATATAAAGCCATCGACTAGAATTTAGTTATCAGGGAAGCAAGTTTGCCTTTGAAGTATTTGGATAAATTTGAACCACTTCTTCCTTTTCCAGTGTGGTTGTGAGGGTGAGGTTTCCAGAACATTATTCTGAGTTTTATTGACCAGCCTCTTCCAGTATGTGGAGGTTCTCTGGGAGAGGCACTTCTGTATGCTAAAGAATCTCTTACCAAGGTTCCTTTCTTGTGGGGTTGGGAAAACCCAAAAGGTGGTTTATAAAGCTGTTCAAAAGAACTTCTTGCCCTACCTCATCAGCCTGTACTACTTAATAAATACATTTGGAAGTTAAGAGTAATTCCCAGACTCTCTCTAAGTGATCTTTGGCAGCTTTGGTTTTGTGCAAGTAGCCTTGGGATCTGGACCTGCCATGAGAGGGCCCACACTGGCAAGCCAACACAGTCTTGAAATTGGAGCCTCACTCTTGTCTGTGAGGAAGCCATTGTAATCACAGGGAATAATGGTCACATATGCTGGTGATTTGTATGAAATTATTCTTGAGTTTATTATTTAATAAAGAATCTTCAGAAATAGGCAAGTAAAAAATGTCATTTATGTCACAGATGGAAAAGCTACATATATGTATTAATGGACTTCATTCACTGGTTTATGGACCCAAACTTCTCTTGGGACTCCACAGATCCACTTGGCATGTAGACCTCTCTCAGTTTGACAGGAAGGCAGATTCGTCACCAAATATTATCTGTGAATAGTCCTGGTTTATGCAGAGAATTCTCTAAGGGGGCTCAATAGGACATTCTCCTCTGTAGCAGATAGCTTAGAAAAATGTTGAGGGTAGTCAGCCCGGAGATTTTCAGTGACTTTGGTTGGTTGTGTTTTTGCAGAGCAGAAAAAGATACCTGGGCCATCCTCACTGCAAAAGAATCTCTGTAAATGTTCCTCTGGTCAGCACTTTTCTTTTACAGCAACCGTTAAAGTTCTCAGGTGTCATCCCCCAAACAGATGTTTGTTTCTGCCGAAACATTGCAAAAAGGACACATCTTGAAGATGGGAGAGAAACAGATACTTGAAACTGCAGTGTATGGTCTGCTTGTTAAAGACATTGCCGAATAAAACTTTCATGTGTGGGGAGCTGTTTTGCATGAAGCTAGTAGAGCTCCTGAGAGCAGGTTATTCCCTAAATGTGGTGTGGAGGCAATTGGGGAATTAGAAGCTCTTAAAGATTGTAGGGATTTCTTCTGAGCTCTCAGTTCTTCAAAAGAAAAAAAAAATATACATGAAGAAGAATACATTCCAGCCCGAGGTTCAGAAACCTGGACATAGCTCTTGTTTCTTTTGTTTCTGGAAACAAAGCGTGAGATTTGCTTGAATCCTACACATGGGAAGCGCTAAATGCAGTCATGTTCTTTGGTTATTTTTAGCGCGTGGGTCCTACTCTCCCTTCTTATTATCCTCAGCCCCCTCCCCTAGCACCGTGACCCTATATTTAGATCTGAAGCATCATCATCAGATGCTGTGTGACTACAGCAAGGTTGTGCCTGGACATGTGGCAGGATATGGGCTTATTTTGCCTAATGGAAGAGATAGCCATTTGGGATAGTTTCACGCTCAGGGAGATAAGGCTTTGCTGTATGTAAGAAACTTAATTAGCAGGCAGTGTCTCTTTAATACCATTTTGTAGAAGGAAGTGTTTTTTGTAATAATCTGGCATTCATTGCAAAAAGGGCTGCTGTTATGGATTACCAACTTTTGGAATCAATTCTTAAAATATATAATATATATAATTTATTTTATTTCTATATACGTATTTTATTTTATATTTATGTTTATATGTAAAACCTCCACAAGAGAAACATCATTTTATTCATATTTGGGTAAAATAAGAATAATTCTGGTTCATAACAAATTTTTTCGTGAAGATGTATATGTGCTTTTGAAAACTGAAAATAAATATATGAAGAGATATCAGGAACTTAACAAAAAGAAAAAGTAGTAATGCCACTGTGTTTGATACTAATTTTAATAGTAGCTAAATCTGAGCTAAGCACATTTCGCATATTGTTGCATTTAATCGCCGTGTGACATATCCCGTGTTGTAGTAACGAGCCCACGTTACAGACAGAAAGGCTGAGGCTTAGCTAAATAATCTGTTCAAGGTCCCTGACCGGTCAGGTTTCAAACTCAGGTAGGCTGACCCCAGGCCAGAGCTTTTAGCCTTTATCCTCATTGCCCTCAGATAAAATTTTCTGATGGTTCATGTTATCTTGTGTGTGTGAAGAGAAAATTGTGACCTGGGCATCTGCAGGTGACTGAAAAGACCAGAACCTGTGATGTCACCCTTTATATAGGCAGAGTCCTTATTGTCCATTAAACTCTAAGTCTTGATTCAGAAATAGGAGAAAGAGGCTTTTTATCTATTGCTTATCGCGGAGGAGAGTTCTCCCCTATAGTTCTCTCGCTACTGAAAGCCAGTCATATGACTGAAAAGAGTAAGTTTGGATGCTATAGATTGGTGTAAAGTAAGGTGTTCTTTGACGAGCTCCTCTCCCATTCCATTAGGATAATTTCCTTTCCTTCCCGTTTCTCCTGGAAGTGTTTAGAAAACCACAGCTCTTCAGAAATTGCCCTTGTCACCCTTCAGATGCGTCCCCGTCCAGGAGAACAGTGTTGGGATGAGCAGACACTCTCTGAGAGGGGGAATGAGGAAGGATGCACTCCAGACAAGGCTGGGCTTTGTTTGTGGGGGAACAAAGCAAACAGTGGGAGAGAAGCTCTCAGGTCGGTTGTTTGCCGTGTTGATAATTTGCCTTGTTCCTTTGCAAATCTACAAAAAAAAAGACTTTTTTCCCCTTAAAAAATACCCAACTTCACCTGTGTGCTTTCTCTCGAAGGCAGTACTGTGGTATTTGTATCCGAGAACTTGAATTTCATTATTTTCTTCTTCTGAAGAGTGGCGTTGGGTACAACTGAGCAGTTATAGACTTGACATCAGAGTTTCACATTTGAAAAAACACCCCATTTTTAAAATGGGGAAAAAATCCTGGCATTTTAGGGAAAGGTTTTCTTTGAAGGAGGGAGGAGAAAACTATGGAGAATAATGAATTCATCAAGCTGAAAATGCACGAGGCAGCGAAGCGCTCAGGCTTCAATACATGGCAAATGGAAAGAGAGCTCCCATTACTGTCGAGGTGCGCAGACACAGCCCTGCTAATCGCTTGGTCATGCTTGGGAGACACTCAGTCATCACAGGCCATGACACGGTGAGAACAGGGTGCCAGGGGTTTGTTGTAAGAAAAAATTGTTGATTTAACATCCATAACCAGAAGCACTCCCTTCCCCGACCCTCATCCTCAGACGACAGGCCTTGGTTGGAAAAATGCTTGTGTGTATGGGTTTAACTCTTTACGTTCAACACAGTAGGAAATCATGTAGGAGGTAAAGATTGTGGAGGAAGCGACTACTTGAACCAAGAGATTAATTTTCGTTTATTTCCACAATTTGTTCTCTCTCGTGTATGCAGATGTACAGTGTTAAATATAAAATAATAAATGTTGGCATTTATTGAAGAATCGCTTTGAAGCAGGTGTTGTTTTGAGTAATATCTGTTTATTACCTCATGGATTCCTCCCAATAGCCCCATGAAACAGGGTACCACTATTGTCTCCATTTTATAGAAGATAAGTAGCCTGCCCAAGGTCACACAGCTAATGAATAGTGGGACCAAATTTGGAACTGAGATTATCTGACTCCTAACCGCTGTGTCCTGTATTAGATTATGTCCTTTGAAAATCCAATGAAACCAGATGACAAATTAGTTGAAGAGACAAGTATACTTTTCCATTCTTTCAACATGTATTTTATTGAGCATTGTGGTAAATGATGGTGGGGGGAAAGACAGACATGCACATTCCTCCAACTTAATACCATTCTTGCTGTAGTGGAAAGATGTGTTAGGACCAGAGGTGGCGTAGAGGTTAAAGGCATCCCTGTCTCCCAGGATTGCTGTCATGTGCACTGCTGTATGACTGTTAACTAGTATGGTATCTGGCTCTCTTAGTAGTTAACTCAATAAACAGTAGAGAGGAAAGGGTTCAGATGGGTAACATTTGAGCTGAGACTTTGTGGATAAATAGAATTTTTCCTGTGGTCAGGATGAGAAAACTAATTACAAGATGAGAGAAAAGCATGTGTAAGACAGGAGACTGTTTTGGGGAATGACACTGGTTCTGTATTGCTGGAGCATAAGATGGAATGACTGAGTGTAGGAGAGAGAGGGAGCCATGATTGTTCAGCCAATGGGCAGAGTTATCATGGACATTCCATATCATATGGTTGGATGTGGGTTTATTTGAAGGAGTGAGGATGCCCTTGAAGTAATGTGAGACCACGGAGGAGTAGTCCCTTTGAGGTAGGGAAGCAGCACCTTGGATGGTGGATGGAATGGGTTGGGGAAGTGGTCAAGACTAGAGTGGTCCTGAGTGAGAATATGGGAGTGTGAACTGGTTCAGTGCCTATGGAGTCAGAGAGGTGGGAAGGACTTAAGCAATCTGTCAATAGATAGACTGGATGAGGCTGGTGGTTTATTAGATGATGAAAGAAGAGACGGGAGGAACTGAGGATAGATGCTGCCATTAGTTTGATGAGGAATACAAAAATGTTACAGACATAGCTTAAAAATTATGAGTTTAATTTTGTCAACTGTTTCAGGTTTGGGGCTCCTTTGGGGCATGGTTGGAGATGTCTAAAAGATAATCGTACACACATGACTCAAAGTTAGGCAAAAGACCGTGTCTGAAAAAGAGCCATCAGTAGACCTGGAGGTCGCAGCTAGTGAATTTTACTAAGCAAGGTGATCATTCCTTGCATGGCGGTGTAATACAGACGGCAAGCATTAGTACTACATGAATTCACAGATCAGACACAGAATAGAGTTTAGTATGCCACAGATGGGGTCATTAAAAGGACTTCATGTAAGAAGGGATTAGGGACTTAGAAAGGCTTTCCATTGGGTGGAAAGAAGAGAAGGGGAAACATAGTTTTGTACAGCGAAGTCCTTGGGGTTAGCAATGTGATGTTTTAGAAGCTTCCCTTGGGGGATGTCCATTTCACATATTGGATTGTTCGTTTCTGGAGGTTATGGGGCTTTAGGAATGACTTGAAAAGAAACTCGGGGCTCAGTGGCACATGTGCAGTAGTGTTAAATCACTGTGAAGCCCTCTTCTGAAATTGGACAGCTGACTGTGTGCCTAATATATTGGTGACTATTTTCCCCCAAAATAAAATTTCAGTTTTCATCCCAATGACCAAACACTTACTTTAGTTCTTATGATGGCCCCAGTCATAGTTCTAAATACTTTATGTCTATTAACCTTAATTTTCACAATACTTATGAGACAGGGACTCTGATTGTCACCCTTCCATACAGGAGGAATCAGAGGCACAGAGTCCGAGTGACCTGCCAAGTAGCTAGTAAGTCACCAATTCTGGGTTTTGATTCCAGATCTGCTGGATCCACTGTCCTATACTGTGTTGTCTCTCTGGTACAATGGCCAGATAACCCAAGGACTGAAGCATCCCAGCCATGAGCAAGCTTCCTATCTTTTGAGACTCTTGAGGGATATTTTTGACTGGCACATCATAGGTAGAGTAGGGATAGAGGTGGGAGTAATACTGTGATGCTTCATTGGGGCTGGGTGGTTAGTGCCAAATCCAAAAGCAGAACCTTGGTAAGTTCAAAGGAGAGGCTTCATGCCCCATAAGGCCAATCCTGAGTCACACATTAACACCTTTCAAGGAGAGGCCTGTCTGGTGTGTCACCATGGGGGCGTGTGTGTCTGAAACTGGGGCCAGAGGAGCTAGTGCTGGGGAAAAGGGGGAATGCTAGAGGGGCTTTTCAGTTTTCAGAGTCAAGCCAGTCTAAGCTACATCTGTGAGTCTACCTGGGTAGCTTCCAGAAGAAAAGACAAGACAGGAAAGGAGGGAAAGGGAGACAAAGCATGGGAGCTAACTTCTTTAGGGTGAGCTGTCAGATCACGTGAGTGGAGGAGAAGAGACCCAGCCCATATGCACCTGTTTGCTGTGGCCTTTGGCTCCTGGAGTGGTTCACCCCTTTAAGCATGTAGCAAATCAGCTCCAGGCTTGTGTTCCTCTGGAAAGAAAGGGTAGAAAGAACAGTAAAAGGAAGAGAACTTGAACTCCTTCTTCAAGAAGCCAAAATAGCCCACAGTTTTCATTTCCTCACTTGATACACACCAAAAAATTTCTTACTTGATACAATGTAGCTGTATGTTAGGGGGTCAGTTGGGGTATGTGCATAGAGATGGCTCTTTCTGCCCTGTCCCTGAAGAGGTTGGGGTTCAGAAGCGTGGCACACACAGCATTGGGAAACAGAGAGACAGGGTTGGCCATGGGGTTAAGAATGTGCATAGAGATCGAAAGATAGATGATGCATGTGCCTTTGCAGAGTTAGCACTCAGTGTCTGGGAGATCTGTCTTGATTCTGGTAGGATTAGCGTAGCACATTCGAATAGATGATATTTTATTCTCTGTGTAAAAAGAGTGAGATCTGGATTTTTATACAAAGTTTGACTCCCAACTGTGTACCTTAGGCCAGGAACTAGCAAACTTCTTCTGTGAAGACCAAACAGTAAATATGTTCCTTTTCCTCTTCAGCTCTGCCATTACAGTCCAAAAAGGAAAGTAATGAGTATGGCTGTGTCCCAGTAAAACTTTACTTTAAAAAAACAGATGCAGGTGGCGGGGTGGGAGTCAGATTTGGCCCAGTGGCAGTTCTTTGCCAACTTTTGTTTTAGGCGAGGGGCTTGACATCTCCATGTCTCGTTTCTCCATTCATCCCATTGGTAAATTATTCTCACCCAACAACTCAGGAGGTTGCAAGTGCCTGGCATTAGAAATAATTCACAGACAAAGGAAGGCTGGGTAGAGAGTCAGGACATAGGCTTTTGGAGGGCTAGGCACCAGCCAGCTGTGGGATTTGGGGCTTTGTACTTATTCTCAAATTTTAAGAAACTTTTTAGCTCTAACATTCCACGTAGAAGGGTTTGAGAAAGTGTTCTCCAAGTAGGAAGTGCAATTAAGACTGTAAGTGTAATTAAAAATTTCACGAAGTAGTCCCTTCATTTCTTGGTTAAAAACAGAAGTACAGGTCCTCACTGGAAAATTAGTTTGGGTAGTCTCCAATTTGTAAGGGTTTTTCCCCCTAATATCGTTGGGTTGCATTAGAACTTGACTGCAAAAAGCCTGGCAGATAAGGTCCAATGCCCTTGGAGAAGGCAGCGGAAATGTGCTAGTCTAGAAGTTTGCAAAGAAAGTTTCGCCTAAAACTGCTCACACCAGTAATGGATCAAGTATCATTTCTCCGAACAATGTAAGAAACAGACATAAGAAAGGAGGAAATGACATTCCACTGCCTTGAACCCTTTTAAGAATGTAAATGTAACAATTCTGAACATAGTATAAGGAGAAGATAATTTTATCTTTGCTCTGGGTGCTCCGAACTCTGGAGTCCACCGTGATTGAACTAACAGAGGGTTGGGGAAGCTCCGGGTTCACCTACTTCCTCTCTAGGGCACTTGATTTAAAGCTGGGCATGGAATGGAATGTGCCTAAACACTCTCTTTCTCTCTCCTTCCTTATGAAAGTCATATGAGTAATAAGGAGGAAAGACAGATTCATTCGAGTACAACCTATCGTTTAAGCACAAAACAAAACACAGTCCTCACTATTGATGAGTAATAAAATGAGTCTAAGTGGCAGTTAGGTTTCTACAAATAAAAATTGCTACCACCACTGCTGTTGCCTGTCTTTGTGAAATGAAGAGGTGAATGCTACCTTTGTTCAGTGAGCCCATAATGAAGAAGTGTTTAACACTGAAGGCTATGGCTTTAAAAAGATATTGCCAAGTAAATGTCAGACCGATGGAGACACTGGGTTATGCAGGTTATACCTGCCAAAGGTAAACTGAATCCAATAGCCAGTGGCACTGACATGGCTTAGAGATTCACCGGATAGCTAAATATTTGCAGCCTCGTGGAAGAGTGTCTTCATTTCATTCTTTTCAACTTCTTTTTCTTTTAACCTGGGTATGCTAGAGTAGATGGGGGAAGAAAGTACTATGTTTGTTACACACACACACACACACACACACATGCATGCATGCACTTTTAAGAGCATTTTCTCCATTGGCATGCTAGATTATACTCATATAGCTTCAAGTAAGTATTAATTTAGAATTATTAAAGTGATTTATATTTTGCATCTTTATACATCTTCCATACCTACCAATTTCTTCATACTTTCTGTGTTAACACCAGCAATTTTGTTGGAGAGACCTTTCCAAGTAACTTGAATTGGATGTTTCTATTAGTTGATGTTAGATAGATTGCAAACCATGCCCTAAAATAGACTTCAGCCCTGGGAGAATTGCAGAGCTAATGAACTTACAGACAATGGTTGGACCTATCATAGATAGTAGCCATTTTTGCAGTCTTTGTCGTAGGGTAAGACAATCTGATGCTGAGCTTTTTGGTAGAAGGGGTTAAGGAGATCTGTCTCTGGTATCTGCTCTTTGAAATAGAATTATGTAAAGCACCCAGCAAGTAGCTGGTGCTCAACAAATTGTGGTTCTTTTCCATTGGTGTGCAAGATGTTGTTATTCCATCAGTTGCCTATTTTTTAATCTAAGGATGGCTCTTTGCCGTCAAAGAGATTAGATCCCAGACCTCTGTGTCTCTAGGCCCTCCCCTTAAGGCTTAAAAGTAGAGCAGCAGAATACTAGAAAGAACTGAAATGAATACTCCCAAAATTCTGCGACTGCCTCCTTTAGTGACCATCGATTATTTCCAAAGTGTTTGAGCATTACTCACATCATCCACAAAATTAACCAGACAATTTCATGTTCTGTACTTTCTGGTTTACTCGCTTTGGACTACTGGCTTTACCAAAAATGAAACAGACTCTGCTTCTGTCTGTCTCCCCGCTTTGCATATCTGTCCTTGATCTGACCAGATTGTTTTATTAAAAAGGTGGTAAAAGATAGGATGTTGAAAGAAGAACACGAAGTAGAATACTGATTCTTCCTTGGTTGAGAAAGCCATCTGATCTCATTTCTGGGTCCCCAGTTGATGTTTGTTTTTATTAAAAATGTCTGTAAGGGTAACTGTTCCAAGTATATCATTCCAAGATAATGACATTAACTAGCTTTGCTGCAGAATCAATAGGAGTAACAAAAATATACGTCTGCTGATTAAGAATGACACAAAATAAACGTGTTAACTAAGACAGATAGCCTCGACAGTTTAAGCACATATCATATGATGTTTAAATCGTATCTGCAGTTCCTATTTGGGGGGAAATTTAGAAATTACTTTTTAAAGTATTCGTATTTGTAGCCTGCTGAGATAATTCTGAGGAAAAAAAAAAAAAGAAGAAGAAGAAAAGAAAAAAAGAAAAAGAAAGGGCAACCTGGTAACTGCCTTCCCTGCCCTTTGAGGGGAAGAGAAGGAGGGAACGGGTTGGGGGTAGGGGGTGGGAGGGGAAGAAACTTGTATACTTCATCCAGGAAAAGTAATTGAAAATGCTAATTCTGTGCCCACAGACTAAAACTTTGAAGGACAGGTCCTTGTCATTGGACTCCTCGAGAAACAGCAGAGCAGAAATAAAAATAGATCATTGACCAAAAATATCCCTTTCCAACTGAGAAGTTTTAAAGTGCTGCTGCCCATTTTTCTGTTTAAAAAATTATAAACCAGCCTTTTTACTCTTTACCTTGAGAACTTTAGAGATTAATGTATATGTGGTTTAGGAATAGAAGAAACATGATGATTCTCAGTTTAAGAAATGTTGAGATCTTTTTAGTGCTCTTTTTGTTCCCCCCTTCAGAAAATGAATTATCTGCAAGGGTCAAGTTCAGGTTATTGTCACATCAAGCATTTCAGAGGCTCAAGGCAGTTAGCAATTTTTTTGGAAAGAGGAACATAGTTGGAAATTACCTACTTTTTTTCTTTAAATAAACAGAAATGTTGATGATAATGATTGCAATTATGATAATCATTTCTTTCCACTTTAGCTTTAAGCTCAGGAATTACATCAGGGTTTGTGACTGATTTTCAGCATTGTAACCCCGGCAGGGTCAGGACACATGGTAACATGGGTTTGGGCAGGGCCCGATCATGTTAAAAACGACGTGTAGGTGTAACTGGTTCGTGGATGTTGTCAGAATGCAGGGCGAGGTTTGGAATCCATTCCTTCCTTCTTGCTTTCTTTTCTTCTTTGACACACGTGTATGAATCCAGCACTCTCCTGGGCACACAGTAGGAATAAAGGAGACAGAAACTCTGCCCACATTGAGCTTACATCTAGGAAGAAACAAAGAAGGATAATAGGCAATATGTCAGATGATGAGAAAAACTAGAGAGAGAGAAGGAGGGTGGAGATGTACTTTTCACTAGGGTGATCAGAGAGGACTCTGCTGAGATAACATTTGCAAAAAGACCTGAAAAAGTTGCTGTGGTAGATATGTGGCGGGTGGGGAGGAGTGCTTCCGGGTCATGGGAAGAGCGGATAAAGCATCCTGAAGAAAGGAGGTGCATGGTACGTGCAAGGAAAGCGAGGTCAGCAATGGGGCTGGAGGGAAGTACGCCAGGGAGAGAATGGTAGGAGGTGATGACGAGGAAGCAATAGGGTCAGGGCTATGTGCCTGGGGTCATTGAAGTCACTGACAAGGCTCTGACTTGTTCTCTGAAGCCCTTTTTTTTTTTTTTTTTGGAGGATTTTGATGAGAGGAGTGACATGATTTCACTTAACTTAGTAAAGGATCCTTCCAGCAGCTGTGTAAGGAATAGACTGAGGAGAGGCAGGGGCAGAAGGAGAGAAAGCCACTAGGAAGCAACTGCATGATCTAGGGGACAAGGGACAGTGGCTTGGACCCTCGAGGTACACATGGAGGTGGGGAGAAGTGATTAGGGTCTCTGGATATACTTTGAAGGAGGTGCCAACATGATTTGCTGGTGGTTTGGTTGTGGGGTAAGAGAAAAAGAAAAGCTTTAAACTGCAGGCTCTCATCCCACAACCTTGAAAACCTGAGACAGTTGCTTGGTCTCCTGTCAGGGACAACAACAAAAACACAGATGTGCACTTTGCTGTACTTTAAAAATTGGAAAGCTTTTATTTACATTATGTTGTTGAGCTTAGGCAGTAGGTATTAACTCGTCACTCAGACTAAGGAACAGATGCCCAGTGATATTAAATACTCCGAGCAAGTTGATCTAGCCGCTCAGTGGCGAAGCAGACACTTCAACTCAGATTTCGTGCACAATCGGTGTCATAAAGATAATCTTCCTTGTTAAGTGCTGGGACCATCACTTCTGGGGCTCCAGCATCCCAGTTATCTGAAGAGTCTTTTGAGGAGCTAGGTCAATGCAAAACACCTCAAATATTGTTGTTAGGAGTTCTTATGGTAGGCGAACATGTATTCTCTTTTGTCTACGAAGACAGAGGTGCTGACCTGTGGTAAAGTACATCTGGCCATGAACTTGGTGTTCTTTTTTCTGGTAACTAGCAGTTGGTTTACCCAGATTGGGCCACTGCACTCTCATGTAGGGATTCTTACGTTCTCCATTGGCGGTTATCTGTGGTGTAGGAAAGCCTTCTGAATTATGCGTAGAAATAGAGCAAGACTCATTGGCCTAACCAACAATTAAAAATATGACTTTGACTGCTGAGAGAATGCTAACCAGCTGATGAACCTATCATAGTTACCATCATTTTTTGAGTGCGGCCAACGACTGGCATCGTTTTAGCACATCAAATGCTTTCATAGTTGAGAGAGCCAGCTGGGCACACTTAGTCTGAGGAGTGGATTCAGGACTGAAGAGTAAGTTGGACTATCTATTAATGGAAAATATTATAAATAAGGGGAAAAGAGCCCTACCAATTTAGTTCATCAGAGGTAATAATATCTAAACACCTTAACCTCAAAATCATTAGTCTTGAATATCTCAATCAATATGGATTCTCTCAAAAGTCAATTTGCCGCTACAAATATGATTGTTTAATAATTCACAAGTTGTGGGCCTTCAGGCTAGAAAAGGTGAGTGTAGCTGAAGGAAAAGAGGTAATCTCCACCTCAGATAAGATTTCAATTAAAAGAAGAGAACATCTCTGAAATAGAGTTTAATGTTAGATGTGACAGTCGTGTGTGTGTGTGTGTGTGTGTGTGTGTGTGTTGAGTGGTCTGTCCTCCTGGGGAGATATCTGTTTAGTTCAGTTTCATTGTTCACTTTCAGATCAGAGCTATTTAGCTATTTTCCTGAAGTATCATAAATATTTTATTAAAATAAACTGTAGCAAGTTTCGGTTTTACTTACTAGATTAAAAACAATAATTTTAAATAGCTAATGACTGGTGCCAAATCATACGGACATTTTTCTCTGCAGTATTGGAGAGAAAGGACGCATGAATCTTACAAGGCATTTTGGTAACTGTTTCATGGCTTTTGTTTTTTTATATCCAAGAAGACGATATTGTTTTGTTGATTTTGCCTTTGGAGTAGCCCTTGCCTGATGTCATCAGTTTGGATCCCGTGGATTCCCAGTCCTTGTAATTCTTTGGAACATGTCATTTTCATGATAAATCTGTTCGCTGAAAAGATGTTTTTGAGCCCGGCTTCATGAGAGCTCTCCCTTATCCTGCAGTTACACGACGTGGACATACCAATTACTAATGGTTCTTACAGGTCGACTTTGATTCTCTTCACTCTATTCTCCATCAAGAACTGGCTCAAGAATCTCTAAGCTGTTATGAGGAGAGATTTTTTTTTTTTACATATTTTTTTCCTCAAACAGCAGTTTTTATAGCCACAGACTAAAATGTTCCTTCTACATTACTTTACAGTGGAATAGATAACTATTGGAATGGGGGTTGCGGGGGTCACTGCTATACACCCAGGAGAATGTCCTGTCACCTGAATGACTTGGTCCTGCCCCCACCCTGGGCCACACCCCCATGTAGGGCTGGGTGACCTTTCTGTCTATTTGCATAATCTTCCTTCCTTGGATTTATTCTCCATGCCTGGGTCAAAAAATGGGGCTCATTAATAAACATTTATTGAGCACCAACAGGGTATTATGTTCCAAATATATTCCCTTCCCTGTAGGCTTGGAATCTACAATTTTGGCTCCCAGCAGTCACCTCTGCCCTGATTTTGAGAAGAGTAAGTTATCTAAGCAATTGAAAGGACATTCAAATATTTGTGAACTTCAAAGGGAGATAGTCCTTCATCTAAAATGTCCTTTTAGATGGTTAAAATTTCTAAATATTCTACATGTCTTAGTAAAGTCCAGTGAACTGTGAGTTTCTGGGATGCAGATAACCCTGATAAGGTTAAAAATATTAACACTCATAGATAATAATTAGGTTATCAAGTTAAAAGCATCTGTTCAGTTAGGTATGAGGACTACAGAGAGAGAGAGAGAGAGAAAAAAAAAAAGAACCTCATAAAAATTGAAGAACATTGTCAAGGTCATTGGCATATAATTTTTAAAGTCATTTGGGCTAGGTGCTGTCGTACTAAAAATTCGATCAGTAGGCAAAGTTGAAGAAGACACTGTGTTGTTAGGATGTGTGAAGCTTTTTACTGAAGCATGATAAATAATTGAAAATGCCTTTAGCAAATTCGCGTTTTAATGGGAAAATACTTTGTCATGCAGTTTTTCAATTAGTATTCGCTAATTCAAATTGGTTTATCATTTAGCCAACTGCACATTAGATTTTTAGTGATGCATTTTCTTCTCTTCATTTTTATTTGTGGATTTTCTAGTGGATAGTAAAACTTTTGGTGGCTTCACTAACATTTCTGCGAGCGGTTCTTAGCACTTTTCTGCCTCTTGCAACACCTGAAGGAGTAAATTAAGCAAATCACCATCAGTGGCTCCATCGAACCTGATTTTGGTGAAGGGTTATGGGATGGGAGCTGTTTGAATTAGAATCTGGGGTAGAGAAAGGGATTAATTAATTAATCTAATTAATTAACTTGAAATAAAGAAGCTGTCGCTTCTCTTATGTGCTCTTTCCCTCAGATTCAGAGGAATTCATCCATTTCAGTTTTGTTTGATAATTCCATTATCTATATGTTAAATGAATGCATGAGTGATTGAATAAATGATTAAATATGTACTTAGGAGAGATTTCCCAAACTGACAGGTCGTCTGAAACCTGAAATTTCAATAGGCGTTGGCCTAAGAAGAGGAAAGAGTAAAACTAGGAGAACATTTCTTGCAGAAGAAAAAGTGGGTGGCCCTAGCATTTAGTAGTGAATGAATTTCACAATGAAATACTCAGGAGCTAATCTAACAACATGTGTACAAGATCTTTATGGGGGAAAATTACAAGATTCTGGTAAAAAGAAATTGAAGAACTAAGTAAATGGAGAGCTATCTCTTGTTCATTCCAGGGGCCTCAGGAAGATGCTTAAATGAGGAAACTAGAGCTAGAATGTTGAGCGGGGTGTGAGGAAGGGAGGAAAGTCCCTCGGGGACTTAGCTGTGTAGCTGAGTCACAGATGAGCCCGCGCCTGCTGAAGGCAGACGTCTTCCCGGGGGGGGGGGGGGGGGGCGGGGGATGGTCAGGTTTCTCTTCTCTGATCCAGCACCCCTGGTTTCTATTTATAAGAGGACTGTGATGAAGTAGAGGTGGTGCCCAAGGCTTCGGGAAGAATGAAGATGAGGAAGTGGACGTGGGAGGGAGGACGAATCCTCACTTTGTTCACAGTACCAGAATTGCTAGTGAGGAGTGAGGGAGAAGCAGGCTCCTCACTGAGCAGGGAGCCCACCGGATGCAGGGCTCGATCCCAGGACCCTGGGATCCTGACCTCAGCTGCAGGCAGACCCTTGACCAACTGAGCCACCCAGGTGTCCTGGGATGTTCTTAACATTTACTGGGCTAGGGCAAGAGTGCATATAGAGGCTCACATTACTGCAATTGTTTGGAAGCTACAAATCAACCTAACAAACAAATAAAATGTCTGTTGTTGGGCTTTGATGATATACCGTCATGGATCCTTTTTCCTTAAGGTGTGATACCGGCCACACCAGTATCATCTTGGAGCTCGTTAGAAATGCAGACTTTTAGGACCTACCTCAGATTTACTGAGTCAGAATCTACATTTTAACAATACTTGCACATACTTTGTTAGCACACTCAGCTTTGAGAAACACTGCTTAGGGTAATGTGGAAGGCCAGGCTCTACTGTACAGTCCTCAGACTTCTTGGAGTGGTGCCCTAAACATGGTAACATGACAAGACCTGGATCTCAACCCCCATCTCCTATCCCAACTTCCTTCTCTTTCCACTCCTAGCTCCTTCCAGTCTCTGAGTGCCTCGTGCACACATGAATGAGTACCCCAGTCTACGCATTCATACCCATTGAAATAGCTACTCTTTGGCTTCCCTTCAAGCTTAGGAGTACACCATTGGCAGGAAAGTCAGCCACTGGGAGGGTGGGTTCAGGCCTGAACCCCTCCGGCTTAGGATCATAGAGCTAGAGAATTCCAGGGTCCCAGGACTTAGAGGGTCTAGAGGTTGGACATAGACTCTAGATAGGCAAAACCCCATGACCCTATAGATTTCTTGTGCTGTGGAAAAGGGCACAACCAGAGAAGGGCCTGCTCAAGTGTAAGGCCCTGGTCTAAGGGTAACATTGGATAAATGTACCTTTTTCTCTGGGTATGAGGTTATTGTGGTGATGGCATTCAAACTAGAGTGTCTTCAACCGAATCAGGTAATGAATAGATGGAAACATGCCCTAGAAAATTCATCTACACGTGAAAAACATAGAGCTGTTGAAAGGCAAGCAGGATCACAGACACCCTAGCTGACAAACTCTGAGGTCTGAATTTCCTGTCATTCAGGAGGAAAGGTATGTTGTGAACGATTTAGGAGATGGACTCCTGCCACAGTGGATCTGAGGAGTGTGGGTGTGGGGGAAACGTGTACAACTTTTCAGTTGCATGATATTTGATGTGCCCATAAAGCATTTGACTTGCATTTTCACGATTAGTCCAAAGCTAGCTCCCTGAAAGATATTCTGTACCCTCTTTCAAAATCTGACTCTCCATCAAATGGGATTTCTTAAAAAAAAAAATGTAATGAAATGTGATTAGTGCAAATGTCTGTGAAATTTATTGTACTATTAAAATCCTATTGGGTCTTTGTTTATGAAATGTATTTTTCTGTATTTGAGGTTTAGGGAGGCTTGATAATGAGGCTTTGAAGATTCATGGCCTCTTTTCTATGGCTTAATTTAGGCTCTATATCAAATATGTAAAATAACATTATATCTTCCCACCACCTCTGTGGATCATACATTTTGTTATTATTTCCCTGCCAGAGTTTTTTTTCCCTTCTCTTCTCCTTTTATAAATACAGAACTACTAATCTACTAATAGTGGGGACATTTTTAATATAGAGAGCCATTATCTAGAGCAGAGAGGAGTGAGTGTAGATGAGGAGGTCTCCTTCTGGGTCTACGTGTAGGGTTAGGTGGACACATAGTGGTTTGTATGCAGTGTCAGCTGCTACCCTCATCCCTCTCGACAACTCATTCCTTCTGTTTTAGGAAATCTACATTTCCTGATGTACTGCCAGTCCCCAAGCTCCCCGTGGCCCCATCACTCGGTTTCTGGGGGGAGGAAATGTCTTGCTCAACAGAGTTGTCGATGGCGTACGGAAATGGATGTGCATGGTCCACTGTGCAAGGAGATAAGGGTGCTGGCAGCACACCTGTGACTTAAGGAGCCACCAGTGGTTTTGGATCCTCTTCCATTTCATCAAAAGGCATTAAGGCCATTCCTATCCCTTCTATAAGCAATTCTTAGGTCCTGTGATTTTCTTTTTTCTTAACCTACCTTGCACCAGTGATTTCACATTGCTCTAAGGAGGAAGACCAAAATCTTAAACATGGCCTGAAAGTCCCTGTCTGGTCTGGCATTACCCACTTCATCTCGCCCCTCTTCCCTACCCTGTGCACTTGCCTGGCTGCCTTCTTTTAGATCTTTGGATTCAACATACTCCCTTCTGCCACAGGACCTATGTACTTGCTGTTGTCTCTGCTTAAAAATCCCCAGTCTTTGCCTGGTTAATACCTACTGTTAATTTCCTCAAACATCTGCTCTATTGTCTCATCATGTTGGTCAAATCCCTTTATTGTATACTTTGAAGGCACTTATTTTCAATAATGTGGCTTTGAGTAATGTTTACCCCTCCACTGGACTGAAACTCCTCGAGGGCAGAGGCTGTGTCTGCTCTAGCTTTTCCTCTGTCTTCCCGGTACTTTCCTTAGGACCCTGCACAAAGTGGGTCCATATTGTCCCTTGTGGGAAGAATCAGAGAGCGTTGCAATTTTGCTCTTCCCTGAGTTTTTCTAAGGACGACCCTGCGTGTTTAATATTTGCCATCATTTCATCAAATTACTTTTATAAGTTGGTGACTCATTTAAAAACGCTTCATTTGGGGATAATGCAGGGGATTAGACAGGCGTTCGTTCATCTTTTACAAGGGAGAACCAGTAAATAGGACTATAAGGTTTGATGCTATTAGGGTCCCAGAAAACACAACAGGCTGTCTTTAGAAGACAGAACTGGCTAGGAGTTTTACTAACTTTGAACCCAATTTTTATCCTGGGTGACACCAGAAAGTATCACATATTCTGTCCCTCTACCTCTAGGCAAGATTATTTTAATTCCCTCAAGTGATGATGGTTCTTACCTCAGAAGGCAACTCTGTTCCCTCCCTTATAACCAGTGCCATGGTCAGGATCCTTTTCCTGTTGCCTAATATAAATTCCTTTTGCTATAATTTAATAAGCCTGTTCTCTTTGTCCTTTCCTTGGGGAGAATCTGTTTTGATAATTATTCTTTACCTAGATGAATCACATTTATATAGTGCCTTACACTTTACAAAGTGCTTTAAGTACGTCATCTCACTGAATTTTTGAACGACTCAGGGAGCTGAGTGTTATTTCCCTCCCTCTCACAGAACAGCCCAGAGAGATGACAGAACTTACTCGTAGTCAATGACTTGTACATGACGCAGATGGACAGATGGGTCTTGAACCCAGGTGTTTGCGTTTCAAAACCCCAAATTGTTTTCCCTATATCAGGAGCCTTGGTGCGCAAGAAGAGTGATGGTCTACCTGATTCTTCTCTGGCTTATGACCATCATGTCATATTAATGTATGTTTTCTCAGTTGCTGTTTTCCACACCTGCCTTCAATGTCATTGTTCTTTTCTCAGCTGTACGGTTTCCATGTGCAATATTAGCTACATAGCCTTGAAATATGTGGTCTTTAAAAACAACAACAACAACTTTGGAATGATCAAGGGTCATTCAAGGATATCAAAGACCCTTCCATGGCGTACTTCGATTCATGGATTCTGGTGTGTTGTTGGCTTTGTTGTTTAGCCCCAGGATTTGTTAGCCTAACAGTGACTTTTATAAGTTAGCATGAAAAAGAAGATCCTTGCTTGTGGGAACCCAAGATCTAATAGACGAGGTGACAGAGGCCGGGCTTTACAGATGGAATATCTGGGCTGACGTGTTCATTTATATCCCTCTGTCTGTCGTGCCTTCATGTGGGAACATGGTTTTAAACATTTATAGACAAGGGGGTTTTAAGCACTTGGGTCTGCTAAGCCCTATTTTCTTAGAATGAAAACAAGAGAGGAAATCACCCAGAAGGAACCCAATCAGGTTGAACTAGGCAGGTCTCCAACATTTGGTGGGTGTGGACAACACTGGGACCTCCCACTGCAGTCACCAGCCTGGTGTTGGCCCTGCCCCCCACCTGTAGTGCGAGGGCTACTCCCCCACATCCTTCAGCCCCTTCCTTCCCCTCTCTAGTTCTGTCCTTTCCTTTGTGTGTATTCTGTCGTTTAGGACTGGAACAAAGCTTAAAACACGATCTAAGGAGAACAAAGCACTGCCAGTTTTTCTTTATTTGGATTGTACACATGAGGCCAAGTTGGACTCTTACTTTAGAATCATTAACAGATGGATTAGGGAAAATAATTGCAATAATGATCTTGTAAGAAGAGCCATACTAGGTGATTCTTTTAAAATGACTAATCTGTAGTAAAGATTATGTCACAATTTATTTTGTGTGTATATACGTGTGTGTGTGTGTTTCTCTTTTCGCCAAATGGTTTTCAATAGCAATTACTGGAAGTTCAATGACCTTCTGGTTCAATTGAATTAAAAACCTTAAATGAAGTTTTACTGGTATCAGTCTTTGCTGTCATACAGGTAATTGAGAACATGATGTATGTTGCAACAATGCCACCTATAGTTGGTAGCCTTTGTTTAAAGTGAGGTAAAATTATACATAAGCTGCAACAGGAAACAGCCTAAAATAAAAGTCTACTCATCAGCAGTGTTTATGGAGTGCCTATTCCTCAAAGCACCAGGAAGAGATAGACAAAGAAACAGGAGGCTACTCAAGTAGTGATGACTTCAGGGAAGATGAAACTATGCTTAAAAAAGAAATCCTTAATTAGAAATAGATTTTATGGGTTGTAAACATCGTCTAAGAATTGTGGCTTCTCCATTTACTTTCTTAATGGTATCGTTTGATGAAAAAGTTTTCATACATTTAGTTAAATAGAATTTACCAATCTTTCTTTTATGATTAGCCCTTTCTCTGTGTCAAAAATGATGTTCTTCTTCCTAACCGAAGGTCATATAGTCTCTTATACTGTATTCTTAAAGTTTTCAGAGGTTTGCTTTTCACAGTTTTGAATCCATCTGGAATTTGCTGCTGTGTATAGTATAAGGAAGGATTTCTTTTGAGGAGAATCAGTGATCTCAGGACCATTTACTGAAATAGTTCATCCTTTCCCCACAGATCTGCAGCTTCACTTTTGTTACATACCAAGTTACCATCTGGCATGGTCCTGTTTCTAAACTCTCTGGTTCCATTGATCAATTTGTCTATCCTTGTATAAATATCATACTTTTTTTTTTAAGATTTTATTTATTTATTTGAGAGAGAGAGAGAATGCCTGAGTGAGCAGAAGTTGGGGGAAGGGCAGAGGGAGAGGGAGAAGCAGACTCCCTGCTGAACAGAGAGCCAGACACGGGGCTTGATTCCAAGACCCCAGGATCATGACCTGAGCCTAAGGCAGCTGCTTAACCAACTAAACCACCCAGGTGCCCCATAAGTATCGTACTGTCTTACATTAGATTTATAATATGTCCTTATGTCTATAGACGTCAGCAGAAGGATGGACAAATAAATTTGGTATGTTCATAAAGTGGAATACTACAGAGCAGTGAAATCAGTGAACCACAGTTATGTATCAACATAGATCAATCATAGAAGCATAACATTTAATGAGAAAACAAAAAAACAACCAGGGAGGAGTGCCTGAGTGGCTCAGTCTGTTAAAAATCTGCCTTGGGCTGCGGTCATGATCCCGGGGTCCTGGAATCTGAGCCTGATGTCAGGGTCCCTGATCAGTAGGGAGTCTGCTTCTCCCTCTGCCTCTATCCCTTCCCCCACCAATGCTCTCTCTTGCTCGCTCTCTTTCTAGAATAAATAAATAAATGAAACGTTAAAAAACAAAACAAACAAACCAGAGAGGACTACATGCAGCATGATGCTATCTTGAAAGGTCACATAGAAATAAATCTAAGCAACACATTATTTAGGATACATCTTGTAGTAAGATTTCTAAAAGAGCAAAAGAATGATATGTACACGATTCAAGATTGCATTTTCTTCTGGTGAGGAATGGAGCTCAGTGTGGTAGAGGAAGGGTCCACGTTAGCTTTCACAGTCTTGGCAATGCTCTTTACTCAAGGATGGGAGATTCATGAGAGTTCATCAGATTATTATGTTTCATAATATACATATGTGATACATAAATTCTTTATATTAACTATTACAAAAATAAAATTTAAAGGCTATAAACGTGTGTTGTAATTTTATAAAAGCATATGGATATTAAATTTTTAAAAGCTCTAAGGGACTAGAATTTTCTTTTTTATATTCTAGACTTCTTTCTTTAATG
The DNA here is from genome assembly GCA_028533885.1 of Nasua narica. Taxonomy (NCBI): domain Eukaryota; kingdom Metazoa; phylum Chordata; class Mammalia; order Carnivora; family Procyonidae; genus Nasua; species Nasua narica. The sequence goes on from CM052814.1 coordinate 14,077,376, forward strand.
GTTTATTTCTAATACAAATTATATCTTTACACACATATGTAGAGTTACATACATATATATTATCTAGGCAAACTGATATAATATCATCCAGTTTAAATCCTGGCTCTGGAACTGACTAGCTGTGTAAATTTAACTAGTTCCTTAAACACCCTGAGCCTCCATTTTCTAATCTGTAAAAAGGGAATAGTCTTTCATGGGGTTCTTCTGAGGATTAGTAGTTTCTAGCATGTGGTAGGCACTCAGTAAAATCAGTTATCTATTATTATTGCTTTATTTAATATAGTTCTTAGCATATGGTAGGCACTCAGTAAGATTAGTTTATTATTACTTTAATAGGCTCTTTGTACACGTGTGTACATGTATGTGTATAAATATATATAATTTTGCAGGGTGACTAGGTGCCTCAGTGGGTTAAGCATCTGACTCTTGATCTCAGCTCCAGTCTTAATCTCAGGGTCATGAGTTCAAGCCCAGTGTTGGGCTCCATGCTGGGCATGGAGCCTACTTTAAAATATATATATTTCTATATACTACATATAGATATAAATTATTTTCATTTTTTCACTTTGTTCTAAAAACTCTGATTCATATGTTTACTTAGCCTTATTTTGAACAAAAAATCCTGTCATGGATTTTAGCTTTGTGTTTGGAAGCATAGTTATAAGGGATTCTTTTTTCATTTTAAACAGATATATTTGCACATTTCAAAGAGAAATACTATGTAGTTGAAGACTACAATTTCTTGTGTTTCAGTTTGCAAGCAGTCTAGGCAAGCAGTCTCCTCAATTCTTTTAGACAGTAAAAATTTTGTTTTAGGGTCTCGGGGTATGGTAACAAACAAAATGTTTGCGGAATGGGTATACAGAAGCAAACAAAGATTTCCTGTTCTCCTAGAGCTTACATTATAGTAGCGGGAGATAAACCATAGGCAATAGAAAGAGAAAGAGGGAGAGATAGAAAGAGGGAGAGATAGAAGGGCGAAAGAGAGAAGGGAGAGGGGAAGGAATAAAGGAGGGAAGAAGCAAAGTAAGTAAAAAATAAGTTTAAAAATAATGAAATCTTAATGCTAAGTATTATGAAAAAAATGAAACTGCTTAAGGGGAATAGAGAATGCTGGAAATGTGGCTGTTATTTCATGTAGAGCATGGATTCCAGAAGGCAGTAAAGAAAGTAAGTAAACAGGCAGGTGGAAATGTTGGGTGGAACATTCCCACAGAGGGACCAACGAGGAAGGTCTGGAATTGCACCTGCTGGGTTGTTGAGGGCAGAGGAGGCTGCAGCAGCTGCAGCGGCCAGAGCCGTGGTTGAGATGAGATCGTGGAGTTCCCTGGGGGCGAGTCCTGTTGTCTCTTAGGGGATATTGTAAAGATTATGGCTTTTACTAAGTGAGCTGACGTGCTCCTTTGGATTACTCTGAGTGGAGGAGTTTCGTGATCTGAGATATTTTCAAGTCACTCATTGAAATGGGCAGAAGACGTCAACAGATACATCAAAAGATAGACAAATGGTCAGCAAGCATATAAAATATGTTCAAAATCAATAGTTATCAGAGAAAGGTAAATTATACCCACAATGCGATCCCTTTCACATCCACGAGAATGGCAAAATTTGAAACAAACAAGCAGGCAACATCAACACCCCACCGACAACAACCGAATGTTTGTATATAAAGCAATCCGACCTTTCATTCATTGCTGGTGAGTGTATAAGCTGGGACAACCGCTTTGGAAAACGGGTAGATTCCTATGAAATTAAAAATATCTACCGTATGACCCAGCAAGTCTACACTCGGATACTTACCCAAGGACAGTGAAAACATAGGTCCAGAAAAAGAATTGCACAGCATCTTTGTAGAATCTTTGTCCATACCAGTTAAAAACTGGAAATAATTCCAAATGCCCATCAATAAAAAATGAAAAAAAGACAGTCTCTTTATACAATGGATTACTGTTCATCAATAAAATGGTATGAACTACTAATACACTCAACAACATAGGTGAACCTTACAAATATGACGCTATGCAAAAGGAAACCAGGCACCGAAATGTGCATTTATGTATGTTCCATTCATGGGAACTTCTGAAAGAACCCTAACTAAACTTGATCATGGAAATCAGAACACTGTTGCCTTCGTCTGGAAGGTAATTGACTGGAAAGGGACATAAGGAAAATTTTCTGGGGCAATAGAGATGTTCTATAATTTGATTGAGATGGCTTCAAGGATGTATATATTTTGCAAAGCTCATCAATTTGTACTCTTAGCTTTATTTTATTGTAGGCACTAATTAATTAGTAACTTAATATTGTAGTGTAGAAAAAGAAGATAGTATCACTCTGGCTCCTTCATAGAGCATAAATTAAAGAGAGCCAGTATAGAGACAAGGAATTGGGATGTCATTGCAGTCATCTAGGAGAGAGGTGATGGGGGTGTGACTGGGGTGGTAGGGATGAAGCAATGAGGACTCCTCAGGCTCGGGATACAATTTAAAGGAAGAACCATATGGATGGTGATGAGTGGTGCGAGAGAAAGAAAGCGTCAAGGATGTTTCTCAAATTTTTGGTCTGAGCAACCAAAAGATAGAAAATTTTGTGGGATATTTAGGGGCAGGTCGTACTTTTTGAAGGCATTTTAGGAGACTCACTTTTAAGTTAAAACCAACTCCATATGCTGTTGCCAATGCAAATAATGCCAATGAGGTGACAATCGGATGAACAGCTCAGTTCACACATGCTGAGGCGGGATCACTACTGAGATGCCAGAACTTTCTCCTCTGCTGTCAGCGGGCAAGCACCTTCATTGAGGAGACAGCACATATATTAACATGAGCTGTATCCATTTATATATGACATCCCTGATATTCGGAAACATACATCGTGTATACATTTGGAACATGATTAAGTAATCAGAGTATCGTCCAGCTGGTGGAACACTCAGGCCATGATCATGGACTCACTTTAGAGGTCCCCTGTTGCCATAGGCCTTGATCAGTAATTGGGAACTTTTAAGTGAGTTATATTGAAAATTGCCTAATGTATTCTGCTCTTGTTTTTTTAGAACAGGCCAAGATTCATCATGTTAAATTAAGCCTCAAGAAAGAGGAATAACAGTGGTATTCCCAGAGAGTAGAATGAAGCAACCTGAACTGGGTTTTGATGGCTTCTGGGCAGGAATAGGGATTTCTTGTTGAGTGTTTTGGCAGAACATTCCTGAAAATGGCCACCTGCCATGTGTGATACCTCTTCAATGGAGAAGAAGTGACTTCAATGCAGTCATGTCTTTAAAAAATGTTATTATACTGAATTATTACTTATGGCATTTTTTATCCATGCAGCTTTGCAATTAAAAAAAATAATGATGGAACTCATATCCACAAGTCCATTATGTCATAAGTTTAGAAAAATGTCCAGAGGTAAATGTTATGATGCAACCTTACTCAAGATGACAATTAATTGATGTTTAGAGATAATTTCTCTTCCCTTTAGCAATTAAAATACAGAGTTGAACATGAATCTGCCGAGAATCCTAAGTCTTGACAGTAAAATGTAGTACCTGGGGCATTTTCGTAAGCTTGTCAATGTTTTCCTTCCTCCTGGTCTTACGATTATTTTTTTTCACTGCCCCCCAAATTGATCCATCATTAGTGATGGCCCATGTTATTGGTTTTAGTATTTACAACTGTATCTGTAAAAAGGGCTTGCGTTTATTCATTTCTCTAAGTATTTTAAAATGAGACTCAAAAGAATAGTTGAGCTACATTTTATATTCTTTTGAAATAATTGTGGCATTCCTTCGCTGGAGCCTGGACTCATACAGCTCTTTGATTTATGATGATCTCACGTCCTTTCAGAGACAACATTATTATGTCACTGAACCGGAAGTGCTGAGGTCACAAATACACATGAAGTAATTATGGGCCTGGAGGACCATGCTTCAGTTCAGAGGCAAGCAAGCAGGGCTGAGCAGGAGGCTGAGGGAGTCAGGGCAGAGGGGAAAGGAGAGAAGAAAGGGAGCAAAGCGAATCCTGATATACGCTCAGGGGCGTGAGCAGACATTTTACCCTCAGCATTTTCATACTATGCTTTGGGAAATGAAAAAAAAAATGAAGGGAAAAAAAGCCAGTATGCCTTTAAAACTTCGCTCTATGGCATTACTCAGAGAGGCTTTGGAAAACAGAGGGGTTACATAAATGAGAGCAGGTGCGGTCGTGCAGAGGTAACTATTCAGCATATGTAAGTGCAGTTGGAAAATCATTGTCTTGCAGAGAATACTCGAAATTGGTCCCTAATGGCCTTGGTTTTTGTCATATGGTCTTGATTATAAGGCTAAAATTGCATTGCCATGCCTTTAGTGTGAACGAGATGGATGGATAATTATTACGTGCGCTGAATACCTTTCTGCAAGGAGGAACCAGGACATCCCTGGTCACTGGAGCCACCATTTCGCCTGGCTGTCAGCAAAGCTCGGAGTGGCCAATTCATCACTCTGTTTATGTGGAGGAGAAATGGAAACGCGCCACTCGGGTTGGGTGTGCGCACTCCCGCGTACGTATACACACGCAGATCGTAGACAGACCAGAGTGGCCCAGTGTGAGGGACAGTGCTCAGAGAAGCAGGAGCATTAGTGAAAATGAGGGGCACAGAAATGAAACCGTCAGCTCTGTGGAAACTGATGGCTCTTGGTGATGTCCACCTGCTGGGAAGTGGCACCAGGGCAGTGCTAGGAAGCGTCTGGGGCTTGGTTCGAAATGCTGCAGGAAGTTTCAAATGATTGGCGGTAGGCGTTGCCAAGTAAATGAGAAATATGGTAGAGGAGCGATGTTTCTAGAGACACTAAAAGGAAAAAAAAATCTTCCCTTCCCCTTTGTTCATATGTACTTTTTAAACCAATTTTGCCATTTTACAAGCTCTCCGGCTCCTCTCAGAAGGTGGGAATAATGACAGTTGACTAGAATTCCAGCTGCTATTGCTGCTAAGAATAAATCGTATGGCTGTTTGATAGTTGCTGCCCCCCCCTTTCTGATGAGGACACCAGAGGAGGGCACCCCGGGGAATCAGAGCAAACCCAGTGCTCTGTCCCGAGGGGGTAAGGAAGATTCAGGACTGCACTGAGATCCCGGACCATGACCACGCCACTCATTCATCGTGGGAGTGTTTATTATGGATCCTGGCCTTGAAGGCCATGGCTTCCCCTTTCCGTGCGGCCCTTTGCAAAATATGGGCAGTTGGCTACGAGGGTCACTGCCTCGTCTACGCTGAGCCTTGAACTTTGGGGCCAAGACCGAGGGGAGAAACAGATCACATTCTGACAGATAGGTTCTGGAAAGTCTGATGTGAGAGCAGACACGGGTTCGAGAGAATAAGGTGCTGAGTGCAAAATTAGCGTTTGGAAGTTTTCTGATCGTGGTATGGAATTTGCCACTCAAAGCCCCGGCTGTGTTTATCCAGAGGGGCCCTGTGAGTTGCCTGATGAGCTAACTGGTCAATCACCCCAGCTGTTCTGCCACTGATACTTTGATTGTTTTTGATGCAGCGTTTGTATTGTTAAGTAAGGAGTAGTCAAGACGTTAAGGATGGATGTTTGTGGGTAAATGAAAGAGGAGGGGCAAAAGAAAACTGTGGAACCTCTCTCTTTACATACACACACATGCAGAACCAGTATATGGTACAGAACACCTATGTGTCTATGCATAGTATCTGTATGTTGCTGTACAAAATTGTTTAATGGAAAGCATTGGAGAACCTATAATAATTATTTTAGCATATTTAATATAAACCTTTCTTTTCAGGTATACATATATATGTATATATATATAGTGACACATGGCTTCATTATACCCATTATTATGCTACACCACATGGTAATTAAATGTGGGATTCTAGGGCAATACAAAATGATAGTTACACTATTTTGGTGCTGTTTTTAGCTTTCATTTCTATTGAAAACTACTAAATTAGGAGCATTTTTTGATTCCTGATTTAGCTCTTTTAATAAGAAGCAGAAGCTAAAAACAGCCCAACCAAGCAGTTGAAGTCTTATCACAAGCCAGTAAGATCAATAGCTAAAAAAAGTATGAAAAGTTTTTGAGTGACAGCTTAAAAATGGAAAATTTAAATATATATCACTGCCTTCTGCTCCATTGTGTAATGCATAAAGCCCACTTTGGCAGTATGTTTTTAAGCAGTCAAGGAAGTGATTTATTATTATCACTGGATTTGTGTTTATGTTCCGTGCTATAAACTATGCTTAGAGCAATATATCTGTATTACGGCATTAATACTAGGAGTGCTACCTAAGCTTAACATTACTAATATTGTTCAAAGTAGAGTTTATTGGGCTGTAAATAGTAACCTCAGTATTGACACTTGCTGCATCATCTCAGTGCCTGGGTAACGGGGTCTGAGGCTAAATGACCACGCTGCTGACAGTATATAAAACATAAATGGTGACTACGAGTGATAGTTCGTGGCTTCTGCTGGTGTTTCTACTCTCCTTCGGTCTGCAAAGCAGGAGATCTCTGTGTGCCGAGACCTTGCTAGATTTTCCCCGTGTTTGCTAGAGGGAGATGACTGGAGGAAATCACGTCTTGATTTTAAACATTCTTGTTTCCCAGAACCCCTGATGTTACAAATAAATAATCATGGCTCACAGTAGTGGAAGAGTAGTTAACAAATCAGGAATCAAGTTTGGTGTAGGCTATACCAGGTGGGGTCTTTATCTTGAAGAAGCCGACGGTTGTTCAATCATTCATTGGCCAAATTTGTTTTTTTTTTTTTTTTTTTTTTTTAAGATTTTATTTATTTATTTGAGAGACAGAGAAAGTGAGAGAGGGCATGAGAGGAGAGAAGGTTAGAGGCAGAAGCAGACTCCCCGTGGAGCCGGGAGCCCGACGTGGGACTCGATCCTGGAACTCAAGGATCATGACCTGAGCCGAAGGCAGTTGCTCAACCCACTGAGCCACCCAGGCGCCCCTCATTGGGCAAGTTTTAATGAAGCGTTAACTACTTTGTCCCTTTGGGCTGCTGTAACAAAATACCATAAACTGGGTGGCTTCTAAACAACAGAAATTGACTTCTTAAAGTTTCGGAGACTGGGGATTCCAAGATCATGGTGCCAGGAGAGTGGATGTCTGGTGTGGTCTTCTTCCTACGAAAGCTGTAATTTCATTGTATCGTCACACAGCACAAGGGACAAGGGATCTCTCTTGGGCCCGTATGCTAAGGGCACCAATCCCACCGTGAGTGGGGTTCACCCCCATGACTGAATCACCTCGCAAAGTCCCTGCCTCCAAACCACCATAACATTGTGCATTATCATACAGCATGAGAATTTGGCTCATGGGCACAAATATTCAATCCATAACAACTACCTTTGGTGGCCACTGGTGTCACGGACAAGCACGTATGCTAAGTTTGATTTCTTTTGTTGATATTCAAGATAGTATTTCAAGTCTGTTTGAGTTCTACCAGGTACACTCTCCTTTATTAAAGGCTATAAACAGTGGAACTGCTCTTTCCTAAAAGTTGCCTTCAAGAGGCACACCAGTCACATAAATCATGAATATGCTAATTTATCAAGGAGCTCTAACTGTATTTTGTAAGGGCTAATGACATATGTTGAATTAAGCTTGGAGTTCATTACGGTCAGAAGAGAAGAGTCCTATCTAGTAATTCATTCCTTCATTCATACTTTCACAGAGCGCCTGCTAGAAACTGCGTGCTAGAAACTGCGTGGCCCTCTGGAGAATTAACAACAAATGGAGCACATCCCTTATCCTAAAGACACGGTCAAATGATAGCCCATTTTGCTGAGTTAGTCCAAAGGAATTACGAAAAACTTATTTTTTTACCCCCAAACTAATAAAAGAGGAGAATTAAATGCATGAAATGGTAATAATGATCAAACACATTTTTGTTAGCTTGTAATTTCTTGCTCGTTTGTTATAGAATATGATAGAGGCAAGCTCATTGAGATGCTAAGATATTCATGTACTGCCTTTTTCACCTCAGATACCTTATTTCTTAGAACAGATTGGATGGTGACAAGAAAGCAACTGGTTTGGGTAACCCGTAAAGAACAGACAGCTTATGGTGTAAGATATTAATGCAAGGTGTGTGCCAACCATGCTCATTATTACTGATCTTATTAAAATTGAAGTTAAGCAAGCATTGACTGCCTTCTTTCCATTGAAAGAAGGTAAGTGCCAGAGTAGACGGCGAGCCAGGAGAAGGGGATGTTCTCCTCCAGAAAACAGGAAATACACTCTCATCTTTTCAAAGCCGTGGAAGTTTGTGCCTTAAGGCAACCTTTCATTTGCTTTTAAGGAAGCTTCAGGATTATTTGACTGACTTTGCAGGAAATAAAGCCGCATCCTTTGCGTGGGTGCAGATAGCGACTGTGTGGTTAGTGGACAGGAAACAAAGAATGGGGGAGTCACCACAAAAGTTCTGTCTTTTTTCATCTGTATCCAGAAGGAGGGAGCAGGAGGTGGGTATGGCCGTCAAATCAGCACAGTTCAAGGACCCAGTAGGAAACAGGAAGCACTAAATTCTCCAGGTTCAGGATGGGGAAGGTGTAGGGAAGGTAGCGTGCTCTGTTCTTTTCTAGTTGGTTCCCCAACAGTGTTCAGAATAGCGTTGTGTCCATGGTAGACACCTTTCTCCTCCGAAGTCTGGCAGAGTTCCATAAAGAACTCAAAGCACATTAAGCATATGTTATTGTTTCTTGGGTCCTAAATACAGCCTTGTAAAAGTGCACCAAGTGATGGCAGAGTGAAGGCTAGCAGCCCAGGGACCTATGAAATCCAGTGCTTTCTCATTGATTCCTCATTGCCTCCTTTGTTCGTTGAAATATTCAGCTTTGGTCTAAAAAGCAGCTAAAAACCTTATGCAGAGAGCTTGTAAACAAACACCCACTTGAACCATCTGGTCTTGTAACACATACAAGTGATTAAGCTTCAGAGCTATGATTGTTAAATTTTTAAAAACACAACAATCCCAAACACCCCCAAATAGACTCCTTATACAAGTTTATAGGGAGGAAAACATGGGATGCTTTCTATAGTAAATAATACAAAGAGATTAAGCAATCTTTGATTTCCCTACTTCGCTCCCTCCCTCCCTCCCTTTCTTTCTTCATCATGAGTGTTCTAGAATGAGAAAGGCCTAAGATACAAACCTATAGACTAAAAATACATTTATAATTCCACCATACTGAGTCTACATGGTCAATAATTTAGGACAGTTGCTTATCTTTACCTTCATGATTATTTTTGCCTTTGCTAGAGAAACACATGTACTAGAATGTATGTGTGTGTGTGTGTGCACACAAGGGGGTGTCTTTGTTCCTTCTAGAATATATTAAGCAATCCAGGCTATTTGCAAATAATGAATTCATACTTTTTGTTCATAATGACTGAAGAAAGTCAGGTCAGGGGGAAATTAAATATGTTAAGAGCTCTCATTTTAATTGTATAATATGGATACTGTCTTTAGAGTTAATTTCCTTGACAAGTTGTAGGGCCTATGGATTGGATTCTTCATATATTTCTAACATGGAAATGATTCTAAACTGGAACATCTCATTTAGGTGACATTACGGAAGTGAAAAAGAATTAGCTGCACACTCTGCCACAAGCATATGGAAATAACACAGCTTTCTAGAGGATGAGTGTTGAAAGGAATAACACAGAGAACCAAAGACACTCAAGTGAAATAAAAGCTCTAAGTGAGAAATTAGTAACATATTAGGTCCCTGTTTCTATCTTCTCAATCTTGACCAGTGCTCCTCTGTAGATTTAGCTAGATTTATTCTATCAGCTAGAAGGAGGAAAGACAATAGTTGAAAGAAGAGGAAGAGTGTTTAGTTATGGCAGTAGTGATTGGTGTAGCCAACAAACCACCAAAGAGTAAATGGCTTAAGCATAAGTCCATTTAATCTACAGTGTGTATTCCTGACTGAGGTGAGTCTCTTTCAAGTAGTGGTTTGAAGGCCGAGCTCCCTCTGTGCTATTACTCTCCGACTTCAGTAAATGGCAGCCAAGGTTGCCCATGTCATCCGCAAGAGCCTGTCGAGAGGGAAATGCTACAGAATATCGTGTGTGGGAGGGTTTTATGGACCACCTACAGGGAAGCTTCTGTTTCCAGAGAGGAAAGCTCGGTCACATGACCACACCTAACTGCAAGAGTGGCTGGGGAATATGGTCTCCCCATGTGCCGAGGAGTAAGAGAAGATGAGTTTGGTGAACTGCTGGCTAGTCTCCACCGTAAGAGGAAAAGAGGGAAAGATAGATGCTGATGCAGGACACTCTACAGTCTTTTTTAAGAAGGAAACATGAAAGCCTTTTTCAGTGACGTGGTGGCAATCTGTCTCTCTGGAAGGAAAAAAGCAAAACAGAACAAACAAACAAAATACCTGATTTGTGACATTTGCTGATTTCCGTGCTGTAAATACTCCCACGGTGGCTGATTTCAGGCCACCAACATGGAGTCATGCAACCTGGAACTGGGAAGAGATACACAGAGTCAGTTCTAGCAGGCTGGAACAAGCCACTCCTGCACCAGGTTTTACTAGTGAATTCTGAGAAGACACATCTGAGGCAGCCTGTTCGTGAGCAGATAGTGGATGTGCATTTTCCCTTTTGTGTCTGACCTCAGAAGGACACTTTGGAATGGATTCTTTATCATTTAAAATACCATCAGTGTCCAGGTGATGCATAGAATTGTTGAATCACTGTACTGTACACCTGAAACTAACATAATACTGTTATCTAACTAGAATTAAAAACTTTGAAAAAAATTTTAAAAATTAAAACCCACCAGGGTGCTTGACTGGCTTAGTTCGTTGAGTGTCAGACCCTTGATTTCAGCTCAGGTTGTGATCTCAGGGGCATGGGATCAAGCCCTGTGTTGGGCTCCATGCTCAGTGGGGAATCTGCTTGATATCCGCCCTGCCCCCCCTCCATTAAATAAATAAATAAATAAACCTTAAAAAAAATTTTTTTTAAAAACATCAGTGTGATATGCTCATATCAACAACAGATGGGGGTATATAGTTTTTGAGTCAGAGAAAAATAGCTCCAAGGGCACCAAGAGTCAAGCTGCCCATCTGTACTGAATCCTGGGTCCCTTTCAGGCAAAATGTAAAGCCTCTAGAACAAGTTTCCAAAGAGTGTACCAAGACGTCAGATGCCACAACTGGAATTTCATATGATTGTTCCTGTAATTGTTTTCCCAGAAGAGGGAAGGATTTGGAAATGGAATGGATAATAGTGATGAGAGAAAAGAGATGCCAAGGAAGATTCCCTTGTTTCTGTCTGTACAATGAGGCGATTGGTGGTGTCATTCCTTGTGAGTGAAGCAAAAAAGTGATGTGAGCTAGTCTGTGTTTAAACAACAACAACAAGAACCTCTGAAATTCAAACAGATCCTCAGATCTCAATTGGTGAATTAATTAAGATTGCTCTTCATAGACCCATACCTGTATAGTCTTCTAAAATCGCCACTCTTCCTTGTCTCCCTTTTTTCAAAGACTTAAACCACAAAATGATCAGCTGGATTCACTCTTACCTTCCGCTTGATCTGTGGAGATGCGATGCTCTTGAATCCGAGTGCAGTGGTCCAGATGGGGGACCTAGGCGTGTGATGCACTTGGCTTTAGTCCTGTGGTTTTTGCTGTGTGTGGTTTTGTTTTCAAGTGTTAGCAGGCTTCAAGTGTTAAAGATGTTAACACCTCTTGACCTGATGGCGGGGGCTGAGTCTGCACTGCAAAGGCTCAGGGTTTCCTTTTAGGTGCTTGTCGCTTTGTCGTGTAATTCTGAGGGCTAGAAAAACCTCAGCAAGATTCCAGAGTATGCTTTCTGTTTGGAACACCAGCTGAGGCCGATCAACACCGAAGAATGAATGAAATCTGCAGTGCATTGGAGGTAGTCCCTTACTGGTCTGTTTGAGGCTGATTGCTATTTTGGGAAAGTGCTAAAACTGACCGACTCAAGCATTGAGGTTTCTCAAAAAGTTAATCCATTCATTTAGTAAATAATGAGCTGTTCTGGGGAATAGCTCTCCTCCTCCCATATTTTTTAATGATGGTGAAAAGTAAGCTGCTCCGAAAACTAACTTTCTTCATGCCAATCTGCCCTATTGGGTTTATTTATTTATTTTTTGTCTCTGAACTGCAGTCTGCCAAAAAAACAGAACTAGGGCTTGGCACACCGGTTTTGATCAGACCAACCATCAGAATCATAATCTCCTAAGTACAAAGCTCACTAATTGAATTTCATTCACTGGACTGAAATATAGCAGCCAAGACAGAGAACACTGTTGGCTGTTTTTTATGAGGTCCAGAGTCTAAAGTCATTTTTAAAATGTGAGTGATGCAATTTCTTGTATCTTTCATTTAAAATGCTACTTGGTAAACAGTGTTTCAGATTAGTGTATTTGTAATTTAAATGAAGACAATACATCAAGCTGAATCTGAAAAGAAAGAAGTTTAGGAAATGATTCATTCCTCTTTTTGTGTGAGGTACTGTAGAAAATAATAAATAAATAGGTAAGGAGAGGAAAAAAAAAAGGTTTGTGGATTTTAAGAGACAGAACTAACTATTTCTAAAAACAGAGTCAGTCCCAACAGCTAAGTCTTTGTTTTCTTCAAGCAGACTAATACATTCTGCCTAATTCATTTTTTATTTTCTCTTGGGGTTGGCTTGCAGATTTGCCTCAACAAAGGAAGCATCATGTTACATCTTTTAAATAATTGATGGCTCTCAGTCCAAGCCAGCTTGAAGGAAATTCTGAAAATAGGTACCGATTGAGCAAATGCCTCCTTCCTCCTCCCCATTCCCTTCTTGAACACTCCTCACTCATCTCTTCCTTCCCCCGTTGCTGCTTTGGCTCCTTCTTGACTGACAGAGGATGATGATATCATTTGAACTTAGGTTTTGTCTACCACTTGGTATCCCTCATTTGTTTCATATCATTCTATAGATTGTATTAAAGATGGGGGAACTGTTCATTATAAGCTGACTGATGTAGTAAAGAGTTCTTAATTAATCACCAGGAATGTTATGTCATAATCACCACCAGAGATGGTTTGTTGGGACTATAAAAAAACAAGGCTTAGAGCTTGTCCCTCTAAATTCAAAGTATGCTGTCACCAAGGGTCAGGTTGCCCCGGAAGCTGGGTCAGCTGTGGCTTTGCCAGCTCCAGCTGTTCTGCAAGTTCAAGTACTGTAAGCTGACCCGTATTTCCCGACCCCCCCCCACCCCCAGAGAGAGAAAGCCACCTCCATCTTACTTCACTGTTGATCATTAGCTAATGTCTACAGCTTAGAAAAACCATCCCTGCTTTGAGGCATGTGTGGTCGGTAGGAACTTGGGCTGGTTCACCGTGAACCTGGCTTCTGGTCATGACTTTGTGAGTCACTTTGCCTTCCAAGGCCTCCCTTTCCTCACTGGGGAAATGCGGGCTTTGGAGTAGATGATCTCCAGCATCTACCAGCCAGCGCTGGTATTCTTGTGTCCTCCAGAGATGGGGAACCACAAGGGGGTTGCTCCCCATTTGAGAGCATTAATGTATTCCAACTTGGAGTAAATGGACTTTGTGCTCACTCGTGGTTCATCTTCTTCGTGCTTTCCATTCTTTTTCTTTTCTTTTAGCCTGTCACTTACTTCTCCTCTGCTACTTACCCCCTTTCCTTTCCCTTCCTGACTTTCCACACTAAACCAGGGTCAGGGTGGAAGGAAAATGATTGGCAATGTGTTAGAGTCAAGGATCTCAGTCTCTTATTTTTAAAATATCCTGTCTCCACAGAAGAGCTTCCTCCTTCAGAAATTGCATCCAAACGTAGCCAATGTTATTGAATTTGGGAAGACTAGCTATAAAGTGGTAACTACTGGGAGATCTATATCTGGAATTCTAAGTTGGAGCTCAGTTTAACTGGGGGAAAGCTTTACATTGTATCTATCACTTAAAAAAGCTGTATCAAAATTGATGGATTATTGTCAACTCTCAAAATATGTTGTTTACATTGTTCCATTTTTTTCTCTTACTATGGCAGGCTTAGTGAGGAGTGGGGGGCTAAAGCCATCTTTACCCCACAGCTTCCCAATAACCAGTAGTTTGTTTGAATATCCCATGCTGGCCTGAGAAAATGTTTTCTGATTGCCTCTATTGAAACCTTGAAAAAAAAAATCTTCAAATAATCAGACCTATTTAGAACCACACAAATGACCTATGGCAGGGAATCTAGAAAGTTGGAGAATTTCTTCTGTGTATCTTCTACTATCTGACTGTATTCTAAAGTTATATTTAGAAGGATTAAAGGGACTATTTGTGTTTTCCCTTTTAAAAATCTACTGCTATCTATTCATTTTTGAGACTATATTAGGCACAGGCTTTTGTATCTGTATGTAAGTAGCTTACAGGTAATGCCTCCCGGTAAGATGTACTCCTAAGGTTGTGGAATTCAAACTGTACTTTTTGAGTACATAGTGAGGATAGCAGTGCTGTTAATAATCCTGGGTTCTACTGTAGTGCTGCTACATTTCAGGAACATTCTGTGCTAAGTGACTTCTCTTTTTATTGAAAAAGAGAATTTTTATTTTTATTGGAAATTTTTATTGGAATACCATTCTTAGTACCATTTTGGGACCTGAAAATCAGATCTTTCTCCCTCTGAAGGTAGGGAGATAATTTCCTGTCTTCTAAGGAGCTGGCTGCGACAACCGAGACTGTTGATGGTGACAAGGGGGTGGTACAAATCCTTGCACCACCTTGCGGTGGTACAAGGTATAGCCTTGCGGTCAGTGATGTTGAGTGAAGGGACCCTGGTAATTCAGTTCTCTGGATTTGTTCTAAAAATATCCTCTGGGGGGCACCCAGGAGGCTCATTCGGTTGGGCATCCTACTCATGATTTTGGCTCAGGTCATGATCTCATGGGTCATGAGATTGACCTCGCACTGGGCTTTGGAATGCTCCCCCAGGAGTTTGCTTCTCTCCCTTTCTTTCTCCCTCCCCTTCTGCTCCTCCCCCTGCTTGCGGGTGTCTGTGCTCTCTCTCTCTCCAATAAATAGAGAAGTAAATCTTTTAAAAGTTTCTCTGGGTTAGGGTAGGGAATCCAGCTGCTTCCTCCCCTAACCCCCTGCTAGGCAATCATAGTGGGGTAGCACTGTCCACGTTGTAATCTATTTGTAGTATGCCCCCCTAAGTTGTGCAATGCAAAATCCATGTGAATGTATCTTGTAGTTTTTAATTCTGGAATCAATCTTTTTTTTTTTTTGTCAGTTCAAGTTGTCTAATTGCAATAATTAGTTGAGTATACGTAGTTCCTAGCTTATAAAATGGTAGCGTCCTATGTACATTTTAATTGTTGTTTGTAATTCAGACTATTTCCAGAAAGAAAAATTACTTAAGTAGCAGTGAGTTTCTAGATTAGCCACAAAAAATTTGCTCACTCATACTATAACTGAACTTCTAGAAGTTTACAAGAGTTTTGTTTTCTGTTCTTCAGTAAATGACCTGCAGTATCGAATAAGAAATCTTCCACCTGGATTGGTTGTCACCATTTAAAATGGAGTTAATATGGCGAAATGCATGTTGCATTTTGGAGTAAGAGGAGGTCATCAAGGTAATGGGAAAAAATTCCCATACCCTTCCAGTGCCTATCTTCTTCCCTCTTCCCCAGGACCCCTGAGTGGGACAAAGATAAAATGGAGCCCGAGATGTATATAGTAAAGTTGGGGGAAAGTAGTCACAGAGCTACATTCTTATTCATCCTTCCTCCTACCTCCCAAGAATTCCCAAATAACAAGCTCCCAATTGCCCCGTGGGACAACTAGTTCATGTATCTTTGGTCCTAGAAGACAACAGATTTTTTCAGGAATTCTAGAAACACTATGCCTCCATCCTTTCTTTCCTTGCAGCAATTCCTAAACATCTTGCACTCCCTTCCAGTCGAAAGGGAGTTTAGTAACTAAGGCGGTACTGCTTCCTCCCCAAGACTCTGAGAGCAGGGTGTGGCTGGTGACTGATGTGGGCTGCCTCCTGTGGATAGGACAGTTCCCAAATCACATGATCCTGAGTGGCATGCCTCTGCTCAGACACAAGCCCGATGTGTGGGATCGAAAGGAGAACTCATTCCAAAAACTGTTGGCATAATGTGAACATTATTTTGAATTTTCATTAATTCCAGCGATGGGCTTTGACAAGTTGTATATTTCGAATGTTAACTTGAAATCACAGCCGCGTCGATCATGACCATTGGCAACATCACACAGCAACTTCTTGTCTGATGAAATCAGCACCTGAAGGATTTTTGATCCTATGCAACCTTCTTTTGTAAGATATACGTCATTTTTTCTTTAAAGATTTTGTTTATTTATTTGACACACAGAGAGAGAAAGAGACAGCAACAGAGGGAACACAAGCAGGGGGAGCCGGAGAGGGAGAGAAGCAGGCTTCCTGCCGAGCAGGGAGCCCCATGGCAGGGCTTAATCCCAGGATCCTGGGATCATGACCTGAGCTGAAGGCAGACACTTAATGACTGATCCACCCAGGTATCCCCATTTTATTGCGCTTTGCTTTATTGCACTTCCAGATACTGTGTTTTTTAAAGATTGAAGGTTTCTGCCCACCCTGCTTCAAGCAAGTCTATTGGTGTCATTTCTTCCCTCGTTTACTCTATGTCACATTTAGCTAATTCTCCAGTAGTTCAAAATTTTTTGTTATTACTGTATTTGTATCTGTTTTTGTGATTGGTGATCAGTGATCTTTGATGTTACTACTGTAATTGTTTTGGGGGGCCACGAACTGCAGTCATAGAAGACAATGAACTTAATGGATAAATGTTGTGTGTGTTCTCACTGCACCAACTGGCCATTGCCTTTCTCCCTCTCCCTGCTGGCCTCCCCGTTCCCTGAGATACAACAATATTGAAATGAGGCCAGTTAATAAGCCTATAGTGGCCCCCGAGCATTCAAGTAAAAGAAAGGGTCGCACATCTCTCGCTTTACATCAAAAGCTACAAATGATTAAGCTTAGTGAGGAAAGCCTGTCAAAAGCTGAGACAGACCAGAAGCTAAGCCTTCTGCTCCAGTTAGCCAAATTGTAATGCAAAAGGAAAGTTCCTGAAGGAAAGTAAAGGTGCTACTCCCAGTAAACACAGGAGTGATAAGAACGTGAGACACGTCTAGTTGATACGGAGAGCGTTTTAGAGGTCTGAATGGAAGCTCAAACCAGCCACATAACTAACTCTCTTAAGCCAGAGCATAATCCAGAGCAAGGCCCTAACTCTCCAATCCTACGAAGGCTGGGAGAGGTAAGGAGGCTGCAGAAGAGAAATAACAAAGCTAGCAGGGGTTGGCTCATGAGGTTTAAGGAAAGAAGCTGCCCTTATAACATCTAAGAATAAAGTGAAGCCCCAGATGCTGATGTAGAAAATGATCCATAAGATCTAACTATGGTGATCTGTGAAGGTGGCTATGCTAAACATCAGATTTTTAATGTTAATAAAACAGTTTTCTGTTAGAAAAAGATGCCATCAAGGACTTCCATAACTAGAGAGGAGAAGTCAATGCCTGGCTTCATAAGCTCAAAGGACAGGCTGGTTTTCTTGGGAGGGGCTCATGCAGCTGGTGACTTGTAGTTGAAACCAGTGCTCATTTACCATTCTGCAAATCCTAGGGCCCTTAAGAATTATACTTGGTCTACTCCGCCTGTGCTCTGTAGGTGGAACAGTAAAGCCTGGATGATGGCACATCCTCTTACAGCATGCTTTACTGAATATTTGAAACACACTGTTGTGACCTACTGCTCAGGAAAAAAGACTCCCTTCCAAATAGCGCTGCTTCTTGACTATGCGCCTGGCCACCCAAGAGCTCTGATGGAGACGGACGAGATTCATGTTGTTTTCATGCCTGCGAACACAACATCCACTCTGCCGCCCATGAGTCAAGGAGTCATTTTGACTTCTGACTCTTATTATTTATTTTTATCTTTTTAAAAAGATTTTATTTATTTATTTGACAGAGAGAGAGATCACAAGTAGGCAGAGAGGCAGGCAGAGAGAGAGTGGGAAGCAAGCTCCTTGCTGAGCAAAGAGCCCGATGTGGGGCTCGATCCCAGGAGCCTGAGATCATGACCTGAGCTGAAGGCAGAGGCTTTAACCCACTGAGCTACCTAGGCACCCCAACTCTTATTATTTAACAAATACATTTTATGGAGTGTCGGGGTGGCTCAATCAGTTAAGCTTCTGACTTGATTTTGGCTCAGGTCATGATCTCAGGGTCATGAGATTGAGCCTCGCATTGGACTCCACAGAGTGTGTAACCTGCTTAAGAGTCTCTCCCTCCCTCTCCTTCTACTGGTGCCCCCCAACACTCCCACTCAGGCGCTCTCTCTCTCTTAAGAAAAAAGAAAAGGAATAGATTTTATAAGGCCACAGCTGCCATAAATAATGATTCCTCTGATTGATCTGGCAAAATAAATTGAAACCCTTGGAACATATTCACCATTGTAGATGCCATTGAGAACGTTTGTAATTCACGGGAAAAGGTCAGAATACCACATTAACGAGTGTTTAAAGGAAGTCGATTCCAGCTCTCATGGATGACTTTGAGGAGTTGAAGACTTCACTAGAAGGAGTAGCTGCAGATATGGTAGAAGTAGCAAGAGAACCAGAATTAGAAGCGGAGCCTGAAGATGGGACTGAATTGTGTAACCTCGTGATAAAGTCGAACAGATGAGGAATTTCTTCTTGTGTCTGAGCAAAGACAGTGGTTTGTTGAGATGGAATCTTCTCCTGGTGAAGATGCTGAAGAAACTGTGAAGATTTGAAAAGACAACAAAAGATTTAGAATATTACATAAGCTTAGTTGATAAAGTAGAGGCAGGGTACGGGACGACTGACTCCAATTTTGAAAGAAGTTCCACTGTGGGTAAAACGCTATCAAACAGCATTGTGTGCCACAGAGAGAGCATTCGTGAAAGGCAGAGACAATTGGTTCGGCAAACTTCATGAGCTTATTTCAAGTAACTGTCTCAGCCACCCCAGCCTTCAGCCCCCACTGCCCTGACCAGTCAGCAGCCATCAACACTAAGACAAGACCCTCTACCACAAAGAAATCATGACCTGCTAAAAACTCAGATGATGGTTAGCACTTTTTGGCAATAAGTTATTTTTATGAAAGGGTACGTACATTGTTTTTTAGACATAATGCTGTTGCACACTTAACAGACGACGTATAGTGTAAACATAACCTTTCTATGCGTGGGGAAATTGAAAAATTCCTTTGGCTGGCTTCCTTGCGATTCTTGCTCATTGTTGTGGTCTGGAAACCTTGGGTATCTCCAAGGGATGTATCTCCAAGTATCTCCAAGGGATGCTTGTACTTCTTGAGTTGTAAGCTTTCTTTAAAAAAAAAATATTAGTTCCCCTCAGACTTTTCACCCTGTAGTGTCCATTGGGTGGGTTCTCTCCTCATGTTTCCTTAGACTTCTAAATGAATTACAGCTTTTAACAGGCCTCCAGTGTTCAGAGTCCCAGGAAATAAACAGGGTTGAATTCCCACATTCGAGTCCTCTTACCTCCTTTCTCGCTTATTGGTTGTGCTGGAAACACCCTCCTGTTTCTTTCTTTCCTGATTCTAGACTCTGCCAACTTCCAGTCTCCACTGGAAACCTTCTTGGTTTCTGGGCTTAGTAGATCTTTGGCTCTCACTGTCTACAAGAATTTATTTCCAAATTATCCCTTTATCTTCCAGTAATCAAGTCATTCCTCTTCAGTGTGAAAGCAAATGATCAAAGTTTGCTTCCAGTTGCTTTTTTGTAGTCTGGGGGTATTAAGGCGAAGTTGGAAAGAGTTTCTCCATCTTCCACTTAATAAACTGCACTGGAGCGTATATGGAAAAAATTGTTAGAGGCCCTTCAGTTGCTCATAACCTTCTCTTCTCCTTTCCCTTTTCCTGGGCTGCAAGCGCACAGCGAATTCCCCTGGTTGTCCAAAGGGTCCATGTTGTTGCTCCGAAGAGTTGTCTTTTAGAGGAAGGTAAAGATGAAAGAGATATTCAGTTAAATCACGTGGAATTGCCTTGTTTGTCCATCAAAACTGGTAGAACATTAGTAGTTTCATGCGGCTCCACCTAACAATTTCTCCAGATAAACATTCTATCTCAAACGGAAATGCATTTTGAAAGGTGTGCCTGGATAAAACCCACTGAGGAGTTATTTAGAACAGAAGCTTCATGTTTTTCCCATCAGCAAACTCGTGCTTCTCAACTTGCTCTCTTTCATTTTTTCTGAGGGTCAGAGAAATAACTAAACCCTCGTATTTAGAGAAATTCATGTATTTTGAGTCCGATATGAAATTAAATAGACAATCCGTTGGTCCCTGTGTTAGAATTTTTTTCTGAAAGTTATAAATGGGAGTTATCATGGAAACTGCTATTGAAACCCTACCCAGAGTATACACTATAAATAAGAGAGGAGCTAGAGATTAATAAATCTGATAAAGCTGAGAAAGAAGAAGACTTAAAATAAGAAATGAGGACCGGACCTTAGTTAGAGTGTTAAGACGGCTCTGAGTCTATATATAGGAAAATCAAAGACTTGCTAAAGGCAGGGCATGTGAAGCCATAGCTATTAAAGTGTGCTTAACTCGATTGCCTGGGAGATTTTATTAAATGCAGTGGCCAAGGAAATTGACCTCACTTTTTTTTTCCTTTTTTGGGTTGGATCCTTGCTCACGTCACATAAATGAATAGAGCTGACAATTTACTGGCTCATCAATGAAACAATATTAAATTATGAAGATGTAAGGAAAAAATCCTACGCTAACATTGTTGCAGTTTGAAAGGTAAGCTGTCCCCTACAAGAGTAGGAGATATTAATGTTCATTTCAAAACCGATATAACGTAATGCCAGGTGGTGCACATTATAGGGTTAAGTGGCCTCTTGATAGTTTTGATTCACAGTGGTCCTGGCACGTAGCTGGTTAGCCGTGGAGAGGCTCCCCTGTTTCTCTCGTTCTGTCTTTTAAAATGCAAAAACGTCATTTTTCATGCTTTTAGAATGTTTTGTGGGATATTCTGACAAACTGGATTTTACCGAGTGTGTGTCGCTGTGGTGGTGGGGTTCCTTTCGGAAGGAACCTGTTTTTATTGATTTACTGTTTTGACCTTTAAGCCTGACTGTCAGGGTCTGACTATTTCTTAATTCCCGTCTCTGAGGATGCACCAGAAGTCAAATGCAGTATTTTTCTTTATGTCTTGTCCTGTGCTTAAGGTAAGAAGCCTTCTCTTCCTAATTCTGTCTTCTGTGAACTTGCTAAAAGTACTTGGTATGAATCCTAGAACCAATCGAACACCAAGTACTTTCCAACTATACCTAGACGTTAAGTCTTTTTCACGTCGTTTTTGAAGGAAAACCATCCTCCTGTTCTTGGCTACCGTCACTCTGACCCAGACCCAGGCCTGTCTCTTGCGTGCACGAGCCCCGTTGTAGTAACGCCCGATAGGATCAGGGTGTGGACGGGTCTTTTGGTGGAAACGGTCCCTGCTTCCATCCGACTCTCAAATGGGCCCACAACTGGGGGAAGGTGACAGACCCCCGCCCTAAACGGTCAGCTCTTCCGAGGCAGTATCAGTGATTTATTTGTTCCCCTGGGTGCCGGCTGCAGAGGCTGGTGCCGCGTCGGGGTTGCGGGAAAGCCGTGTGCCCTCGCCGCCCACGATGCCTCTCCATCCTGCTCGGGACTGAGCCCATGGCAGCAAGTCGGATTCTCTGAACAGCATTAGGCAGATTTTTGCTTCGTTGTGGAAAACGGCACTTGAGAAGTCGAATTACCTTTTTCATGGCACCCAAGTTGCTTAATTTGCAAATAGAGAATAATTTAGACAATGGGAGAATATGTTTCCATGTGTGAAGTGGATTGAAATGAGTTTGGTGTTCTCTCTGCTCCTTCAGCTCAAACTATCATAAAATGGAGTTCTGGCCCCAAATCACTCAGTTATACGACTGTGGGATATCCTCGGCTGTTTTGTATGGCATCGGTTTAGTTTTAATTATTGGTGATACTTAAATCTGCTTCTGGTGAAGGGCAGGGATGCCCTGCTTTAAGAAAGCAGGATGGGCTTCGAATTCATGCTTACGGTGCCTTTGCATGAAGGGATAGTTACTGGCCCTCTAAATATACCTTGGCTTTATAAAATAATTTGTCCCAAGATTCCTTTAACTAACCAATTCTCTTCGAGCATTCAAAATATGATTTGATTTGAAAAATCAATGTCCACTCACTCACCTTTCCAAGAACACACCTGCCCTGTCATGTGAGGCAGGTGAAGGGAGAAAAACCAGGCGACAAGGAATGAGGGTCTTAAGTGAGCTGGAGAGGAATTAATTTTAATTTAGAAACGAATTTACCTCTCTAGAGTTTCCCAGGGAAAACACCTTCACCTTTATCACCTCCAAAGTACATAAGGGGGGAAAAAAAAGCAGGCCAATTTGAGTTTGGAGAAGATAAATCTATTTCTTTGGTGGGTCGCATTCTGCATTGAGCATGTGCGTAGAAGTGAGGTTTGCTTTGATCCTGACTATTAAAAGTTTATTTTTAAACTCAGACTGGGCAGGAATCCAGCGATGCTCTTTCCCCCTGTAGCACATCCTGGTTTCAGGTCCTCAGCCTGGCGGAATGCAACTAAGCGGCAGGAAGTAGTTGAAAAGTGTGGAGACTTGATGAGTGTTGAGGGTTTTTTTTCCCCCCTTCTTCCCCTCCATTTTTGAAATTCAAATTGAATGCAATTTTCAGCTCATTTGAGCCAGAATATACTGTTGCTGAGCTTCAGTGGCTCTTAAATTCAAACTCACAGGAGAAAACAGATATCATCTGTCACAGAGGGTGGGAGAGAGAGAACACTCCCCGCATTTTATTCACGGGAGGCAGAGCTCTAGTAACTAATTCAAACCTTTCTGACTAATCGACTAATCATTCACCAGCAAACTTATCAACTAATCAATGAAACCTTTAAGACACTCATCTTCGGAAGTTGGGAGCAATTTCCCCCCCACCCCCCGCCCTTTTAAAAAAAAGTCATTGTGCAAGTCTATTTTTGTATGGTTGGGATTTTAATACCTTTTTTGCAAACTGAAAAGGAGTATCATGGCAATCTTTTTCCTGCCCTTCCTGACAATTTTATTGTTTCCATCTTTAATGTCTTTGTCAAAGCTCTTTATTTATGACTGAGGATTAGCAGAAAGCTTACTGCTGGCTGAGGCCAAAAATTTGGAGTTTTTTTCTTCACTAAACAGACTGAATATTAGTCTTCTTTCTTGGGGCGAATGTAAATACCAATTAAAAGAGGAAGACCCCCTCGTACAGCCCTTGAGTTTGCAAGTGTGGCTTATCTTCGGGTGGTAGCCTCAGCAAGGCTTGAGACTGCCTCTCGGGAAACTTCTGCCACTGGATATGTGCCCAGGAAATGCAAATGATTTGAACAAATGATAATCTGAAATCCCTACTCTAATTTCAGAAAGGATGTGGTGTTGCAATTCTCTGAAATATAGGTTTTATGCCTTATCGCTGGTGCTTATCTTTGACTGTTTTAATGTCATCCAAAATTTCCATAGGAACATGAAGTCCATTAGCCTTCGCTCTCTTTTTCTTCTTCTTCTTTTTTTTTTTTTTTGTTGAGGTCTGTGAGAGACCATTATGATGTTATTTCAAAGTAAGCAGGAGAAAAACAATTTGCTCCCTAAATATCATCTCTAATGAAATTAGCTCTTACCCATCACGTTTGGAGTTTAAAAATGCTTCACAGTGAGTATATGATCAAATCGTATATTTTATACTTAAGTATCTATGTGTCTACATGTCTCCAACGTGTCCAAGAAGGTGCCAGCAGGAATTTCTAAACAGTCATTTTCACATTAATAAAGACATAGTCATGTGCTGGTGCAAATATTTGACCCCTGGTCACGGACATTTCTTCCATTGCCTTTATCAAAAAGAAAACCCTAACTTGTTGACCTGTTTTCTCACTATTATACCTTAAGACTGTATTATTGTTTCTTTCACTTCAATATAAGAAGCCAAAAACCTACCCTGACAAAGAATCCACCTTTTTAGGTAATTACTAAGTTAGTTAATAGAATTTTAACTTTTCTAATAAAATGTCAGATTGCTTCTACAGGCAAGTAATTACTGAGTGCTTACTATGTGCTAGACATTCATTGTGCTAAGACTGTAACATACAAGATAGTGACTTTCTAAACCCGAGTGAGGTGACATGGGCCATGAAGTATCAGCCTCAATTAGGCAGGAGAAGGTGAAGTTTGAGAAGCCCCCAGGTTCTCAACTGATTCTCAACTATGCAGTCCCTCTCCTTTTCCTCAGGCAGTAACCACTGGTCTGAAACAAATATGATCTAATTCGGAGATGGGAGAAAGGATGATACACAAATAATCAGTGAAAAGGATAAGAAATATGCATACTTAGGTGCTAAATGTATCCTGTTCCTCAAAAAATGCTGACATCACTGGGTAAGGGAAGGCAAGTGGGGGGCTGTAATCTTGTGCTGTAAAGTGGGTAGGCCAGGGGTCAGCGGAGGGAAGCGAGGAGAGCCCGTTTAGGAGGAAAAGCTGGAGTGGAGGGGAGGACATTTGGGGTGGGGGCTCAGCGGTGTGCTGGAGCTCGCTCGCCCCCCCCTCCCCAGGCCAATTGTTAAACTTCTAGAAATTCCGGGAGCCAGCTTTTATGACATGATTAAAAATTAAATTACATAAACTTACAATAAATCTATTCTATTAAAAACAAAAGTAATGAATACTGAAAACTTCTCACTTCCTAATTATTTCCCCTCATGCATTGCAATCAATCACCTACGCCCTTGAGCCGTGTCTGTCGTATCTGGATGGTAAAACTCTGTGCGGCTCTCCTGTGCTGTCGATCTCCTCCCCACGGCATGTACCGTGATGCCATGCTGGTAGTTTGACCTCAGCCATGGTAAGAGTATTTATTCCACAGAAATTGGCAAGTGCCAAAAATCGGGGCCTTTTTTTTCATTTGGAAGCCGATTATTAAAGACAGACCAGACAACCTTGGGGAGGAGGGGCAGGAGTGAGGCTAAAGACCTGGAAGGTGGAGAGGACAGATGCTAGAGGGCTGGGTTACTCCCGGACCATAGTTTTCTGTTATTGAAGAAGGTGGCATTATTGGGGGCGGCTGGCTATTTTTCACACACGTTATTATTATTCTAATACACATTCACAATAGAAAATTGTAAAACAGAACAATAGCTTACACTGTAATTCTTGGTATGTGCCCCCACACTTCTTAAGTGCTTCAAATATAATAAATCATTTAATTCTGAAAGTAGCCCCGTCAAGTAGTTACTGTTATCCCATTTTATTTTTTAATTTTTTTTTTAGATTTTATTTATTTGAAAGAGAGTGAGCAAATGAGAGAGAGAGAGCATGATCGTGAGAGGGGGAAACAGGCTCTCTGCCAAGCAGGGTGTCCGACGCAGGGCTCAGTTGCAGGACCCCCTGGGATCATGACGTGAGCTGAAGGCAGACGCTTAACCAACTAAGCCACCCGGACACCCCAGCTGTTATCGGTTTTTTTTTTTTTTTAACGGGGAGACGGAGTACAGAGAAGTGCAGGAGTCCAGCCAAGTAAAGGGGTATATTTCACATGCAGGCAGTTCCACCTAGGATCTCACTCTGGTCTGCTGCTGTTCCATGGAGATATGACATCTGGCAGGGACCCGCCACCTGCGGCATTTCTGAGAAACTGAACTAATAATAGCAGAATCATTTAGGAGAGAGAAGGGCACTCCTTTGGTTGTAGACAATTAAAATTTGGGGTGTGGGGATTCTAAGCGATGAGGCTCCTCTAGCAGATCGGCTTAGAGAAGGAGTCCAAGCCCAAAATAGAGAAAACCCCTGCGCGTGGATGTGTGAAAATATTCATCATCACGTGCATTAGGCAGAGAAAGAAGAGCTTTAGGGAAAAAGTAAGTGTTAGGGAGAAAAACAAGGAAAAGAATCCGTGACAGAGAGAATGAATGATTGGTAAAGGAGGAGCAATATGGGCAGGCATAACATACAGTGTCATGAAGATAAGGTAGGAAGAGTTTGGGGAAGGAGTTGCTAATCAACAACACCAAGGGCTTCTGTGAGATTTTATAATGGTAACCATATAATTTCTCATCCCGATTGATCACTTTGGGAGTGAAGGAGGTGCTATTAATAATTCGGCCAGGAAACAAACATAACAAGTCTACGGTGATGCATGGCCACACTAAGTTTGCAAACAGATGAAATTGATAGATTTCTAAGAATTCGTGATCATCTGGAAACTATTTCTCTTTGACCAACATTTGCTGAGCATCTACCGTGAGGAATGCAAAGTGCTAAAGATAAAGATACATATGGCGAAGTTAAAAAATATATTTTGTTGGGGGGAAAACAGAGAAAATTGGTGGATGAAGCATAGTTTTCCTTTACTACACACACCCAGAAGTCGTCACTATTCACAGTGTATTAATAGCTTTTTCTACATATTCCAATGGTTATAGAGATATCTATCTAACTAGTTTTGTTTCTGACTAAAACAATGCAACATGCCACATTTCAGCCTGTAATTTACTTGTTAAACATATACATCTTTTCAGGTGATCAATAGTTAACATCCTCTTATATGGATGTATCATATTTGCTTATTCTCTTATTGATGGACCTTTAGCCCAGTTTTGGTGCTATTTCAGTAATGCTATGTACTTCCTTAGTTCTTGTGTTCTTATTTACGTAGGCGAGAGATCTAGAAGTAGGATTGCTGAGCCAGAGTAATTTTACAATAAACTGTCAGTGGATTATTTAAAAATTACATAAATTAGCACTTCTACAAACCTTTTACGAACACCGATTTTCCTAGTTAGTCATCGTTATATCAGACTCGAACTTTTGGCCAATTTATTATTGGGAAGTGGTATATTATAGTTATTTTAATTTTCACTTTAAAAATTATTAATGAAGCTGAACATTTTAATTTTTGTTGGTTGTATTTTTATTGGTTTGTATCTTTTTTAGTGAATTTGAACTTTCTTATTCTGTTGCCAGTTTTTTTCTGTTGAAATAGTCATCGTTTTCCTTATTCATTGAAACTTCTTGCACCCTAATAACATTAACCCCTTTTCTCTGCAGTGTTACAAAAATCTTTCCCCATTTTATTTTTACCCCATTTTGCTTTCCATTATCATCAAGGAGAAGTGGTTGAATATTTTTTTTGTTTTATTTTTTGTAGCTTCACATTTTTCTGCCTTGCTTAGTTTGATCCTTCTCCCTCAAAAGAAAGAAAAACAATAATAATTTTAAGTCTCTTACATGTTTTTTCCACATAATACTTGATCCCCATAGCACATAGACTAGTTGTGAAGATGATTGCAGAGTGGGCATTTCCATTTCATTTGGTTAGAGCTCTCACTAAGAGGTACCCCCAGAGTCCTGAGAATCCCAAAGAGGACACTTGGACCAGTGGGGTGGAGGGGAAAAGGGGTATAGCTGATGGGTGGACATCTGAGATGAATCTTTAAGGCTGAGGTAACAGCAGTAGGTAGGGTTCCCATATGAGGGAAATGACAAGTTAAGGAGACTTGGCCACTTTGGGATGGCAGTATATTTGACAGGACAGGGAAAGAAGCGCCATGTGGTTTCATGGGGTAGGTCAAGGGAAACCATTTTTAATATCAGGGAGAGCTATTTCCACAAAGAATGGGTATTACTTTATGGTCAGAGAAAGTAATTTGAAGTTGAAGAAAATGAACCCTCCGAGTGTGGGATTAAAGAAGCTAAATCATAAGTCAATAAGGGTGGGAAACACGTTGACTTACAAGATTAGGAATAGGACAAAGAGGGACAGGAATCTGTGTTTGAGGGTTGGGAGGAATATGCATATTGTCCTTAGTACCCATGTGCCTTCCTCCAGTTACTCTGGGGCCAGAGGGGGCCACTCACTGAACTTGGCCTTCTACCTTTCAACTTTCAAGCCTCACTGTGGGTCACTCCAGAATAATATCCCATTATCTGTAATGAGGTTCTTTCTGACTAATGTGGCGATGAAATCTCCACAGCCTTGTCTCATCACATGCTTCTGGTTTTCACACACCATCATGTTCTTCTGCTCTTCACTAAGGAAACACAGAAACACTGTGGGCCCTCGTATGTTTGACCAACTTGCTTCATACTTACGGTTCCTTCTCTCTGGGACCCCTCCACAAATCTTTGTCAGGCCTAGTGGAATCCCAGTTATCCTTCAAGACCAGCTCACACGTCCTCTCCTTTCTCCAGCCACCCCTGACTTCTTCAGCGGGAAGAAACCTTGATGTTGAAATATTTCCTGGCATCATTTAAGACTTATCCTAAGGCAACAAAGTGTAATAGTGTGTTTTATAATGATATACAGTGATATATGTTCTAATGACATAGATAGTGATCTAGTTATGTGTTCATCCTAAAACAACAAAGTACATAGGGATCGTGTTCCTAACTAGGTTGAAATTTCTAGAAGTGCGAGAACCATGTTCTACTTCTTGGCCATATTCCACTTTAATATAGAGAAGTCCCATCCTCCCTAAAATCAGGCTGGAAGACAACACCCATTTGTAGGAACAGACCCTTGGACAGTGAATGGAAGAGAAGGTGTGGGATGAGAGTATGCACAAAATAAATCACATATAGAGTCATTTCCTTAAAATAAGGGGATAGGAGCTTGAGGAGAGCATAATTCTAAATAAACCTCTGAAGGAAGTGAGCCTGGGAGAGCACTGGGCACGAATAAGTGGATCACCTTGTACTCATGGCGGAGGGCCCAGATGAAGTTAGAATGAATTGGAAATGGGCCACATTCACATGTTCCTCAGCATTTGGTGACCAAAGAGCAATCTAGATGCAGAAGAGACCTGAGAAGATCTGAATCAGAAAGAAAGAGTAAGAAGGGAGATTAAAGTGGCAGGAGAAGAAGGATATTTGTGAAGAGGGAGAAGTGAGTCAGAGAAAGGTTCTTCAGAGGGGATGTGAGTCAGCGAGGATGATTACATAATCAACTTGGCAGAATGTCTGTGAAGTGAGGACAGTGGTGAGGACGTCAATCCTGGATGTAGACAGGAGAGAGATCCAGGGAAGCCATGAGGGGCCTAATAATTGGGGTGAGGTAAGAACGATGCGGTGGGGGTGGGGGTGAGGAGTGTTCTGGGGTAGAGGGAACCACAAACAGTTTCTGTGAGGACACAGGGAGGATGGTGCCTAACAGTCAAGACAGTTGTGCTTAGAAAGGGATTACACTTAGCATCTTTACAGTTGAATGGCATCCTACCTTCCCCAGGAAAAGACTGGAGAGGTCTGGTTCGGGATTCTCATCTGGCATTCAGAGAAAAAGTCTGAAGTGTTTAATGTCACCTCTGAGCAGGCCTCTTCACAAGCCTCTCTGCTCTCCCTCTACTCCAGCCAAGCTAAACTGCTTTACGGATATACCCCCACCTGGCTGTTCTTTCTCATTCATACCTGCAGTTCGCGGTCTGGAATGTTCTTCTATACACTCTTTGTTATTTGCCTAACTCCTATTCAAATTCTACGTCTGTGCTCAAAAAAACATTTATTTAAGGCATCCCTTCCTTGGGAATGATTACATGTTCCCAAGCATTTGTCTGCTTCTTAACTTATATGAGACATATAGTTACTTCTTGACTGTTGCTTCCTAGATTGGAAATTCATTTTTATTTTTTAATATATTTTTTTACTTTTTAGTTTATTGTTTTTTTTTTTTTTTTTTTTTTTTTTTTTAGAGAGAGTGTGTGTGAGAAAGAGGGTAGGGAGGGGCAGAGGGAGAGGAAGGTAGAAAGAATCTTAAGTCTGGAGCCTGAGGTGGGGCTGGGTCTCACAACCCTGAGATCGTGACCTGAGCTAAAACCAAGGGTTGGATACTTAACTGACTGAGCCACCCAGGTACCCCCTGGAAATTCTGTTTGGTCCCATCTTTGATTACTGTACTGGTCACAGAGGGGCTGCCTGGGAAATATCTCTTGAGGGAAGGAAGGGAGGGAGGGAGGGAGGAAAATTTTAAAGTTTCACCTCCAGTTGTTGACAGAACCTGCCATGCTTTTTCTGAAACTAAGTACAGTGAGGCTTGATTTAGGTGTGACTTGAGCATTCATACACAGATTTGGGTGGTTGGTTTTTTCTCTCCCAGCATTGTAACCATTGCTAAGTGTACATTTCAGTGGCATGAAGTACCCATACGTGGTTTTGCCATCCTCACCAACACCCATTTCTAGAAATTTTTCATCATCTCAAATAGAAACTCTGTACATATTAAACAATGATTCCTCATTCCCCCTCTTTCCAGTCTCTATCATTCACCATGCTGCTTTCTGACTCTGTGAAATTTGATGACTCAAAGTACCTCATAAGTTGAAACATACAGTATTTGTCATTTTGAGTCTGGCTTATTTATTCAGCATGATGTGTTCAAAGTGCGTGTTGTAGCATATATCAGAATCTTATCCCTTTCTCAAGCTAAATAATAGTCCATTCTATGTATATTTCACATCTTCTTTTTCTATTCATTAATCGATGGATATCCAGGGTGGCTGTTTTCACTGGAGACCATTATTTTAAGTCACAGATACAAAATCTATCATGTAATCTTGTACCTGGGGCTGGAGGGGCACCAAGGCTGGTATATTCAAGCAGCAAAGAAACAATAGATTGAGGAATCTTCCATGTGCATGGCAAAATCAACAAAAATGTCCAAGCACATAGAGACCAGACAGGAGGGAGAAGAAATGCTTCCACTGGGCCATGGCAGTCCCGAGGGGCAGAGGGTAATGGAGATACATGCCATGAATTTCACATGGTAGTAAATCTTGAGAAGTAGTTGGAGAGACTCGTTTTTTCCCTTCCATTGTTATCAAAATGGCAGACGGGGATGAATGAGAAGGGGCAGAACAAAATGAGACATCATCTAGGAATAGAGGAGAGAGCTGGATGGAAGATGAAGGGGAGTTTGGCTCCATAGAGCACTGGGGAGCCAGTGAAGTCTCAGTTCAAAGTCATTCAACAATTTTCATGCAGGAAGAGCCCTCAGTGCTATGAGATCAATGAATATCTATTCTATAGTTCATTAAAGTCCAAAGAAAGAGATTCTGCAGCCACCATGAGGCACCACATGAAGATGTTTAAGACTTTCTTTTTTTCAGCTAGACTAGTTTGGGCCCTTTTCTTCTCCTTGACTTTTCAGCAGTTGGAAAATAATTATTCATACTCATTCCATCAAAATCCCGTACATGCCTGAGTTCTTTCTCAGTTAAAGATTGGAACTGGATTAAACTCTTTTCCCTTAACGACTTCTCAGTTACAGTTTTCCTAAGGCTTTAATGCCCTTTGAATTGTCTGCGCTAGATTCTCCCAGGTTAAAGAATAGTCAGATTTTGCCGCATCCTGTTTGAAGCGAGTGTTCTCCTTAATGATCCGGCAACTCCATTTTTGTCATGCCATTGTCCAGTGTGGCGCTGGCCTTGCCGCGGAGAGAAAGAGTGCCACTATTTTTCTGCCAGCAGCTTGATGAGAGGGGCTCATTAGGGGCCCTACCCGGCAAGCTCAACCTCTCAGCCCAGAGCAGAGCAAGTCACTTTCCAAGAGCCTGCTGGCCCTGAGATTGTGTTACCTTTTTGGAGGCATTCTTTTTTTCTTTCTACTTCAGAAGTCCAACTCATTGGCCCATTTCAAGTTGCCTCTGATCTTTAACTGCTGCTCCTCGGCCCCTTGCATCCATCCTTGGGGAGGCGGAGACGTTCACTGGTCACTCTGCAGAGTCCCCTCAGGCCAAGAAAGCCTCCCTCACTTTGTTTCTACTTAACCCTTGCCCTTCATGGTGGTGACGGGCCATCTCTGAGCTGTCTCCCTTGTAGTCTGTTATTATTTGCAGGTGATTAGCAGGTGGCTTCTAAAGCAAAAAGGAACATTGCCCCAGGCTCCGCTCTCCCATAGGCTCTTGCCATTTTGCTACAAAAGAGAAAAATGGAGCCTTTGAACAGTGTATATATACTATTCATGTCCCTAGAAAGAGAGGAATGTCTATAAAATTTCAGGAACAGTATTAGATTTTACTCTGTTATCAGAGAGCAGAACTATTGGGTTAGGGCACAGATTGCTTTTGGAATTAAAAAGAAGCAGTTGCCATAGCTAGGCGTCTCGTCTTTTAGTAAAAGCTTATTTGAGAATTTCTCTCTGGACACTAATCCCTCAACCAGTTGTATTCCAGTGAAACGGAGTGTCCATGAGATATCGTAATTGGGGCTGTGGTGAGCTATTCTTCTTGCCAGGGGGAGCCGGCCTGGGGACAGCGGCTGCGTTCAGCCTTCTGCCTGCTCTCTGGCTACTCATTTGACCAGATGAAAGCTCCCTCCTCGACCTCCGTCCTCTAGCCTCTTTTGTCACCTACCCTGCTCCTTGCAGATCCCCCAGGGGAAATATTATATGCTTCTTTCAACATCTTGAGCTACTGTCCTGGGCATTAAGTGAAACATCATCCCTTTTTTTTTGTTTGTTTTTTGGATCTCAGAACTGTTGCTGTGAGGGTGGTGTGCCTTTCAGCTCCCACCATCATGCCCCCCTCCCCGCCACAGAAGAGCCAGTTCATTCACCTGAGCTTTAAATTGCTAGCTTCTCTCCCATTACTTTTAGTTAAAAAATAAAAGTAAAAGCCCATCAGAACTTCCTCTCCTCCCCTCCTGTGTCGAATAAACATTACCAAACCATCCGGTATTGGGATTTGAGGGGTGCAGGAACCACGTGAACATACATGCAATAATTCTTTTCCATGGATCTTCTCAGTTTGCCTGGGTGGGAAGCTGGTTGTGTAGGCGAACAGGCCAGAAAACAGTTCCTCAGATTCTTTGAGTATGGATTTAGTTCTTTACTCCTTGATGAAGGGGCCCTGTGTCCCTCAGAGCACATGTTTCGGTGTTTCCCAGAGGTGCCCATCTCGTTTCGGTGTTTCCCAGAGGTGCCCATCTCGTTTCGGTGTTTCCCAGAGGTGCCCATCTTATTTCAGTGTTTCCCTGAGGCATCCATCTTGTTTCAGTGTTTCCCTGAGGTGCCCAGAGCTGCTGAAGCAGAGTCCCCAGGGCAGGAGCCTGGCACTCTGTATTGTAACAAGTGCCTGAGGTGCCCTTTGGGTCTGACAAGGCTGAGAAACACTGTTCCATTCTTTCCTGGGTTTTGCTCACAGAGGTGTACCGGATCTCGGGGTTGCCTGAAAGGGTGTGGAGTTGCTTGTGTGGCCTTGTTCTCCTGCTTGGCTTGGAACCTTTTGTCCCAAGGAGATCATGAACATTGAACAGCAGGCCCATTTTAAACAAACCAGGAAGAGGGAGCCTGCTTAAAAAAAAAAAAAAAAAAAAAGACATAACAAACCCCCGAAAACCGAAAACAAAAACTGAGGGGTGTGTTCTCTTTTATTTGAGAATAACCTTAGGAGGTATAAAGTTGAAATAGTCCTCAGGGCTGCTGCTGCTGTCTTGCTGGTCTCAACATGTTTTATATGACAACAGTAATAACGGCTGTTTTGCCATCCTGTTTAAATCACAAAACCAAGTGAATTCTTTGTTTCCCTGCATGAGAACTGCATGTGGTTGCTATTCCCTGATAAGGTGGCTCAGAAAAGTGACCTGTTGCGATGACCTGGAAATCTTCTTGAGTATAATCCTCTAGATAGGGGTAGATGATAGAGAAGAAAATCAGGAGGCTTTGACATGCATCGGGGCGAGCTGCCAGATGTAAATATACATAAGGAAGACAGTGCACTTTTATTATCTATTGAATAAGGCAGACCGGGGACCGAGGGACAATTGAAAACAGTATCTTGGGTACATAATTGAGTTTCAGATTTTCTCACCTTACCCGATGTGGCTCTGCTATTTGCCCAATGCACATCTCTGCCCTGCCATCAATAAACCCAGGCTGGGGCTACAAACTGTATCAACAACAACAAAAAAACCATGACATGAGCCTTTCGCCTATTTGCCACCCTCTTTGGATTGCCATGGCAACAATAGTTTTAATTATGGGGAGCCAAAATGATAACTTGTATATCAGATGTGGCTCACTTTTCCCTGTGGACAAAACTCTGATTCGAGAGCAGCTTTGTATGTGGATTTTCCTTCTAGGCTAGATTTTATTATCTGCTCTAACAGACAGCTCTTTTGCTCGTGGATTGAACCAGAGGACGCTAGAGTACTTGGCTGAAGGGGAGGCTGGATAGAGACCCCGGTGGAGACGAGCTGGACCTTTTTGTCTCAGGGGCAGCCTGATGCGCTCATCCCTTGTGAATTTCAGAGCCAAGCAAGCGGGGGCTCTCGAGGGCTGTTTTTGGCTTCCCCTGTTGACTGGTGGAAAACCACGCGTTAGGACGGAGACTTGTATGAAGTACCATCTGGTAATCATCCTTGACAGTGTTCAGGATTCTGCTGGGGGGCTGCTGACAAATAATTCCGTTGTAGTAGCAGTCATGGGAATACAGCCATCACAGCAGCTCTCCAATCAGAGCCTTGGAGGGAAAAGGCCAGAGAAGCATGTCTCCCTATGCACTCGCCCTGCCCCCCCCCCTTTGTTTCTGGATCTGCTTGCCCATTCTTTGAATTTCTCCTCAGCCTTGAAGAGGTACCCACACCATATCTAAATATTTCTGTGCTTCCTCATTCTGAAAGCTCTTGCAAAGCTAAATAATCTTCCCCTCAGGTAAACATAAATCATTGTCTACCTTCTTTGCTCCTTGAGTAGACCTTTTGATACATTCATTAATTATGGCCGCTGCCTGGTGGCACAGTGATGGCTGAGTCACCGCGGTGAGCATCTTTCCTGGAACGCCCCCATTTCTGACACCGAGCCCTAAAATCCCATTCGGTGTTAAAGGGGTCATTCTTGGCGATGGACAGCTGGATGGTAGCAAGTGAAGGACGTGTGCCTGGGAAAGGCAGGAGTGTGGTCTCAGGAGTGACGGTAGGAGAGGGAGGACACAGGGGACATTGATGGAATGATGTTGTCCTTAAACATGCTGCAGCTGTTTCTAATCTCTGGCAACCCCAGAATAAGACCTTGATCCTCTGCTCAGTAGATTTGTAATGTGCATCAATAGGCCAGTTCATCACAATCCCAGCTTTGGAAGGCCAGAATGCCCATGCAGAACTGTCTAGAAACAGGCACCATGGTTCTGCTTTCTAATCCTTTACCACATCATTAAAAAAAAAAATCCTGATTTTTGGTAAATCTTGCTTAACTAATGACATAGTCTCTGTTTTGCTTCCACATTCAGGAGGTTTTGCGGCTATGATTTTGACTTTGTAGTTTAGGCATGTTAATTAAGCCTTTGTTTGAAAGCAGAGGGGTTCTGTTTCTTGTTTGTTAGTTTAATAAGATTTTGTGTTAAGAATGGCACTGAGAATCTGTCAGAATTAGCTTGGCTGCATATGTGTAGCTCAGTGCTTTGAGACTCTTGAAATGTCTGTTTTTAGGACATCAGCAGGGGGCTAATGAAAAGGCTTTGTTGATTTTAACGAATTGCAAGCCACTGTAGCCAAAATAAATATAATCTGCTTTTTGGATTAGTTGTCACAGATGATTTTACCTACTAACAGTGATTAAGGAACCCGAGTGGACCAGAAACATAGCAGCTCTCCAGTGACTCCTGCTAAAATAGCAATAAACAGAAGTAAATAAAGACTTAGGGCATTAGTTATCTTTAATAAACAGTGACACCAAATATACTGCATGCAGGCGTGAAGGGTTTGGGGAAAATCGGGGTGTCAAATACCTGCAAGGCGGCACCCCATCATTTAAAAAAAAGAAACCCTAGAGTGCTCGCTGGTAATGTTCATCTGTCATAGTTGGACCTCGTTAGGAAACGGTTAGAAACCCAGGACCAGCTCCTGGTTGCCCAGCCCCCTCTC
Organism: Nasua narica; assembly: GCA_028533885.1. NCBI lineage: Eukaryota > Metazoa > Chordata > Mammalia > Carnivora > Procyonidae > Nasua > Nasua narica. The sequence goes on from CM052814.1 coordinate 14,113,362, forward strand.
CCAGGCCAATCCCAGTCATTGTCATTCTGCTCTCTTTTTCCAGCAGACTCTGGGACCAAAGTTGAAATCCTCCAACTCTAGGATTAGAGTATGAAAATCAAGGACATGTTAATTAGTTGTGTAATTATTAACCTCCTTACTGCAGGAATGTTACCGAGTTAGTGAACAGGGGACTAGCACTGTTTCCTTCCCTGTGTTTTTCTACCCTGATGAAAAGAACGACTTACTCCCGAGGGCAACTGTGATTCTCAGATTTCCGCAGGAACGTCTGATTGTGTTTTCCCTCATTGCTGCTTGACCCAAAGAAGAGGTTGTAGCTGAAACCCTCTTAGATGGAATATGTGAGTGCCAGCTGGCAGATGCCTTTGGTAGGCAGAAACATCCTAGTCTTTGTTTTTTTTTTTAATTTTTAATCCTTTAAAAAAATTTTTCATTTGGGGCGCCTGGAAGGCTCTGTGGGTTAAAGCCTCTGCCTTCAGCTCAGGTCGTGATCTCAGGGTCCTGGGATCGAGCCCGGCATCGGGCTCTCTGCTCAGCAGGGAGTCTGCTTCTTCCTCTCTCTCGGCCTGTCTCTCTGCCTACTTGTGATCTCTCTCTCTCTGTCAAATAAATAAATAACATCTTTAAAAATCTTTTTTCATTTAGATTCAGTTTTCATTTAGATTCAGAACATATAGTTCATCTTTAGTTTCAGAGGTAGTGTTCAATAATTTATCAGTTGCGTATAACACCCAGTGCTCATCAGAACACGTGCCCTCCTTAAGGCCCATCAAGCAGTCACCCTTCTCCCACCCACTTCCCCTCCAGCAACCCTCAGCTTGTTTCCCAGAGTTCCGAGTCTCTTATGGTTTCTCTCCCTCTCTGATGACTTCCCTTTCAGTTTTCCCTCCCTTCCCCTATGATCCTCTCTGCCGTTTCTTAAACTCCACGTAAGGAGTGAAACCGTACAATAATTGTCTTCCTCTGATTGACTTATTTCGCTCAGCATCACCCCCTCCAGTCCCATCCACGTCGACGTAAATGGGAAGTGTTCATCCTTTCCGATGACTGAGTGATATCCCATTGTCCGAATATACCGCGTCTTCTTTATCCATGCATCTGTGATGGACATCTCGGCTCTTTCCACAGTTTGGCTGTCGTGGACATTGCCACCATGAACATTGGGGTGCCGGTGTCCCTTCAGATCGCTACGTTTCGTGATTATTAATCTTACCGAGTGTTTTAAATCGCGCTGCGGATACTTCCACGGCCGATCGCAGAGCAAGTGACAGACAACTTTCCCTAGCTTCTTTCTCCCCTGGAGGGTAGATATTGTTGTATTTGTTTACAGATGCAGAAACTGGGGTGCCCACCGCCTGCAAATGAGTCATGGCAAGGCCCAACAATAGCACAGTGGCCTCCTAGTAGCCTGGGGAAACCCAGGTGTTAGTTGAGTCACTGACTGGTCAGAAACAGTGCCTATGCTTTTTTTTTCCCCCCAGGGTTCCAAAGATTATAATCTTAGCCTTGGTTACCACCCTCCAGAACGAGTAGCTCTCCTTTATTAAGTTCTTACCCCGGGCCAGGCACTGTGCTTTGCAGATCACGTGCTGATGCCTTACAACAGATCTGTTCATTGTGTAAATATTTATTGAGCCGTCCCAAGTCCCCAGCTCTGCTGCGGAGATCGAGCAGGGAATAAAATCGATATAAATTCCTGTCCTCCTGAAGTCTTTGCTCCAGGGTAGGGAGTTAAGACAATAGGATGCATTTAAAAATAGTAATTAGGGGCACCTGGGTGGCTCAGTGGGTTAAAGCTTCTGCCTTCGGCTCGGGTCATGGTCTCGGGGTCCTGGGATCAAGCCCCGCATCGGGCTCTCTGCTCAGCGGGGAGCCTGCTTCCTCCTCTCTCTCGGCCTGTCTCTCTGCCTACCTGTGATCTCTCTTTCTCTGTCAAATAAATAAAACCTTTTTAAAAAATAGTAATTTTATTAGAAGGTGGTAAGTGCCATGGTGGGAACGCCGGGGTAGGGAGGTCTGCCTGGAACGGTGAGGTACAAGTAGAAAAGGCGAGCGGGTGGCATTGCAGCAAAGACTTGACTTGATGGAGGTGAGGTAGCAGTCGTGTGGGTCCCTGAGGGGTGGGTGCGAGGGAAAATGTCCCCACCCCGAGGAAGGAGCCAGCCTGGAGTGTTCTCGGGAAGGAAGGGAAGAGTGCAGGAGGTCAGAGTGCGGAGGGGGTCAGGTCTTTTACCCCGAGGAAGATGGGAAGCCCCTGGGAGTTTTAGGCAGAAGAGTGACGTGCTGTGTCTGACATTTTCAGACCCGAAGAGGCAGGTTGTGTTTCCTCATTTCACCGACGGAATGCAGGGTGCAGAGGAAGTTCAGTGGAGTCCTTGGGAGAGGTCACGGTGTGACCCGGGCGCACAGAGCTGGCTGTCTGTACTGCCCCGCGCTCCGCCTCCTGCTCCAAGACTGGCCCGGTGTCTACGTGATGGTTTTCTCTCCAGCAAACTGCAAATATCATTTTTTGATGATCTCTTTGGAATATCTGGAGTCAAAGGCTTGTAGAACTGGACCATTCAGGGTAACATGAGCTTCATTAAATTCATTTCCTAAACGAGAGAGTGGAATAGGGTAACATCTGTACATTGGGTCAGACTGCCGTCGGTCACATAAGCAGGGAGCGTCAGATCTGGGATTTGAATCTGGTTCTGCCTCCTGACTCTGAATCTCACGCCCTGTGTGGGCCATCGGGCTGCCTTTCCTGCACGTTGATCACGCCGGGCACTAAGGTGGGTTCAGCCTGTGCAGGGAAGGAGGTGGTCTCTGCCTGCCCTGAGCCAATGCCCGTCATAGTGACCTTTCCGTGTGGTTCCTTCCTCTCACCGCTCCTTCTGCACTCCGGGGCAGATCTTTGGGTAGATGTCCAATTACCAGACGAGCAGGGATTGAAATCTGGTTACTGGGGGGAAGGCAGCCGTGTGATAATTGCCATCGTTGCCTAAACTGGGCCAGGCCAACTGGGGACTGTCCCGAGGTTTCCTTTGCCATAACTCGGAGATCTCTTTTCCAAATCTGAGAAACGACCACTAAGTGATACCAGATCTTATTGGGTATCAGTACAGGTCTGTTCTTTCAGGGTGGACCTGAAAAGTAAATAGGCATCCTTAAACATTCCAGGCGGATCCTGAGGTGAAAGGCCGCGTCTCGTCAGGCAAATCCAGGCACGCCGCTGTGCAGAGCAAGAAACTTACATACACGTACACGCTCACCCACAACCAGACTCTTCCGTTGTCTACCTCTCCTGTGCAGCTCTGATGGGTGTTCGTGATCTTGAGCAAATCTTTTGTAAGATTTAAATAATCTTGCGCTCTCCTGCGAGGAGCTGTGCCCTGCTATGTCAAGGTCACATTCTGGGTGTGGCCTTTAAAGGAGACTTATTACATCTAAAATCTTTTTTTTTTTTAAGATTTTACTTATTTATTTGACAGCAAGAGAGGGAACACAAGCAGGGGGAGTAGGAGAAGGAGAAGGAAGCGGGCTTCCCGCTGAGCAAGGAGCCCGACGTGGGACTCGATCCCAGGACCCTGGATCATAACCTGAGCCGAAAGCAGATGCTTAATGACTGAGCCACCCAGGCACCCCCCACTTCTTTTTTTTTTTTTTTTTAAGATTTTTATTTATTTATTTCACAGAGACAGCAAGAGAGGGAACACAAACGGGGTACATCTAAAATCTTTAACATTTTGAGGGACTAAACATCAGTTTTGTAGCAAGAGCAGAGCAATGCTAGTTTCCTTCTCTTAAATAACCTTGGATTTCGACCTCGTCTGTTTTACCAAGGAAGCACTGCTCACATGAATGAATGATCTACAATTCATCTTGCTTCTTTCGGAAGTTTTCCCTGAGTATATTTCTGGAGTCCTCACGTACTGTCGTACTCCCTTTCTGTAGGGTTTGCATGTCCTCTACCACCATTTCCCTGCATAACATAAGCGGATGTCCATGATCCTCAGCCCTAGACTTAATAGAATAAAATGTAATACAGGTGCTCCATTCATTTTCCATGGAAGTCTTGGGTGCCTGGCATTTTGAAATAAGAGGAAGTAATTATCTTGTTATACTCCTATCCACTGACAGGTGGGATGGACCTGAGCAAAAGCTTGATTCTGCTTAAAATTCAAATTAACACCCGGTCAGCTCTGCGGTGCTGTAGGAACGTGATGTTCCTCCTATGTGTGGGAGTGATTTGGGTGAACAGTAGGAATTGCTTTGTCTGATTTCCAGGAAAGCAGCCTAGCTATGGGGCTAGCCTGTTTGTTGTTTTCCTTACATTCTTTAAGACAAGAATGAAAAGAGTGTATTCTGTTTTGATAAGTTATTAAGGAAGCAGACTTCGTTTGCTGGAAAGTATGGTTCCCCTTGCACTGGACTGATCTTAGCTGGTGTTCCCATTTCAGAGCTGGTTTTCCATTTGAGCTCGGGGCTCTCGCCGTGTGATTGGCCTCCTCACCAAAGCCTGATAATAGGATGTGTCTCAGTTCAAACCCATAAATGCGGTTCGTAGAGTGATTAACATTTTGACACATTGAACGTAGGAGTGTTGGTGCCGTGTAGATGGCATTTTCCATACAAAGGGACGGACAACTGTCCTTTCCTCAGCAGGTGACTTGGAATTAGCAAACCCTTGGCTCTGGGAGAGAGAGCTTGAACCTGAGCAGATCAGCATTTGTGATCTTCAAAGTGATGGCAAGCTAATTGTCCATGGTTTCTTTGGTGGTTCACTGTAAATAGTTTTTCTCTGAAATGGATAATTAGGGGGAAAAGTGGATTTACATCAGTTTATATTTGAAACTGAGATAAAAATATGTAACAGCTAATACCAGATACTTAATTATTATCACCAGTATTGCCTGTAGTTTATGAAATGTTACATTACTCACTTGATGTTCATAATAAGTCTATGATGGGGTAGTATCGGCTTCATTACCCTCATGTTAGAGATTAATAAAGTTCAGAGTTTGATTTGTCTAAGGTCACAGACCTTGCCTGGTTTTCAGATTTTCTTTCTTCTCTTTTCTCAGATTTTATTTGAAACATAGGCATTTTGAAATTCTATAGCATTGACTTTTATAGATTATTATTATTTTTTTTTACCCAATGCTCTGCCTTAGGATATATATTTGTTCTACTCTAATTTAAATTGCAATTAGCTTATCAGAGAAACTTGAGTCATGAAGAGGTCCTTTAGATTGTTAGCATTTTTTAAATCTCATAGTGGAAAGGGTAAAGAATAATAGACATTAGAAAGACAGGAGAAGAGGGTTTGATGAAGTTTGACATCAAAAGGAAGATGAGCTTACAGTGTCTTTGTAGTGAAGCATGCAGAGTCTAGAACTGGAGAGAAGGAAGTCTGCACTTTATTTTCCCCTTTACAAATGAGTAACATATGGCAGTCTCGTTTTTTTTTTCAAGGTACAGAGTTGAGGTAGAATGAGATGACAGAGGTTTTTTTCAGAGGGACAGTGGGTCGCATATTGGTTTTCTAAATTCTCCATGCACACATAGATGATTATATTCATTAGTACATTTGAAATGAAGGTGAAGAGAATTTTGAGTATCTGAAGTAAACTTTTAAAGTCTGTATCTGAAAAATAGGAATTTTCCCAAGAGTAAACAAAATAAACTCTCCCAGAAGCTGATGTTTGGAACAAAATTACAAATGCCTTTGTAAATTTTGAATTTGGCAAAACATGTTCTACCATCGTTTAAAAATAACAACTTTAAAGGGCTCATAAATAAAGACATAAAAGGCATTTTGACATTTAATACAAAAACAGCATTTTGATGAACTGGGTAAAAATGAATCACAGACATATGGATTACATATTACTTAGAGCGTGCCTGAGTTTTAAAATTGAGGCAGTGGAAATCTGGCAAAATATTTTTGGGGAATTTGCTATATATACTATATTTAAAAAGAGGTGAAGATGAACTCCAGACTGCTATGATTGCTCATGACATTGAATTTGATAACTTTTCATTCGCATCTAAGAAATTCTTGCGAAATAGCTCAATCTGTTCGTGTGCTGTGGAAGTGAGTTGTTGGAGACAAGTGTATACCAATTTCATGTGGTCACATAGTCAATCAACAAGAACTTAGTACTAGGTGCTCCCTGAATGCCCGGATTTGTACTAGGCACTGGCACCACTTCCCGGATGGTGACATGAACTGTGGATTCCACCCTCATGGGAGGGGTAGACAGTGGTAGAAAGGGGCTCACGAGTTTCTGGGTAATCCAAGTACTTTGGGATACACAAGAGAGGCTATATTTCCTAGGTATCAGTGTCTGTGGTAGCCTTTACATTTATTATGTTTATAGTTCCATAAAAATGAGGATATTACTTTTCAATGGATGGAAAAACCCATGTTTCATCAAAATGTATAGATTAAGTGATTTGTTAAGTGGTGGCAGTAGTCTTCTATGTTGGTGGCTCCAAATGACCCTACCTTGGGTATTCTCACCTATGGTGTCCTTCATGCCTTTTGAATCTTGGCTGACCTTGAGATTGACTTGAACCAATAGATCATGGCCAGAAGGGCACTGTTTCAATTCCAGACCTAAGCCTTCATCAGGCCTAACAGCTTCTATTTTTATGGTCTTGGGAATTCTGAGTCATCCAGGAGAAAATTCTAGTTTCCTGCTGGAGAGCCCCTGTGCTGAGACCATGTGGAGAGACATATGGTGTGGGAGAGGCCCTGAGACCACTGGGAGTAAGGGAGGAAAGGACAGCTAGCCTGACCTCCCAGCTGAGCCAGTCTGCCCCCCCTCCCAACCAGCCAACTGGTTGGCTGCAGCAACGTCAGGTCCCTGCAGCCACGTCAGGGACCACCAGTAGGGTCAACAGAACAAGAGCCCATATTGTAGACTTAGGAGCAAATACAATGGTTGTTGTTTTCTGCTGCAGAGTTTTGAGCAGTCAGGTGGCAAAAAGGAGACCAGAGTGGTGGCTGAGTAGGATTGGAACCCAGGTCAGTCTGACGCCAATGCATGTTTTTTCTCACTGCGTTTTGCTCTGTGTTTGAGTTGGTGGGGAAAGGGGTGGGGTACAGAACAGAATTCCATGATACGTGAACACCTCCTAAAATAGTCTGCATCTGACCTGAATGAATTGTGAAAAGGGAAGAGTTTGAAGACTTTTAACTCTGCGTCTTAGAGACACATACCAGTGGTAGCCCCCCACCCCCAGCCCGAGGGCCTTCTTGCTGCCTCTACCTTATACTTCATGCGTCAGAAGGAATGGGAGCAGATGGCCCCAAATTCTCACTCCTGATACTCTTCCTGGGAAAATGCCGTGTAAATGTTTGTATTGACTTTATTTAGAATTATCAAACTAATAATGGATGCTAATGAATTCCTGTCATTCACCTGGGAGTTCATAAAGTGAATGCGGATGGGAGCTTTAAAAAGTACACAAGTGCGACACACACACACACACACGGGGGATGTTATGAACGGTGGCATGAAACAAATGGTGATCAAAAGCTATGAAACGGGGGCAGCGTGCTGCGGTCAGGGACGGTGGAGGGTCCCTGGCTGGTGACACAGGGGAGCACTTAAAAGGAGAGTTTTCTGGCAAGTCCACGTTTGAAGTGATGTCATCTTTTTATTCTCCCAACTCAATTGCTTCTGTGAAGCTCATTCTTTCCATTCTGATGAGGAGCAAAAATGTTACATCAAAGGTTAATGTTAGAATTGAGGATGAAAGAGAGGGAAGCGGGTGGGCGCGCGTGTGTGTGTGCACACGCGCACGCGTGCACACACGCTGCAATATAGAAAGAATCGCAAACGACTCAAAGTTCTTGAAAGTATGATATACAGGAAAATAGCCATCTCCCTCCCCTGATACAGAGTTCACAAGATCGCCTAGAGTTTGGATGTTGAACGGTCTCGGTGCATACCGACGAGGCTACTCTCCCTGGCTGTTGCCTTTGGAAGCTTGTGGTGCTCAAGTGTGTGGAAAGGGGCATCTCCTCCTTAGCAGATGATCTTGAGTAGATGACCCTGCCACCTGTGTAGGCAGTTCAATAAGGCTAGTTCAGATTTCTCTTGATAATAAAGTACATGTTTCCAGGGTTTGTTTTTTTTTTAAACTATGTTGCCGGTTTTGAGTCAGACAGGTAGGTAGGTTTACTTTATACTAATGCAGTCTGTATAGTGAAAGAACACTTTCTTCCTTTTTCCTCTTCACCTCACCTACAACTACTTGAGGAGAGTGAAACATGGGTCGTGTGTTGTTGTTTTTCTCCAAGTTGTTCTAACTTGTGGCGATCTAGTTGGCCTCTTCCCGCCAACCCAGAGATGAGGGGGTGAGGAGCATCCTGGCTTCTGGGCATTTGTTCAGAAGCAGGGCAGAGGTGAACCTGTTGCTTCATCTTGCCTCTCTTCCTTAAGAAACCCCACCAAGTGATGAACCAGAAGCTTCCTGGGTAGCTAGGAACCACAGGATGCCTGTCGGAGCTCTGTGAGGAGTGTGGCAGTCTCCCATAGCCAGACTAACAGAAACCTTGCAAATGGGGGAGAGTCTGAGGAACCCCCTCATGGAAACTGGTGGAAAGTTAAGGAAGAAATGTGAATATCCACACTTGCTCAGGTACCACGGATGAGTACTCTTCTCACTCCAGAATTCAAATTGATTCTTCAATTTGAATCATTAAACAAAGGTCTGAGAGATAAATTCCTCCTCGCCTTTGGACATTTTCTCCGACCGTAGGAAGATTCCCGGAGGGGCAAAGATATAGGTCAGGGCTCTGCTCTCCATTGTCTATGGCTCTGTTGAATGCTTGCATCCCCCACCAGGCAGCAGTTATGGTGGCCAGTGCCTGAGAGGCCACCTTAGGGCACTAAGGGGTAGGTGGCCTCTGATCCTGATGGCCGGGAATGCTGGCTTTGGTCACCCTGCCGGTTTAGAAGAGGAAGCATCAAGGGTTAACGTTCACAAGAACAAGCCATTCACGCTGCTAGCTAAGTGAGCCTTTTCGGAAATTGTACAATTGAGTTTTTTCATGATTTCAACTGAGAACTGGATGTGTTTACATGGTCAAAGCCCTTTTTCATCCTGAGACATTTTACCTGAGTGCTCCTTCTGAGAAACGCGGAAAGTTTCAGAAAATTGCAAGGCCACTAATGGTTTGAAAAATGACCTCTTAGCAGTGTGTTTAAATTACAGTGGGGAAGAGTGAGCATTTTTATAAGTAACACTTTATTTCATTTGTGTAATGAAGCCCATATAATAATCAATATTAAATATGCAATGCTATGCTGGGGCCAAGTACACATATGGATGTGCTGCTAATACTAAGAAAAAAAAACTGAGAATTTTCCTCTTCAGGAAACATTACAAATATTTGTTTATTAATCCCCCATGTCAGAGCTGAGATTAGAACTCAAGCTACTGCCTGCCAGCTGATTCACTTATCCTCTGATGATAGCAGAACTCACGGAAATAGCAGTATAGGAAGATAGGTTAAAGTTTAGAAAATGGTAGGGAGAGTTGATGTGATTTTTAAGAACTTAAAATAGATTTTTCTTGACTAAGATGAGTTGAAATAAACTCTTTGGTGCTTTCCATGCCATTTTCTGCTTGCAGATATAAAATTGTGGTTTTGTATTAGTAGTAATGAGATATAATGCACTGTGTGTTTATTTTTTTTCTTTTTCCTAATTCCACATGATACAACTATAGTCTTTTCAAAGTTCCAAAAGGACCAAAACCATATAACTACTGCTTTAATTATAATCCTCCTTAAAGCCTATAATTATCGCTAATATCAATGCTTACAGCATATAGAGATTATTCTTTTTTTTTAAGATTTTATTTATTTATTTGAGAGAGAGAGAGCGCACGCGAGCATGGGAAGGAGCAGAGGGAGAAGGACAAGCAGACTCCGTGCTGAGTGTGGAACCTGATGGGGGCTCAATCTCATGACCCTGAGATCATGACTTGAGCTGAAATCAAGAGTCAGAGGCTTAACCGACTGAGCCACCCAGGCACGCCCATATAGAGTTTTATACATTGTAAAATACCACATGCTCTATGCTATTTGAGGTTTGCAACTGCCTTTTGAAGAAGATAGGGCAGATATTTTTATTCCCACATTGGAAATAGTTAAGAAACTCAGCCTGCTTAGGGATCCTTAAGAACCACACAGTTTAAGCTTGAAGAAAGTATAGAGTCAGTGCCTGTCTCGTGATTCCAAAACCACCATCTACTGATCACATGGGGCAGTGATGGCACATTAAGAAACAAAAGACGAAAACCCAAAATAGTGAATATAATCTTCTATATGCTTTCCTTCGGTGAGGTTAGAAAAATATAAATATGAAGGGTACATTTACATAGAAATGCTATGCCAGAATTTGATAATTTGTAGTAGTTGTAGCAGCAGTAGTACAGAACTGAACCTGTAGTAGGTGTTGATTTAATAGAATGTTTTATCTATATAATATATGTAATTTATCAATATGAATATAATTGCAGGTAGGTTTGGGGATGTACAGACATAAAAGAGGTTGACTTGTGTACCCTCCAGGTACTTTAAAAATATAAGTACAAAAAGTGTAAACATTGCACTTGTGCCAACCTAGGTTTGCATCCTGTTTCTGCCACATGCAAGTGAATATAAGTATACTCATATACTTTTTCCATTTTTTTCAATTATAAAATGGTGATTAAAAGACCTACTAGAGGGGCTCCTGAGTGGCTCAGTGGGTTAAAGCCTCTGCCTCCGCCTCGGGTCATGATCTCAGGGTCCTGGGATCAAGCCCAACATCGGGCTCTCTGCTCAGCAGGGAGCCTGCTTCCTCCTCTCTCTCTGCCTGCCTCTCTGCCTACTTGTGATCTCTCTCTCTCTCTCTCTGTCAAATAAATAAAATCTTAAAAAAAAAAGACCTACTAGAAAAGTTGATTTATATCAGGCAAATAAATGCTGAAGAAATATATATGAAGCACACTGTACATGAAACACATTCAATAAATAGTTGTTTACCCAGAAACAAAAGCAACAGATGTACAGAGCTTCCATTTATGTTGAAGTATAGGGTTCGCTGAGATTGAGTATATTCCTCTTGGTGTGGACGTGGCTTACAGTGTCACAATTTTCTTAGTAGATATCTTTGTAATTTATCTTTTTCGGGGGGCTCAAGTCTTATCAGTGTGCAATGTGAGTTTTTCATAAAGCAACAATCCTGTTAAGGAGTGTCTCACTTCACACTTGGGGTTTGCTCCAGGTCAAATGGAGTCTCCATATAGTCAATGATGTATGTATAAAATGCACTTCACCATAACAAGGAAAGCATTGTCTGCCCCATTTCCTGACATCAAGAGTAGAATACTCTTCTGTCAAACTTATTCAATGGTGTCCTATTTATTACAAATGCCAAATTTTCATCCTCTGTCCAGTCCTGTTACTTGTGCTGAATTAATGTGAATTGCTTTTGTAAGGTCAAGGCCTCTGTGACAATACAGTGAAAGTTTCAAGGAAGGTGGTGATGATGGATTTTTCTTTAATTCATTGGAGTACTTGTAATAAAACTAATGAATGGAAAGGACTGAACATTTTCAATTAGCTGTATATAGTAAAATCCTAAAAATAATTAGTGGCTGAGATGGTGTGTAGTTATTTTAAAATACTGTTTCTAGTTTGTAAAGATCTTGGTTTAGTTTGCTTTGGAATCAAGCCATTTGGGAAAGAGAGAAAAACCTACAATGCATGTGTGTGTGTGTGTGTGTGTGTGTGTGTGTGTATTTCAGAAAGGCTTTCTCATTTCCATGCAAAAGTGTAATAATAGATAGTGAGTAATGTTTTTCAGTGCTTTATAAATTCAAAAATTCTTCTCTTACTCATATTAACTCACTCCTTATAACAGCACATTGAGGTTAGTGTTATTATTCTATTTATTTTGATGAGGAAATAGGCTGTACATGATTAAGATTACCCCATTAAATGTACGTGACTAAAAAAGGAGCCGGGAATTAAGCCAAGTCTTAGGACTTGAAATGCAGGGTTCTTTGTACTGTGCCGCATTGACATTTTGTTTTTGTTCATTTGTTTTGTTTGTTGATGATGGTGATAGTTTGGTTTCCTTTTTGAAACAAGCCCAGGAGTATCATCAGTGGTGTAGAATTGAACGTGTGGTAGGTTTTATGTTTAGTGGCATGTATTTCACTTTAACAAAGAGTTGTTGGGCTGATACTTTCTGAGGGTCAGATGTATTGATTGCTTATGCTATAGGCATTGTGCTTGGTTCTAGGAAATCAAAACTAAATTGAGTAAGGCCCTTAGCCTCAAGGAGTGAATACTGTAATTTACAGTGTCCGGTCTTTCTGGTCTCATTTTGCCCTCTGGGAACTGGGTGCCAACCATGGTTTGATAACTCAAACCACTGGCTAACTCTGTGCTCTGGCCTTCTGAGGCAGGGGCAATTTGCAGAATTATTGGCCAAAACCGGATTTTTGTGAATCTGGATCATGTGTTTTTGACTGAGTCTTAATAACAGTCAATGCTTAATAGCTTGTGATGTTCTTCATATAGGATTATCTCCTGGAGTTCCCACGGTAGCCCATGAAATCTTTATTACTACTCTCAGTTTAGAGGTGAGGAGCCTAAGGCTGTATAAGGTCAAGGGATCAGGTCTTGTTTTTCTTATCCCTAAGGTGATCTAGTTGAAAGTTTCTGAAATTTTCTACCCAGGTACTCTAAAAGCAGAGGTCGGGGAACATTTGGCATATGACCTGTGAGTGTTTTAGTCAGTTTGGGCTGCGATAACAGAAGGCCATGGGCTGGATAGCTTAAACAGCAAACATGGATGTCTCACACTTATTTATATAAATAAACTAATTGAACATTTGTTTATTTATGGAGACTGAAGAGTCCAAGATCAAAGCTCTGGTAGATTCAGTGCCTGAGGAGGGCTTACTTCCCATATCGTAGATGGCTGTCCTCTCTGTGCCCTCTCATGGCAGAAAGCGGGGAGGGATCTCTCTGGGGCCTCTTTGGGAAGTTCACCAGTCCCATTCATGACAGCTTCACTCATGATTTCATCACCTCCCGAAGGCCTTATCTCCAAATACCATTACATAGGGGGTCAGGCTTTCACATGTGAATTTGAGGGCACACAAGCGTTCAGTCTGTAACAACAGAGGTCTGGCCTGAATGGCAACCAAAACAGTTTTTTAAAGTCTTTGCCTTTTCTTTAATATGCATGTGAAATTGACGTTTTATTCTATAATATATATTTTATATATTATATTATAATATTATAACATATACACTATGTATTATATATTTATGATTTTGTATATATTATTTATAAATAAATACATGTTTATTTATAAATAAAATTATATATTTTTATGCTTCTTGTGTTTTTTTTTAATTTTTTTATTAACATATAATGTATTATTTACCCCAGGGTACATGTCTGTGAATCATCAGCCTTACACATTTCACAGCATTTGCCATAGCACATACCTTCCCCAATGTCCATAAAATTATATTTTAATATAAAACATTGTTCCATGCTACAGGGGATGCTGTCTATTTTCTGCCTGGAGCTGAGTATCCCACGGCACACAGCCTCGCACCAGGGAGTGATCCCCAGACCGGGTCAGTCCCAGGTCCTTCCAGCTTTGACTGTTTGGGGTCAGAATTAGTGAGCTGACGTTTCACCTGGTGTGTTCCAGTTTGGTTTTCTTTGGGTCTCTCTCTCTTTGTCCATCTAACTTGTTATCTACTGTTTTATCCTAAAAATGATTTGAGGGGATTCTCCTAAGGATGTATAGGAAAACACAAAAACATCTGAAAATCAGGGTAAAAGAAAAACCAAGCTATTCTAGCAAGATGAAATTGGGATGTGTGTTGCGGGCAGACACTGATATTATGCTCCTACAGATTTGTAAGAAATAGGCAGTGGATTGGGCTATAAGCCTCCTCCCAGCCCAGACACTCTGAGCCCCCAAGTTTTGCCTTGTCTGTATAATTCACACTTAGGAGGGGCCCCGGTTATCCTAGCCCTGAAATCTGAGGGAAATTTCTCCTCCGGGTCCACAGAAGGTGGACACACTCCATTTTTGCCAGCCACGCTGATTAACACTCTCGTGGCAAAACTCCCCCCAAGTGTCGTTTGGATGCCTGTGACAGCATCCCAGAGGGAAGCTGGAGGGTTGTAGTGCTAAAACCCCATGTGGCCATGGCAGGCCGAAACCTAACTTTTCTGCCTCCGCGTCCACTGGGATTTCTGACAAGGATGGATTCCGTTCTTGTTTCTTTTCCATCCAAATCTCATTCTGGATAGAGTTAAGAGACAATGTATAATAATATTTTCAATGTCGTGTTTTTCTCATTAGGAGAGAAAATGAATACATTGGAATTTTAATGGTGAGCCTTTTTAATAACCATCCTTATGATTTATTATTCTCCTTGGGATTTTATTCACAGTCTTAAAATCTTAATAAAAATATATGTTAAAAAAAAAAGTTGGCTTCTCCCTGTGGAACAAGTTTTTAACATGAGAGAAGCAGGATACCTTTGCACAGGAGACTCAGGAAAGGGAACTTTGCTTCTTTGTGCCTTCCTTCCTTTGACGGGTATGAATGGAAGCCAGTAAGTCTAAGAAATTCTGTCGCCTGGCACGGTTCGAGTCAAACACGTCTTCTAAACTTTTGATTTTAGGAGGTCTCCGATGACGCACTCGTTAAAAAGGTGCATTTCTAGAGTGTATATATGTCTGCCTTATTCTAGTTATTCTAGTGTGCATGGGAACTAGCGGAAACGCCAATGAGTTCACATCTGTGACACGTCACGGTACAAAGGGGTCTTCTCTTGGATAAAAACACTAGACTGGACCGCACTTCCCACACTCGTTCATTCTGAAACAGGCTCCCCAATTGCCGCAAAGCCCTTGCCGTTTCTTTACAGCCCCTTCTTGGTCCCAGACGTCTGATCACGAATGCAGCATTTCCCCGCTAATGCTGTGCAGGTTGATAAAACAGTTGCCGAGCCGGAATCCCTAAAGAAATTATTAATTATCTGGTTAATGTGCATCAGGCTGTGGGAGTGTGAGATTAATCACCAGCAGTGGGATGAGTTGCTGAAGTGGATTTTGGTTTTTTGTCTCCTGTCACTCGGTAATGGCTTTTCCTTCCTTCACCATCAGGTGAACAGGTGCAGAGATGCTGTATTTTCATTTTCCCAGAGTCGGTAACAGCCGGTGGCCAGGCGAAGCCTTTTCCTCAGTCCTGCTGCATGAGCAGTTTACAACATGGAGTATTACCTCCTCAGAACGTTCCAGCTCTTGGAGCTTTGCCCAACGTGACAGGTCCCACCTCAACTTTGCAGCGTTCCAGACGCATGCCTGTGCACACACGTCTCCCCCCTGACCCCCCACCGCCCACCAACACACGTGCCCCATGTACATCCGTGCACACACATACAGGCAGGTACTTATAAATGTACGCAACAAATACTCAGGTATTTCTGGATATTCTGAACGAATCCTTGCTTCACACTTTATCTCATTTCTTTCTCTAGAAACATATTCCTTATCTCTAAATATAAAAAAGGTGGGGGTGGGGAGGGAAAAGCTCTAAGTGGCTCCTTCTTTGACAGTGGTTGGAATAACAGAGATCGCAAGCATTCTCTGGATTCTTCCTTTTACTTTCTCTCTTGTAGGTGCTCGGTCCTAGGTCCTAGGAAGTTATCTTTGTTCAAGTTAATCACTCACGTGTGACATGATCTCTTCATTATGATAAGCGTGGTTCCAGAAAGTGAATCTTTGGACCCTGGACACGTTAGTGTGTCTTGGGATTTGTGATGTCGAAGAAGCTTGGCTAGCATTGCAGGTGGTAGAAGGCAGAACCCATCCGTGGGGCAGGGGTGTTCCTTTAATGAATAAATATTTATTGGGAGTCCTAGATGCTGGGGCTACAGTGGTGACAAGTCAGAGTCCAAGCATTGACAGGCCTTAAAGTTGAATAGGGTGTCCCTCATGAGAGAAGGACACCAAGAGAAGTCTATAAAATTCCAGAGGGTGATAAGTGTTAGGCAGAAAATAAGATGGCGGTATGAGGGGAGAATGACCTGATGGTCGGAGAAGGCTTGAACTTTAAGGGTGAATTCACTACTACTGAGTGTAGTGAATGAAGGAGTGTCTGGATTTAAGGGCTGCCGGTAAGCTGAGACCTGGTGACACTGAGCCGCAAGGGCCCCGGTGAGAAGGGTGCACATGACCGGCAGCCATTAGTATCTGCTTGCCTACAGTGTCTTGAAAACCCCTAAGTTGCCATCAGTATGCTCCCTGCAATATCCCTTGCATCTTTAATTTGCTTGGCTAATCCTTCTTTAGGCATAGTCTGAAGAAAAACTCAGCGTATATTGGATTTTCACAAGAATTCTGAAATAATTCCAGTTTGAATGAAATAAAGTGCCATCTTGTGCCGGATGGCCTTGAAATGGATGCCACAGGTGGTTATCAGCACTGGACCCTTAATCTCATTTGGGAGGAAGAGTTTTCCTGGAGCAGCTCAGAAGAGGGGAGCCTTCTGCTAAGTGTATTCTCTTTATATCTCTGCTTGGTGCGAAGATCCCAGAGACCGAGAATGGCTGCCTCGTCATAAACTTGCAGGTGTTGGCTGGGGTCTGCAGCCACATTAAATGCAGATGACCCATTTGTGTTTCTTAAATGTAAGCCTGCCTAATAGTCATGAAGCCGCAGTGGGAGGCTGGCATTAAAATGTCTTCTGGGCTCCTTGGTGAGTGTCGTCTCTCTGGTGTGTGGGTTACTCCTTCGCTGGGGGCTTCCTGAGCTCACTCTGATAAGTAAAGCCAAGTTTACTTTGTGAAGCTCAGCAGTCCCAGCAGTAAAGAGATAAGAAGGGGGGGAATTATAAGTATCTTTAGGAGAAAAGAAGCTGTTTCTGTTTATAACAGGCACTAAGTACACTTTTTTAAAAAAATGATTTTAATTTTAGCAATCTCACGCTCCATGTACCCGAATACCCCATAAACTGAGAAGTTAAACTGAGGGTTTGATTGAACTGCTTGTCTCTGGCAGGACCCGTTTATCTGCAACTAGCATCTTCTGAGTTATTTTAGGAACATAGGTGGCAAGTAGGTCATCTAAGAGGGCAGTTTTTGTTGTTTATTTTACTTAGAGAATTCAGAAATGGCATCTAATGAGGAGTTGGGGAGGGGATGGCATTTGCAGTAACTTGTAGCCCTCTCCTGAGTTTTCAAGGGTTACGGCTTCCTGAATCCTACCTACTTTGTATGAGGGGCTTTATCGGAATCGTCTTTAATCCTCAAAACAACCCCTCGAGGTTGTTGGGAATATGAGCCTTGTTTTGCAGATGAGGACACGGAACCAAGAGGTTCCGTGGGTCATGTATGTGCTGGAGTGAAGAGTTGCACGGGGCCCTCTTCCTCCTGGCCCTGGGCTGCTCCCCTTGAGGTAACGTGCTCGCGTCTGGGCGAGAACACAATTGGATCCTATGTGGAGTTTCCTCTTGTTGTGTTACTAAAATAATGGTCAGCACCTAGTAGCGTGCTATCCGAGCTGCCGGGAGGGCTTGGTGTAGAAGGCATGTCTGTGCATGTCGTTTAACCGGGAGAGCCACCGTTCTCACCCTTAATTCCCCAAGGCGCTTCTGACGTTCCCCTCTGGATTTTTCTCTGTGGCATGTCTGGGTGTTCTCCCGACGAGGCTCAGTCTGTCCCGTGAGTGTATAGGCCATCGGGGACCAGCTGTGCAGGGCTCTGCTGCCTGCTGTTCCCTCTGTGAACCACATTCACACCCTCCATTCCTTCCAGCGAGGGGATCAGACCCCACGTGTAGCACTGCGAACCTGTAATCTTGTTATGTCTGGCCTTTCCTCCATAGTTGCCCCTGTGTGCTCTCTCTCTCTCTCTCACACACACACACACGCATGCAATACAGATGCCTTTACACATAACATAACACAAACGTATAATTCTACGCAGCTAATTCCCTGAAAATTGGGCCATGCAAGCAACTCCTGACACAAAGACGATTCATAGATGTTTGATAAAACAATGACAGCTTTGTACTGCGTGGACAAGCGGGAACACGGAAACAGAAAGGAGTTCAGCTAGCCTGCCATCCATGCGGACCTCAGGCCAAATGCATCCACAGTAGAGAACCGTCACTGCTAAGCAGTCGGGCAGCTGTGTTACACGTGTCTTTGTGCAACTTACCAGCATGTTCCATGATGTAGCGTGCCCTCAGATCCAGTACTGTTTTGGCCTTTAGTATTGTTTCCAGTAGGAGCCCCAGAACCACCGCAGCGGTACTCCCGCTGTCTAGTTGGTGAACTCTCAGAAGAGATGGAATTGTCATCTTGCTGCTGAGCTCTAGAAGGTACGAAAGATAGGTCCAGTGTTGAGGTGCGCATGGGGAGATGCGCTGGAGGATGGGCAGAGAGGCCCTTCTTTTTCATGGAGGCAGGAACGATTGCCATTATCTTCAATGTCAGTACCACGGTCGACCACAGTCCAGGATTGATAGGACGAAGAGCTGACTCAGAAATTCAGAGTTCAGGAAACAGCAGTTGGGAGATAAGCCTGGTAAAGGTCATTCTGTTGGACTTCAGGAGGAGAGAGAGCTAGGGGTGGGCACCTTGTCCCTGATGGCTTTGTGAGAATACAGCTACTAGCTGAGGAGATACATTTAGATTTTAGGAAGGGGAGGGATGACTTGAATTATATACTGAGAAGAATGTTCTGGAACCAGATATCGTATTGTGTCGGTTGGGAAGTGGAGAAAGGCGAAGGGATTGATAGTTTTCTGTAGATGAACAAACTAAGGCTTTGCTTGAAGCGCCCCATACATTCCCTCTAGGGCCCCTCTAGCTTCTGATGTGGATTCTGCTCCTCACCTTTCGCACGAGGTAGCTGCACTTCTCGTCCGTGCCAGCCCGCCAATATCCTCTTTCAAATCCACTAATGTTTTCCTAACTCTGGGACATAATCACAGGGTTAAGAAGCCAGCCATAGCAACCATGAGTCCAGGATCGCTTCTCCTGGTCTAGCCTTAGTTTCCTCTGCTGTAACAGCGAGGAGCAAGGAGTGAGAAATTTGGGCTCCCTGCATGAATATTCTAGAAGCTTATTTCATTTGGCAATGTGACACCCTCAGTGCACTTCTAACTTCTGCTATTTCTCTTCATAGTCATTATCTGAGATTCACGAGAACTGGATATGGTTACATGTCCTGGAGTTCTCTCCAGTGTACACTTTGCAATTTAAAGATACAGATATAGTGAATGTATTATGATTACCTGTGAGCCCTTAGTGTAACTAAAGGGGATCAAGCTGCTGTGGTTTAAAATTTTATTACATAATCTACCCTTGGTCCACTCCTTAAAGTGTCAAGGTCCTTATGATTTGGGACCAAGAGATAAAACATGAGGCTAGCTCTTCATATAAAGGTTTGAGATAATATGGTGCATATATTAGGATGAAATTTATATACTGGGTTAAAATTCCTTCCCCTCAAACCAGACCGAACTGTTTCAGATCATCCGCTATATCACTCACACACAGGCACGTGTGCACACACTCACACAAGCACACGCACACACACACCCCACACCTCATGCATCGGAGCCCTAAAAATAATTTTGCTCAATTCTCTGACTGCTTCCAGGAGCAGTGTTCTCGTTACTGCTTTACTCTGGGAGCTTTCCAGTGTCCCCAGTCTGAACACCAACTTGAGCGGGCGATACCTTCCCCCACCCTTCTGGAGAAACAGTAAACATGTTGTATTAAACCTGAACAGTTAGAATTTTTGGTTTGTCTTAGACAAAGCTCTAAGAATTCCAGATCTGGGCATTTTCAGTCTGGAAGCACTGGGACATTTTTAGAGATAAGTTAGTGTATCTTCTTTGACTCTGCACTCTAGCTCCTGGCCATTGAGGTCTGTATTAAGGGCACCCAATGCTTATTGAAGGGGTATTTGATGCGTTCTTATTTAAAGCCTTTATAAACAGGTTACAAGAATTCCTGATTCTGAAGGGTAATAAAACTAATTTGGATTTCTTAAGCACCTTTATGATACCATATAAAGTCAGTCAAATTGTGGAATTTACGTAAGCAAAGAGATGAAGGGAAAATCCCCATCTGTGTACTGGAATGAGCGATTATGGTATGTAAGCCTTAGGCATGAGACATAACTCAGCTGATGAAGCAGTGGGTTATGGCTGTGCAGTCAGAGGCTTGGCAGGAAATCCAGCTACCTTCTGGGCCACTGTGGCTACCAGCACCTGCCAGATCTACCTTCTGGATGGGCTGATTGGCTTCTGGTTCTTTCACCACCCCCTTTAGTTTGGGCTTTAGCCAGACCTTCCGTGTGTTCCTCCGTAAGCACATGAATGTTCGCGTCATCTGAGTGTCTCTGGCAGCTTCTGTACATGTCGTGTGAGATCTGCAAGTGTATTTGTTGCCTGTGCAGGTGGGGAGCAAATCACACTGAAAGAGACTTTACGCAAAACCCCCAAAACTTTTTCAGTGGCTGGTAACTCCCTTCGGGTATTTACACGTTGAAGTTAGAGAGCAACATCAGAAGACATCCTCTTCTGATGGAAATTCCAAAATGGTATCCTAGATCTCTTAGAATTTCCAAGCAGAAACTAGCATCTCTTTCCCTTATCTTCAGTGGCCCTGAGCAGACAGCCCACTGCCTTTGAGCGCACTTCCGAGCCTGTGTTTGCAAGGATAGAATTTGCCGCCGAAGGAATGGAAATAGTAGTGTGAACTAATTCCTTTCAAATCACTGCTCTACAGTATTGAAGAACATCAGTACTGTCTGACGGTGTGAACACTGTCTATAAAATTTAGCACTAATGAGAATATTTACTCAAGAATAAATTCTGGGGACGCCTGGGTGGCTCAGTTGGTTGGGCAACTGCCTTTGGCTCAGGTCGTGATCCCGGCGTCTTGGGATCGAGTCCCGCATCGGGCTCCTTGCTCTGCAGGGAGCCTGCTCCTCTCTCTGCCTCTGCCTGCCTCTCTGCCTGCTTGTGTTCTCTCTCTGTTAAATGAATAAATAAAATCTTTAAAAAAAAAAAAAGAATAAATTCTGAATGACCTAGTTCCTCTGAGACCTTAGAAGTGCGTTCTAGCCTTGCCTGTGACCCAAGGTCCTGTCAGAGAGGCACGTGCTTTTGCACTCCCGAAGCACTTTAGTTAATGGGGGTATACTGGGTTGAAAAAGCTAGGGCTGGACTTGTCTTTCTCATCACCTAGCTAAGATTTCCTCTCCAGCTTGGACAGTGGTAGGAGTGGTTTCTTTGTGTTTTCCATAAAAATAACAAATTGTCTGTAGTGGAGTAACCTAGGACCCAAACTTCATGTGTGACTTGGTTTCTGTGGAAAAACCGTTCTAAAAGTTCCAACACCACTTTCAAGAGAATATAAGTTGTGACTACTTCTAGGTCAGGTGGAGTGACCGTGGACCAACTTCCTACAGCACTCTCTCGGCTTACGTAGCAAGAGTGTCAGAAATCAGCCCCCCTTCCCCCTGCCAAATTATTAACAATGCTTGAAGTCACCTAAAATGCACAGTAATTCCTATAAATTGGGTTGGGAAAATAATACCCCAACTGAGTCACTGAAATTTAAGTCCTGACCCTTGATTTGACTAACAGATTTCTCCTTTTTTTTTTTTTCTTTTGGTCCGCTCTTCTCATCTTCTCATGTTCCAGTCTCTCTGCAAAGGGCACAGCTTTATTATCTCATTTCACCCTTATAATTTGCAAAAAGGTGGTTTTACATTTATTGTGCAGATGTTGGCTTTTGCCTAGAATGTATATGCACTGTGCAGATGAGGAATGCCTGCTGTGTGCCAGAAAATAAACCCGGTCCTGCCCGAGATTGCATTGTTAGTGAGTGACAGGATGGGCCTGGCTTTAGACCCACCTCTCTCCCCATCCGCCAGGCTGCCCAGGTGCGGACAGCGGGACCAACACGGTGACCGCTCTGCAACCAGAGAGGGGATATCTCACTTTTTCAGACTGGGTTATTCGGAAATTGGGCCCCCCGCAAAAGGAAATGATCACCAGTTCTCCTAAAATTGAACTGAGGCAATTGAACCGTGGGATGACAGTTAGAACAACGCCATCCTATATTTTGGGTGAACAAGGTAATTTCACATATTTGAGCCATTTATTGATTCTGCTTCCAATCCCCGTTCTCCTTTGCTCCCTTGCTAATCGTACTCCTGGAGGCTTGATTATAAGTCATAATTGTGTGCTTTGCAGGGAAAGCCTACGTGAATGGATTGAGTCTTTTTGACACAGCGTTCGCCATTTTTTAGACACATATGCTCTTAACATCACAGAGCCGTTCTCTCCAACTGTAGAAGACCAAACTCACTGCTAGTGCTGGTTACAAATGTAGATGCCTGTGTTCATCTATTTAATCCAGATTTCTCAGAGTGGGCCAGAACTCTGTGTCTTAGACACTGCACAAGGGGATCCTTAGACACACTGATTTCTGAGATTTACTGACTCAAGAAAAAAAAAAAAAGAGGTGATCTGAGGTAAAATTGGTCAGGGCATTAGCTGCTCTCCTCCAGGAGTAACTTCGTGGTTTACTCCTGAGTACTTTCTTTGTACGGCAAATCCAGCGGGTTCTTCTCATTTGTACATTTCCTTTCGGGGCCCCCATTCGTTCCTTCCCAGAGTGACTTTTTCAGACTTCCATGCTCTTCACGACGACAGATCAATGAACTTGCACATAAAAGACAAACTTAAACGCTTCGCATCTCTTTTCATGCCCTCGACAGCAAATGCCTTTTCATCTTCTCAGACATTCCAAAATGTAGCGGAAAAAAAAAAAAAAAGGTTCTGCAACAGATGCCGTTCCTTCTAGGTCTCTAGGTAACATTTTAACCTGTGTAATGTTCACTGCACAGCATCTTAAGTAATATTCCAGGAAATCCGCTGCTGCTTGTTAAAAAGGATAGGACCCCAGAGATGTCTTTAAATATGCCTGTAAAGTGAGAGGTGCCAAGAGAAAGATAATATGGCCGATTATAGTTATTTACCTTACATTTTCATTCGCTTTTAACTGGGTGTAATTTAGGGGCATGAAATCTCTTATTGGAAGTGTATTTGCATTAAACAGCTCTAAGCAACCATGAAAGTGCAGAAACTGAAAAATTGACAGACTGGGTTCCTAGAATCCCAAAGTAGCATTTTTGTAATAGGCATACAAACAAATCGAATAAACATGTTTTGCTTCAGCGATTTAAAGAATACGGTCTTTGGAGTGATTTGTCTTTTTTAAACTATCATTTCTAACCTTTTCATTACCTATCTTTCGTTGGCGGCTTCCCCTAACAATCTGCAGCAATTTTCCCACCAGCTGTTGGTGTGCACGGGCTTGCTGCTTTGTTTCCATTTCCTTGAGCTATCAAATCCACCCATAAAGGGGATTACCTGAGTGCCGTGGTTTCCCAGGTTTGCACTTAGCCACGGGTTTGTTTTCTTGTTGTTGCTTTTTGTTTTTGTTTTCTCAAGATGCTTCCTTGTATGGAAAGTACGCTCAAACAATGGCAGGGGCTCTGGATGACGGTACCGGGACCAAGTCTCAGAAGACAACTCGAGCTTCGTCGGGCGCGAGAACTGGGTGCTCTTCTTTCATCTGCATTAATAGCAACAGAGCTAACCCTCGATCTGTTGGAATTCTAGCTTGACTTTTGCAGCTGTGAGTCAAGGTTGGCGTAGACTTTCTTTGGTTGGCATAGACTTTCTTTGGGAGAGTGTGTGTTCGTTAGTCTTGGTGCCATGTGCAAAAGGAAATCATTTGTACATGCTTTCCCCTTGGAGACAATGAAGGATCAACAAAGACACTGCTTACATTTTCAAGTGGGGGGTATAAGGAGTATAAGGAGAAGGTTCATCTTTTACATAGGATTTTGCATCTCTAACTAAAGAGAAAGTGGTGAAGCCTTTTTGTGGGGGTTTTGTTTGTTTGTTTTGGTTTTTTAATTGTGTGGTGATTTCCACTTGGACACACTTTGCAAACACTGAGTTATCTGTATTGTGGAGGGATAGTGTTACTCAATGCATTTTTTAATCAGAAAGGGGGGAAGAAAAAAGAGGCAATGAGAGGGGGAGCCTTTGGGGTTCCTTCTTTTCCTTTTGCCAGCTCCCACCCAGTTACCTTTTAACTCAGTTCTGGCTGACTCTAATTACCAGATGTGGTTTCAGTAACCTCTCCATCATTAGGAGGAAACATTGAGTCTAAGCTTGTTTCCAGACTTGCGAGTAAGATTTTCTCATTTGAGAAGTTCCTTTAGTTTATTTGGAACTTGCTAAGGTAGAAGAACATTTGTATCCTTCAGAGGAAAATTTTATCTTCCAATTAGAGCT
Organism: Nasua narica; assembly: GCA_028533885.1. Taxonomy (NCBI): domain Eukaryota; kingdom Metazoa; phylum Chordata; class Mammalia; order Carnivora; family Procyonidae; genus Nasua; species Nasua narica. The sequence goes on from CM052814.1 coordinate 14,137,796, forward strand.
GAGGAAGAAATTCTCAATGAGAGACTTGCTCTGTTTAAACTGACTACCCCGTTTCCTCAACATCCTGATAAACTGACAAAAGATTTTTTTCTCCCTAATTGGCCTTCTAGCTTTGGATCCCCATATATGTCATGATGGGCTTTCGATCACAAAACCCCAGAGATCAGTAGGTCTTAATTAACAGACTCTATGACCTTGCTCTTAGATAGATGGCAGTCATTGTTTTTAAAAGTGAGAAACAATTTTTGTTTGCAAAAATATTTTCCAAGTAATTTCCCTCACATTTGAAAGAAATGAGAGAAGGCTCTTATTTCCTACCCATTACATCTTTTTCTATGGTCCACTTACAAAAAAATTAGAGCAGTTTTACATCTCAAGAATAAGGGATATTCTTTTGTACATTAAAACAAGTATGAACATATCTGTGAAGGTGAAAAGAAAAGGCATATTTCTGATATGGTGTATGTGCTTATACCCACCTGATTGTTATTGTTTGTCCTATTAATTGAAAGAAATAAGTTTAGGGCGTTAGGCTATAAATACGTAAATCAGAGCTATACCCTGGCTAGAAAAAGAAATATATTTTAGCAAGTTTTTTTTTTATTAATTAATGGAGATTTTTTTTTTTCCTTTTGGTGAGGATAAAATGGTCTAAAAATAAACAGCTGTATACTACTTCATTAAGCTGCTGCTTGGAGTGATTTTCCCATTGATTAGTCTCAGGGCTAATGCTCGTTCATTCCTCATTTCATTGCTAATTAACATCAGCACTGCTTCTGACCACTTGACCGTGTTCTCTGGTGAACATGTGCTGGTTTGGCAAGTAATAGCTCTCTCCTCCCTCCCTCCCTCTCTCCCTCCCTCCCTCCTTCCCCCCTCCCCCCACTGCCTCCTTCCCCCCTCCCCCCACTGCCTCCTTTCCAATCCCCAGCTCCCTCATCTTTTCTTCCTCCTAAAAATAAGATTTTCAGCTCAGAGGGGAGGAGGATAGCCTTTAAGTTATAGCCTGCCGGATTCCCTGTAAAGACCACAAACTTAATAAAGAGATTATTTGCAAGCAAGAGAAATAAACGTAGCTACTCTACCCGAGCTTTTGACTGAAGGGCTGTGTGAACACGGGTGGTTCACACAGGCGACCACGTGAGCTGGCTGGCGTGGTTCATCCTGCATTTGTCTGTCGATTCAGGCTTTTGCAGAATATTTACAGGACAAACTACCTGACTAACAGAGTTATGACCGAAGACCTTTAAAAGAGAAATTGGCCGTTGGGCGTTAATGCATCTGTGTTTTTAAGACAGTGTTGTACTCTCTAGTTCTTAGTACCTGGGTCTGTGAAATGAAATCCACTGCCAGGTCGTAGTTTCCTGAGCTGACGCACAGTTACAGCTTTTGCGAGATGATCCACAGTCAAGCAGAACATAGGTTATAATCAGAGCAGAATACTCAATTTGGCAACCCAGGATTAGGGATGGGAAAGATCCACAGTATAAACATAATGAAAATCACTTGCTTCTGTTCCAGGTCAGGAGGTCAATATTTCCATAAACTCAAGCCAACATACATTTTGGAAAAGCCTTTCCAGAATCATTGAATAGTTGTTGTTTTGACTCGATTCCAAATCATCACGTCTCTTTTAATTGAATCAAACATTACATTGCATTTAGAAAATAATTTCAAATTAGTGTTGATTTTTGCAGTTGGAGGCATTGTATCCCCTAAGTAATCACAAGGCAGGCTTCCTTCAAATCCACCTTTAAGGAGCGATCCGTAGAAGACAACCTTCGCATTTTTTCTCCTTTATAGCCCAACTCACTGTTCTCGCCATCAGGGGTTTTCCAGTAGGCATTTTAGTGTGCATTTCTTGACTATTTATGTCTTATCATCTCTGTAAGATTGGAAGCTCCTGGAGGGGAGGAACTAAGCCCTATTCCCATTTATAATTAAATAAAGACCTGTTGGTGGCTTTCTACTTGTGAGAACTTGTGCGACCTTGTGCCAAGATGCGTGATGCTGTCAGCTGAATGATTGAAGGAACTGGGTGTTTCCTTAATAGTAATGTTCCTCCTTCATGGTTTATCTTTCAAGCTCATTTCATTCAGTCTCTCTAAATTCTGTCCTTATCATGTGCCTGATGAGGCCCCGGCATATCAGGCACCATGGAATTTCAGTCTGACCGGATAGAAAATTTGGTTAATGACTACTTGCTGAAGAAGCATCAGAAAGACATTGTTGAGTTATTGATGAACCTTAGAGAACGGTTTAGAAGCTTCCTGAACTCAGGAACTGTAGCTGCTTGTTTGCCAACGTATTTCTATTATCTGTGATATTTCCTGGCAAATTATTTGCTCAACACATGCTGTTGAAGGAAGAAAAATGGATGGGAAGGACCATTCTAAGCAGCAAGAACTGTATGAACAAATGCTTGGAAGCTGTATTTACTTTTACAAGAATCAGCAAACAGTTTGTAGAGTGTGGTATATATCAAAAGAAAGAATAGAAAATATAAGTTCAGAAGGGTAACTTGGGACCTTAAATCACTGAGGAATTTGGACTTGATTCTTACAGGTAGACAGAGAATATGGTTAATGACTGATAAATGTGGCTTTAAAGAAAAAAAGCATATTACCTTAAAACAAGGAGACTTGGCCATCCTAGAATAAGAACACAAAGAGTTTTCTTTTATTCTGGTTCTAGCCATACCAAGCAGGGCGGGTAGCAGAGAGGACAATTTAATAATTCAGATCTGCCAGCTGTAATTGCTGTAATAGCTGAACGCTGGTAAAGTATGTGAGGACAGTGCTGTGTTTGTTGCTATAGATCAGCCTGCCACTGCTTCGCCCTTTCACTGAATTTAGTTTCTCCTTATTTTCTTTGCCTTTATACCACTGGCACAAATTGGCTCAAAGAGAATCCAACAGACTCGGCTTGCATAATCTGAGTCCCTCTAAACCCCAATATCCATGATTTGCTTCCTTAAAGAGGATAGAAGGAACTGAAAGAGTCCTTCATAGCTTTTAATACCACAGCTAAACTCCCCGTAATGTTATTTCTGTTAAATAAGAGCGAGTCTTTCCCCTGTCGGAGGTAATGTATAAACCCCACAGGGAACCTTCAGGATAGGAAGGCACTGCTCCTACTTGAAATCCAGAGCTCTCGGAGCTGAAAATCAGAAACCATGTCCCTTCTCCCTTTGAAGCTGCAGAATAAACACAAGTTCAGTTGGAGGGGCTCCTTGGTGGCCGTACCCAGTAGGATCTTTGCCCCCATAGTCTTATAAGACCAGGGTTTAAATTTATGGAATAGATATCTAAATGTCCAAAGAGGCACACTTTAAGTTCTTCATCAAAAATGTTTTCTTTTGTGCATTATGTGATAACTTCACATTTCAATGTTTGTTCACAAAGAATCCACTGACTTAAAAGTAGCCATAGCACTAAGCAGACATTTTCCTCAAAAAGTCTCTTGCTGAGTTTTGATATTTCCATTCCCTCCCCTGACCCTCCCATAAAGGAAAAAAGGTCTCTATGAGTAAAATGTAAGAGACTAAGATGGAAGCTTACTTGGGAATTTATCTCATAGCTGACCCACATTTTGCTATCTCCATTGTAGGCGACCCTGAAGGATATAAACTTGTGGGGGGCCTGTAAGTGCCTCTTGTCAAGCCTGGGATGGCTCCTTAAGACAGAGACAGGATCATAAGGGACCCAATCTATCATATAAGAGTATGTGTGTGTCCATGCACACTTGTGCATGTGGGCGTGTGTGAGCGTCCTCATGCACACGTGTGTGTGAAGGAAAGAATTTTCCTATTGAGGTTCTGAAGAAAAATAAGTTTCATAAGTTGAGCATCAAGGAGATATTCAGCAACAGGATTGACTGTAATAAGCCTCCCCGTTTTACTAAAAATCCATTCCTTGTTGAGCTATTAAGCGATGAAAAGGATTAAGAGAATACGAAAATCTAATAAAGATGATAACAGTGGAGCGTCTTGTGAAATTTGTATGTGAATTTATAACATTAGAATCTGCCGGCAGACAGCATTATCCCACAGAAGGGAAAAACTGTACCATACATATAGGCATAAAAAACGCAACAGCAGAGTTTCCGGCCAGGAAACCTTTTTTTCCATATGGGCGTCCATATGTTTTATCTTGAAATCCATATTTTTGGCCTTGATATCCATATGTTAGCTTTTTGCCCAAATAAGATTGTGTAATCATTCTTTATTATTTCTTCTTTCCTAGAAGTTATTACTCTAAGGCTTGGAAGATGGGGGGAGGGAAGGAGAGCCAATGGAGTTTTCATGTACCAAGAATACAGATATGAAAGAGAGAAACATTGCTATAGGAGGGCCACCCACGCAGCGTGGGTGTATGTGTGTTTATGTGAATATTCACTTTCGAATACTCGGTTCGTGTTTATTTGGCCAAGGCGAGACTCCCACAGGTTGGGTTTTTGTGTCACAGGTCATCTGTCTCAGGTCGATGCATCCACAAGTCCATCTGGGTGAAGAAGAGCACTTCCGGCGTAGGGGCAGACGGATGTATTTGGCTGGGTGCACTCTTCTGTACGTTGGACTTGCTTAATAAATATTCCCTGCAGAGCCCTGAGTTTGTCATTCTAGCCCAACAAGAGCTGTGATAGGGGCATATAACTCAGTACATCTTAAATGTCCAATTGTGTTAAGACTTCCTCCCCTCTAGACCACGAACTCCTGAATAAAGTTGGAACTGTATCTTATTCATTGTCGCACCCCCGGCCATAGCTTATATTTGAATTCCAATAAAGTTTTTAGAACTATTAATCTATAAAATGTCATTCACAGGAAAAAAATGATATAGGTTTTAACCCCTCCTTCCCCCAATCAACAAGTCTTCAAGGAAGTAAACTCACTTTATCACAAGAATTTAATGCAGAGATAAAACATATTTTAGTCAATCTATGTGCTGGGTTATCTCCATGTTTTGATTCCATCCAACATTTTCAACTCTATCCTAAAGTAAATAAAAAGAGACCTTTCCATCTTTTTTCTCCACTTGTATACACAATAAAATCATTCTTAGATTTAAATGATCTCCCCTAAATTCACCTAGAGTTAACTCTCCATTTATCAAGAACTGATTTGCCAAGAAAGCAAAGTCAGTGTGTATATGAGATGTCCTGCCCAGTGAGAAATACTCTTGGGAAACAAAGCAAAACCCCAAGACAAAACTGTGAATACTTGCTTCTAAAGGAAAGCCACAAGAATACCCTTTCCCTCTCATGGCAGTCCCCATGTGCCTTCTGGAAATTCAGGTGAAGGCATAGAATGACACACAGCAGATTTGAAGGGAGTCCAGAGTGGAGAAATTGTTTTTTTAGCAATAATTTCATTTCATCTTATTTTATTGGGGGGAGGGGATTTCTGCTGTCGGTTGCTTTCTATCTTCCTTGTCTTGGTGGCCCAGCAAGGTCAGAAGTGGGTGTCTGTGATCTGTCAGCCTCAGGACCTCTGATTGACAGACTGCTGAATTGCCCTCTACAAAAAAAAAGGCTGCCGCAGTGTGCCTAGCATGTGCAAAACCCCTCTACGTTGGCCATTTCCCAGACATTTTGGCTTGAAATTCGTGCTTCAGCAACCTTCTTAGAAAAGTCCAGTCAGAGCGTGGGTCAGGGCCACCTCTGCGGGGCGTCTCTCAGTGTGGAGAGTCAGCATTTTGACCCCCCCCCATCTGACTAGAAAGATGTCAGCAATCTTTCACTTATTATGTTCCTAGGAAAACATGCTGAGATAACTCTATCTCTACTCAGGGTGCAACTTCAGTTGATAAGCAGAGGAAGTAAGAGTTCACCCCTCGCGGTTCCCAGGGTTTTAAACTCTGCAGTTCTCTTTGCCTTTTCTCATTCTTCTGAGGATTGGGCTGCAGGTGCGAGTTTATTTTAAGATTCCTAAGGGCAGTGTTTCATTCCTTGACTCTTCTATTTTTTGCCATGTTACCTCACTGCATTAGGACTTGTATCTCCCTCTGATGGCATCCGGTTTCCTTTCCAATCACAGTGGGGCGGGGGGATCGTATCTCGGATCCACTTAGAAACACAGTGAGCTCTACCCCTGAGAATGTAAATGCTTTGTCAGTCACATCTATTGATCTTTGGGGTTCTGTTTCTGGATTTCCATTCACATAGTCATTTGGTGTTTGGGATATCGTTCCTTTGAGGGACAAGAGTTAAGCTGGGTGCTAGGAACTAGGTAAAGAATATTTCTTGGGTTCTGTAGAAGCAAGTTTTTATATAGGTATTGGTAAGAGGCTGTCTGAGTCAGATACTCCTGCAAGTAAAACAGAGAAAGGTAAAATACAGTCAATATATCTTGCGGGGAATACTGAAGGAAAAGAACAATTAAAAAAAAAAAGACTTTAATAAGGTAGTCATTTCTTTGGAGCTTGCTTTTGTAGAGCTGAATGTGAAATAAATGAACACATAAAATAAAGAAACAGACCAATAGTCAAAGAAATTTAGTGGATTATTCCTAGATTGAAATTTCTATTTCTAAAGATCAACAGAGCATATTCCTTTGAAGATCCAGCAGTTGCTACAATTTGGAGATAACACATTTTATGATGTTGTAGGAAATAGGAAATAAGGAAAGGGAAGCCCAGAATTGGGTTAAAAAAAATTCTTCAGCTGTAATAATGAATTGTTGCCATGAGAAAGACACCTAAATTAGAGGAGAGTGACTGTCTGTCTTAATAAGAGCCATAGTGGAAAGCCCTTCTTGAAATAGAAGTAAAATAAGGGAAAAATTGCATTGTTGCAGGGCTAATTTGATGAAAGGACCTCACTAAATTGTGATTGCACAGTTAATAAACCCTAGAGCTTTTTTTGGAAGACAAAATTAGTTGTTCAGTGGTAAAAAAAAAAAAATCAATTACAAATTGTGTTGTCTTCTTTAACCAATCAGGCAGAGAAACCTCCATAATAATGCATACTTAAAGTGAGTAGAACCTCACTGAATCTAAGATTTAACTGCATTTTTCAGCAGGAGACTGAAAATCAACATTTCTAAATGGTGAAAATTTTCCTCCTTATGGTGTTGAAGGAGTGTTTCCTATTATTTTCATATAAAAGGACCATGGAGAGATAGGAACATATTTAAGTATATCTTCTAATACAGTTCAGTGAAGATGAGTAGTGAATTCAGAGAGGAAAAATTAGCCCTTAAAAGGAGGGGGTGGGTATCTTCACATGTGACAGAAAATTGAAAAGCACTTATAAATAAGTCAGTTATATTAATAGAAAAATGCAGCATTCCATAAACAGAGCCATTGTATATATTAAAAAAATTTTTTTTAAAAGCATTAACACTTTTGTGAAGCAATTCCAAATACATGCTAGGATGTACATACAATATCATCTTTTTATAAAAGCGACAGCTCGTTTCAGGACCAAGAGTAAATATTCCTATTTTTCTTGACCCTGGTCAGACACGGATGAGGATAGGAAGTCTCAGAATTTTAAGTGATTGTGTTCCAATAGTTCTGGTAATTCAAGTTTAAAATTGGTTCCTTGAAACTTAGAAGGTTTTGTTTATAGTCAGAATGTTAATATCTGGCAACTGGACTATTTCAGGAACGCTTACTCAACCGATATGTCTGCCAAAATACGGTACATATGAAACAGTGAGCGGCCCTGTGAGGGGACCTGGGCTTTGAAGTCAGCCAGAACCCAGCTCAGGTCTTTCTGTCAACTCAGTGATGGTGGACAAGTTACACTGCCACCTGGAGCCTCAGTTCTCTAATCTGAAAAAGGGGTAAATGATACCTTCTTAAATGGTTGTGGGTAAATGCCCAAAGGCAGACGCCTAACTGACTGAGCCACCCAGCCGTCCCTAACCTGGCAATTTAATAACTAAGAAAGTAGAAAAACAAAACAGACACTATTTTTTAAGTTGAATAATAGTTTTTAGCTATTAAATGAATTTTTGAGGGAATACAGGTTTCTAGGAGGATGGGGAAAGTTTTAATGGCCTATTCAAAGCACATTCATAGTATCTGCTGCTGTTGCAAATTATTACATTTTTTCCATACACAGATATGGCCTTTTATTTCTTATGTGTTTTGTTTATTAGAGAGGCTTCCCCTATGAATATATTTTATACTGCATTTAAAATATGGGACCGTAAAAGAATAATAATAAAATAAAATATTGGATTGTAGCTAACAGCATACGTGAGTGTCTTCACACTTGAGCCACAAAAGTATTCTTATGTTAACCAAACATATCAGGACATGCGCAGTTGTCTTAGCTTCAACCCGTGAGGTAGAAGGAGGCACAATTCCCTATTCCAGGTCCAGGTGACCCTACAGGCACGGAGAGTGTATTGTCTCGAGCGAAAATGCAGAATGGAGTGGCTAAAGCCCAGGTTGGCTAGAATGGGTTAGGGAAAAGGATCCTACTTGTCAGAGATGGTCATACTCTGAGATTATCCATACCAGGTTTAGTCTGCGACTCGAAACTGAAAGTGAATCAGAAAACCTGGAAAATGTCTTCAGAAACACCAACTGATGACATTTATTACAAGGTCAACTGAAAGAAAAGGAGTTAAGAAAAGGAATGACCGTGGTTATAGGCTAGAGTTTCTAGGGAGGGATTGAGATAGGAAGGGCGTCTGAGCTTGACCTTAAAGAGTAAGTAGTAATCTGATGGGTGGAAAGCAACAGAGCAGGGAAGAAACATAGCTTGTTTTGTTGGAGGAAGAGAGAAGGGCCAGATGAAGGTCAACTTCTCTGAAGAAAAGGCAACTTGTACCTTTGGGGAGCAGTGAAACATCAGACTGGAAAGAGGGAGGGAGTAGGAGGCTTTCCCAAGAAAAATCGAACCTGGAGCTCTAATGCATGGAATGGATAAAAGGGAGCCCCTCCTAGGTCAGTGGTTTCACATACCCTGTACCCCCAGCACCCTCACCCGTGCCCTTTTCCCAGCAAATCTGAGCAATTTTTTTCCATACGCAAAAAAATTTGTACTTCTTTTCGCATGTGTATTCACAGACCTAATAGTTAATATATATCCCTCATATGCATTAGACTACATACATTCAAATAATATATAAATGGTATATGTGTTACACATTATATATATATATATATATATATATGAGTAAATAAATGTAGATTAAATGAATCCACTCAAATTATATATTTACTTTTATGTCTACATGAATCGAACTCCCTCTTTCTGTCACTTCTCTTGCCACCCTTTTGAAATCTGCTCTAACTGCAAGCCATCTAATCACTTTTCTCCTTCCACCTGGAATATTTGGACTTCGGAGCATAGTGATTGCTTTTCCCTTCATTTAAGGGACCCAACAGGAAGGAGCTGAGGGGAGGGGATTAGCTGAATACAAAGTCGTTTGACCTTATCCTATTCCCTATATCTCAAAGCAAAAACAAGAACCAAAAGAACAGTATAAAAATACGTAGAATTTGCTGTCACCAAAGGTTTAGTTAATTTGTTAAGAAATTCTTTATAAATCAGAACAAAGCAGCTGTGAACCTCACCACCATGATATCAGAGTTCAACGTAGAAAGTAGTGAATATGCCTTCAAATATGTTCTGAGTGAGACATAAATGTCCATACGTACATTTCTCTCTCCAAATCCTTGATAGAAGATTCCAGAGAGAAAGGTGCTGTTCTAGGCTAGAGGAAACCAAGAGAACAGCTCCAGATATTAAAGAGCCCTCAAAGCTAAGATTTTCCTGCCACTGAGAAGCTTTGCCCGCTTCTGAGAAGCCTTCCCTTTGTTGGAACTGTTGTTCTATACCTTGAGTCCAAGGGAAGCCTGAGGAAGGTTCTGGCCGCCATCAGACACAGGGCAGGGTAAATAAATTGATTTTTAAACAAAGATAAAGTTACTGGTAGCTGGCACAATGCCTTAAACATAGGAGGCTCTCAATAAATGTTCCGTGAATTGAGATGTATTTTTTTCTGGAATCCTGTGCATCACAGAGTGAATTTGATTTTGTTGACTTCTGAACATGACATTTACCCAGCTAGGTAAGTCTTCTTTGCAGATATATCTGTCTCTCAGTATGCTGGATTCTCACTAAATATTCATAAAGCGACAGATTTATGTCTCAGTCTAAAACCAAATTGACAAACCTAGTTTCCCACAGCCGAACACTAAGTGACTTGCTGATGGGATTCTGGAATATTCCTCATAAGCTAAAAGGGGAGCCAAGAGAAGGTAAAACTCTAAGAAAGCACAGTCAACAAGGTAAGAAGTTCGGTGATACTGATTTATAAAGACACTGTAACTTTTTACCGTCTACTCTCAACGTGAAGGACTGCAGTGGGGATTTAAAATATGACTATTGAATTTTTTAAAATTACATAAATTAAGCGAACAGCCCATTAGCAAGACGCCATCAGGATCACATGGCCAATTCAGATCAAGGTATATTATCTTGCCTGCCAGATTTGAATAAGAATTAAGAAATTACTATTCCGAAGTGGTGTTGGACATTGATCCTCATTTGCAGTGATATTCTTCACGGTAACTACCTGGAACTGACTGCTTTGACAGGCATGCCCCTGAATCTTTGTGGTGCTACCATGGGGCAGGGGTGTATTAATTGGAGAGAAGCAGCTAATTAATTGTTCTACTTGCCTTTGACGAAGCCTTATACTGCAGGGACCTCAAGTTGGAGCAGGAACATGCCTCCTTCGAAAGAACCCAAATAGGACCACCACTGAGCTGTCCCCTTTGTCCACTTCGCTGGGTTAAGTTCAAGCTTCAAGGCCACTGACTCCTTTCTGTCGCCCATGTATTTGAACTTTCAACCTTAAGCAAGCGTGTCATGACAGTTACGTTGAGTGCTGCATCTCAGAAACAGGCTCTGCTGCAGAAGATGGACCGCATCTGCGCGTGGGTTTGCAGGTGCCTTGGCGTGTCATTGCTTTTCTGTGTAGGGTTGAAGTGAGGAAGGACGTAGATCTCAGTTGATGCACACTGATGTGCTCTTAGATAGTATTGCTTGTATCAAGGCAATGATTTCAAAATTGTGACTCTAAAAAAGTAGTAAAAATATTAGTACGTATTTTGCTTCTGGGATTCTTCAGCAGCTGACAGTGTGAAAATGCTTACATCCCCTATTACGCAATCTTAGAAATTAAGTGTAACCCAAATACCTTCGTAATGTTACCAATATCATTTTTATTGCTACTTGAAAAGATGCTGTTATTTCACTTCTGCTTTGTCTGTTCAAAGGCCATTTCCCACTTTGCTCCCATTTTCTTTACCATTAATAAGTTAATTATTTCCAGGCATGACTGAAATCCTGACTTTTGTGAGCCACCCTTGACAACTCCAGTACTTGTACTTTCTGTCAAACCATTTAGTTCTAGTTACTTGTACTTGGCTCTTTCCATTTTGTTAGTCTTATTGGGACAAACCCCTATATTTTGTTTATGCTAACACCTACCACATTGCCGAGTACATTCACAGTATCAAGAATTGCTTGGCTTACTTTCTAGAATAATTCACTCAGCAAGCTTTCAGCACTCTTCTGCCAGCGAAGGCACTGTGCCTGGCTCTCAGAACCCTGAGCCCCTCCTCTTGAAAGCTTACACTTAGTTCGGGAGCCGTCTGGTAAGTCAAAAGATGGCGGATGATCTGCTAGCCAACAAGGCTTGCAATCTGATTCACGGCCCTCGGGCAGCCTAAGGAAGTGAAGAGATCAAGGAATATAGGGTCCCGGGTCCTGACTGTGCCACCATTTTCCAGGTAACCCTGGATAGTCACTGAAACCCTCTGAATCTCGGTTCCCTCCTCTGTCCAATGGACATTATCGTCATACTGCCCACAATCCCGTAAGAAGGTTGTGAGGGCTGAACGAGGCTATGGTATGGGGGCGTCCCTGTTAACCTCTAAAACACCATACAGGGCATTATTTGGAGGTCAAGTCCAAGTCTGTTCTTTAGGATTCCAACTCCCCCTCCCCCAATTCAGTGCTGCAAGCTCATTGCATTCAGAAGACTCATCTGGACAGTTTTGGAATTCTGTACTTTGAAAACATGACAACAGATGCTAATGTATGGGGCTATATAAGTCACTTGCCAGATGGTTCACAACACATCTTTCCTATTAGATTTCTACAATAAATCTTCATTCCCCTTGAAACATTTGTTTGAATGTGTCCATAACTTTTTATCCCCCTTCCCTATGCTTGTGTAATACACATCTGTCTCTCTTAACATGAGATTATAATTAGGGTCAGGTATCCTTTTACTTGACCTAGGTGGCAAAATTAATTTCTACTTTTTGCTGTTGTTGTTGTTGTTGTTGTTGTTCTTGGTATAGGGGATAGTGGTAGTACAGAAGGGCTTACAATAATGATGGGGACCCTAACAAATAAGGAAATTTAGGGGTGTTCTTGATTTTTTTACCTCTCTTTTGATGTGGTTACAGCTCCTCTCTCTCCCTTCTAATGCCTAGTTCCTACTCCCACTTCTCCTTCACTGCTGTGCAATATTAGGACCTGAGCAAGTTGTATGGCGATTCATGGGCAGAGGAAAGGTAGTTTTGAAAAATGACTTTCCAGTGCCAATGATACTTATTAATTGCAGCTAATTTCTTCAGATGAGGTTGCCATATTTGACAAGCTCTCAGGCTTTACAATTGTGTTGGGGATAACCTGCATCTGTTTTCTATAGTCTTTATATATCTGGAGAGCACCTTCTTTGGTAAGAAAATTGTGGAATGTGTGGAGAAAATGAGGGATTTTTAGGAATTGATTCACTCCAAATAATTTTTACCAAGATTTCCTTTGATAGCATTTGTTCATACTCATCATAAGAAGCACTTATAGACAAAAAAGCAGCAACATTTGAACTTGGCTAGTTTAATTTATGCTTTCTCTTTTCTTTCATGTTGTATTTTAGGGATTTTCCCTGTGGCTTGCTACAGAACGACCTCAGCTTCAATTAATATTTATTTTTTTATCTGTAGGTTCAATTGTTTTAAGGTAGAAAGAAAGCATATTAAAAGGTAATAATTATCCTAGTATGTGTTCAGTAATAACAGATCAGCAATGCTTTTAATCTTTGCAAAATAATTTGTCTTTATATTGAATACTTTTAATATAAATGAGAGTGTATTTGAGAATTTTAATTTTCTCTTAATTGTGGATTCATACTCGTATTCCTTAATAACATACTTTCCCACCATATTTAGTTTTTACTGTCATAAGATTTTAAATCAGTATGTCACATATGTCCTAAAAAAAATAAAGAGGAAAGAGCAAATGATGTTGGTGTTCAAAATACACTTGTAAAGTTAGAAGCATTTTCCTGATTGTTACAGTCAAATAAAACATTAATAAGTGTATTATAAAATCATGAATGCAGTTTTGGAACTACATTTGGATTAAGCCAATGGAAACTTGCTTAGTGAAAATCTTTAGGTAGCTGTCTTAATAATCACGTCAAGTCTCTTCTCCTTTTTGAGTTTTAGTTCCTCATCTGTAAGGTAGATGTTAGATTATCTTTGTGGTTACTTCTGGCACTCCTGCATCAACCTTCTAAATATTAAAGGGTACACCCAAAATATTTAAGGTACATGAAAATAGTTTATCCTTTTCTAAGTAAGCTGTTATTTACGATGATTTGTAAATAAATGCTTCGTTCACAGAGTAGTTTCAGACAGATCACTATCTGTACAGGTCACATATTCAGAATTCGCAAAATCCTAAATAATGATATCTTACTTGATTTCACTGGTGCCACTTGAGACACTTGGCCCATTTGAATGTAATGCGAGTGTAGCTTTCTTGGAAAAGAGCACTGGGAGATGGGGATGAATTTCGGGAGAGAAAGATTGCTACTAAATTCCCTTGCTTTGGAAGGAGAACTGCTTTGGGATCGAAGTAATTACAGAGGGTAACCATTTTGTTGTTCAGAAAATTCCATGACAGCGCTTCCATGAACTCTCTAGTGATATTGTCACTAAAGGCGCAGGGAGAGAGAAAAAAAGGAGAGAAACAAAACAGCGAAAGGGACGTTCTGTCTTCACTCTGCTGTGTCTGCATTAATGCCGCATCATAGCAGCTGCTGGATTTTACACGGGGCCCTTTTTTTTCCCTCTCCTGGTGGCCTTTTTTTTTTCTTTTCCTCCTCCTGTAGAGTAAGCCAACCAGATTTTTACTTTATGAAACTGGGCCAGCCTAGCAGGGGAGAAGAATTTCCATGAACCATCTTCTGGGGATAATAATATCAGTAATCAGAGACTGTCATGGCAATGGCAGAGAGAGATGAATTGCAGTGGACGGGAAATCAACACTGTCTTGTGTGTTTGTTCTTTTGGAGAGTGAGCTCGGGGCTCCATAACCATTCACCAAAAAGTTCAGCTTGCGTGCAACTCCCTGTAAACTCTTGAACTCCAAGTTATTTAGAGACAAAGACAGATGGCAAAGCAGATTTGCTAAGTTATTATATAAACGGTCTATATTCCAGTGGCTCTGTGTTCACCTATTTGCCTTTAGAACTAAACTCTTTGTACTTAAGTCAAAAGTGTTGGTTAAAATTCAGTTTCTTTCATTCCACATTTGGTCTTTGTCCTTTATGCTCAACTAACACTTTTCTGTACATATCTACAGTTATATTTTAATAATTTCTTTATTCAAAAATGTATTGCATGGCTAGTTGTGTCCCCAGGTATGATGCTGTATTATAGGAAATACAAGGATAAATAAGTTAAGCAAATCCAAAATTTTCCATGGAAGAATAAAAATCTCCTACCACTTTATTCATACTTTTTGTAAAATTATAATTATAATATCCATACATTTATAAAATTATAATATAACCCATACTTTTGTAAAAATCCATACTTTTGTGAAGTTTTCCATAGTATTATAAAATTACAATTTTGTAAAATGAAAATTTGTTCATTCAACAACTTATTTTGAATATTTCAAACAGATAAGAGACCACAGTACAGGACAAAAGCACAGAGAAACAAATGGTGAAAACTTAATATTTATTAAAAGTAGCATAAAAATATTAATGGGGAAAGGACAGATTGTACTTTATGTGGCTTTTTGAAAATGCTTACTACATAAAGAAATATAAAGCTGAATTTCTTCCTAAATCTTTTATAAAGATAATCTCTAGATGTATTACAGAGATAAATGTGGAAGGTAAAACTATAAAAATAATAGAAGAAAATGCAAGTAGCTTCATGATCGAGAGATAAAAAATTTGTTTTAAAACCTAAAAACCTAAAAAAAGGATAAAGACAAAAACATTGATGAATTTATTTATATAAAATGTAGAACTTCATATTCCATAAAAAAGAAACCATAAATAAAATTTATATTCAGTTAATAGAACAAAATAATTATTTATGGTGTCTGACATGATGAGAGATTAATACCTAGGCTCAAAAAAGAATAGCAAATTAAGAGGAGTATTAAGGGGCACTGTGTGGCTCAGTTGGGTAAGTGGCTGCCTTTGGCTCAGGTCATGATCCCAGGGCTTTGGGATCAAGTCCCATATTGGGCTCCTTGCTCAGCAGGGAGCCTGCTTCTCCCTCTCTTCCCCACTCCTGCTCTTGCTCTCTGTCTCTCTCTCTCTCAAATAAATAAAATCTTAAAAAAAACAACAACAAGAAGCAAGAACAATTTGATCTGGGGTCAATTGACCCCAATTGACCATTGCTATATGCAATCCAAAGTGAAAAGATAGGCAATGGATGTGATCAGGCAATTTATAGAAGAGGAAACCCAAAGAGCTAGCAAGCATAGTTAGAAGTACTCAAATGTATTAAGAGGAAGAGAGGGGTGCCTTGGTGGCTCAGTAAGTTAAGTGTTCAACTCTTGATTTCAGCTCAGGTCTCCCCTCTCAGGGTCATGAGTTCAAGCCCCATATTGGGCTCCACGCTGGGTGTGGAGCCTACTTGAAAAAATAAATAAGAGAAATCCAAATTCCAGCAATGTGAATTAGATAAGCTAGAAACTGGAATTGCATAAGGACTAGTTTGGCAAAAAAGTACAATTTGGGACTTCTCACAGTTGGTGTAACTAGAAATTGCCAAAGCTGTACCACAGGCTGTAAAACTTCACGCAGCAGTTTTGCTCCTGGGCTACCTCTCAAAGAACTTCTCACGTTGTTCCTAATGACATATATGCAAAAGTGTTTATTACAGTATTTGTGGTGGCAGGGAGCTGGAGTGTCGGTCCCAGGAAGACGAGATCGGTAAAATGTGGTGGGTCTATGCCTTGAAGCGCCGTACAGCATGAGAAACAGTGGTCTGGGTCTGCTCACAGCAGTGTGGATGGGTCTGTCAAATGGTGCTGAGCGGGAAAAGTAAGGAAACGGAAGAGATTATGCAACATGATACCATTTGCATATATTAAAAACATAAACATGAAACATAACAATGCCTACTTTTCAAGAAAACATAACATATATGAATGAGAATACTTGGAATTTTGCAGTAGGGGCATGAAAAATAGAAACGTATGAAATGGAGCCCTTGGGTGGCTCAATTGTTTAAGTGTCCAACTCTTGATGTCGGCTCAGGGCATGATCTCAGGGTCATGAGATCGAGCCCCCATCAGGCTCCATGTCCATCAGATTATGGTGAATGTGGTGGAGACAGCATATAGTAATCATAAAGAAATGTAGTAAATACACTTACAGGGATCCGTGCAGGGTATTCATGTATTGCTTCTGTATTAGGTTAAGGTTTCCATTAGGTCAAATACTGGGGTTTTTTTGTTTTGTTTTGTTTTTTTAGATTTTATTTATTTATATAGAGAGAGAGAGGGAGAGAGAGAACATGAGCTGGGGTTGGTACAGAGGGAGAAGGAGAAGCAGATTCCCCACTGAGCAGGGAGCCTGATGTGAGTCTCGGTCCCAGGACCCTGAGATGATGACCTGAGTTGAAGGCAGATGCTTAACCAACTGAGCCACTCAGGTGCCCCAGGTCAAATACTGTTTTACATTGTTATTTTTGTTTGCTCCTGTATTCATTCATATGTCATACATTTTATGTATATTAGTGCAGAGGCCCTCAGATCACCGAGAAAGGTTTAAAAAATGTTTTTCTTCATCATTGACCCCATGGATTTGGTTTTGTTCAGTATAACACTATTACAATGGGTAGAGTCTTTAGTCTAGGTCTATATTGTTGTGTGTTGAACATGTGACTTGACTGCAGGCCGCTCAGTGGAGAGCAACATTATGACGTGGTTAAATCTGCTTCAGATCAGTTATTTCATGACCTAACCATTGGTTCTATGGCTGTTTGAATAATACTGACCATGATCGACCACCCCACAATTTCCAGTGACTCGTTATCAAATACATAAGGTGCAGTACACAAGGACCTCAGCATGAATCACTCACCCCTGTGACAAAGAAGGAATGAGGAAGATAATACTATGGCTTAGAAAAAAATAATGAAAAGTACATTTCCTGTGTTAGTAGAATACATATTTCTATATGTATTAATTAACTTGTCTTTAATAGAAACAGAGAGAATAGTGGGAATTTCTGACATGACAACAGGCATGCGGGGGATTCTTCTTTCGGCAGGTTGGGCCTTTTGACATTTTCAAAACATTCCCCAGGCAGTCCCATGTTTTTCCCACAGAATGTGGGTCAGTAATGAAAGGTAGCTCAGAACTTTATATATTTGGTTCTTTGTTATGTAAAACTTTTCAAAAATAGTAGTAGTAGCTATAGCTTAAGAACCACCAAGAACTCTTCAAATTGTTAATTACTGTTAGAGGGGTTAAAAAATCTTATTAAAATAATATTTTGATCTCTGTGTAGAGTAATCCAGAATTATACTGTTTTAGCGAACATATACTTTTATTTTATTTTTATATTTTAAAGTTTCCCTTACTCTATTCTTTTTTTTTTAAAGATTTTATTTATTTATTTGACAGAGAGAGAGAGATCACAAGTAGGCAGAGAAGCAGACAGAGAGGAAGGAGGCTTCCTGCTGAGCAGAGAGCTCAATGCGGGGCTAGATCCCAGGACCCTGAGATCATGACCTGAGCCAAAGGCAGAGACTTTAAACCACTGAGCCATTCAGGCGCCCCTCCCTTACTCTATTCTTGTAGTTTTATCAATTTAGAGAGGTATTTTCCATTAACTATATCAATCATGATACTGAAGACCCCAGTTTAAATCTAGGGAGCACTGTGATTCTGGTTTTTCATTTTTTGCCTAATGCCATTCTAGATGATGGCATTTCTGTTTAAAAGTGGCTGTTTATCAAAAAATGCTTTCCTTCTCAATTAGAGTGCTCATATCTGCTATTGGGAGTGTAGATTTTTAAAAATTACTCTGGAAAACTACAATATATGCTAATGTTGAATATATGCATAGTCTCTGACCCAAGCAATTCCACTTCCAGAAAAATACCCAACATAAATGAATACAAAAATGCACTAAAAGACATCCACAGAATGTCTTCAGAACATTATCTATAACAAACACACACACACACAAAACAAACCAAGGGAAGAACCCATATGTCCATTAAGAGAATAGAAAAATGAATGAGTATAAATAAATATAGTAGTAACATAAAAGAATATTATATAGCAATGAAATTACCACTAGTTCTATGTGAAACATGGCTAGATCTCATAAATACAATATCAAGAAGAAGCTGGACATAAAACATGTATTTTGTGTGGTTCTGTTTATATAAAGTTCAAAACAGATAAAAAATCTGAGATATTGGAAGGCAGGATAATGGTTGCCTATGGGTAAGAAGGTAGAGATAATGATTTGGAGAGGTTTGAGGGGCCTCTGGGATGCAAGTAATGCTTTATATATAGATCAGGTGATAGTTAAAAATGTGTTCATGTTGGGATCATTAATCAAGTTGTATGTGTATGATCTGTGTATTTTGTTATATATATGTTATACTTGAAAAGTTTACAAAATGTGGAAAATGAAAACTAAGCTGTATATTGTTCAGGGAGAGGAGGATAGGAGGATAAGCATGGGAGGGTACACAGTGGAATTCTAAGGGACTAGTTAGTGGCTTTTAGGCTTTAACTTAGGTGGGGGTACACTGGTATTCATTATATTATTTTTCAACTTTACATATATGTTTTATATTTTTGTGTCTCATACATTCATTTCACAACTTAAAAATATTTTAACTGAGTTTTGGTTCTGGATAAAATGAAGTAAGCACAAATGGCCCTATGTTGCCCACTGAATTCAGCTATAAAACTTGGACAGAATTCAGAGAGCCACTATGTGAGGATACTAACAGGTAAATAATAGCAGGTGGATTGGAAGATCAGTACTAGAAGTACTCCTAAATTGGTAGGGACTTTACCATTGTTTCCCTTCTTGTCTCTCCTGGTCTGATGTTACTGGAGTGGAAACCCCAAAGTGGGCACCAGACCTCAGGGAGAGCGCCAAGAGATATGCTCTAGTTCAATGTGAGGAGTGGCAAAGGTAGAGGGAAGGGTTTTTTTTTTTTTTTTTTCTTATTCTCCTTTCTTTTCTCTATTTTCTTGCATGTAGGCTCCAAGCAGTTTTCATGGAGCCAAACATCTGAAAGCATGGAGCTTTCTTGTCCTATCAGTAAAGCTGTGGTTCCAGATGGGTGGATACCTACACATTGCTTTTCTTTCTCTCTCTCCATTCTTATAGTAGTTGGCTGCTGAATAAAGTAACTAAAGCCCCCAGGTTACGGGTAGAGAGGTGAAAATGGATGCCCAAGAAAATAGAAGATACCAGAGATAATGCAGCAGGTTAAGTCCTTGGAGAAGGACCCCACAAAGGTGATTGAGCTCCTGGGCTCACCCCTGAACTGCCATACACAGATATGGTTCTAATTTATTATATCAAAACTTTGAGAATTAAACAGATAAACCACTGTCTATGTCTTTACTGGCCACTGGGTGGCACACGTAGGAAAAATCTGAATAGCACTACAAAAGCTTTGAAAACTGACCTAACTTTAGAACCAGAGGCCACAGAAGATGCATTGGAACTGGTGGGTTAAACCTCACTAGTTTGATTACCTGCTAAAACAAACATACCATATTGTCTATAGGATTTAAACTAGATACATAGTCTCATGAGATAACAGTAAAAATTTTCAAGATTAGTTAACGTTAAATCCAAAATTAGTTAACATTGAAATTAGTTAACATTAAAAAAGAAAAAGGAAACATCCAAAATTAGTTAACATTAAAAAATAAAAAGGAAACTCTCAACCTCCATTGAAAACACAATCAATAGATGCCAATGATGAGAAGATACAGATGTTGAAATTGTCTGACAATGACTTTTATAGACACTTTTAAAAAACATTTCAACAAGCAATCATGAACACTCTAGAAACAAATGGTAAAATAAAAAGTCTCAATAAATAAAAAAGTATAGAGGAGAATCAAATGGAAATTTTAGAACCAGAAAATACAATAGCCACAATAAAAATCTTACTGGATCAGTTCAATAGTAAAATGGAAATGAAAAACTAAGGAGTCAGTAAATATTAAAATAGGTCCGTAGAAGTGATTGAACCTGATAGAGAAGAAAAATGACTGGAGGAAAAAGAAACAGTGCTTCAAAGATCTGAGAGGGTGAGGGTGCATTGTTGGGGGGGAGACAACAACGACAAAAACCCCTGACATTTGTGCCATTAAACTTCATTAAACCAAAAGAAAGAATGTAGTGCCTTTTTTTTTTTTTTAATAAATAATGGCCCAAACTGTCCCACATGGGGAGAAAGAAAATAAGCTACAGATTCAAGAAGTTCAGTGAAAACCAAACAGGATAAACTCCAAGAAATCCATCTTCAGATACATCATACTAAAATGCTATAAAAAAATAAATGCACAAAAGTTCTTGAAAGTGGCCAGAGATAAAGTATGCATTTCCTATAGGAAAACAACAATTTGACTGACTATGGATTTCTCATAAAAAACCACAGAGTGCTGAAGGAAGTGACACAACGTTTTTAAATAACTGAAAAGAGCTGCCAACCCAGAATTCTATATCCAGCAAAAATGCTGCTAAGAAATGAAGGTGAAATAAAGGCATTCTCCAATGAAGAACTAAGAATTTGTTGCCAGCTCTAAAAGAATTTCTAAAGGAAGTTCTTCAGATAGGAGGAAAATAATGCTGAAAGGAAAATTGAAACATCAAGAATGAAAGAAGAGCAAAAGAAACAGTAAATATTTGGGTACACATCATAGACTATTCTTCTTGAGTTCTGTAACTATAACATAAAAAAGAAACATAAAGGGAATTATAAGATGGTAAGGTTTCTAAGTAGACTTTGAAAAGTGAAGGATATATATCATACTCCCAGAGTAACCACTGCAAAACTATACAAGAGGTAATTAAAAAAAAAACAGTTCATAAAACAGAATCCAAAAAATGTTTAAGTAATAACTCAAGTTTCTGCTTAGAAACTGAGAATTGAGGGGTGTCTGGCTGGCTTATTTGGTGGAGCTTGTGACTCTTGTTCTTGGGGTTGTGAGTTTGAGCCCCATGTTGGATGTAGAGATTACTTAAAATAAAATCTTAAAAAAATAAAGGGAAAAAACTTGACAATTGAATAACATAGAGAACTAATAGAAAACAAAAAATAATTTGGCAGCTTTAAATCTAAATCTATCAATAAATATATTAGATATAAATGGTCTAAATTGCAATAAATAAAAACATTATCAGAAAGAAATAAAAGAGAACCTGACTCTATACTGTCCATAAGAAACTCCCTTCTAATATGAAATATGTAGATTAAAAGTAAAAGAGTTGAAAAAGCTGTTTCATGTAAATACTAATCAAAAGAAAGCTGGAACAGCCATGTTAATGTGGTAAAATAGACTTTGGAGCCCCCCCCCAAATCCACAAAACAAAAAGAGTAGAATCAGAAATAAAGAGGTACATTACGTAATGATAAAAGGGCCAATTCATCAGGAAGATGTAATAGTTCTAAATGTGTGTGACCTTAAAAATTAAGCTTCAAAATACATGAAATAAAAACTAACAACTGAGAGGAAAAATGGATAAATCTAATTATAGTTAGAAATGTCAGTACTGCTCTCTTTAGGATGGATAAAACTAATAGAAAATCATCAAGATTATGGATAAACTAAACAACAACATCAACCAACTGGATCTAATTAACATATTTTAGAATATCCTACCCAATAATAGAAGAATACCTATTCTTTTCTTGGGAACGTGGAACATTCATCAAGATAGACCATATCCTAGGTCATAAAACCAATATAAAATTTTTTAATGTTTTAAAATAGTCAAAACATGTTCCCTGGATATAAAGAATTAATGTATTTATTAATAGTAGGAATAATGGGAAATACCCAAATTTGAATGTTAAATAATTCATTTATAAGTAATCCATGGAGAAAGAGGAAGTCTCAGGAAAATTAGAAAATATTTTGAACTCAACAAAAATGAAAATATGCATATTACAATATGTGTAATACAACTAAGGCAGTGCTTGCAGGGAAATGTGTAGCATTGTATCCTTACATTCGAAAAGAAGAAAGATCAATACTCCAGGTTTCTACCTTATAAGCTAGAAAAAGAAAAGCAAAATAAACCCAAAGGAGCAGAATGAAGAGAATAATAAAAATGAGCAGTAATTAATAAACTTAAAAACCATAGAGAAAAATCAATAAAAACAAAAGTTGATTCTTTGAAAAGATCAATGAAATGGATAAATTTCTGGCAGGAATGACAAAGAAAAAAAAACCCAAACACACAAATTATCATTATCAGGAGTGAAATAGAGAATATCACCATAGATCCTACAACCATTGAAAGGATAATAAGGGAACAGTATGAACAATTCAATGCATAGAAATTTGACAACGTGGATGAAATGGACAAATTCTTGAAAACCATGAATGACTAAAATGCACTTAAGACAATTCAGGTTACCTAAACACTCCTGTACCTGTTAAAGAAACCTAATTCCTCTTAAAAACTCCCTGAAAAAGAAATCTCTAGGCTCAAACAAGTAAAGAAGAAATAATGCCAATTTTACAAAATTTCCTTGGGAAGATACACAATAGAACATTTTCTAGCTCATTTTGTGGGGTCCGAAGAGCAACACTGATACCAAAACCAAAGACAGTAAGGTGGAGGAGGACAAAGGGGAGGGGGAAGAGGAAGAGGAGAAGAAGAGGAAGAAGAAGGAGGAGGAGGAGGAGGAGGAGGAGGAGGAAGAAGATAAATCAGTATTCCTCTTGACTAGTCCTTTAAGAGGACTAATACCCTCTTAAAATAGTTATTTTAACTAACTTAATATTTAGTTAAATATTAGCAAATCAGAACTATTTTAAGATATAAAAAGAATATACAGTTACAAAGCAGGACTTATTCTGAAATTGTAAGGCTGGTTCAATATTAGAAAATCAGTCAATTAGGGTCGCCTAGGTGGCTTAGTGGGATAAAGCCTCTGCTTTTGGCTCAGGTCATGATCTCAGGGTCCTGGGATCAAGCCCCGCTATCGCGCTCTCTGCTCAGCAGGGAGCCTGCTTCCCCCCCTCTCTCTGCCTGCTTGTGATCTCTCTCTCTCTGTCTGTCAAATAAATAAATAAAATCTTAAAAAAAAAAAAAAAAAGAAAGAAAATCAGTCAATTAAATCTACCATATTAGTGGTCTAAATAAGAAAAAACACAGATTCGGGCCCCTGGGTGGCGCAGTTGGTTGAGCGACTGCCTTCGGCTCAGGTCATGATCCCGCAGTCCCGGGATCGAGTCCCACATCGTGCTCCCAGCTCCATGGGGAGTCCGCTTCTCACTCTGACCTGCTCTCTTTCACTCTCTCTCTTTCCTAATAAATAAATAAATAAAATCTTTAAAAAAAAAAGAAAAAACACAGATTCATATCAATTAATACAGAAAAAAATTTTCTAACATTTAATATGAATTCATGATAAAAATTCCCTGCAAGGTAGGAATAGGAGGAAACTTAGTCAACTTGATAAAGGCCAACTACAAAATACCTACCAGCTCATATAGTTAATGGTGAAAGATTAAATGTTTTC
Organism: Nasua narica; assembly: GCA_028533885.1. Taxonomy (NCBI): domain Eukaryota; kingdom Metazoa; phylum Chordata; class Mammalia; order Carnivora; family Procyonidae; genus Nasua; species Nasua narica. Next base: position 14,161,846 of record CM052814.1, read on the forward strand.
CCTCCAAGATCAAGAACAAATCAAGGATATCCATTTTTAAGACTCCTATTCAACATTGTAGTAAAAGTCCTAGCCAGAGAAGCATTGTCATGAAACAAACAAAAAAGGCATATAGATTGAAAAGAAAGAAAACTGACTCTTTAAGTCAAAATTATTATCTATGTAGAAAATCCCAAGGAAATTACCTATAGATAAAAGTGAATTTAGCAAGTTTGTAAGATACAAGATCAACATGCAGAAATCTTTACATTTCTATACATTAGCAAGGTACAATTGAAACCTGAACTTTAAAAATTAAAAAAAAATAAAATAATTCCAAAAATGAATGCGTAGAAATGAACCTAACAAAATTTTACAAGATCTGTATGCTGAAAACTGCAAATACTAATATAAGAAATCAATGGCCTAAATAAATTCAGAGATACATTGAGTTCCTGAATCAGAAGAGAAAAAAAAAAACAGTAAAGATGTTGATTCTCCCCAGTCTGATCAATAGATTTAATGAAGTTTCAGTAAAATTTCCAGCAGGATTTGTTAAAGAGATAGACATTTTCAAGATTGTACAGAAAAGCAAAGTAACTAGCTTAGACAAAACAATTTATAAAGAATAAACTTACAGGACTCATGCTTCCTGATTTTAAGACTCACTGTGTATCTACCCTAATTAAGACAGTCTGGCATTGGCAAAGGAATAGACAATAATCAGTGGATCACAACGAGGAATCTACAAATAAACCCATGCAAATGTGGCCAGTGGATTCTGACAACAGTACAAAAGCAATTTGATCTTTTCAGCAAATGGTGTTGAAACAATTGGACATCAATATGAGAAAAAAATGAGCCTTGACCTAGCCCTTGTGCCCTGTACAAACAAACAAACCTCAAAATTGACCAAAATATAAAACTATACAACTTTTAAAAGAGAACATGGGAGAAAACCTTCATGATTAAGGTTTAGATATAGGCATGGCACTCAAAGTATATAATGCACAACATTAAACAATGTTAGACTGGTCTTCATCAAAATTTATAACTTGTGCTCTCCGACTGTTAAGAAGAAGAAAAGACAAGCTCCGTACTAGAAAATTTTTTTTTTTTTTTTTTTTTTTTTTTTTTTGCGAGTGCAAACTTGACAAACTATTGGGTCAAGAGTAAAGAAAGAACTCTCAAAATTTAGCAGTGTGGTAGCAACCTAATTTTAAAATAGGCAAAAGACTTAAGCAGACACTTCCCTGAAGGGAATTTACAGAATGCATAAAAGCACATGAATAGATGTCCTACATCATTAGTCGTTAGAGAAATATATTTTTAAACTTTGATAAGATCTGCTAACACACTTACTAGAATGGTGAATTTTTCAGCCTGATAATACTAAGTATTTATGAGCATGTGGAGCAGTTGGAACTTGCCTACATTATTGGTAGAAATGCAAAATGATATAGCCACTTTGGAAAACAATCTGGCAGCTTTTTATAAAGCTAAACATATACCTACCATATGAAGCATAAGTCCCACTCCTGGGTATTAAATGTACAGAAATATAAGCTTATGTTCACATGGAAGCCTATATGTGACTCTTTATGCTTTGCAAAAAAATTAAAACAAATGTTGATTTTATTGTATTATGTAAGTTAGAAGAAAAAATTTAAAAAAACTTAAAAAGATTTATATATCTATTTTGGAGAGAGAGAGAACAGAGGGGAGGAGCAGAGGGAGAGAATCTCAAGCAGGGCTTGATCTCATGACCCTGAGATCATGACCTGAGCTGAAACCAAGAGTCCGGATGCTCAACCAACTGAGTCCCCCAGGCACCCCCAAATTAAAAATCTTTTATACTGCAAAGAAAAGAATTCCTGCCACCATGGCAATTACAGTAAAGTGGGAAGTATAAGGAGATGGACAAGAAATATAATTAACTCAAACAGAATTTAGATTGGATTCACAAAGCACGCTAATAGAGGTACTTAGAGCCATTTTTAAAAAATAAATTTAGGAATGATTTGCTTATCAATTTTTTGTAGTTGAAAGGGTTGCTTCTAAATTAGCAGTGGCTCATAAAGCTATTTTATCTCATACAGTTAAACACCGCCTATGCAAATTTGTTTTGCTGTTAATTTACATAGAGAAATTTTTCTTCATAGATATGTGAAGACAAAATTCTGCCCAAGCCATAAAAATCATGTAAATTTAAAGTAATGATATTTGAATTGATGTTCCAACTTTGGCAGAGAATTTGGCTGTGTGTAAAAATGAAAGGTTAAAAAAATATCACTAAAGCAAAAGGAGAGTTTTTTTTAAAAAATGATCTCATTATTCTGTGTCCCTCTTGATCGTTTGTGTGTGCAGATACAGTCTTAATGAGTTGTTGGACAGTGATGACATTCTATGCCTTAGTTTCCTCATATGCAAATGTGAGAATAGGTATTCTGGCAGCTGATGCTCTTCCTGAGACCATATCTGCATACATATGACATACAAATGTAAGCACAAGGTTTGAAGGCCCTTGAAGGCATCAATATTTACAAAGTTTTATCATTTTATTTCTTAAAACCAAATACATTTTTTTCTCGTTCTACTTTTTGAACACTGATGGAGAAAATGATGGAAACTTGTAATTAGGGAAATTTAAAATATTTAAAGTTAGAAAAATGTCTATAAGCCAGAAAACTCTCTCTCTCTTTTTTTTTTTTATCTGACAGAGAGAGAGAGACCACAAGTAGGCAGAGAGGGGGAAGCAGGCTCCCTGCTGAGCAGAAAGCCCGATGCGGGGCTCGATCCCAGGACCCTGATCCCAGGACCCTGAGACCGTGACCTGAGCCAAAGGCAGAGGCTTTAACCCACTGAGCCACCCAGGTGCCCCTATACTCTCTTTTTATGTTTGAAAATCCACATCCAAGAATGAAAGGGAATTTAATCACAGATGCCAGAATTTGAAGGCTGTAAGAAAAGCCATGTGGGGGAATAAACAGGGACTGCCTTTAGCCCTCTTAGAAGATGAATGTATCATATTATATATATCTATATAATATGATATATATATATATTACATATATATATGTAATATATATAGACTATGTGATTTCAATATGGATGTCCTAGAGCAGCTTCAAGCAGACCTTCAGGAGAAACTAATATGCATACCTGTTGCTTTCCCCTAAAAAATATACATTCCAATGTTGATAAAGATACATATTTAAATGATGTGTGTTATTGTGTTATTAAAGTTGCACAATATTAAAGAATGTGCATACATATCATAAAGTACATGAGCACTGAAACTGGCCACTTAATAGTCTGTCCAATATAATGTGTGTGTATGTATGTATCCATAGCTTGTATGGAGGCCCACTGAGTAAATATGTTTATTACTCAAGAGCATGTTTGACAATATTACTGTTCATAAAAATGGTAAAGATGACATTCGCTACTGTTAAACAGCATGTTCATAATATTTGCATTTACTGAGCAAGAACTAATGGAAACAGAATTTCTGTGTTAACACAAATATCTGGGCAGCTCAATTCAAGCATGGTTTATAATTGTACTTTCTAAAGATAAACTGAAGGCTCTGCAAAATGTCATGTCTTCTTGGGGATGATCTTTCCTTAAACATTTTTGTTGGCGTAACTATAAGGTGTTAAGACTCTGGAACTTCTACAAAGTAAAAAAAAAAAAAAAAAGTATGTTATATCATGTATAGATGTAAAAGCTGCTTGAATCTTTAAAATTAAATGTTCTATTGGTTTATATATCTAATAGGTGTGGAGTTTTGTGTTGTTCCAACTGCTCTAGGAGTCATATCCTGTTTGCTTTTAAGATTTTCTCTGATTGTTCTTTGCCTTTTTAATTGTAACAAAGTTTTCAAAGGCAAAGATGAACAAAGGCTGTCAGTCCCCTACCAGCCGGGAAGCCAGGTAGGAAGCTTAGCTTCTTCCCGCTACAGCATACTGTGGAAATGTGTTTCTGAAACCCTTAAGGTAAGACTTTAAAAAAAAAAAAAAGGACAGTTGTCAAGGATGGTTGATTTTTAAGGCTTAACTACCTGAGCAATGTTCATTTAAAATAACATATGAGTCTCAGTCAAGATGATCTAAGCTGAGCAAACGGCTGCTTTGTCCTTCCCTCCCAAGGAAGTTCTGAGGTACCGCACAATCTGTGAGTGAAATTTCTTTTGAGATAGTGCTCCTTATTCCTTTTCGGTCATAATTTTTTTCATAGCTTTTAAAAAAAAATCAAGCCTATTGGAAACCTCTTAAAAGAAACTTTTCTAGTCAGAGTCCAACTTACTTTTTTCCTCTTGGTCATCAAAATATGGGTCTCCAGAAAGACTGTGAGGTAAAAGTATTAATTTCCTTTGCAAATCAGATTTTTCTGTCAGAAGAATAAAGGCCTTTGCAGGTTACTTCCTGTTGTGCTTTGGGCTGGGATCCCTTATGCTTTTGAGGGCGGCCCCCAGCTGTTGGCCCCTGCGGGTTTGGTAGAATCTGGAAGGCCGGAGTCCATATCCCAGGCTGGCTGCTTGGCGGGGCGGGGTTATTCAGTGTCACCCTGCAGTTCAAACATTCGCTTACCTTCCAGAGACCTCGGGATGTTCCTCCGAGTTGCTGGGCCTTCGCAGCACCTCCTGAAGTGAACATATCCTCCCTTACGCTTCCTGCTTAAGTCGGCCCAGTTATTCCATACCAACCCCTACAAATGTGAATCATGGTGAATCATGAGGGAAATGCCTAGGTGTCCTCTCTTTTGCTTGTGTTCTTGGCACATCGTTCCTTCTGGCTGAAATGAAAACTTTCAGGGAAGATTTTTTTTTCTCTCCTGGATCATTTTTATTATTTTGTTCCTTAAACCTTATTTGGGGTCTATGGCTATACCACCACACCCCCGATCTTGTCGTAAGCCTTGTTTTGGGCTATTGTAGCAGAAGTCAGGAATCATGAGAAGGTACAATCAGGCTCCTTAAGTGTAACCCGAATTCATGGGCAGATATTTTTAAATAGCTCTCATAAATGTTTTAAATGGGTTCCAAAACAGCACTGACCTCCTCATGGGGAATTCTGTTAACAGGACGGGGCTGTGGTTGCTTTTTACTGACTTGTTGATTTAGGGACCAGCTGCCTCCTAGGAAATTGTGATCAAAAGCTATAAAAACAGACCATAAATATGTCAAATGCATGAGTAGGAATGGGGAAACTTGATTTGTCCCGCAATCCAATCTGCGTTAAAGGTTGGTGCCACTTGAAATTACTGTCCTTGGAGGAGTTAACACCTTCCCCAATAGTTTGTATGCACGGGTATGCATATGTATGCTGCGTATTTATAACTTCAACCCACATCCTTCCTCTCCAGTTTTATGATTATAGATCTTGTTACCCCTGTCCCCCCTCCTTCTCTATCCCTAATCGTCTCTGTAGATCAGAGAGGATCAGGGAAGCTGGAATGTCCCAAATGCTCCTTCATTAAATTAAAGAGAAATACATTATTTATGAAGTAGAAAGGCATGGGATGAGTATAGTCAAGTGATTTAGAAGAAAACATTCAAGGGTACGTCATTGGAGACTCTAGATGGAGGCACAGAGTTAGAGACTCAGGAAGCGGAGGGTTGCCTACGTTGGGTGTGGGAGTGTGCCAGAGAAAAGTTCTTCAAAGAGCTGATTTCTAGGCTCAGACTTAATTAAAATTAGCCAGAGAAAAGGGAACAGGGAAGATAAAAGGTGTTGCATTGAGAAGGAGTAGCAAGGATCAAAGCCCATGATTGAGAAAGAGATATTAAATATTTTTATTTTTAATTTACAATAGTAACTATTACTCAAAAGGACGTAGGAGGAGAATGGCTAAAACAGGACAGAAAGTGGGTATCAGGAGTTTGAGTAGTTAGACTGTACCCCTTTCTGATTCTAAATCTTCTCACTGCTTGGACTTGAGTTTTAACTGCTGTCTGAAAGGACTGTGATTGCCTCTAAGGTAATGCAACTTGTATGAGATACTCCTCACAGCCTGGAATTTTCTGTGTGAACGCAACAAACGTTTAGGGGAAAAAAAAATTCTTAGAATAAAATAACATTTTATTTACTTAAATTTTGTTTTATTTCATTGTGAACTGAAAAATAAAACTTTTCCAAAATGCTGTAATTTCTTTCCTTTCTAAGTTTGCTGTTTATTCTTCTATGTTGTTCTAGCCTCTCATACATATCAGGGGTTCTTAAAGAGTGGTCCTGGCACCAGCATCACTGGCATTAACTGAAACAAGTTAGAAAATGCCAAAAAAATTTTTTTTTTAGAAAATGCGAATTCTTAACCCCCATCCCAAACCTACTGAATCAGAAACTGGGCATTGGACCTAGAAATATGTATGAACATTCCCTCCAGAGGATTCTAATACACACAAGAATTTGATAACCACTTATCTACCCTATTCATGTTTTCTGTGGGAAACACTTTGTAAATCTTCTCATTCATTAAATTAATTTTGTATATGTGTTTCATTTTAATAACCTTATGTTAAATTCCTTATGACAATAATGCTGTTTTTCAAAGCTCTATTAAGACGGAGCTGACATATAACAGACTGCACATTGAAGGCAGACAATTAACCACCCGGGAAACACGCATCCATGAAACACTCTAATCGAGATCATGAACAAGTATGTTGCCTTGAAAGTTGTCTCAGACCTTTTTGTAGTCCTTCCCTCTGATTCCTTGCTGACCACCTCCCCACATCTCAAGGTATAACCACTTACCTATTTTCTGTCTCTATAGATAAGTTTACATTTTCTAGAGTTTTAGATAAATTGGTTCATATAATATGTTCTCTTTTTAGTCTGGCTTCTTTCAGTATATTATCTTAAGATTTATCCATGCTGGTGCATCAGTGGTTGATTTGATGTTATTACTGGGAACTATTTTATTTGTGGATATACCACAATCTGTTTTTTTCAGGACCTGTTAATGGACTTTTGTTTTGTTTCTGGCTTGGGCTATTGATAAATGAGGCAGTTATGGACATTTGTGTACAAATCTTTGTATGGACAAGGATGTTCATTGGTGAAAACAAGACTGGATCAAACGTTAGGTATAAGTCTAGTTTTTTAAGAAACTGACAAACTGTTTTCCAAAGTAGTCGAACCTGTTTTACAGTCTCAACAAAAGTGTATGAAGTTCAATTTGCTCTAAATCCTCAAGCCTGTATTCAGGCTTTTTAATTGTATTCATTCTGTCAGGTATGTAGTAGTATGTCATTGTAGTTTTAATTTGCATTTGTCTAGTGACTAATGATGTAGAGCATCTTTTTATATGTTCATTTTTCTTCTTTTTTGAAGTATCCAAGTCTTCTGCCCACTTTTGTATAATTTTTTTTGTTTTCTTGTTGTTGAATTTTGATAGTTCTTTATATATTATAGATACAAGCCCTTTATTAGACTTTATGATTTATAATATATTCTGCTCAAGGTAGCTTATCTTTTCACTATCTAAACTGTGGCTTTTGAAGAGCATCTGTTTATAATTTTGATGAAGTCTAATATGCCGGTTTCATCTTTCATGAATCATACTTCTGGTTTTATATATAAAAGGAAACACTTTGACTAATCAAGTCACAGAGGTTTTCTCCTATATGTGTTTTTTTGTGGGCAACATATTTGAATATTTCTTTTTAACCCAATTTGACAACCTCCATCTTTTAATTGTGATATTTAGACCTTTTACATTTAATGTGTTTATTGATACAGCTAGTTTTAAATGAGGATCTTTTTTTGTCTCTTTTCTACTTATCCCATCTGTTCTTTATTTCCTTTCTTTTTTACTAATTTATTTTTGTTGCCTTCTTTTGGCTTAAGTGAATAATTTTTATAATTCCATTTTATCACCTATGTTAGCTCATTAACTATAACTTTTTGCTGTCATAGTGGTTGCTTTAGGATTTATAGTATACATCTTTACACAGACTACACACAAGTGATATGCCCCTTTATTTATAGATTGAGACTTACAATAGTATATTTCCATTGTTCTCCTTTTGACACTGTTGTGTATTTCACAAATATTATAAGCTTTACACTACATTTCTATTATTTTTTGAACAGCAAATTATGTTTTAAAGAGATAGAAATAATAAGAAAATATATAAATATATTTACCATGTAGCTCCCACTTCCGCTGTTGCTTATCCCTTTGTATATGTCCACATTTCCATCTAGTACTAGGTTCTTTCAGTCTGAGGCCCTTTATTTAACAGTTTTGTGGTTAAGGTCTGATAGTGATGAATTATTTCAGCCTTTGTATGTCTGTAAAAGAATTTGGGGGGGCTTCGTTTTTATATTTGAAATATTTTTATTTCAGTTCTTTTAATATATTGGTCCACTGTCTTCTTATTCACATTGTTTCTAAGAAGAAATCCATCGTCATACTTACCTATGCAGCTCTGTGTGTGTGTTTTACTTCTGGCTGCTTTTAAGATTTTCTTTTTATCAATGATTTTGAGCAGCTTGATTATGACATGCCTTGGTATTTTATTTAGTTTCTTATGTTGGGATTTGTGAAGATTCATTGATCTGTAGGCTTATAAATTTCCCTTGCCTCAACTTTTGAACATATAAAATACAATTATAATGACTATTTTAATGTCCTCGTCTGATAACTCTAACATCTGGGTCAATTTGGGGTCTGTTTCAATTGACTGATTTTTCTCTTCATTTTGGGTTTTATGTTCCTGCTTTTTCTGAATGTCTGGTGACTTTTGATTAGATGCCAGATGGTGAGAATTTTTCCTTGTTTGTGTGCTGGATATTTTGTACTTCTATTAATATTCTCGAGCCTTGTTCTGAGATGCAGTTAAGTGACTTGGAAGCAGTTCGATGTTAGGATCCTACTTTTAGAATCGGTTTGGGTGGAGCTACTTGCTCTCCGCTATTGAATCAAGACCCTTCTGTACAGCCTACCCAATGCCTCATGAGTCCTGAGGTTTCCCATTTGGCAGATGGGAACAGGTACTATTCCTGGCCTTGTGTGAGCACCAGCACTGTTGCCTCTAATTTCTTTTAGATTTTTTAAAAAATTTATTTATTTGAGAGAGAAAGAGAGTGAGCATGCACGAGCTGGGGCCGGGGGGAGAAGGGAGAGGGAAAGGGAGAAGCAGACTCCCTCCTGAGCAGGGAGCCCAACTCTGGGCTTGACCCCAGGACTCTGGGATCGTTGACTTGAGCCCAAGGCAGATGCTTAACTGACTGAGCCACCTAGGCGCCCTGCCTCTGATCCTCTTGAATGCTTCTTTCTCCAGCCTGTGTAGTTTCTTTAGGTGCATGTGCCGATTTGTATTCAGCTTCTCCACATAGTACTCGCTTCTACAATACTCCATCCTGCAAATCCTAGTGGCTCTGGTCTCCTCAGACTCAGAGCCTGCTGGACTCTGCCTGATGACACCGTGCCCATGGCCTGGAACCTCTCTCCAGGCAGTAAGCTGAGATGATCACAGGTCTTACTTCATTTGTTCTTCATCTTTCAGAGACCCCTGTGTCTCCTTATCTCACTCAAGTGTCTTGAAAATTGTTCCCTTTGAGTGTCAGGTAAATCTGGTCCCTGTTACTCCATCTTGGAGAAATGTCTAAGTTCCTGATCTTCTTTTATTCTCATTTGATTTATTAGAGGCTGAAACGTAGTGCTGGTGGGGGGGGAGGGGAAGAGTAATAACATTTGTTCACATGTATTGAGTGCTTGCTATCGGCCAGGTATTTTTCTAAACATTATACTGGCTTATGTGATCCTCGTAACAATCCCGGGATCGGGAATATTATCTGTATTTTACAGATGTAAAGACTGAGGTATGAGTGACTGGCCTGAGGTTCGAGAGCCAGTAAAGGTCGGAAGAGATACATCAGCACAGGTTTCCTGAACTTGCCTCTTAGCCTTGGGCTACGGGGTTGCTCTTGCACGGAAGCAGCTCACGGTGGAAGCTGCCTTAGGTTTGGGTTACAGCTTGTTCTCTGGACTCAGATCTCAGCTCTGCCACTTCGCGAATCACTAAACCTTCCTGGGTCTCCGTTTCCTCATTTGTAAGTAGGGAATGCTTATCCCAACCCCATGGAGTTCTTGGGAAGATGAAAGAAAATACCAAATGTAAAGAAACTGGTACAGTGCCTGGCCGCTCTCTCTGCTTGCTGACTGACTACAAGACCTACTCATGCTCAGCATTTGAGGTTCAGTCACTTCTAATTGAATAATAGGCTTTTCGTGCAACTCTGGTGAGGACAGACAGCTACATTGTTGAATTATTGGTCTTCAATTACCAGAGAGCGTGGTCTAGTTGTCAGAGTTTTCATAGCCATCATCGTCTTTCATCTTTACAATCACATGTAAAGAAAGAACTGTCTTTTCTCCTTAGGTCACAAAAGGAGAAACTGAGACTCGGAGAGGTTTAGAAGATTTGTTCAAGGCCCAAGGCTAGCAGATGGCTGAGCCAAGGTTACCATTCGGGATGTCTGACTTATACCCAGTTCTTTTTATATCACGGACATAACGTCAGACAAAAATTGAAAAAAAAAATGCTTTCAGAAAGTTAGTGAACTTCTCAGTGGGTGTATTCATGTTCTGTATGTTATCATCAAAACCCAAGTGAGGGGTATTTTTTTGGTAATTGGGCATGGATGAGCCCTCACGTTGCTAAGAACGAGGGGAGAAGTTTCTCAGCTCTGGCTTTGTCGAAAATCAGCGTCTGGGCCACACTTAGTTTCCTGAATGCCATGTGACTCCGGCATGATCCCTGGAGATGATGAGATGCCCAGAGTTACAGAATTAAATTTTCCTTTCTCCTTCTCGACTTTTATACTGTGTGCATTTTTTGAAGAACACCTTTAATGTTTATTTTTAAGTGTGGTACTATGTGGGTGATATTGGTGCGTTTCTTTTCTGTGTCCAGAATTTAAACCTGCAGGCAATGGGAGCGTGGAGTGAAATCGGCCCTAGACAGTTAATAAATTCTAAGCAGAGACGCATAAATCAGCAAAGGGTATTTTTTAACTTTTTTTCCCCAAAGGGTGGTTAAGGGAGAACAGGAAAGAAACGTCTTCAGAGAATTGTTTTCTATCAGTTCGGAAAATAGAGGAAAGCACCGAGCAATGCCCAGTGCTGGTTAGCAGATTGTCATTTTTAGGTTTGATGTTCCAGGGTTTAATTGTCTTTCATGTGAACAATAGCAGACACTCTCTGGTGTGCTATGCTAGCATGATAAAAGGGGGTCGTTCTTGCATAGCAATGCCTTTTTTTTATTATTAGCGTAAAAAATTAGCAAGCTGGAAGTCGTTAGAAGGAGTTCCACTGGCATTAATTGTAATGCAGCCTGAGTTTGTTTGCAGACCAGTGCAGCAAGACAATAGTAGGGAGAAAAAAGAGCAATATTAATAGCCTTCTACTCATTGTATCATTTTAGTGGGCCTTAATAAGGTGTCTGCTGTCAACCAGAATTTATTAAAAAAAAAAAAAAGACATAGTAATTGATGTATTGCAGTAAGTATGGATGAGGGCTCAAGTTGATTAATGTATGAGTTAGCTTTTTAAGGCATTTTAAAAAGGCTTCTTAACTGGGTCTTAAGAGACTGGCACAAGCCCACTGTAAACTACCTCTTTGCAGTTGGAAAATGGCCTGACAGCTGCTGATGTCTCTTGTGGGTTTTTCTCTTTTTTTTTCTCTTCCTGATCAGAGAAAACTGAAGCAATATACTCCTTGTCAATAATTGCAGTGCTTAAAAATCTTATAAAGGGATTTTGACTCTTCTCTCCAGAGATAACTTTCCAAAGGTTAAATTAGTTTTACTTGTGTGTGCTTCAAATATCACCACTTTCAACAAGGAGTGAATTTAGTTTTTAAATAAGCTGCTATTTTGTGGTTTGCTTGAACCCGGACCCTGGGTGACATGAACTGTTTCGATGTCAGAGGTGGACTTGGCCCAAAAGCAATTACAGGTCAAGATTAAGATCTGTTTCTTCGCTTTCAAATGGCTTGTGTGTGAGAGAGACAGAGACAGAGACAGAGACAGATAGACACACCCACATACACACAGACAGATTAAGCAACTGGTAATATTTGTATGGAAAAATGAAAGAGCAGGCTTCCTAGAAAATTTCCCTTTATATCAGTTGGAGATCCATTCATCCATTTCTCCTTTTGCTCAGCACACAGGGTATCAATTCAACTCTATATTTTCTTTTCACAGAAAAAAAAAATTTTTTTTAATAAGGAGCAAAGCAACTGAGTTATAATCCCAGGGGAGATTGGGGCGTGGGGGGGGGGGGCGGGAGTGGAGAAGAAGAAGAAGAAGAAAATCGAAATGCTTTGCTTTCTTTGGTATCCATAGGTGTCAACACAGTGCCCCAGGTAGTAGGTCACCTCTTTTGATAACAATAAAAAGAAGATATTTGAAGAATTCCAAACTGGCTGAAACTATCAGGTTATCCCTGTGCCAGTTTGAAGGAAGCCCCTCATCATTATTCAGCACCATGGCCTTAATGGGAATTGAGAGAAAGTCCATAAACACGAGAGGGAGAAACGAGAGTGGGAAGAAGGGCAGGGAAAACACGCGCTCTGCACAGCCCTGTCAGGGGACGTTTTGGCTTAACTGGATTTGTGAGTTGACAATGGCCATGAGGGATGTTCTGCGGGGGCCTGCGCGGGGTCGCCTCTGCAGCTGGACTGCACCTGCTGGCTCGCAGGTGTTGCGGCTTAGCTGTGAGTGGGCGAGGGGGTGGGCCGCACACCCATTGGGTGGATGAAGCGCAGATGTGTCGCAGGGTGGGTCCTGCCCTCCGCGCATCGTCGCAGATTCAGACTTGTTGCCACTTTGCCTTTATCATCCTCACAAGTGAGTGAAAGAAGTGTTTTGTTTTCCATGTCATTCGGCCCCGGCTTCACTTACCTTTTCGTTTAGTACAGTTGCGTTCATTGCTCAGAGTTTGACTTTTCTCGTGTGTAAAATGGAGAAATAACGAGAGCCACTGAGATGTTTCTAAGAATTAAAGGAGATAATGCACAGGAAGCAATTACCCTGGGGTCTGGCACCCAATAAGTATTGAAGTCAGCTATAATAATATCTGCAGCAACTTTAGGCTAAAGACAGGGCTACTGTTTGTTGTTGTTTTGATGCTGTTGTCAGGAACCTGGCTTTGTCTCTAAGCCCAGGCATTGTTCCAGCCAACTTTAAACAGGGATGTTTTGTTGTTGTTGCAGAATATCAAATCCAAATATTATATCAGTTGCCTGAAGCTTCCAAGAGATTTTTTAAAAAGCATTATTACCCTTGTTCCTCAGGATGAAAATAGACATAGGATAGATTCTTCCAAAATGGAGTCTGACGTTGCCCCTAGAGAGCTAACCTGACAGACTCTCCAGCCAGAGATGTTTTTAGTTGGCCCATAGATACTTTGAGAAGACAAGACATTTCTGGAGCACTGAGCAATGTGACCCGCCATTTCTGAGATCCATTGGCCAAGACTATCAGTCAGCCATGAGTAGCAACCTTTAGCTCCATACAGACGTTGCCATTTCTCCAATGTGAATCCTTTCCATTTCTCCTGCCCTGAGACATAAAACTGAAATGATGAATACTCTTATACTGGGCAGTCGATTAAACTGACTTTCAACAAAATTTATGGAGTACCCACTTATGCTTAGACTTTGTATATATTTGGGTACATCCAGGATATTCCTTAGATGCTCAAAGATGGATAAGACAACTCCTTGATCTTGAAGGAGATTACAGTCTAATAAAAAAGACAGATAGGGGGCCTTTGTTGTGGCTGCAGAGCCTAACAGCCCCCCCCCTCCACCCCCCCGCCCAGCTTGTTCACAAAGTAATTGATGGCCCTGTGTCTGGATTATCACAGTGTTTCTGATTTAACAGAAGGCATACATATTCTAGAAGTTACAAATGGACTTTAAAAAATGTAAATGGTAAAAAATATATCTGATGAAGAGATAGGTCAGTAGTTCTATCAGTTGATTTCATCAATGAATTATCATGAAGTGGTTGAAAAGTAGGAAAGATAAAAAGATGAAAGCTAGAGATTGGCAACAAAGGAATGCACTCTGGAAGCTCACAGAACAGTGTTTCATTGGGCCTTGGGGGATAGGGAATGGCCTCTTGAAGGATTGGCGAGCCAGCTGCACTTAGAAAGGAAGGTAACATGATGGGTGAGTACATTGGTGGGAGGGGGCAGGCGGGAGGAGATAAGCGAGTGTGCGTGTGTGAGGGGATATTTGTGGTTCTGGCATTGTACGAATAAAGACCAGGAGGTGTGGGAAAGAGAGGAAAATGGAGGAGTGGAAGTGGAAGTGTGTTTGCAAACAGAGCGGGATTACTAACTAGAAGAACAGTGAATTGAGGACAAAATAGGAAAGATCACAAATATTATACAAAAGAATTTGGAGTTATTTATTATGCAGGAACCTGTACCATTGACCATTTTTGAGGTTGGAGGTGACAGCATCTACACTTGATGTTTAGAGACTCTCAGTGGCAGCATGTGAAGGGCTTGTTAAGAAAGGCATGGAATCCATTCTGCAAATGAAGGTTTCTCATTTCTCTTTGATACTGGGCAGCTAATTGGCTTACAGATGATGCTCCACAGAAGAAGTTTGGCTGTTTTTCACTTTTAACTTGGTTCAGATCTTTAGCATAATATGTACCTGTCAGGGTACAAAAATTTATGATACGTGTGTCCTTGGATAAGATGTAGACTGCTGCAAAGTTTGAAAACTGTTGAAAGAACTGATGTTTGAATAGGCTAAAAGGCTAAAGGCATTTCTATAAAAATCTCATTTACAGAAAATGTGTGGAATGAGTTGGTACAGCCTGGTAACATACCACATCCTAGGACCTAAACAAAGTGAGCAGAGCCATGGTCAGATGGCCTTAACTGTATTTCTAGACAGTAGACCAAGTAAATCTTGATCTAGAAATAACTATGGTGGGAAGTTAGAAGACAGAGCTAAATGAGTTCCATCTTGAATGCCAGACTTCCAGAACTTGGATTAGATTCTTGGCCATTTAGGGCCCCAATTTCTTAATTTAAAAAAAAAGAGAGAGAGAGATTCGTCAACTATATTCTTTTTCTCAACCATCCTGTGATTTTTTTCAAGAGTCCCACAAACACAACTTTATTTAAAACATAACATAACTATAATATGTAAGTGCTGTTCACCTACGCTCAGTTTTGTTTGAGGTTAAACACGATAGCAAAAAATATCTTCTTGCCTTCCAAGAGTTTACAATCTCATTGTAGAAATAAACCACAAGATTTGTTAAACTGTCCAAATACATTTAATGAACAATAAAATGCTTAGAAGATAAATGAGCTATTTTTCACAATTATATCAGAACTCTGATCTTACTTAACGTCTTTAATTGCTAATCCGTGTACCATGGTTTCTACTTCAAGACATTTCCTATGCAGTGTCCTGCTTACCATTGTTGTGCTCATTATCTTGATTAACTAGTATTGGTTCTTTATTAACATCCTTGTAAGAGAGTGCCATGAACCCAGCATATATCGGTAGTATCTGTGAAGAGGCCAGCATTTACCAGTAAACTCATTAAAGCTGGTGACTAATTGATTTCAAAGGTGAAGACTCAGGCTAAACATAATTTTAAAGGAGTATTTCTTAGTCTCAGGTAAACCAGGCATAAGCAACCCTTTTGAGACACTTGCTTTTTCTCTTAGCTTTGAATCTTTATTGATTTATCTGGTAAACTTCTCAGCAGCAAGAGGTTTGTCTAGCTTTTTCTTGATCCCTGCTCTTTCTTACTGTTCATTCTGAGGTCCCTTTTTCCAAAGTTTGAGGTCCTCTCCTTTTGACTGGCCCATTTGGTGATTCTTCATGCTTCTTTTTAATGTAAAGTTGAACTCAATGGCCCAATTTTTGACCCCTCATAAATACCAGTTTCCCTTATTTCTATATTACTCAAGAAAAGATAAAAGGACCCTTAATATGGCCAATTGGAGATGTGCACTTCTGCAAATTTACAAGGAACAATAGTTCTCTGCTATATTTTTGCAGATTTTTGCAAATTGCTATATTTCAACTGATTTTGATGCCAAAACAAAAGACCAGAAAATGCATCTTGTTGGCTTAACAGGTCATACTGACTCAGAACGAAAAGCTTTTATAATGAATGGGCACTCTGAAAGTGTATTTCTTCCTATTTTACAAAAA
The DNA here is from genome assembly GCA_028533885.1 of Nasua narica. Classification (NCBI taxonomy): domain Eukaryota; kingdom Metazoa; phylum Chordata; class Mammalia; order Carnivora; family Procyonidae; genus Nasua; species Nasua narica. The sequence continues at coordinate 14,178,041 of CM052814.1, forward strand.
AAAAAAAAAAAATTATCTTTCTAATTAGGTTTCTGTCTTTTAACCTTTCATGCTGGTCCTGCCAGGAATTCCAAGAAGAGTTTAGAGAAATATATATTTTTAAAGATTTTTTTATTTCTTTGACAGTGAGAGAGAGAGAGAGAGAGAAAGAGTGAGAGAGAGCACACAGGCAGGGGGAGTGGCAGGCAGAGGGAGAAGGAGAAGCAGGCTCCCTGCAGAGCAGGGGGAGCCCGACGTGGGACTTGATCCCAGGACCCCGGGATCATGACCTGAGCCGAAGGCAGTCGCTTAACCAACTGAGCCACGTAGGCACCCCTAGAAAAATATTTTTAATCACTGTATCTGATCAAGTACAAAATGCATTCAGTAAAAGCAAATTGTCATGTTGGTAGAGAGTTTTACATATATCATGTTAGTTAACTACACATCTAAACACATGCATTTCTACCACACTTTTTTAAATGTTTAGATAGATTTCTAGAAAGTCACTTTTTCAAGACAACATAAAACATTTATCAAGTTACAGACTTGATAAAATACAGTGCTATTATTTAAGCACTTAGATATTAAGCACTGTAGATAGTAACTATAGTTATATTTCTATAGATCTTTTTGATGCTTTCTTTCTTGATAAACTGTATCAGTAGATTCAGTGAAAAGCAGACAATCTATAATCAATTCCATTAATCTTTCTCATTCCCATTTTAGACAACAACAGGCTATTTATTTTATAGGAAAAGTTTAATTCCTGGGGAAAGTGATATGTAATATACTCTTTATATTAAATATTGCTACTTTTAATTTTGCACATATGGAAATGTCATCAAGAAGTACACTTTTTGGGGTGCCTGGATGGGTTGGTTAATTGTCTGACTCTTGATTTTTGCTCAGGTCATGATCTCAGAGTTGTGAGATCCAGCTCTACATCAGGCTCCATGCTGGGCGGAGAGCCTGCTCTGAGATTCCTTCCCTCTCCCTCTGCCCCTCCCTCCGCCCCCCCCCCCCCCACCCCATCACCGCTGTCCCTCCTCCTCTAAAAGAAAGGGAGGGAGGGAGGGAGGAAAGAAGAAAGGGAGAAAGGAAGGGAGGAAGGAAGGAAGGATAGAAGGAAGGAAGGAAAAAAGGAAGGTATTTTTGATTATTGGTATAAAGGAGATAGGAACCAGAAAATTATGTAATTATCAGAACAAAGATACATGTATGTACATTTGATCACTATATCTCATTTCTAGCCTGTGAGACATGGCACAATTTCTAGATAAGATCTTTGTTTTGAAATTACATCTGGTGAGTTGATGACTCACTCACTCACAAAAAAAGTCACCAGCGACTTTAAGGATGCAAATGTTAATGAACTTAATTGCACTTCTACCAAAAGTAACATGTTCTTAAAATTATTAATTTCTAAAATAACTAATGGATTAGTGTTTTCTTCTGGAAAAGAGGAAAGGTACTAAGGTACCATTTATTAGAAAGTATATTTAGATTGACAGCAATAAGTAAAGAGTGAAAACCCAGCTGCCATTTAACAACCATTTTTACAGTTCATTTTATTTGAAAAAAATAAAATTCAGTATGAATGGTTTGAATTCAGTACGAATTCTGAGAAAATTCATTTGGAAGATGCTGATTACATGGCCATCTAAATTTTTAAATCGTGTATCGATTTCTATTTGAAATGTCAGCAAATATATTGACTTGTTGCAGACATAAAATATTCTGTAAAACTGATAAATAAGTCTTATCTTTTGGAAGGACCAAAGTAAGGCCCATTACACTTCTCAAAGTCTCCGTTGATCTAGAATGAAACTTTGGAGGTATAATTAGAGATATTCATAATTAAGTCATCCACCCAGAAAGAAATGTCATAAACTTCTTCCTGCTGAAGTAGATACCTTCAGTGTATCCAGCTAATAGTCAGGCCCTATTTTTTTTTTTTTTTAGTCAGGCCCTATTTTTAACCCCAGGCCATGATCTGAGGAAACTGTAGAGTGGGTAGCTCAATACTGCTGTTGTTTGTGTAAGCTCTATTGAAGGAATCCAGACAGCCTTGTAATAGAGAAAACACTGAAAGTTCAACTAAAGCAGTTGACATTTCTTAATATTTGAGGAACATGGGCCTATTCATTTTCTCATTAATCTGTTTCCCAAATAATCACTATCAAAGCAAGTTTTTAAAGCAGATTGTTCCTGATAGCCAATGCTGAAATGAAGCGGGAAGAATCCCTCTGATCTCTTGAGAGTAAACTCTGTTTGCAGATAATGCCCAACAGGAGAATTTCTGTTCATTTGCTATCCAGTTTAATACGAACAAGTGGAATTTGAATTCAGCAAAAGATAAATAAATATATAAATGAAAGTCTCATATAGGCTTTTGAATGCATACCTTTAAATACCAAAAGATAATGATTTGTATATAGCATTGTTATATAATGCATTTCTTGTCTTCTGTTGGGTTCATGTGACAAATTCCCGTTGATAAGCCCCAGACTCTGGAGTCACTTGTCTGGCTAGTTATTAAGATTAAGATAAGTACTAAGAACGAAAGATACAGTGCTTTGTACTACCTTGATGGCATTGGGCCACCGAGGATTCGGAGTGTAAACAATGAATTAGTTCACCCTGACTCTCTTTCAGAATCGAGGTGTACACTGTAGATATTGGCAAAATATGATTGAAGCAGACTATGAAGCTTATTTTTAATAAAACATATTTTTAAAATTACCCCAAATCCTAAAGTGTACGTAAATGTGGCAGTAAGTTTAAAGAAAAGGATTGACTATCAGATTTTTCTTTTTATATTGGTATTCAAGACTAAAGGGATAATTATTGGGTTATAGGTAATTCATACCAGAAAGGCATTTTATCCCCATAAAATATGCCAAAAGGAAAAAAAAATGCAAGATACTTGGGTGCATTTAGGAGACTTTAAGGTGAAAGATATATTAGTAAAAAATATATTTCTAATGCATATTCAAAGCTAGTCTTGCCTATTAAATGCTTCTCACTAATTTTTCTCAGAGTGAAAAAAGGGCGCGTACTATTCTCTAAAGCTGATGGAATATTCCAGAGGCACACCGAGCAGAGACAAATATTTTCTGAAGTTCAGTCAATGATTCTCACTAAATATAGTAAATATGAGCTTTGCTGCAAATTGGTGGGCAACATTTCCAGCCCAGCAAAGTTTAACTGTCTAGGAGATCGCTGGAGGAGTGATAGAAAGGGGTAATTTAGCAAGCACACCATAGCTACATGCTGCGCCACGGAGAGCGCCGGGTAGCTATTAATTTTTGTTAATGAATTTAAAACTAGATGTATGGAAATGGTTATATGAAATGTATACACTGCTAAACAGTTAACTAGTCCTTAGGGCTTAAGTTTAATTATCTGTGTGTAAATCATCTTGAGCAGGGCTATCTAATGAGTCAAAAAAAAAAAAAAAACCCACAACAACAACAACAACAACATCTCTAGAAACTCATATGTAGCTTTGTAATGCCCACTGAACCCAACGAGCCCACTACTCCAGCCTGCGGGTCGACAAGCAGCTCACGCGTCCATGGAGGGCTCGGTCCTCATGGAGGCTCTTGTCAGGGCTCCGGGTTTTACTGCTGTTCTCATCCCAGAACCAGAGCCAGCAGAGGAGACGGCAGAGAGCATACACTTGTCTGCCTTTTGGGTGCCGTTCTTTGTCCCTCGAATCCAGTGGTTCTCAACTGGAGTCAGTTTGCCTGCCAGGGGCCATCTGGCCATGTCTGGAGACGGTTTTGGTTGTCACCGCTGGGTGGCTGCTCCTGGTATTTAATGATAGCCAAGGATGCTCCCAAACATCCTACAACGCCCAGGGCAGCCCCCACAGTAACCGGCAAGGCGGCCCCAGATGGCCGTAGTGCTGGGATTGAGAACCGCTGCCCTATGCCAAACCTTGAAACAGCCTTTATTTATATTTAAAAAAAAAAAAAATAGCCACAAAAGGAGGCAAGAAAGGAGTTGTCACCCTTTCAGTCCCCAAGCACATTGTTGTGTGTAGAGCTTCAGCAGGCAAAGCCACGGCCATGATGTCCCCTGCCAACCGGGCCAACCAGATCCCCAGGGTCTGAGTGTGGACCCTCCAGCTTGACGGTTGGGATGTTTCCATGAGAGGCCGTGAATGGAGAGCAAGCTCCCTGAGAGCTGAGGAGCACTTTGTAAGAGGATAGAATCGTAGACCCAACTTGGAGAGAGAAACCACGCACAAGAATAACGAAAGCCACGGTGCTGACATGGGAACCTCGACTGAGAAGACTGTCGAGACCCAGCCCAACCCCTGACTGCTTGTGGGCAAGGCGCGCGTTTGGACAGTTCGGAAGGAAACATGACAGACGGTGAAAAAACCTGCTCCTTGTCCCCTGCAGAGTCATTTTAGGAATTAAAATGGATCCCTTTCCATTCCACTCCAGTTAAACCGTGGTGCCTTTTGGACTCCCTTGAGGCATTTATGGCGATTCCTTCTCTGCGGAGAATAAAGATAAATAGCAAATAGGCTCTCCACCCCCGTACAGTTTATTAAGTAAACTGAAATTGGAACATAATGCCATGTTCAAGTAGGTTTATAGTGAAAACACTGAACAGTACTTGAAAACTGGATATAGAAGACATCTGTACCCTCACACATTTTCAGACTTCAATAATACAGCTTTCTGGGAACGGGGATTATACATAGAGGTCTTGACGTCTTGTAACCCGTATCGTCCACTCAGCTTTGTGGCCTCAGCAGTAATCTTAATATGTGATTAGCAAACCTTTTGTCTTGCTCGTTTTAAAATATAAAAGTGACGGTCACCTTGCTGATTATGGCCTTTGAATTATTTACCTGGAAGAAATACAGAGTTCTCAAAGCCCTGAGGATCCAAGCAACTGTGTCTTCTCTTGGTTTGGTGACTGCATGGTAGCAGGACCCCAGAAACTTCCTTTCTGCAACCAGATTGGTTAAAAAGATCAGTCTTTGAGGAAATTGCTCAAGGGGAGTGTCAAGTGAAACTGAAGATCCAGGCTTAAGCACTTACCTGGACCTTGGTTTCTCTCTCTTTTGGGGAATGTTAATTAGGGCAGGGTTCCCCCAAATTACTAAATAAATGATTTTTTGATTGTGAATAATTGAGCAAACAACCATATTTGAGATCCTCAATGTGTATAAAAAAATCCGTTACAAATGTTGACAGCCTTTGATTCAGTTCGTTCTATTTTCAGGCATCCTGAGAAAGTAATCAGAGATCTGAACCCAGGGTCAGGATGGCAAACTGCTGTCCTGGGACCAGACTCTGTCCCATACCTATTTTTGTAAATAAAGTTTTATGGAAGTCACCATCCATTTATCCACTGTCTTTTTCTATGGCTGTGCCAAAGTTGAGTAGAGACAGAAGCCATACAGCTTGAAAAACCTAAAATATTGGCTGTCTGCCCTTTAAAGAAAATGTTTGCTAACCTCTCTAGACAAAGACATATGTTTATTGTTTCCTTGTCTAGAAGGACAAATATAGTTTATTACAGAGCATTGTTAACTAAATGGCAATAAATCCCTCTAATGAAATATCCTGTCCTGCCCAAAATGTTTATCAAGAATTTTTAAAGACATGGAAATGCTTTCACAATACAGTAAGTGGGGAAAAAGTAGATTTGAAAATTCTTTATACAGTAAGATATTAACTATATAAAGATGTCCAAAAAGAATAGACTAATTGGAAACAAGCTACAAAATCGTTGTTTAGGGATAGTAGGATTATGGGTAGTTTTAATTTTCTTTTTTATATATGTATATATATGATCTATGTTTTCTTTTTTTTTTTTTTTAAAGATTTTATTTATTTATTTGACAGAGAGAAGGGGTCACAAGTAGGCAGAGAGACCGGCAGAGAGAGAGGGGGAAGCAGGCTCCCCGCTGAGCAGAGAGCCTGGGGCGGGGCTCGATCCCAGGACCCTGAGATCATGACCTGAGCCGAAGGCAGAGGCTTTAACCCACTGAGCCACCCAGGCGCCTCTGATCTATGTTTTCTATTGTGTGTGTGTTTTAATTACTTTTATTGTCAGGAAAAAAGAGAAAGTTTGCATAGTTACAGTGAAAAGACAATAAAAGAAAGAGGAGAAGCCCTGGGAATCCTTCCACAGCTTTTTTCCTCCTTTAAACATGGAAGAGCCATTGCCTTTCCCTTGTCTCTGAGGGACGGTAGAGCAGAGATACCCTGGGTGGAGCGCGCATCACTTGTCCAGGAGCCTGAGGTCATGTTCACTACTAACTTTAGCCGTTGCTTTGTAGATCCAGGGGTTTATCAGATTGGCTGAAGTCTAAGAGTGGAGACTTGGGAGAGTGTGCGTGCCTGAACTTGGAAATTTTGGAAGAAGGACAAGGACGAGTCAGAAAGTTCCAGAACTGGGTGTTTTGGTGGGGAGGGAACAACTGAGTCAGGTTCTGAGGAAGGGCCCCTGGTGCCTTGGGGTAGAATTAGGGGAACAATAGAGCTTAGGAGCAGGGAGAGGTCACAGGAGAGGCACAGGAGAGGTGAGGCAGGAAAGTGGCTCTGACAGGAGTCATCGGCTTACCAGCTTTGTCCACACTCAGCTTTGCCCCATCAGACTTCTTTTTCCAGCTCCTCTGTGTCTCCCCACGAAAGCAGATGATAACTAGCATGACCAGCTTTGTTTTCCTACAGGAGGTGGAATCAATTACACTGTTATCCTTATGTTGTTTAAATTCTTTATTGTGTCTCTAGAAAAATTAGGTGAAGAAAATGTGTGTCATCTATAACCCATTCCAATGAAGGCTCTTGGGTGTTTGACTCTCTTTGGTTGAATTAGATGGGTTCACATTTTACAAATATTTATAGCACTCCTCCTCTGTGCCACATGCTATTCTTAGCGCTAAAGACACCAAGGTAAATAGGACAGAAAAAATGTTGTTCTGCCCTTATGGAAATTGAGTGATAGGGTGGGGAAAGAGACAATAATCATGTACATAATACATACACTATTTCAGGTACTGATAAGTGCTAGGACGATGGTAAGAGAAGATCGGAAGATGATAAATTAGTGCTTTGGGGAGTGGTTTGGGAAAGTGCTACCTTATATGAGGGGCATCTAGGCGTTTCTCTGTGGAGAAAACATTTGCTCTAAGACCGGAATAATGAGGCAGAATCAGCCGTGCAAAAACTCAGTTGTGTTCAACGAAAGCACATATTTTAATGGTTCCAGGTACGGTTTTGGTCTCTTGGGTTCTAACAGCGAACAACAAAACAAAGCCCCCTGTTTGTTAGGAGGTGTGTATATGTGTGTGCTGTGTATGTTACTGTTTCTGCGTGCACGCACACACACAAGTGCATGAAGACTGATAAATCAGAGTAAGAGGGAGTCTGGAGCAGAATGGGGTGCCGGAGTGTGATTTTGTAGCAGAGTCCGGGAACAACCTGTAAGTTTGTATTCCGACGGAAACCTGAAAGGAGCTGGAGCAAGGTTCCAGGGCAGAGTGTCCAAGCAGAGCTTCCGCGGGGGAGGCGCTGGGTGGGTTTGGATGGCGGGGAGAAGGCAGCGAGGCTGAGTTCCATACTGCCGGACAGCAGTGGAGTGTGACAGGCCTCCTAGACAAAGGGGTGGAGTTTAAGGTTTCTTCATTTTGACCATAAACAAATATCTGGTGGTTTGAAGCAGGGGAGGGAGTCATGTCCTGTGATTTCCCCCCTGTTGAGGGGCTTCCGACAGAAAAAGGTGGGAAAGAAGGTATAAATACTTATTTTAGAGTTGAAAATATCCAGACAATCCCCAGGCATTCAATTCTCCACCCCCTCCTCCGAGGTTTTACTGCAACTGACCTCAGAAAGAATGAAAGATTCAGGGAGGACCTGGTTTGGAGTTCCCAGCCTGGGAGGCATTTCAAGGGCGAGCCTCTGCGTTCCTGAAGAGGATCATCTGGCTGGAAGGATTCTTTCTCTCCCTTTTCCCCCTCCCCTTATTGACATTAAGAAAATAATTGTATTTTCATCCCTGAAGCGCTGCATATAAGATAAGAAGCCAAAGGAGAATGTACTCAAACAGTGCAGTGAGGTAAAGTCGGACACTCCTAGGATTCCTGAGGGCTGTCATTAAAGCTATCTGGATTAAAAAAGAGTTATTTCAATTCAGATTTGTGTTCCAGGGAAACAAACAAACAAAACACAGAAGAAAGAGTGGGAAAGTGAAATAAAGCAAAAAGAACTCTTAATTCCAAGGTGTTCCACTCACCCATCAGCAGAAATGGCATTAATTCAGGTAGCCAATTACAGTAATGTGGTTCAGAGCACCTCAATAGGTGTTTCAATCTCAAGCCAGGACTAACATTTGTAATCCTTTAAATGCACTTAAGAAATTGATGTTACAGCCCCACAATCTGTTAGGGGCCTTGCTTGCTGGATGATTGCAAAGTATCCCACCATTAATTGGATCATCAGAATGTGATCCGCGTCCTGGTCTCTGGATTATGGAAGACTGACTCTGCTCTCACGTGTTGAACCAGAAGCTCCTTTTGCTAGAGATTTTGACCCTTAATGTAGATAAGTGGTATTTTTCATCAATCTTAGCTTGCATTAAAAAAGGGGAAATGTCAATTCAATGTGGGGCATTTAACTTAATTCAACATCTTTTAATTTAATACCTTGGAAAAGTTAGTCTCTCCGACCTACCTCACACTTCTGCTGATGGAATATTTTGTAAAACCCTACTGAAAAAAGGCTGTCTTCTGTCCGTTAATAAAACCACAATTTTGGAATTCCCTGCATTTCATGCTATGGTTGCACACAAAAAAACCACAAAAAAAAACCCCCAAAAACCCAAAAAACCAAAAACAAACAAACCAAAACAAAGCAAAACCAAAAAACACCAGAAAGAAATCTCACAAAACTCAGATAAAATAGAATAAAACAAAATCCAATTTCTTTGTAGCTCACTTTGTTAGGGCAGTATTGAAAAACACGCATGGAAATGGGATTTAAAAAAAAAAAAGTCTCATTTGTCTCCTATTCTTGCATTTGGGTGGGAGCAACTAGGTGGTCTATTTGACTTCTTGGTCATCATGAATTTAGGACAAAGTAGAAGGGGTAATTTTATTCCCTTTGAGGCAGAAAGAGGAATGAATTTATCTTGGTGTTTGCTTATGAATGTTTTGATGGGACCATCGTACAAGTAGGGAGTCTGGATTCCCGGTGAGTGGGTTTTCATGAGATTTGACCAGCTCAGAGAAGAATACCGTTGTTCATTTGTGGATGTCCACTCCTGAGGCACGTGAGCAATAGAGCCCCCTTAGCGATCTTTTCTTCAAAGACTTGTGGTATAAATTCACCGTCAAATGCGGAGCATCTTTGTTTCTGGGACTCGCGGCGGTGCTCTCTGGCCAATGGGTAAAGATGCAGGTCTTCCTGCGAAAACCACTTCCAACTCGGTAAAATGGCCGTGTCAGGCTCTGGCCGTGTTACCAGGTGAGCGGCTCACACACCACTTAACTGGAGTCTTGGTTGACAGTCAGTTTGTTGCTCCTTCTTCCGGCAGAAAGTACAGCTGTCCTTTGCTTTAAGGACACCCTGGGTTGGGGAGAGAAGTGGAGTTTGTGACAGAGCACTCTGCTGCTTCCTGATGCCTTCAAGACACACACAATCTCAACCACAGCTGCTGCCACCAGTGCCCTTGCGGTCCAGACTCCCCGGGCCTGTATTTCCTGCTGGGGTCCCTTGTAAGTAAGTCCACGCTGGCACAGGGTTACTGAGAGGCCCTGCAGACCGGCCTCGGACTTCCCTTGGAAGCAGTGACCTCATGCATACGTGAACCGGGATTCTCTGAGGAGAAAATTTTCTGAAACAGAAAAATAAAGTTCTTTTAATTTTTAATAAAATTAATAACTTGACACAGAACTAGGCACTGTGAAGAGGCTGAGACCGTAGATTTCCTAAGTAACACTGCCCTGCACCAGAAATGATAGTTGAATGTTGGGGGTTTTGTTGGAGTCATTCTTGCCAGTAAGAATGGTGGAGAAAGTATCTCCTGCTAGGGCTTCGTCCAGTCTGGCAACGAGCTCCTGGACAAATGGGTTTTGGCCAACACCACAATGGCCAAACGCTTACTTTATACCAGAGTGTTACTTACCTTGGGTTTGAAAAATAAAAACCAGATGGGAAAACTGGACCTCTTGATGAAAATTATGTGCCTCGTTTTCAAAATCATCTGGGCCATCCTAAGCCCGTATATTTTCTCCTTCGTTTTCTTCTTTCAAAGGAGAGATTCATAATTATCACAATTATCACAATTAAAGGGGTGTTCGCTGTATTTGCTGATCTGAGTGAACTAGCAGGTACCTTTTCGAAAGGTTTTATGTTACAGCCGGATGCTCACTTTGTCTTTTTTTTTTTTTTTAAGATTTTTTTTTTTTATTTATTTGACAGAGATAGTGAGAGAGGGAACACAAGAAGGGAGAGTGGGAGAGGGCGAAGCAGGCCTCCCGGGAGCAGGGAGCCCGACATGGGTCTCAATCCCAGGACATGGGATCATGACCTGAGCCGAAGGCAAATGCCTAATGACTGAGCCACCCAGGTGCCCTCTCACCTTGTCTTTTATTTCAGTCTGCAAGCTGCCCCTGCAGGGGCAGGGGGACGAGGGGTTAAGAGGTGCTAGTATGATAAAGGAAAGCTGCCATCAGCTACCTGTCATATTGTTTTAGGCTTTTCCTTGGCCAGCCACTGTCCTGGGGAATCATTTTTCTTCTCTCTCTGTCTTTCGACTTCTCGTCTTCACTTCTCCCTCTCTTGCTCCCTCTCCGGAACTTAGAAAAACAAATCCTATTTTAATTTGAAGATCCAAAATACCCTTTAACAAAGAGGCTACCTGTTCAATTTTGGGTTGATTGGTGATAACTGTTAAGTACTTAACAATTATTTCAACCTTAAGGCAATGCCATTTATGGTTAATGTAGTTGGTTAGAGCATAATGAATTGAGGCTGAGGTCATGAATATGATCCCTGTCAGTAATTTTTACTCTTTTTAAATAATGTCACAGTATTCTAAAATGTATCAAATGTCTTAACAATGTGTGACTCTAGTCACTGCATTATCAGAAAAGGGAGTGTCAAGGTTTCAAAGTCATTATCAAAACCAGGGAGAAAAATGATAAAGCATATGTATGCTAATTGTCAGTAGTATGATGTTCATACATTAAAGACAACACTTTTGTCGACTGAAAAAGAAATTAAACCAATTTTTTGATGCCATAACAAAGCTTCTTTTGTCCATTACCAGAATTAGAAGCAATTTCACTTGATGATCCTGAGATACTGTGACATGAGTAAACAGGAAAGGATCTTGTTCTTTCTTCTCAATACTTGGATTCAGGTGCTCAGCTAGGAGGGAGATATAAAGCAGAAGAAAGTGTTTTATCCGATGAGTACAGATAGAACACAAGAGCTAAAAGCAAGGGGGGCTTTGATCTCCATTTATGCCAGTTATATAAATGAAGAGATGATTTTGAGGACGTAGACTCAATAAATACTCATCTCTCATACCTGGGTTGTACTAGGGCTTTTAGCTGTGTGTTGCCTTAACTCAACTCTATTCAAAAAAAAAAAAAAAAAGCCCTCAATGTAAAGCTTCTGAAAGCCGGCTGACCTTGTAACCTACTTTATAAGAAGTCTGCACCCATCACTATTAGACAGAATTAATTTCAGCACTTTTTAAATTGTTAATCTTACAAAGGACAGCTCCTTGATGGATCCCGCAGGTCATTTTTCCGTATGCTAGAAGCCAGCGTGCTAGAAGCTGTGGTCAAGGTTCCTGGCTCTGGACCCCATCAGCCTGCTTTTGAGCTCCCTGCTGCCTTTCAGAATGCATTCTTTATCTCCTCTAGCTGATGATACCGAATTTTCTCCCCACCTCCCAATCTGGGTACAATTGACATGCAATGTTCTGTTAGTTTCAGGTACACAACATAGCGACCATTTGGATACATTGTGAAATGATCAGCACAGTAAGTCTAGTTACCATCTGTCACCATACAAAGTTAATACAACATTACTGGATACATTCCCCATGCTGTACATTACATCCCCATGATTTCCTTATTTTATAACTGGAAGTTTGTACCTTTGACATCCTTTACCCATTTTGCTTGCCCCACAAGCCCCCTCCTCTCTGGCAAGCACCAGTCTGTTCTCTTGTTTTTATGAGCCTGGATTTTGTTTTATTTTGTTTGCTTCTTTGTTTTGTTTCTTAGATTCTATGCGTAAATGAAATCATGTGATATTTGTCTATCTCCGTCTGACTTATTCACTTAGCATAGTGCCCCTAAGGTCCATCCATGTTGTTGCTGATGGGAAGATTTCATTCTTTTTTATGGCTAAGTGGTATTCCATTGTATATGTATCACATGGTCTTTAGGCATGCATCCATTGATGGACACAGGTTGCTTCCTTATCTCGGCTATTGGAAATAATGCTATAATGAACATAGGGGTGCATATATCTTTTCGAGTTAGTGTTTGCAGTATCTTCAGGTAGATACCCAGTAGTGGAATTGCTGGACTCCCTGGTAGTTCTAGTTTTAATTCTTTGTGGAACCTCCATGCTGTTTTATATAGTAGCTGCACCAGTTTACATTCCCACCAACAGTGCACAAGGATTCCCTTTTCTTCACATCCTCAATTGTTAATAACACTTGTTATTTCTTGTCTTTTTTATCATAGCCACTCTGACAAGTGTAAGGTAATATGTCATTATGGTTTTGATTTGCCTTTCCCTGATAATTAGCGATATTGAGCATCTTATCATGTGCCTAATGGTAATCTATGTGTCTTCTTTGGAAAAATATTTATTCAAATCCTCTCCCCATTTTTTCTGGGTGTGGTGCATGAAAAATTAATCTTGTAACACTGAAAAAAATAAAATAAATGTATTTGGGGAAAAAAACAAATCCTCTCCCTGTTTTTTAATCAGATTGTTTTTTAAAATATATTGAGTTGTATGAGTTCTTTATATATTTTAGATATTAGCCCCTTATTGGATATATGATTTGTAAATATTTTCTCCTATTCAGTAGGCTGTCTTTTCTTTTTGTTGATGATTTCCTTTGTGGTGCAGGAGCTTTCTAGTTTGATGTAGTCCCACTCATTTATTTTTGCCTTTGTTTCCCTTACCTTTTAGAAAAACATTGCTAAGACCAACGCCAAAGAGTTTACTGCCTATGTTTTCTTCTAGGAGTTTTATGGCTTCAGTCATACTTTCAAATTTTTAATCTATTTTGAGTTAATTTTTATATATGGTGTGGAATGGTGGTTAAATTTCTTTTTTTTTTCTTTCTTTTTTTGCATGTGGCAATTTTCAACGTTTTTCCAATTTTCACCGTTTTTTAAGGAGACTGTTCTTTCCCCATTGTATATTCTTCGTTCCTTTGTCATAAATTAATTGCCCATATATGTATGGGTTTACTCCTGGGCTCTATATTCTATTCCACTGATCTGTGGATCTGTTTTTAATGTCAATACCATACTGTTTTGATGGTTATTGCTTTGTAATATAATTTGAGATCAGGGGTGTGATACCTCCAGGTTCATTTCTCTTTCTCAAAATTGTTTTGCCTATTAAGGGTTATTTTATGGTTCCATATGAATTTGATAATCATTCATTCTAGTTCTGGGAAAATACCATTGGTAATTTGATAGGAATTATATTGACTCTGTAGATTGTCTCAGGTAGTATGGACATTTTAACAATATTAATTTTTCCAATCTGTGAGCATGAAATATTTTTCCATTTATTCTGTTATCTTCAGTTTCTTTCATCACTGTCATATAGCTTTCAGTGTCGAGGTCTTCCAATTCCTTGGTTAAATGTATTCCTAGGTACTTAATTATTTTTGATGCAATTATAAATGGGATTATTTTCTGGGTCTTAATTTTTCTTTCTGAATGTTTGTTATTAGCATATAGAAATGCAAGACTTTTGTATATTAATTTTGTACCTGCAACTTTACTGAATTCATTTATTAGTTCTAACAAGTTTTGGGGGGGGGTTTGGATAGAGTCTTTAAAGTATTTTGTGTATAATATCCTGTTATCTGTGAATAGTGATATTTTTACTTCTTCCTTTCCAATCTGTATGCCTTTTTAAAAATTTTCTTGCCAATTGCTGTGGTTAGGATGTCTAATACTTTATTGAATAAAAGCGGGGAGAGAGGACATCCTTGTCTTGTTCCTGATCATACAGGAAAAGCTTTTAGCTTTTCACCATTGAGTATGAGTATGTTATGCTGTATATGGCCTTTATTATGTTGGGGTATGTTCCTTCAATCCCACCTTGTTGAGAGTTTTTATTATAAATGGATGTTGAATTTTGTCAAATGCTTCTACTGCATCTATTGATATGATCATATGGTGTTGTTTTTTTTTTTAAGATTTTATTTATTTATCTGACAGACAGAGATCACAAGTAGGCAGAGAGGCAGGCAAAGAGAGAGGAGGAAGCAGGCTCCCCGCTGAGCAGAGAGCCCGATGTGGGGCTCAATCCCAAGGACCTTGAGATCATGACCTGAGCCGAAGGCAGATGCTTAACTGATTGAGCTACCCAGGCACACTGGGATATCATATTTTTGTTTTCATTTGTTTCAAGGTATTTGTTTTATTTCTCTTTTGATTTCGTCTGTGACCCAGTAGTTGTTCAAACATGTTGTTTAATCTCCATGTATTTGTAGTGGTTCCAGTTTTCTTCTTGTAATTGATTTCTAGTATCATACCATTATGGTCAGAAAAGATATTTGATATGATTTCAGTCTTTTTAAATATATTGAGACTTGTTCTGTGGCCTAACATGTGAGCTGTCTTAAAGAATGTTCCATGTGTACTTGAGAAGAATGTGTATTCTTCTGCTTTTGGAAAGAATGTTCTGTATATATTTACTAAGTCCATCTGGTCTGCTGTATTGTTTAAGATTTGATTTCCATATTGATTTTCTTTCTTAATGATTAATCCATTCATGTAAATGGTATGTTAAAGTCCCATATTATTATTATATGACTGTCAATTTCTTCCTTTAGGCATATTAATAATATTTGATTTATATATTTTGGTGCTCCTGTGTTGGGTTCATATATATTTATAAATACTAAATCTTCTTGCTGGTTGACCCCTTTATCATTACATACTCTCCCTGTCTGTCTTTCATTACAGTCTTTGTTTTAGAGTCTATTTTATCTGACTGGAGTTTCATATCATTCCTTCGCTTTCAGTCTGCGTGTGTTCCTACTTCTGTTGTGAGTCTCTTATGGGCAATATATAGATATAGCTTTTTTTTTTTTTAAATCCGTTTAGGCACTATGTCTTCTGATTGGAGGATTTGGGCCATTTACATTTAAAGTAATTGTTCCTGGGCATGTATTTATTATCATTTTGTTAATTGTTTTTTAGCAGTTTTTATAGTTCTTCTCTGTTCTTTTCTTATTCTTTTTCTCTCTCCCTTTGTGGTTTGATGACTTTTTTTTACCATTATGTTTAGATTCCTTTCTCATTTTCTTTTGTGTATTTGCTCTAAGTTTTTGCTTTGTGGTTACTGTGAGATTCACATATATAATAAACTATTTTAAGTTGCTGACAACTTAAATTTGAACACATCCCAAAACTACATTTTTATCCCCTAACACTTTTTATGTTTTTGATGTTTTACTTTACATATTTTAATTTTATGTATCCCTTATAATTATTGTAGTTTTAATTTGATTACTTTTGTCTTTAAACTTTCCTAGTAGCTTTATTAGTGGTTAATCCACTATTTTACCAACTATTAGCCCTTTCCAGTCAGATTTTTACTTTTGCATATGTTCTTATTATTAATTAGTGCCATTATTTTTTAGCTTAAAGAAGTCCCATGTCCTGTAAGGCCGGTTTAGTAGTGATGAAGTCCTTTAACCTTTTTAAAAAAAAAAAAAAAATTAAAGCTCCATGCCTAGCATGCAACCCAACACAGGGCTTGGATTCCTGACCCTAAGATCAAGAACTGAACTGAGATCAAGAGTTGGATGCTTAACTGACTGAGCCACCAGGCACCCCTAAGCTCCGTCAACTTTTTCTTGTCTAGAAAACCCTTTATCTCACTTTTGATTCTGAATGATAACTTTTTGAGTAGAACATTCTTCATTGGGAGTTTTTTCTTTCAACACTTTGAAAGCTTCATGCCACTGGCTTGCAAAGATTTTGCTGAGAAATTTGCTGATAGTTTTGTGGAGCTTCCCTTGTATGTAACAATTTGCTTTTCTCTTACTGCTTTTAAGATTCTCTCTTCAGGGGCGCCTGGGTGGCTCAGTGGGTTGAAGCCTCTGCCTTCAGCTTGGGTCATGATCTCGGGGTCCTGAGATCGAGCCCCACATGAGGCTCTCTGCTCAGCAGGGAGCCTGCTTCCTCTCTCTGCCTGCCTCTCTGCCTACTTGTGATCTCTCTCCTCTCTGTCAAATAAATAAAATCTTTAAAAAAAAAAAAAAAGATTCTCTCTTCATCTTTAAATTTTGATGTTTTAATTATAACACGGATTGGTGTGGATCTCTTTGGGGTCATCTTACTTGGAATTCTCTGGGATTCCTCAAGTCCTGGACTCTGTTTCTTTCCCTAAGGTAAGGAAGTTTTTCAAATAAGTTTTCTGCCCTTTTTCTCTCTTTCTTTTTCTGGCACCCCTATAAAGTGGATGAATGATTCCATTTGATGTTGTCTTATAGGTCTCTTAAGTTGTCTTCATTTTTTTTATTTTTTGGATTCTTTTTTCTGCTCTGTCTGGGTATATTCTGTTGCTTTGTCTTCCTGGTCACTAATTCTTCTACTCCATTCAGTCTGCTGTTGAACCCTGTTAATGTATTTTTTAGTTTAGCAACTGTATTTTTCAGCTCTCCGATTTCTATCTTATATTTTCTCTCCCTTTGTTGAAGTACTCAGTGTGTTTATCCATTCTCTTCCACAGTTCAGTGAGCATCCTTATGATCATTACTTTAAATTCTTTATCTACTTATCTCTGTATCATTAAGATATTTTTCCTGAAGGTTTTATCTTGTTCTTTCATTTGGAATATATTTCTCTGTTTCTTCTTTTTGCTTAAGTCTCTGTATTTGTTCCTATGTATTAAAGGAAGCAGCTTCCTCTCTGTCTTAAAGGAAAGGCCTTGTGCAGGTGATAAAGCTTCTTCTTCACCCTTGTCCTAGCTCTTGGTTGCCTCTCAAATCCTTGTGATTGCCTAAAACACCTGATTTATCCTTGATATGTCCTCGTTGCTAAGGATTTGCTAAGCTATTTCAGTGTTCCAAGTGAAGGAGTCCTATTTAGCACCTAGTTTTAGCCTGATTGGAAGCCAGACCCTCAAGTAGCACCTTTTAAAGTATGCAAATATGCACGGTTCTGTGGAACCTCAATCCTAATCCCTGCTGGCCTCCTGACTGATCTGAGGGTGTCCCTTTGGCCACAGTTGTGAGAGTTAGGGTTCCTGATGAGTGTATAAGCTCCTTTCTGAAGCTCTTGTCAAGATGTAGTGAGGCCAAGGATGTGCACAAAGATGGTGTCTCCCTGCTTCCATTCACTAGGAGGGTCTCCTTAGCCTCTAGATGTGTGGGAAACCTAAAGCCTGTCCTTCAGGGCGAAGCTCCAGGCTAAGTAAAGAGGTCTTTTTCACATGGAGACTGGGTTCGTGTTTCAGTCTGCTATCTGCAGTGCCCTAGGGGTGGTGGTGTGCCGAGAATCCCACGGAGTGCAGGAATGCCAGTCATGCTGGCCACCAGGACCAGAAGATCAAGGGGTGTCCTCTGTGTGGACTGCAGGTGCCCACTGACTTTAGCAGGGCAGCTGGAGATGGTGGCGGGTGGGGCACACTTGTTGGCTTTGGAAAGGCAGCAGGAAAATGTCTGGACGGTGTGCACCTGCGGGTTTCAGGAATGCAGCAAGAGAATGCCTTGTCTGTGCATGCAGGCTGGCTTTAGGCTGAGAGTGGGAGAAGGCAACAACTGCTTACACTTGCCAGCCCCAGGCAGAGAGTGTGAGAATGCCATGACTGCTTGCACTTGCCTGCTGTAGCCAAGAAGCAGGGGAGTGCTGCAACTACCCACAGTCTCTGGCTTCAGCAAGGCAGTTGGACAGTGTCGTGACTACTCACCCACACCGTCTTACCGAGGCCCAAGGAGGGTGCTGCCTCTGAGCTCGTCCCCCTGTGCTAGCTGGGTAGATGGAGTGTGCAAAAATGGCATCCACTAGCACCTCCATCTCTGGAGAGACTTTCAACCATTCCCTTGCCCTCCAGCAGGTGCTTTTAGATCGACAAATGAATCTCCATCATATACAGCCTAGGCACTTCTCAAACTGCTGTTTTTGTTTGTTTGTTTTGCTGGTTCTTGGTTTGAGTGAGACTGCACATGAACCCTTTGAAAGGGGAATCTCAGCCTATAGCGTTTTGGGTCCCTTGGACATCAGTCCTATTGGGCTCCTAAGCCGGGTGTTTAGAAGGCTCATCTCTGATGCAGATCCCAGAGAATGGGGTGCCTATTCTAAGATGCCAACCCCTCACTTCTGTGAAAGAGTCACCATACTGGTGAGATCCCTTCCTATTGTGTGTCACCAGACCCAGTGTGGGGTTTTTGTCAAGACTGTGACTGCCTCTCCTGCCCATCTAGACGTGGTCTTTTTATCTGTTGTGGAGAAATAGTTCATCTAGTTTTCAGATCTTTTTAAGTGGGACTTTTTCCGTCTGTAGCTATAGATTTGGTGTGTCTGTAGGAAGAGGCAAACTCAGGGTGTCCCTACACCACCGTCTTGTAGGGGTCCCCTCACATTCTCTTGATGACTTGAGGAAACCTTC
Organism: Nasua narica; assembly: GCA_028533885.1. NCBI lineage: Eukaryota > Metazoa > Chordata > Mammalia > Carnivora > Procyonidae > Nasua > Nasua narica. Next base: position 14,196,892 of record CM052814.1, read on the forward strand.
AGGCTCTGGGCAGAAACTCCTCAGCTTATCTCAGGATTTGCCAGTCCTAAATCCATGAGTCCCCACTTCTCTTCCCAGAAATGACAGTTAGATAGCAGCCCATTCCTTCAAGCACAAAATGACAGTTTTAGGATTCTAAAAATAGGAGATGTCAATGGAAAGTTTTACATTTTTTAAAGTTAAATATATTTTTATCTGTGAGTGGACCAATGCTTTATCCTACGGTAGTTCATTTGGTATTCCTTCTTGTTAAGGTCTTCTTCTGATTAATGTGCCCAGTAGTAAAATTTGGAAGCAATTGCCTTTTCTTCCTTGAAAGAGAGAAAGAGAGAGAGAGAGAGAGAGAGAGAGAGAGAGAGGAGTCTTTACATAAGTATACCTGTATATCTAGCAGCCTGTTTTATCTGAGATTATCATTCTTAGTTATTTCTCTTCTTTCCCCCTCTTTTGTCTCTGCCACTCAAACCAATTTCAGCCGTCCACCCGCTCTCATTTGGAATAATAGCCTCTCTTTTTGCCATCGTCTTGTCATGTTTGATTCGGCTGCACAAGGATTTTAAATTAGCCAAAACGTTTGCATGCTGGGCTCACTCTCCTGCCACAGTGCGTCGCGGAGCCGCCATACCACTTGATGCTGATGTTGATGATTGCGCAGTAAAGAATACGAGATGGTTGGCGCCGTCGTAAGACCCATTCATGCCAAGTCCCTTTTATACAACGGAGAGGGAAAAGGAGAGAGATTGCCTGTTTTTCTGCTGCCTAGCTGGTCATCCCATTGTGCTCGTGCCAGGCTCCTGCTGGGAGATTTCGGTCTTGCCAGGCCTATGATTGTAGAAATAAAAACAGTAAAAAAATAAGACAAAATAATCAGAGATATGCACTTAAATTCAATGACTTGCTGCTGATGGGTCTTAACTCATGGTTGAGAGAGGAACCAAATTGTCTTATTTCATTTTATTCTCTCTGTCCTTAAGTTATTGGAGACTAACAGAACTGATTCTTGCCATGGGAAGCCTAAAGGTGCAACCACAATAAAGGAAACTAGAGGGCAAGAAAGTTTGGGGTTCCTTTTTTTTTTTTAAGATTTTATTTATTCATTTGACAGAGAGACAGATCACAATTAGGCAAAGAGGGGGAAGCAGGCTCCCTGCTGAGCAGAGAGCCTGATGCGGGGCTTGATCCCAGGACCCTGAGATCATGACCTGAGCCAAAGGCAGAGGCTTTAACCCACTGAGCCACCCAGGCGCCGCAAGTTTGGGGTTTCTAAAATGATTTGGTATTAATAGGTCTGAGGTGGGGCATTGTGTTTTGTAAAACATACCAATTACCTTCATTATTTTTGTTAGGTTTGAAAATTGTCTAATGATAAAAATTTATCTTTTATTTACCATTCCAAGGTTTTGTTAAGATCGCATCATTGGCTTCTTTGCTTACCCAGCATAAGCAGATCTAGAGTGCCCAAAATATTGCATTTGTTTGGGAGGCAAATACAGAATTCAGTGTGTGTGTGTGTGTGTGTGTGTGTGTGTGTGTATTTTAACTCTGTTGTTTGAGACATGTGACTCTGTTGAGCTAAGTTCACAGGATTCTAGAGCAATGTGATTTTAAAAAGTAGAAACTTCAGTAAATCAAGCAATGATTGCGTTTGTAAAACATCAAAAAATTGTGCTGAGTTCCCTTGTTAAATGTTGTAATATAAATATTACAGCCACTTATTATTATTATTATTATTTTGAGCTGTGTTTTTCTAGTTCATATGATTCCTGTCACTGATTACCTTGTAATTCTTTTAAAGGACTAAACATTGTCATGCATTCACCTTGCCATTCTTTTCTTTTCTTTTTTTTTTTTTTAAAGATTTTATTTATTTACTAGAGAGAAAGAGACTGAGAATGAGAGGGGAGAAGATCAGAGGGAGAAGCAGACATCCCGCAGAGCCGGGAGTCCGATATGGGACTCGATCCCGGGACTCCGGGATCATGACCAGAGCCGAAGGCAGTCGCTTAACCAACTGAGCCACCCATGCGCCCCTGCCATTCTTTTCTATTGTCAAGTTCAACAGAGCTTTTGGCATCTTCTCTTCTCTCCCACCTTTGGTGAAACATGCCTCCCTGAGGAAGGTAATCCCAGTCCTGCCTAGGTTCCCTGAGATTTAGCTTTATGGGTTGATCCCACACATGCAGACTTCCTCTGGTACCAATGACCCCTTTTCTTCTGTAGGAAAAACAAACAAACAAATAAAGAAGCAGACAAACAAAAAAACTTCCCACACCCTGATAGCTGCTAGAAGAGCTGCCTTGCTTTTCTCACTTCCTTCACCATCAATTTTCTCATAAAAACATTGCATGGACCTGGTCTCCACCAAAGTGTCCCACCCTACTTGTGATCCAGTGTTGCCTCACCCCTGCCCTTCAGTTCCTGCCTCTGTGGTCGCCAGTGACCTTCTGGTCATGGGATCCTTTGATCTTTTTTGGGTTCCTGTATTCTTGAGTTTCCACTGTGTTTAACAGCCCTTCCTTGTATTGAACACTTTCTTGCTCCTCAGTTTACATGATCCTGTACCGGCCTGAATTTCTTCCTATTTCTTAGATGATTTTTGTTTCCATTGCTACCCACCTGCCAGCATCTGTCATTATCTTTGTTCCACACCTGCGTGTGTAAACACCCACTTGTACGTCCCAGTCTCAGGTGGCCTTCTCATTGCCAGTAACCCTTCAAAATGCTGGTCACAGCCACTTGGGTGTGCTGCCTGAAGACCCACGGGCCCATTTTTCAAACAGGTTTTCTTTTCTTCTTTTCCAAGCTATCACTTCCTGGCCGTCTGATTTTGTTAGTGGCCTGGACTTTGTGCCCACATCCACGGTAAAACAAAACAAAACAAAACAAAAAACCTCCCACATCGTCTTGATTCTTTCTCATCTCATTTTACAAGCTTGCGAAACCCATTAACTGCACGATATTTTATTCCATCCTCATCGCAGTGCTGTTAGTTAGGACACTGCTGTTCCCTTTGTTTGTTCTAAAATGAGGAACTGGAGACCCTTGACATTCAGGGCCCCACTCCTCCTACTGCAAGGAGAGGAATGCCGGAACATGACATTCAAGGCTCTCCCCAAGCCGGCCTCAACATATGCATCACTCATGCTAGCATGTTGACACCTGCTTGTTCTACAGAGCTATGAACCAGTAGCACAGTGTTGGCAGGTTTTCCCCAGCAAAGTCTCTGAAGAACCCTTTCTAGATGAACAATGATATACAGTAGCCTGAGGGCAACTATACTGAGAGAAAGTGGTAATTGGATTAACCACCTTGATTTAGACAGACGATCTTTCTCTCCCCTAAATTTAGCCTTAAGCAGTATCTACTGACTATTCCTTTCAAGAGGGGCAAAAAAAGAACAGCAAGGAGGGTACTAATTGGCCAATTTTTATGTCAAAATTTTCACAGAAGTGATGAGTATGGATTTTGAAGAGTAGCCAAGCTTCCTGGAAGCAGTAAAGTATCAACATACCATAAAGCCTGCAGATCTACACACCGATATCTTACAATTACTATTAACACAAAGCAGCCTGGGAGATTGTCGCCATCTCCCAGGCTGCTGTTGATACCCACAGACTTGGAACTGGATTCTAAAGGCTCTGGATCTTATCGTGGAATTTTTGTGACCAAATGGGTTTCCTCATCTGATGTGTTCTCTCTAAATTATACATTTCAAAATGCTGCGTGATGGAATGATATTTTTATAACAATAATATCCGAAGTGCACCTTCTTTGTTCTTTTGATAAAATATCCAGTGTTCCCCACAAAAGTTCAATGCACAGGCAATTCTTCTGAGCACTGACTGCAAGCATTCCGTGAGATGAGTGAGCTTCGGGCTGATGAGAGCACGAGCTTCCGCGCAGAGTGGTGGAGAACTGTGAACACAGGGCACCTTTACTGTCAGTGTGAGTGTAGTGCAGTCATTGTCTTTCAGTCGTTCGGTTTTTCCATTGAGTTGTTCTGTTACTCTCTTAAATCTCAGTGGACGGCCTGCAAGAGAAAAATGAACTCAATTAAAAAGTGAAGCTGACGGTGGAGGACTTTTAAAAAATAATATAATGGGGATGTCTGGGTGGCTCAGTCAGTTAAGCACTTGTCTTTGGCTCAGGTCGTGCTCCCAGGGCCCTGGGATCGAACCTCACCTCAGACTTCTTGTTCAGAGGGGAGCCTGCTTCTCCCTCTGCCTGCCCTTCCCTCTGCTTGTGCGCTCTCTCTCTCTCTCAAGTAAATGAAATCTTTAGAAAAAAAGAATATAATGAGGGCGCCTGGGTGGCTCAGTTGGTTGAGCAACTGCCTTCGGCTCAGGTCATGATCCCGGAGTCCCAGGATCGAGTCCCACATTGGGCCCCCAGCTCCACGGGGAGTCCGCTTCTCACTCTGACCTTCTGCCTTCTCATGCTCTCTCTCACTCTCTGTTTCCTAATAAATAAATAAGTAAATAAAATCTTAAAAAAAAAAAAGAATATAATGAAATGAAATGGCCTTGTCTTCCACCAGACTGTGGGTGTTGGGCCTTGCTGTCAGATTAGCCGGTTTACTCATTAGTGAATGCTATCATTTTACCAAAGGAGCTTGCTGCTTTTATTCCCAGAGCTGTTAGATATAAGATTCTCCCCAGTCCCTGACTGTTTATTGAAAGAGTTATATGTATGTATGATCCTGAGGCAGGATGACATTTCCGTAAGTAACTTCTTTCTCTCTCATGGCTGAGGAGAATAATGCTTGTATTCTCCACCTACAAGAGGAACCTGGCCAAAACTCATAGTCCCAAGGAACTTTCCATTCATCTTGGGAGCTTCCGTCCATGTTGAGCAAGAAGGAATTCCCCAAAATGTGTATCATATTTGTCCTTTGATCCATATAATGTTTTACTTTTGCTAAAACAGATGCCACCCCTGAGAGACGGTGGTGGCTTTGAACATGGGGGTGGAGGGGATAGGAAAAATACTTAATCCTAAAAATACTAAATGTGTAGTGGTATCAGCTGAGCCATTTCGTAGTGCTTGCTTGCAGAGATGAGTACTTTCTTCTTGTGCATTAATATACTGCCAGTTCTAAGGCATGAGGGAGCCCAAAGAGACCTGTGGGCACTTTGAAGTCTCTGTGTGGCAAAATAAAGGATGAAAATTCTTGTGTAGACACTGGCAGCTCCCACCTACCCACCCCGGTGAAAGAAGCCACTTGGGAAAAAGAATAGTGGATGATAGTCTTCTAAATTAAAAAAAAAAAATGGGGTGTGTGTGTGTGTGTGTTGTGTGTGTGCCCGTGTGTGTGAATAAGCGACCACATAAGTGGCCAGCAAATGACAAATATCTTTCTTAGCATTTGGGGCTTATTCGTATCCCATCTCTGACCAGTCCTTACATTTAAAGACCCAAGAAGGCCTTATTAATAATAATGAGTCTGGTTTCCTTCAACCCATTGCCTGGAAAATTATTTGTAGATGATTTAGAATTAACTATGTCCAAATGCATATCCTGTTGTGTTGGGTGAGAACAACCTAACATTGTCATCTAATAGTTTATCTTCGGTAATTTCAAATATATTTCTTATTTCTATTGATATTCAGTAATAAAGTTTAAGGCTTTATTCTCTCTTTGTCTCTGTCTCTCTGTCTCTCTCTTTGTTGAATGAGAGACAGAAAAAACCCTTGTTTTCCCCAGAGCTCTGTCTCCTCAGGCTTCATTTGGTAAAAGCAAGTTTAGATTAGATAATTTTAGTTCTTTGTGTGGAGCTATTTTTAAATGTAATTTTTGCTAATAATGCAATTAGTTGTGTCTTTTGCATAATTTGCAATACGGTGTTGAAGTTTAAAAAGCTTCATTTTATTTTAATTAACAACTGATCGGTAATAATAACCAAGCGGCTGCTAACATTACCAGCGTTAACTCTTAAAAAAAGGGGAAAAAAAGGCAGCAGGCACATAACTCTTCCTCCTCCTTCCCCTCCCCCATTTGAAATATTTAATAAGAATGCCGTGTATAAAATTACCCTGTTGGAGAGAACAGGAGCTGCATCCCAATATAGATGGCAGTGGAAAATCACTCAAAACTGCATGACGCCCTCCCTCCCCCCCTTCCTGCTCCTGCCTCACTCTTTCTAATTGTCTGTCCCATAGTTCGGTTGTGGGGGTGGGAGCACGCAGGGGTGTTGTGACATTTCAGTTTACTGTTCCTAACAATTCCTTTGCACATTCCATTAGCACATTATTTATAGCTTCATAAAAGGGTCCTTTTTCCCCCCTTCTAACAATATCCTTGTATCTCTGATGATAATGCTAGCTGAGGATTGAACTGTTATTTTTAAAAAATCTATTCCCTAAGTTGACTCCTCATTGGCTGGCTCCATTCAGCATCCCTCCTGTCACACTTAAAAGTCTACCCACAAATCCTCTCTGGAGACACGGCTCAAATGGAGCAGTTGAAAAAAAAAAAAGTCCGAGAGAGGCTTGGAGCCGATATCTTACATCTTACAGCCCACAGTTCCAACGCTGCCGAGAGCCCTGAACTCCAGATGCTTGTATAAACAAGACTTCTGGAAGTCACTACCTCATAACTCCTCATAAGCTTACACCTGACAAGCCTCTGCAACAGAGAGGGCTGTGTTTTCCCTAATACATTCCTTTTTGAACCCACTTGTTAGTCAAGCGTTGTGCACACTAACTACAAAAAGGACCCCGTGTCTGGGGCATAAATTACTCTTCTGTGCCACTGTCTTCCAGCACCCCCCAGTTATGGATTACTTCGTTCTCGACTTGACAGGAACATAATTAGAACTGTTGATGAAATCTACCAAATTGTTCCTCGGCGGCCTCAGTGGTCAGGAAATTTGGCTGAGTCGTATTTGTCACCGATGTGGAGGCTCTAAACACTTCATATTAACTATGTTATTAATGTGCTCATGAATTGGTAACACTTGAAGTGAGCCCAGCCCTAATGGCACCTTGCAATGAATACATTGTAGAGCTGCATTAAAAGTTTCAGCAGGGAAGAAAATGCTAATAAAATTCCGGAGTAGATGTGTGTGTGTTTTCTGTCTGCACATTGATGCTTTCATTTCAAAACATGGCCTTTTTGCAGGCCTTGAGTGAGAGCACAGTTTTTGTATTATTGAGTTTCTTGCTATTTTAGTCACTGCTTAGTCCCATAAATCCTCTAAAAGGTAAGACAGCGGTGAATTAGGGTGGTTAACAGTGAGGCTTTTTGGAGTGAGTCAGGTCTGTGTTCAAATCATGAATTATTAGCTATGAGCTTAAACGTGCCGTTTAACCTTGTTCTGCCTTATTTTCCTCGTCAGTGAAATGGGAATAGCCTAGTGGTAGGGAATTAAGTGAAAACATTTCTGAAAGAATTTAGCCCCAGTTTGGTTAGCGGTCAGTGAAGGCCCTCTTATGATGGTAACAGTGACAGTGACGATGATGATGACGAACCCCAGCCTAATCACTCCTGTCCTTGGAGAGATCTCCTTGCACCTTTGTATGTGTTCACTGACATGCTCCACTGGGGCAGGGACTTGAGGGTTCTTTAAGTAATGGGTACAGTATTAGAGAAAGGATACGTCTCACAGGTTAATAGCAAACTGGGGTTGATTGGACAGTGAATTTCATGGTAATTCTACCAATGTGTTTCATATTTCCTGAGACAGCTGCTTCTTCTGTTAAATGTCATTTCAGCATATACCTATTTCCCATTGTTTTTCCTCTCTTTATCGAGGACTTGAGCCCCTTTTCTGTGTGCATATTACATGTTAAATAGGCTGATCCTTAATGCTGCATTATATCCCTAACCGCGGGATTCCAGAGGGTTGACAAATGTCAACTGCCTACCACAATCAGCTGTTATAAAAACAGTGTAGACCGAGATGATGGGTTAAGGAAAGAGTAAGGGTAAACGATGTACCACTGGAGAGAGAACGGCATTCTTTATATACCGATGCCAGTGTCACTGAAAATGCAGTAGTGAAGTTATTGGTCACTGAAATACAGCCTGTGGCTTCACCTGTTAATTAGACATGGAAAAAATATAAAATAACTTTCTTATGACCCGTTTTTCATTTGAGGGTTGATGCACAGGCCTAGGTTTTCTCCTTGTAGAGAATACAAATGCCAGTACATAGAGAGACAACAAGCAGTCTCTAGATGTTAAAGAGCGTGGTATATGTGAATGTGTGTGCCTTCTCCACCCCCAAGAATAATTAGATAATTTTCTTGAGAGGGCATATGTATTCTTTTGTCTTAAACATTTATTAAGCTTTTATTGTTGCTAAATACTTTGAATAGTAATCCTCTGATGTAGGTACTATAAGCATCCCCACCTGGCAGATGCGAAAATATAGGTTGGATGGTGTCTGGGTGGCTCAGTCAGTTAAGAGTCTGCCTTCCACTCAGGTCATGATCCCGGGGGTCTTGGGATCCAGCTCCATGACTGGCTCCCTGCTCAGCGGGGAGTCGGCTTCTCTCTCTGCCCCTCCCCCTTGCTCATTCACTCTCTCTCTCTCTCTTCCTCTCTCAAATAAACAAATAAAATCTTTAAAAAAGAAAGAAAGAAAACATAGGTTAGGTAACGTGGCTTCTATTTGGTGCTGCATACTTTTCTTTGGGGAAGAAGGCACTTTACAGAAAAACCCAACCAACCAAACAGAAAACAGGTAAAGACATCCTTACGTTAAGGTGTTTTCAGTTTTAAGCCCAAGTCAACCAAACAAAAATACAACTTGCCTTCTATCCTTAATTTTGCAGGATATCGATAAAGATTTGGCTTTGTCGTGTATCTAAAGGATGTGTTTCCTTCTTAGCCAAGAAGGCTGTCAAGGTCTTAGGCTCCAGCCCAACTCTCCTCCCTCTGGAAAATAGCCCCCAAATTCAAAAAATGTTTCTCTCTTGGGCATGAAAGATGTTTCATCATTGTTAATTTTAGCCAACAAAGACTTAAGGTTTAAACAGAGAATAATGAGAAGTGAAACAGTGGAAGATGATTTGTGGAAGCATGATACTCAGAGCTAGAGATGTAAAGAGAATCCAAAAGTGTTTTCTTGATCATGACCTCAATTTTCAGCATATGAAACACTGTCCATCTTTCAGGGCCTTCCTCAATGCCACCTTATATATCAAAGTCTTTCTGGCTTCCAGTTCTGTTTGGAATTAAGCTTCCCTTTCCCCAATTTCCCTTAGCATTTAACTTGTATTTATGGTTATTTATATGAATCTTGTAGGTCCCACTTGATTGTGAGTGACCAGTTCTCATTTACTTTTCACATTCTCCATACATTCAACCTGACACTATAGACATGGCTGTATACCCTTTTATTCATTTATTCATTCGATCAGTTGGTGAAACAGAGTAATACACAAAAAGCCAATTTAAGAAAGGCTAAGTGGCAAATGGCTTATATGAAATAAGTTCTATATTAAACAAGAGGGAAGAAAAACTATGGAGGGCTAGAGAATTTTAAGAAACTTTACCTCACTGCAAGGAAGTAGTATTATTATTGATAGGGAGGTTAAATTACTCTAGGTCTTGCAATTAGTCAGGGACAAAGCTCAGATTTTATCACGGCACTCCCCACATTTACTGTCAGATGATAGAAATCAAAATAAATATGATGTAACTCAGATCACATTTTAAAAAGTTTAAAAAAACAGCACGGAATGAAGTGAGTGTCTTGTTACAATGAGAGAGAACATTTTAGAAACTTATTTTTGAATAAAATCATCAAACTAGTGTATGACTATGTTATTTTTAACATAACTTTTCCAGTAACAAGGTAGTGTATATCTATTGTAAAATATTTTAAGAATACAGACCAACCTAAGGAAGAAAATGAAAATCACCATAATTCCTTTATATGCAGAATGTTACACTGTTAGCATTTAGTATGAATAATTCTTCCAAGATTTTTTATAATAGTAACCTGTAAATCTGAGCTGTATTTTTCTTGCAGTTTTGAAGCAATCAATACTTCAATGTCAAAGTCTGTGACAGGCAGTGAGGGTCACTCTCCTTCTGATATAGCTGGGAACGAGAGAAGAACATAAAGTACTCTCACGAAAATTCTGCCCCAGTTGTAGATGTTGAAGATTACCGAGTAATGGCTGTGTGGTCAGTTCATCATTGCAAAGTTTTCCAACCCCTTCTAGAATGAAACTGTGGAAAAATACAAAGGAATAATTGCAAGTTCCTTTCTGGACGAAGGACCAGATAAAATGATAGGATCATTCTACTGAAGACTCTGGGATCCAGGGGCATCTGGGTGGCTCAGTTGGTGAAGTGTCTGCCTTCAGCTCGGGTCATGATCTCAGGGTCCTGGGGTCTCAGGGTCCCTGCTCAGCAGGGAGCCTGCTTCTCCCTCTCCCTCTGTCCTTACCCCCTGCTTATCCTTGTGTGCACGCGCGCTCTCTCTCTCTCTGTCTCTCTCTCGTTCTCTCTCAAATAAATAAAATCTTTTAAAAAAAAGTTTAAAAAATCATAATTAAAAATTAAAAGAGAGAGAGAGAGAGAGAGAGAGAGAGAGAGAGACTGTGGGATTCAACCTGAAATTGGAATTTATGTAATATGGCCTAAAATTAAGAGCAAGCCTTTGGATTCAGAAACATGAGGTCCCTTAAACACTCATTTTCCTTATCTGTAAAATGGGATCAATAATATTCACCCAAAAAGCTGAATTAGTATAAGGATGAAATTAAATCCAGAGATGTTTCTAGAACAATTTTCACATGATATCCAATGATATTCAAATAATGTAATAGCAGTATTATCACTACCCTCTGCTTATCGCCTCTCGTAACTCCTGACCAAGTGGTAAATGGAGCTCCAAAGAGCTGGCAAGTTCAGACGGCACAGCTAGGACTTCCCACTCAAGGTCAGTAGGTTGGCCGGCATGCGCTATTCTGCATCGTGCATTTGATCCTGATACTACAGTTCACTGTATTATTTGTTTACAAATCCAGATAAATGTGTTGTACTAGATTGTACTTCAGCCCATGTGCATTGACTCCCTGATTGCACACCCTCTGTATGTCTCTGTGCGTGTGTGTGTTTTTTCCTTGAACATTTGCTTAGATCATGGTGACTTGAACACTTTATCATTAAAACTCGGCTGAAATTCAAAGTAATTCTATCTGCTCTCCCTTTATATCTCAACAGACGAGAATATTTAGGTTACTCTTGCTGCTTTCTGGTTTTGTTAGCAAAGGAAATAGAAGAAATTCCAGTGGGAGTTTATGCTCCTGGCTCTATGCTCCAGACTTGACATTGATTGACCCTTCAGCTGAGATAATACGTTGGCTCCGTTGGTTGGGAAGGACTTGCTCCAGAAGCACTAATGGATTCTGTTAGAATCTGGGACTCAGTTGGTAATGGGAGTGTCATCTGCCTGACTACGTACCTTTCAGTACTGGCCTGAGGATACGGTACCATTCCGTTTCCAGAGGGTCCTTGTTAGGATGCTGATGCCAAGGAGATGTATCACTCTAAGTCTTCCTCAACCTATAAAGGTTTCTAGATATAGGCAACCTCACTGAGGTCATGCAGCTGTTTGGGGGCAGAGACTGGATTGAACCCAGGGCTGCTGACCTCGATTGACTGTCCATCCTTCCAGCATCAATACAGACCAAACTGACTTGTCTCACTCTTTGTTAGCTTATTTGTGTTACATTAAATATAACGTGGAATCGACCATTTCAGATTTTCAGGCTATCTTCTCCTTCTTTCAGTCTCTGAAGCATTGCTAGCAAATTCAGAGGCCTCATTTCCCTTATCATAACACATGGCGTTTGCAAAAGCTCCTTACACTATGTCTTTGCCTGCATCGTCCTATTGGACACTTACAACAAGTCAGTGTGGGTATTGTTACCCATGTTTTCCTGTGTTCTTCTTACCCGGAGAACATCTAAGCAGTATTCATGTAGCGGTGGAGCTCCTTCCCACATACTGTTCTTCTGAGGCTCAGGGCAAGGTTTCCTCGATCCAAACCTTGCCTTAAAGGGCAAGAGGAATGTACAAGAAAGACTTGCTTCTTGGCCCAGAGCTTTCAGAACTGATGTGTGGGGGTAGTTTTGCCCACATTTTCTGCATACCTGGTCATGAATTGGGGAAGAGGGCTCACCATCGCCATCACGATTTTCATGGTGTGGGGCCCAAACCCGGCAATAAAGAGAGGCTTTTGTAAGAAGCAGCCAGATGGATCAAGTTGTCGAGAACAGGCCTCCAGGCCCCTGTGACAAATTCGGTAGGCTGTTGACCTCCTAATCCTAGTACAGTCTCTGTCTCCAAGCAGCACCGTGTGCAGACAGACATTGAATATATGCTTTTAACACATCATTCACCATCGAGTAGGGTGGGGCAGGTACACAGCAAATTCAACATGGGTCATGGTTTGTTACTTCCCGTCTTCATTTCCCAGACAAAAATGTGCTACAGCCTCCATCCTGAGACACTCGTTTGGTAAATTGTTGTGTGCCTGCAGCTCCCCTTATCTGAAGCAGATGCGAGTGGATGCTTGTGTTTGAAATGATGACTCACAGTTAATCATTATAAGAAATGGGCTTCCCACTTCATAAACTCGAGGAAAGACTGTTTTCTTTTCTAAACATTTAAATTACTCAGCCATTTTATGCATTAAAACCCAATTATAACTTAGTATGTTTGAGAATTTCAAAAGCTATTCCCTGCAGCATCTGTGCCTAAGACTACATTTTACCATTCGGTTGTTCAAACTCTCTCTAATACAGACTTTTACAAAAAAAAATTTTAAAAAGAAAGAAAGAAAAAGAAGAGGAAGAAGAAGCTTAAAACACCGAGAAGCCCATGACGAGACCTCGGCATTGCTCCCTAAAATGGCAGTTCTTAAGGAATGTGGGGCAAGGAACCCCAGTTCCCAGCTGCTTTGGACTTTGCTCCACTATGAGGTGTGCATGCGGTTCTATCAGAAAAGGGATAAAGAGAAGAAACGTCTTGTAGGTGGGAGCCTGTAAGTCTCCAGCCAGGCTCATGTTGTAAAGGGTGTGTACACAAAACCAACGTGGTCATTGTAATGGAGGGCAGTGGATAAGTAGCCAAAGTTAGGAATATTACTTTAATGCTTTTTACTTTTTTTTTTAAAGCCTATGGCACCTCAGTATAACTAGGCAGTCTTTCCACCCCCCAGTTTAGCTTCCCCGATCAGACAAGACCCGGCGCGCTCAGGGTGGTGTGGCCATAGACGAAAATCTGGAGAGCATCACAAATGTGCGCATCATGGGCCACGCACACGATAATCTTCTCTGTGTCACTCCAGTTGTAGTGTTTGCGCTACGGAAGCAAGCACAGCTTTTTAAACTACAGGTGATGCAGTCACGGTCCAGTAGACAATAATTTTACATTTTCCTGAGAAATCTCTTGTAGTCTAATGCCTTGAACCCTGGAAAGAAAGTTTGCATTCCCACCAGAAACTTGGGGGCTCTGACATTCCAGAGGAGAAGTTAAGCGAGTCGGTTGAAAATAGAAAACCTCAAAGTTCGGGAAGAGCTGAAATTCAACGTATTTGTCAGCCTGGAAAGGAAAATGGAAATAAGATGAAATGATTCAAATGTCTTAAAAAGAATGTGTTTTCTTTGGTGTTTTTCTTCCTGGCACCAGGGCAAAGCCATGTCCGAGTAACGACAGTGAGATAGGGCATTCTAAAGGGAAAAAAAAGAATGACTCTCCAGCATCCCCAGTGCAATCATGATATTAACATCTCCAAAAATCACCAGAGAGACATACGATTAGTTTCTTTCTAAACATAAAAGAAACAACACAAAGAAACCATTGCTACTGTTTGGGAATATTTTCTATAACCTTATATGCAACAGTACTGTGGCCTTCTTTCTCTAGCTACCAGTAAAAAGCAAACAATTGATTTCATCATTGTAAACACATTAAATAGTAGAATAACTGGCTTGTAGAATTGAAAGCTTTGCATTCAATCCTATTCCCACCTTTTACATATCAGAGACACGGTTCTCAGGGAAGGATGGTGAGTTATGCACAGTCTCTCGGATAATGGGAATACTGGGACAGAAATCCAGGTACTCTGATGTTAATCTAAATTTCCCATCACAAGATTTTCCTCTGAAGTAGCTCTGAGTTTAAGGATTGAGGAGTGAGAGGGGATCAAAAAGCTAGAAGGCTAAGATATGAGCCAAGACCCTCTTTCTCTTCTTTATGTGGGTGCACTCATCTTTAGTTTCAGCAACAATTAGAGAAAGCAAGCAAAAGTGCTAGATGGCAGCATTATAAAGTTGGTCTCAAATCAGGACAGTATCTTCTACGTGGAGCCTAAGTTAAGATAAGTGTCTGGGTTGTGAGCCTTCTTTGTAGATCTGGAAGATTGTATTAAGGTTCCAAATGATACTGAGATTTGCTAAATAAAGTCTTACTTGTCAATAGCTCCTCTTGTTGGATATTTAAAGTTCAAGAGCTTTGTTTGCTTTAGTTAAGTGCTCTGAAGTGTTTCAACAGCCATTGGCCCATTTATATAAACAAATGAAGGAACACACTGATAATCCATGATACCCGGAAGCAGCCTAAGGAGTAGCATAAATCCTTGATGACTTAAAGATAAGCCTTCCACACACCTGCATAATTCACTTTGTTAAACAACAAGTGTGTGCCAATGGGTTCAATTGGCTGAAGAGGGAAGGGCTGGGGAAAAAAAATTTACTACTTTCAGTACAATTTCTTTCTTTCTTTCTTTTTCTTTCTTTCTTTCTTTCTTTCTTTCTTTCTTTCTTTCTTTCTTTCTTTCTTTCTTTCTTTCTTTCTTTCTTTCTTTCTTTCTTTCTTTCTTTTCTTTTTATTTATTTGTCAGAGAGAAAAAGAGAGAGAGTACACACAAGCAAGGGGAGCGGCAGGCAGAGGCAGGCTCCCTGATGAGCAAGGAGCCTGATGCATGGGGGACTTGATCCCAGAACCCTGGGATCATGACCTGAGTGAAGGCAGATGCTTAACCGACTGGGCCACCCAGATGTCTCACTCTCCCTCTTTCTTTAAATGTATTAATGTGTGAGTGTTTGCTAAGAAGTGCAGTTACAACCTTGATACCATTCTTTGTTTTCAAACTTTCTCCTGTTATTCATCATCTTTTTTTACATTTGAGGTGATTTTAATTGGGTTTGTTAAAAATTGGTTTCCTCCAGGTGTTAGTTATTCTATATAATTTGTCATCATTTAGACTTAGAGTATCATTATTTCATAAGGAAACTCCATTTTAGAAATGTGGCATAGGCTGAAATTCACTATCAAATAATGCTAACCTCAAATGCTCTAAAAAAATACATCTTGGTCTTTTTTTTCCTTTTTAAAGATTTTATTTATTTATTTGTCAGAGAGAGATAGAGAAAGAGAGAGAGAGCACAGGCAGGCAGAGGTACAGGAAGAAGCAGGCTTCCAGCCGAGCAGGGAGCCTGACGTGGGGCTCCATCAAGGACCCAGGGATCGTGACCTGAGCCGAAGGCAGACGCTTAACAGACTGAGCCACCCAGGCGTCCCCATCTCTGTCTTTATAGAGAGAGTAAAATGATCCCAGTCTGACATCCTGCAACTCATTATGCCAGAGTTTCCAAAGATGGGTGTGTTTGTGCCACACAGCGTTCGAGTGCCTATCCTGCTTACCCTCAAAGACAGGGAAGGCAGAGTTCACAAAATCGAAAGGAGAGAGATCGTAGACAAAGAAAGGAATACTTCTAAGAGAAAAAGGGAAGACATGCTTTTGTGAATGGAGTTGGTACTTGGCATCGGATTTTAAATTAGCAAAATCTTACCACTTTCTCTGCTCCCTTATCTGTGACACCTTGTCCTCTTGTCACCAGTTATAAATATCAGGTAATTTACTAACCCTAACAAGTCTGGGTGGCTACTTGCAAAAGCATGTATTGTCTGGAGGAAGCTCGAGCCAAATGCTGGATGTACTCGGCAGAGAATCTCAGAGCAACTGAAACACCTGCTCTAGACTGACACATCTTGGTTCACGCAAAAACTTGAGAACGCTCCTGAATTCTTGAATGATTGCCTAGAGTCCTTACTGGCATGGGAACTTGAACTGAAAAAAAAAAAAAAAAAAGGTATGTCCTACATAGGATCTTCATGTCATAATTAGAATTGAAAGCAGTTTGTTCTCACATAAGACAGAGAGGGAGTAAGAAGGCATTCGCTCTGGTTTTTTCCTGCAGTTTACATCAGCTTTAACAAGTTCTTTCTTCTCTTTTCCTTTTGCATTCATCACTCCATATTTTGAATATCTTGCCCCTCCAGTGTCTTAATGTCTTTCAAGAGGAAGGAAAGAATAAGCTATAAAACTTCAGGAAGGAATTGGGTTGAAATCGGGTCGATTCTCAGCTTATCTTGACTCTGGAATGTATCGTGAGAGCTAGAGAGAAATGGTGATGTGTGACTGCCAGGCAAATGACAAAGAGGGGTTGGAAAAGGATTTTAAGAGGTGTAATCTGGAATGTGAGAATTTTCTTAAGGCTTTCCTTCTCAAAGTTTTACCGGGCTGTGCTTTTATACTTTTTAAATTTGGGTGTAGCTGCATCTCTCCCCCAAAAGAAACTCCTATTTCTCTCTCCTAGTGGAACCAAAAACTCTTTTCTTCTCTCTGCCACATACTCTCATCATTTCCTATACATTTTGCTATTGCTTGGTGCAAATGGTGGGAACTTTTATTTTCTAACCTTTTATTATTTGTCTCTGCTCCGCGTCCTGTAAATGTTTCCATTGTTCTGCAGAGCTGCACACCATCTTCTCTGTTCGGGTCAGTGTTTGAGGTGGAAGGGGAGCGATTCCCTCTCCAGTTGATTTTCTAGAAGGTGTTGCGTTTCTGCATTTCACATCATTCATGGTAACTCAGCACATCTACAATTGGCAGAATTGTCTAACTGGAGTAGTGAGCTGAAAAACTGTGAGTATAACAAAAATAAAAACACTTAATAAAGCTAGCTTTAATCAATTCAACGACAACAGTTATTAAATACCCACTAGGTGGCAAGAGCCATGATGAGGACTAGAAGAGAGAAAATAATAGAAAAGAAGGCGCAACCTTTGTCCTGAGGGGACTTAATCTGGTAAAAGTCATGCTTATAAGGCAAAGGACCATTCCACGAGGCAGAATATGATTTGGGCCTAAGAGATTTGCTAGCAACATTAGCATAAAGGAGGGACGTTGGGGATGCATGATACCTGGGTGACTCTGTTAGTTGAGCGTGCAAATCTTGATCTCGGGGTCCTGAGTTTGAGCCCCGCATTGGGTACACAGATTACTTGAAAATAGAATCTTTAGGAAAAACAAAAGAGGAGGGACCATTGTTTTGGGCAAAAGGAAGAAAGCCTCTTAAAGAAAGAGATAGGTGTGAGGCTTTAAAGAATAGGTAGCAAGCATTTTAAGTGGTTGCTGTTTTCTTGGTTTTCCTCCCTGTTGCAAGGTAGTAAGTGTTCATTAAAGAAAAATAAATCAGAATATATGAAGAAATCAAAGGAAGGTCATTTAAAAACATCATTCCTGATGCAGGATGACGTCTGTGAACATGGGGCAATTAGCACACGGGCTGTGAGGTATCGGCCCATGGAACTGAGGGCTGGACGTCGAATGTCCAGCGTGTCCTGACCTCCGTCAGACTTCTGGGGGCTCTCCCAGAAATGGGCACGCCCAGCCGGGAGATGGAGGCTTCCGCTTCTGTGATTTTTTGTTCCTTGTTACAATATTTATTAATGCCCAGTAGACAGTCTCATCTCTCTGCAAAGGAAGGTGAATGAGCCATGATGAAATGCCGTTAGCACTTCTTGTCCATATTTAAACGTAATACTATATCAATCCATTAATTGGTAATTAAAGGACAAAAACATCACTTCATGTCCCCCAGGAATGATGCCAACTTACTTTCTTCCCAAAAAGCTGTTTCAGGAGGCTTTAGCAGGCTGAGTAAACGGTATTTCTTCTAACACTTTTGTTGTTTAAAAATGCTTTTGTTTCATTTGAGGTGTGAGGAAATGTGCTAACCTTGTCTCCGTTGGTGCAACAGTGCAGAAATGATAACAGTATATACATTTTTTTAACATAAAAATAGGAGCAGGAAGGAGAGAGACAACTTATTTAAATCCTGAATACAGTCAGACCTCATATGCATTGTTAAAAAAAAAAAAAGCCCTAAAGAATTGCATATGGATTAGAGGGATGAATATTCTATTATTTCAGTCTGTTCTGCTGATCTTCTTATTGTGACTTTGTGCTTCAGAAATCTGCTAGGAATTTGGCTTTGCCGTAGTAGGCAGTAATTTTAAATGTGTATCAAGCACTTGATAGTGTATGATTTGCGTGCTGTTGCATTCCTATTCCCTAAATTTTCCACCAATTTATTACTTTTTTCATACTGTTTTAATATTTCAGGATGATGAATATATACAGCATCATTAAAGGTAAATAAAAAATGCATGAAATTAAAAAATGGAATATTAGATGTTTCTTTGCTATAATCCCCCGGCCCAATTGGAATGAAATGTCTCTGTTCTATCAAGTAATCCCTAAACATGATTAGGAACCTGGGAGTGTCCACACAGCCCACATAATATTTGTATCACCTAAGCCTCTTTATGTAAGGTTTGAGTAAAAGTTGTTATTAGAAGACCTATAAACCCATTTTACAATTCTGAAAGATATGCTTGCCTCTTAATCTTTTCTACCTTTATTATTTTCGCTGGAGTTGATGACAATGTGTTCTTAATTCGTTTTTCAGAATGCTATTACTGTACATCTTCTTCATACTTGGGTGATACATTGGCTATTCTATTGAAATACATTTTAAAGACCAAGGCTTGAGTTCAGCAGTTCATTTGCATCGTGTTGCTGTTTTTTTCAGTATATCTAAGAAGGAGAAGAGTTCGTTTCATAGGGTCTCTCACAACTTCTGATCATTCAATGTGTGTGTCCAGAGCAAGTTTTCTCAAAGTATTTCTTCTTTTAAGGAAGTTTGCTCATATTATATTGACACACTAAGCTTCTGGGGTTTTTTTTTTCTTCTCTAATAAAAACAGTTTGCACCGTGTGATGCTTTGCTACAAACTTGTTTAAATTTATTTTTTATTTTTGAAACAAAGAAAGCAGTGTTTTGTAAAGGAGAATATCTTAACATAAAAAGACCAAAAAAGGTTTTCCCTAAGCCTTGATCTGTGTCTCACATTGTGTTAATTGTTATGCCCAGATTTTAAGATCCCCAAAGACCACCAGGGAGCCGAGTCTGATGAAAAAGCAAAAGAGCCCTTTATTCAAGCTAGCTTGAGCTCAGTCTCCCACACTCACCAACAGGGCGGCGTGGTGTAGAGAAAGGGCGTGAGTTTCAAAAAGCGCAACAGTTTTAGAGGGGCCGGTGGCCAATGAGATTGTAACACACAGAAAGTTGCTTAGTAACTGTTTGAACTAGCCTATCACCCTGGCCAGAATTGGCGCGCAAGTTTGGCGGGAGAAAAGGCGGGGTTTATATCCCCCCCCCCTTTCAGGGGTTCCGTGTTCCTATTGGCTAACCCAAACCCAACCCACAGGCGGTCTGGGCCAATTAGCTCAAGGGAAGGCTGAGCCACACTCAGACCCTCCCAGAGGCAGGTTCTGCGGGGGCCACACACAAGAAAGTGGGTGTAAGTAAGCAAAAGGAGCCACCCCTGCTCTGCTCCTTCATTAATGACTTCTTTGGTGGAAAGCTATCCTTCCTTTATTAGCAAATCTTCAGTGTTCGCCCTCTTTAAAAGGCCTCTTTGTAGGGAGAAGTTTTTCAAACCATCTTAAAAGTCACATGTATGATTCTTTTTTTCTCTTCCTTCCAATTAGTTTTTAGTGGATATCAGGCTTTTCTTAACCGAGTTTAGTTCTTTTAATCGTGCGGATACTGATCTAACAATTGAACCCAAGCACTCCTGAATTTCAGGGACATTCACCAACTGCAACCGTATTCCGCATAAAGTGTCAGGACAGTTTTGTTTCCTTTAATGTAGTATTCCTTATTTATTCCTGGCTTACACAAAAAAGACAGTTTTTATACTGTTTTACTGCTTAACCCAAATCATGAAATGTGAAGATTGACAGCTTTTATTAATTTCGCAGTTAAGGAAATGTGTTAAATGACCACTTTTTCTCATGAATCCTCATCAGCGTGGTGTATTTTAAGACCATATTTTGGACAGTGCCCCAAAGATACTCGGTGGTGAGACCTCTTAAACCTTTGCTCCTGCTTTGGCCAATCAGCTCGGACACCTCCGCTGAGTCCTAGTCGTGAAAGAGGCATTCCCTTAGCCTCAGCGTTGGTTGAGTTCGGGCTGGCTTTTCCTGCAAACACCAGGTTGGAGCAGAGGGGCCCAGTGGTGTTCTTTAGCACTTTGCAAGTCTGCCATTCGGTACACATGCTGTCAGCAATTGTAGACATTGTCCTCTGAGAGCCAGTTTCTGTGAGCTTGGTACTCATTTTGCAAAGAAAATAATGACGGTGAATGACATAGGGCCAATATTCCCCAAGTTGAACCTAGGAAGGCATTTAAAAGCTGGTGGGGGGGGGGCATGGGGAGGAGGGAAGTTTTAAATAGTCCATACACTTCTGCTAGAAAAATCAGCCGCGAGCATGTGATTTCATAATGGTCGTGTGACAGGGCTGCTCCATTGTGTTCAGCGCAGCAGAAATCCGAGCCTCCTGCTACCAGCTGTGCCCAACCGGACCCGCGTGTCCTGGGTCCAGTTGGCAGATCGGGCTCCGCTGTGTTGCAACTGCCCCTGGGGGGTGGGGGTGGGGCAGCTGGGGGGGGGGGGACCCAGGTGCAGCCCAGCCTGGGAGGCCTGAGCCTGAGGGGGACTGTTCCCGGGGCAGGTGGCAGGAGTGGCCTAGTGTCTGTGCATTTGGGAGCATAGCCACAGACCCCCAGAGAAGAGAATCTGGACCCCTAGACTGGAAAATTTCTGGATTGGTATGTTGTCCATGCCCTTCCTCAATGCGCTTTTAAATAACGCTGAAAAGAGCAAAGGAGAGAGCAGACAGGCCTCGGCTTAGAAATCAGCCTTTGCATTTCCTGTCTGTGCCACCCTGGACCTTTTACTTCGCATCTCCCGTCCCTCAGGCAGGTCATTTGTAAAATTAGGATAACAATATTACCTACTTCCAAGGATTAAATAAAATAATCCTTTTAAGGTGCTCAGCTAGGTTCCTGGCACAGAGTCCGCACTCAACAATACTATCAGTTGTGAAGCTCTCTTTTGCAGGATGTGCAACACTTTCCTTTTACATATGGAGAAACTGAACCTATAAATCCTGAGCACACCTACGACCACTCGGCCAAGAATAGAATTCACGTTTCCTGGCTTTCATGCTATTAAGCTGACCACTAATCTATGCCTCTTCCCTGCCTCAAGCCTGTGACATTCCTATTCTTGATTAAAGCAAGGCCCAGAGGGGGTGGAGGGGCGGGAGGATTTAAGAAAATAATGGTAAGAAATAACCTCATAGAGACGAACTTAATCTATCTCACCCTTGAAGCCCATCGTATTTGAAATTAAAAAAGAAACAAAAACACAGTTTGTTTTCAGTATCTCCCCACAGCTAAAATTATCAGATTTTCAAAATATGAAGTTTTATGTTGTTGGTAAAATTGGGAAGTTTCAGAAAATGATTATTTTTGGTAACCCCGTGGAGTCTTGTATGTTTCTGAAACTATCCACAGGCATTTCAACGGGCTCTGAGCCTTGAGCGGAATAAGGTAGAGAAATGTTTACAGTTCATAGTTGGGAACCCACGCTGGAGTATTTTGCCTTAAGCAATACAGAAACTCCTGGGATAAGCAAAAAGCACATTTTCAAAGTGAAACTGGCTGAAGAAAGTAGCAGAAATAGGACATGGTGGGGTTGAAAACCGTTGATGAGGCTGGATTAAAAAGCGTAGACAATGAGGAATCTTTATGCTTCTTCTGTTAACAATGAGTTGTGCCTACATTCATAAAATTACTTTGCAAACTAATATTTGGAGTTGACTAAACAACTGGGTATTAATTTCTTGAGAAGAAAAAAGTTGAATTTGCCAGTTACTTGAGAGATTTCGACACGCCATTCCCCCAACAAGCAAAGGAAACTGTTTGTGTATACAGAGCATAGTGTAACTCGGCTCTCGGTTGTGAATTTCAGGCTACACATGGAATTCCCGGCCACCTGCAAAACAAGTACGGAATAAGCACTGGTCTACGGCTCATGTCCACAGTGCAGTCAGGCTGCTGATTCGGTTTGATGGCTGTGTATGGCCCAGAGGTCTGGGGGGGTTTCTTCTCCAAATGACAACAGTATTGTGGTGGGCAGAGCAGAGGGTTTTTTTTTTGTTGTTTTTTTGTTTCTGTTTTTGTTTTTTTTTCATTACCAAGGAGCAGAGCCTTTTGGGCACATTAACACTACTTTCAGCAAGTAATGCAAAATGGGAAATAATTGGGTTGAGAAGCTCCTGGGATGTTAGTGGTGCTGTGGGCAGGAAAGCAGGCATTGGAAAATAAATGACAAATTAGTCTGCTTAATCTCTTTCTTGTGAGTCAGATGCCACGGCAGAGGTTCATAATACATTAATAAACACCAGCTAATGCAACGTAGAGACTGTTCCTCAAATTCACAAGAGTGGTAAGGATTCTTCCCTAAGGGAGCAAGCATGCTTATTGGATGATTTTTCTCCCTCCGTAAGCCCGACTTTGTGATATAAACCCAGGTAAATAGTCATAACCATTCTGTGTGTGTAGTGTTGAAGTGTTTATGGACGGTTTCCTACATATCAACTTGTGCGAGCTTCACTAGGACTCCCCGGGATGGACAGGTTTTTCTAGTCCCCCATTTTACAGAGAAGCCACCCGAGGAGTTACATGATGTACCAAATGGTGCTCAGTGTTGGTCAGAAAAAGATTTGGCCATCAGAGAAAGATAACTGTCATATGCTCTCACTGATATGTGGAATTTGAGAAACAAGCAGAGGATCATAGGGGAAGGGAGGGAAACATGAAACAAGACAAAACCAGATAGGGAGACAAACTGTAAGAGACTCTCAGGAAACAAACAGGGTTGCTGGGGGGGGGGGGCGTGGAGGCGGATGGGGTAACTGGGTGATGGACATTGGGGAGGGTATGTGTTATAATGAGCACTGGGTGTTATATAAGACTGATGAATCACAGACTTGTAACCCCAAAACAAATAATTCATTATATGTTAATTAATTGGATTTAAATTGGGGGAAAAAAGATTTGGATCTTGATTTTCTGGCTTCAAAACTTGTGATCTTGCTATCACCCATCACCTTACCGACTTAGAGTCAAAATCTGGATATTTGTATAATTCCATATAATGTACATTCTGATACCTCTGAGTTATGGTCCTTATCCATTTTAATCCAATTCCATAATATTATAAATATGACTAGATTCCAAAATCTTACAAGTTCCCGACATTACGAAGACTGCCCTTACATGTCCCCTTAGTACTAATGGCATAAAGGAGTCCCATGACATTTTACATATGGAAGCTGAGACACACAGATGGCACAGCGGAGCCGGTTAGCATCAGAAGTATCATTCAGCAGACTCGTCAAGGTTATTTCTCTAGGTGCTCTGACTTTCAGCTGATCATGTCGTGTGCTGAACACAGAGCGGCGTCGAGTGTGGGCTTTCTGCTTTAGCATCTCCAGAACAGGGGTCAGCCTTCAAGGCTCGCGGGATCTGTCGGTGGCTGGCCATCTTTACAACAATCCTGCCCAGCTTTGGCGGTTCCTCTAGCTCAAACCGCACAACGCTTAAGACGGAACCGTTCAGCTGTGCAGTGTGCCTTTGTCCTAGTTAACACGATGTTTAGTACTTATTCTAATACTCGTGATGAGAAGGTTTTTTTTTTTTATATATCGAGCCCTTTTTATCCTCATTTATGTCAGCCTGGTCCTCATTGCTGTATGACCTAGAAAATGGACACTAAATTTGTGCTTATCGCTCAGTTGACCAGAGGGCTTTGGCTAACCACAACCCCTCTTACTTGTTCACGCAAGAGCACCTGCCCTGCTGTCAATTAGGATGTGGCCATGATATTGATGGGAAGTCATGGTATCTGGCCAAGGTCATGGAGAGGAAGGAGTAGGTAAAAAAAAAATGTACAAGGGACACAAACTATAGAAATTAGACTTATATTTGAGCCAGAGTTATCAAAATGTATTTCTGAGATCAGGCGCTTTCAGGGTGGTATGGCCTGTCAAAATGTATTTTAAGAAAGAAAGACTTGGGATGCCTGAGTGGCTCAGTTGGTTGAGCAGCTGCCTTCGGCTCAGGTCATGATCCCAGCGTCCTGGGATCGAGTCCCGCGTCGGGCTCCTTGCTCAGTAGGGAGCCTGCTCCTCTCTCTCTGCCTTCTCTCTGCCTGCTTGTGTTCTCTCTCTGTTAAATGAATAAATAAAATCTTTAAAAAAAAAAAAAAGAAAGAAAGACTGATTGCTCCTACGAAGAAGACCAATCATTGTACATGGCGAAGAATGCCCAAAGCAAGTGTCTCTCTCCTTGTCTTATAGCCTCTAGGAATGCTAGGTCCGTGTTGTCAAAATGGTTGGTCTCTTTGTTGCCTTGCTCATTATGTAATCTGCTTTACAATGGTCAAGAATCAATGGACCCCCAAAATAAGTAAAGTAGAAACACCATCCATTCGGTGCTCATGCAAACGTGAACTTTTTTTTATAATTTGGTTTCTGCAAAGCACTTAAATGTACCCACTGGGTGTTTTCAGATAAAAGCAAAATGTTTCCTCTTCTTCCTAATGAGTTTTAAAGGAAGATATTAAAAACAGACAAGGGAAAACATCATAGATTTGGTTTCTTTATATAATATCTCTCTTCAACATATATTTGCGTCTTCAACTTGATTGTTTCTTTCGGTATCTTTTCTGAGAGTGTGACTTGGAGGCTTCCTGGGTAATTATGCCTCCTCCCTTTCTCAGGACAGTCTGCTACTGTTTTCTCTAAATAACCTGTGATCATGTAATGGATAAACAGTATTACCTCTGTTTTAATGACCCCCTGATTCTACAGTGGCCGGCAGTGTGCCAGAGTCAGCTTCTTGGACTCTGTTTTTGTTCTACATTCCTCAGTACTACGACAAAAACTATTTACGTTTTGCTTGAATAGCTTAAACACCATTTTAGAAGACTTTAGATTGCTTTTGAACATATTTGAATGCATCTTTAGCCATCACTGGGCTTAAAATGGAAACCCTTTTTTCAGCTTATCTGTATTAAACACCTGTAAAAATCAATGGTACTGTATTTTTTTTTCTTATAATGCTCTGTTCCTTTAACTAATGCCAGAAATAATGCACAATTTATTCTAGCGTGTTCTTTTCCCTTTGCCTGATGTTCTCCGGTAGTAAGTGGCATAGTGTATAAGAACTCACTTCTGCTGACTTAATAGTAAAATTGCCAGGTTGATGTTGAAATTCAACCAATTGGAGTCTAATCCTCAAGAAGAAATTTGCTGTCTCTCCTACTGATTATCACCTGTCCTCTTCATAATGAATATGCAGAAAGTTTATTTTCTTTTTTGCAAGTGCACATACTTACATAAATGACCAATAGGAGAAGTTAGAGTTAACCAGTGATGTTTTTTGAGCATTGTTATTTTTCCCTAAAATCAGAAGTCATTACATTTATATTGAAAATATTGAGTGGTTTGTATGAGCTTTATGCCAAACTAAGATTAGTGTGCTGTAGCCCATTACAAATGTAGAAGATTGACCATTTTTTATGAGTTAGAATAAAAAATATGATAATAATGTCTTCTCATCATCATAAAGAGAGATGATAACGAGTAAATGAAATATTTATATTATCTCATTTTATTTGATAGGCTCCATCTTCTCCCATACCAAACACTTCTCAAGAGCAACCATAGCCTCCCGGTTAAAAAAGAAATCTTTGTAGAATTCAAGGTCTTCATCTGTGCTGCTAATAAGCCCAATAATCCAATATTTTGTTATGTTCGATTTCTGGAATTTGCTTTGTATCTTAAAGTGGAGCCCAGTGGTCTAGTATTTTTTGATCAGGGCTGTGTGTAAAGATGGGTTATATCTTAGTTTCTGTATGAAGAAGAAATGGGATTATTTGTTCCCAAGTACTGCTTTTTGCAAAGTGGGCTAATTTGTAAAAAAAAAAAAAAAAATGTGTGTGTTGTGTGTGTGTGTATTACACATATATTATTCGTGCTATTACTCACATATTCAGTATGCCACTTGTCTCTTCATCAGCCATGTCATGAGGCTCTCCCTCGCCTGTTTGCTCCCTCATGCACTATCTAGCTATCTTCTGTATGCTCATCTACAATCCATATTCTTCCAGACTTCTACATTTTCTTTGAGACTTAGTACAGAGAAACACTGACACATATGTCACTGCAAAGTCATGTAGGGATGGCTTTATAACACGGACGCTCTGAACACGGATGTTCAGTGGGCGATGTGGCCCAGCCATCACTCTGTTTGCTTGGCCCCCCCTCCCATAAAGGGTTCTGGGTTCCCAGGAAGCGCTTTCGGGCAGGTGGCTGTGTCACGGTGCTTTCATGTGAGCCCAAGTGTCCCCATCTTGTCCTCCGTCTCTCTCTTCCCTGTGCTTATCTGATTGAAGTTGGGGAAAAGGAAAAAGATTTGAAGCTTGCCCAATTTGTCCTGACATAAAGAGATTTTAGCTCAGTGGAAGGCAATGGAGGCGAGCTGAGGGCCTGACTGGCGTTTCGACAATGTGTCTGGGGGGCTGTTCCCTCCACGGCCCTTCGCTCCGCTGCGGCCTGGCTCCCGGGGAGCTCTTGTCTACCTTACGTGAGCGGGGTGACAGTCCCTCGGGCTTTGACACTCAACACCTTGTTAGATCTGCTGACAAAGACACGGTTTGCGGTTTAGCACTTGTTTTCTGAAGGAGGTGTTCGGGTTTGCTTAAAGCCTGAAGAAAACATTTCTGAGGAACTGTAGCTTCTACAGAGGGAAAAAAAAATGCCCTATTTTCTGAACACATGGATTTGCCTTAAATTTTTCTTAAATTTCCAGAAAACGTTTTGGATTCAGCACCTAAAGTTTGCTGTGGCCCAGTTTTCCATAAATCCCTCATCTGCCAGACCTCAAAAATTAGAAATGTAACTCATCAAACTACTTCCTGGTTGGGCTGGGTTTGGTCCCCACATCGTTTTATTCTTTTCTTTTTTTTTTTTAATGATGATGACCGGAGGCCTTTTGGGTTTTCTTTTACTCTAACAGAGTATCAGACCTAATTCAGTTCCGATATGGCATCGAAATGCAAAAACAAAACAGCAAACATCCTTGCGCAGTGGGAAGGAGTAGAGTTTTAGAGTCAGAGTTAGGTCAGGCCTTGACGTAATTAATTATCCTTTGAAAGCCTTCCTGACTTATCATTAACATTTAGAAAGAGACAGAGTTGGGAAGGTAGTAACCGCCTTGCAGGGCTGGTGTGAGGATTTAAGAAGGTAATACAGAAATTTAGAAGGTAATACAGAAGTAACCTGGTAGGTTACCTCGTAGACAGGGAGACCTGCAAACGCAGAGCTCCTGGTCTCTCGCAGCCACTTTGGTTTCTTCTGCCCCCCTACCCCTTCATCTCTTTTTAGCTTATCTTCTTCTTTCTTTCCCATTTGAGGGGGAAAAAAAAAACGGGAAAAAAATCTTTTGATAGAATGGTACCAAATGAAGCTTGATGTTACGCATAACGATGTTATGGACGGAGGCAGAGCTAGGTTGGCTCTGGGCTCGGGAATAAATAATAGGACACGTGAACGGTTGCGCTCCATTGTTACCAAACCCAATGCGGCGTCTCCAGATGGCTAATTTTTGATTCACTGTTGATCTCTCATCAAGACTCATCTGAGTTTCTAGTTCAGACAGGACTTGTTTTCAGCCAAGTCATTTCATGTGGACTTTGTCTCGTCCTCATCAGTGATGAACCCCCAGAGTCTGTGACCCCTCGCATTATCGATGACCCATGCTTTAGCTTCTGGGTAAGTCACACCAGACATCGGGTATTCTTAGTTTTCGGGTCAGCAAGGATCCAAAAACTTTGGGGACATATATGGGCATTTCTCTATATTGTCCCAAAGTACCTTGTCCCTGAAAGGAGTCTTATTTCAATCTGCGGGGGCTGGTGTAGGACAAATTCCGCATTGGAGAGAGGCTGGTGAGTACAAGTCTGAGATCTCAGTCAACGCTAGGGTTCTGGGACCTTTTCGCCCCGAAGGAGGAACGTGCCACATTCTTGGCAGAATCCCCCTGCCAAGCTATGACGTCAGTAAATCTCCCTTGTTGTCCACCCTCCTCACATACTAAGCTCCTGACTAGGTCGGGGTTGGCATCACCCTGGCACCTCGCAAGCAGTCAGCAATGGTTCGCTGTTACTACCTCTTACCGATCCAGGTTTCTTGGGCAACTGTTCTCAGCTTGGTTCTTTACCCCCACCCACCGGCTTGAAAACCATTATCACAATTCCTCATAGATTTTTAAATTTTTCTTAAATTTCAAGAAAACTTTTTGGATTCAGAAGGGTGAAGAGTTTTACAGAGACTCCCTCTCTTCTCCCACCAAGCATGGCTGAGCCCTGCCCTCCTTCCTGTCTGCTCTCTGGACCGCAAGCCTCCCCACCCTATATCACCCAAAGGAGATACCTGGGTTCCAAAAGAAAAAAAAAAAAAATCATGTCCCATCCATTTAATGTTTTCCACACTACATTTTAGAAAATTGTATTCAATTTATTTAAACTAAAAAACAACAGTTCATTCATTTCTTCTTCTCCCCACATCTCCTATGACCACCAGTCTATTCTCTGTATCTAAGATTCTGCATATAAGAGACATCATACAATATTTGTCCTGACTTACTTCAATCAGCATGATGCCCTTGAGGTCCATCCATGTTGTTGTAAATGGTAAGATTTAATTTATTTAAGGCTGGATTTTTGAGTTCTATTGTATATATTGTATATATCTCACTATTCGTCCATTGATGGATGTCTAGGTTGTTTCCATATCTTAGATATTGTGAATAATGCTGCAATGAAGGTGGATACCTCTCTTCAAGTTAGTGTGTCCATTTTCATCAGTAAAGACTCAGAGGTGGAATTGCTGGGTCATATGGTAATTCTTTGAATTTTTTGAAGAACTTCCATACTGTTTACCATTGGCTGAACCAATTTATATTCCCACCAACAGTACACACGGGTTTCTCTTTTCTCCATATCCTCACCAACTCTTATCTTTTATCTTGTTTATGGTAGCCATTCTAACAGGTGTGAGGTGATAGCTCGTTGGGGTTTTGATGTGCATTTCCCTGATGATTAGCGATGTTGAGCATCTTTGTATATCCCTACTGAACATCTTTGTGTCTTCTTTGGAAGACTATGTCTATGTAGAGCATTTGTCCATTTAAAAATAAGATTGATTGCTTTCTTGCTGTTGAGTTGTATGAGTTCTTTGTATATTTTGGATATTAGCTTCTTTTTAGACATATGATTTACATGATTTTCTCCCATTCCCTAGATTGCTGTTTCATTTTATGGATGGTTTCCTTTGCTGTGCAGGAGCTTTTTAGGTTGCTGCAGTCCCACTTGTCTACTTTTGCTTTTGTTGCCTTTGCTTTTGCTGTCAGATTTAAAAAGTCATCATACCACCCATGGTTTCTTCAAGGAGTTTTATGGTTTCAGGTCTTGAGTTCAAGTCTTTAATCCATTTTGAATTAATTTTTATTTATGGTATGAGAAGGTACTCCTGTTTCATTCTTTTGCATGTAGCTCTCCAATTTTCTGAACACCATTTATTGAAGGGTCTGTCTTTTCCCCATTGTTATTCTTGGCTCCTTTTTTGTGAATTAACTAATCATGTAGGTGTGGGCTTCTTCCTGGGCTCTCCGTTCTGCTCCATTGATTTGTGTGTCTGTTTTAATGACAGTACCAAACTTTTAAAATTATTATAGGTCTGCAATATAGTTTGAAATCCGGGGACATGATGCCTCTGGCTTTGCTTTTCTTTCTCAAGATTGCTTTTGGCTATTTGGGGTCTTTTGGGGTTCCATATTAATTTTGGGGTTGTTTTAGTTCTGTGAAAAGTACTATTGGTATTTTGATAGGGATTGCATTGAGTCTGTATGTTGGGTAGTGTGGACGTTTTAACAATATTAATTCTCCCTTCTTCAATTTCTTTGATTTTTTTAAAGTATTTGTAATGAAAAAAAAAAAAAACTTTGTTGAATGATGGAAACAAATCAGGATGGAAAATCCAGTTTGCAAACTAAACTTAGTATTTCTAATAGCAAAGTATTGTGTTTTCCTGTGACTCCTGAGAACCACTCTAATGTGAGTCCAAGACTTGAACCATATCCCAGGAAAAACATTTGAAGAGTTCTGAACTCGAACACAATAGCAACAATGCATTTCTCATAGTAAATTGTGGGATGTCCAATAGTGGCTCCTGTACTTTGCAGGTAAAACAATGCCATTAGGCCGCGGAACAATCGTATTGGAATTTTGGGAACTTCCGACCTGTTCTCTAAACCAGAAGCTGGTTTACTAATATGCATGTCAAACCCTGACTCAGGGCTGCCATGAACTTGATTGTTAATTGTCAGTTACTGATTCTAGGTACCTCCAGCAAGCTTTTAAGCTGAAGTACAGAAATACAGAATTGGTCCCTTAATCAAGAATGTGGAATTGCCAGGTTATCACATACGAGGGGAAGCTGCAGATGAGTTACAGAACCCTGGACTCACAGATATGATTCCTTTACAAGCCCACAGGTGCCCATTATGCATTCTCTCTCCACCATAGTGAGGTAAAGGCAATAACATCATTGGATGGTGGGTTTATTCTCTCCAAATTTCAAGATTGAAATAGAAAGACGACACCGGAATGTAATTCCCAGGGCAGGCAAGCGCTGTCCAGCCCTCACAAGTTGCACAAAAGCCAGGGAAGCTCCAAAGAAGTCTATTAGGGGATTTGTTTCATGGAGCTCAGTATTTCTTCCAGTCGAGTTTTCCCCGATCCTTAATTTAACTCCACGAGTAATATAATACACTGGGGCAGAACTGGAGTGAAGGGAATGGTACCGCAGCCTGCGCGTTATGCCTGACCTTGCAGCTGAGTATTAATTTGAAGTCCCGGAATTAAAATTTTCTATTCTTTTGCATTGTCATGCCTCACGTCGATAAGCACAAAGAAATGTAAATAAAAAAGACCTATTTCAAAACCTTCCGTACAACCTTTTTGTTTTATGACAAAAGACAGTTAATTAACATACTAGCACTAAGCAGCCTTCCCAAACTCGTGCTAATTATGTATTCTGTTGACCGTGACTCTAGTCGTAAGGTAATTGGCTTGCAGCAACATGACATTTCAAATCATCTCTTGAAATTACATCAAAAAGCCAGCCTGTTTTGTTTTGATAGGGGAACAATCAATTTGATAAGTGGTAACACAGCTCATTGTTTCACATTAATTAGACTAATTGCTGCATGTTAGCCTCTGAAATAGACAGAACTTGGAGAAGACAAAGGCTGCGGCCTTTAGCATGCCGCGCGTGTGACGGTTCCACTTGCCTGCACAGACTGGAGGCAGAAAACAGAGCTGTTAGAGGAGGCAGCCTTGCGGGAGGCTGGGTGTTAACAGGAGTTTGATGTGTTATGCTTAATACACTGGCTTTCAATTATAGCATCCAGGTTCCAAGTCCCACAGAGGAAAGAAAGGACGACTCCAAAGAACTGTTTCCCGGCTAACCAGGTTTGGGTTTGAGGGAGTTAGAACAGCCTTCCAGTTACTCTCTCTCCTTCAAAACCCATGCTCTTTTATGTCCCTGCCAGGGAGACCCTACTTACGTCCCTTTGTAGCACTCTGGGCATAAAATGCCTTAGAAAACAGACTGAAACAAAACAAACAAAGCCCAAATAAAACAAAATACCCAAAAAAAAAATTTCCTTTTTTTTTTTTCCAATTACAAAACACAGTGTTTTAACCCACAGAGATTCCGGGAAACTGTCATTTGGGGAAGTCTAATGCCTCAGCCTTGCAAACGCCTTTCGGTTTGACAGACTACCTTTGTTTATCCTCGAGACCACCAATTTGGCCAAATTGGACGGTGCAATCTTTATGACAACACATGTCCGTCTCAATTGGCAAGGAAGAGAATTCCACTCGTGACCCCGCCCGGACTCCTGATGCTCCCACAGGTTGATGAGATCACGTTACTGGACGGCTGATGCAATGGAACAGGGCTCCCTCCCAAGGAAAAGGCATCCAGAGCTTAAAACACCAGGTGCCCTGTCTCTGTCACTCAGACGCTGTCTAGTTATCCACACACAAGTTGGGATCACGGCGAGCTCACCAGACAGATGTGCAAATCGGCGGCTGCGTGCACCTCTTCACGTCTACCCTGTTTTTATAGGCAGAGTGGGAATTAGTCTAAATATTTGATTCTGCGGTTGCAAATCACCAAACTCAGTGTGGTTAGGCGGTCAGTGATCTCGTTGGCTTTGGGCTGCATTTGACCAGAGACAAAGTCTCAAACAACAGACTCTGCTAATTGCCACCGCAGCTCGATTCAGAGAATGGTTCGCACACGTTCGTGGTGTGGAAAGGACTTTGGGTTTCTCACTAGTTTCTTCAGCTTCACCAAGAGTGGTGTGGTCTTTGAACAGGAAGGACAGCCACATATAAACATAACAGTGTTTTCATAAGATACACAGCTGCATTACACATCCCAAAATTGTAAGTATGATGTTCCTCCGTTTGTAAATGCTTCTGGGCTTTCGTTGAAATGACAGAGGGAAATAGGACAGTGAAATTTGGACCTGGCTTGGAAAATGAATTCGAAACGTTTAAGCGAGATTGAGTTGCTTCTGTGTATGAAAGCATCTGGGGTGGGGAAGGTGGGGGTGTGCAGACATTTGTACCAAAGGGGAACATTTCATTTCTTCTTTTTATCATGCCCTGAAAGGAATGATCCCTTTGCAGGAACTTCAAAGCACAAATTTGTGCGGGCAGGTTTAATTTGGTCATTTAAAAAAAAAATGTGTGTGGTGTAGCAGAGACACGCAATTAAATGATTGCTTCTACAAGTTAATAAATCTTCAACAGCCTTTTAAAAAGGTACAAGCATTTGTGATGTAAGCGTGCTAATGTGCTGTTTTCCCTGTAAAATCCCGGGGTTTATTCAGAAGGTAAATGATGGGGGGGGAAAAAAAAGTACCAGGATTGAAGCCCCTTTAACATTCAGCTTAAGTGCTGGTTCCACTTGCTTGAGCACAAGTTGGAAGCAGCTTTGTTAGGATTCCAGCCGGCACCCTCGCTGTCACTACTGGTTTCTTGCGTAGTCAGCCCCACTTCGTGCCGAGCAAATCTTTGCTCAGTTAGGCGAGCGTCAGTCACTGGTAAGCTTGGCTGCCGGCCCAGGGTTGTTAGGCTTTTCCGTGCTACCCCTGAATGAGATATTGACGAGACATTGCTACCCAAACAGAGTTGAGAAACTGGGTAAAAAAAAAAATAAATAAATTAAATTGTCATGGGGCTGACAGAATAATTTTGAAAATGCAACTTGCACTTCCAGTGGGTAAGCCGAACAGGGGATGGCTGCTGGCCCCGTGCGACGTGGTGTCATTTGGTGCGTTGAATTTTTTTTTTTTTTTTTCCTTATTTCCTGCCTCCCAGTTGTGGATGTGGAGTGAGGGAGGGGGGCGGGGGGTGGGGACGCGCTGACAGATTATAACCCTGTGTAGAACCTTGTGGCCAGTTCCTTGCTTCATTGGAATGGGCCCATTATCTACTTAACAAAAGCTTCCCAAAACAAAATGCTGTGGAATACAGTTACAAGGCTTTGGAGTAAGGAGAAGGCTCTGACAGTAGGTAATTTCTGCTGAGGAGAAAAATAAGGATCAGAGAAAAATCAGGGATGGAGTGGGAAAAAGACATAAAGGAGGAGTAGTTTTTAAATAGGAATGGCTGGCAGAGCGATGAATCACAGAGGGCTCTGAGCCCCCAACAGGGGTCCTGTGAGGAGGGCTGGTGAGACCAGAGGACAGAGGCTGGAGACTCTACTACCCCTACCCCCCACCGTAGAGTAGGGAGGGGAAGACCTGTTCCCGGTGGCGAAACAAAGTGTATAAAAATCCAAGGCGTTTAAGTAAATATTTAGATTCTTTGTTTTTTGTTATTGAATTAATGATGTGTTGTGATCATGGCAGTTCTCATTCTCCTCCGAAAAAGTGGAAAAACTGAATTTCACTGATGGCGAGAGAGCATTCAGTTTATCTGAGAGAAAGGGGGAGACAGTGGGAGAGGGGAGAGCCCCCGAGGAACCTGATGGCTCTGCAAGCCTTTGTCTCAAAAAACTATTAATTGGAGTTTTGCTGGGAGAAATCAGAAATTACTAGAGGTTCTAGAGATTTAATAACTTCTTTTAAAATAGATTCAGGGCTCTGAGAGCGTGCATGGGCAATCTTAATGTGTAATTTCTCATGGAAAGTATGTAATTTCTCCTCCTAGCTGTGTCCATATTGAAAAAGGACAATTCTGAGCGGGCTGGCATTTTGCGGCCCCCACATCCAGCTCACATTCCTACTAGAGGTTGGTGCTGTGGGACTCCGTGGGGCCGGGTGACCGCACAGGGAACGGTAGCTCTTCCCTCTTCGATCCTTCACTCGCGCTCTAAGCACACACCATCTAAGTGATGTCACAGACTCTGGGCTTTCATGGCTCAGCCAAAGCCCCACCCCTAGCAAAGACACCCCTATTTACAAGTCACTGTGGAACACTCGCTGAAATCCAGCATGGTTCAAGGAAAGGAGCCAGATTCATGGTTCTCTATATCTTTGTCATAGAAAGCACCCCCTTTCCCTTCAGCAGGTTACTCTCTCCACTTGGGGTTCATAATCTGTAAGTGGGAGGTAGTCATACCTGCTTTCCAGGGTTGCTGAAAAAATTAAGTGAAAGTGAAGCTCCCAGCCTGGTGCTTAGTGCATATGAAATGCTTCGTGGTAGCCCCTTTGAGAAAGGTGGGTTGTCTGTAGTCTTAAAGAAGAGGTTGTAGACACTTGAAATTTCCTTTTAATATAAGCAGGGTTACGTTCATGCATGCTAACCTGTGTGGCCACATAAGGCCCAGTGCTCTGAAGGGCCCTGTGCTTTGACTTCACATTCTGCTGTCACCATCTGGAAATTCTTAATACATTTTGAACAGGGACACCCCCTGGCATTTTCCTTTTGCATTGGGCCCCACGAGCTATGTCGCTGGTCCTAAATATTGTTATTTGAACCTCGCCCACAATTTTTATTTCTTTCCCAGCTACAACTTTTGTTGAATATTTTAAATTAGCTTTTGACATTATTGTCAATCACAAACTAACTGCTCAGTTAATTATCCTTTTCTTTTTTTTTTTTTACTTTATTGCTGCTGCATGCCTCCCATTAAAGCCTAATGTGCTCCAGCCCCAATGCAATTCTCCCCCTTCCTTGTCCGAAGCCCGCAATTCCCTTGAAAAGATGTACACTGCTAGTCTTTTGTGTCTCCAGTGCCCTTCCTGTTCCTCCTGGATAAGCCTTATTTAGAGGCCCTACAGCTCCATTTTTCCTCTTCTCAAGGAGAAAGAGCCCTTCCTCAGACATCACCATGTCCTCACAGCATCTTGGTGTAGATGCATTCCAATAGGTACATTCTAATAGGTACATCTGGTGTAGATGAATTCCAACAGGTACATTCTAACACTCTAATAGTATGTAGATTTGTACCTATCTTAACACTCCTCTAGTCAGTGCACTGGACAGTATGCTCTTTGGCAGGAAGAGATGTCCTCGTTTTCACACCTGCTGCTTCCTACCACTCTGACTCATATTTGGTGTTCCTGGTCGACTCAACAAGTGAATGAACAAACCCATCACCAGAGCTTCCAAGAGCACCACTGATTCATTTTCATCTCATCTTTTAAAAATGGTATCCTGCTTTCCTTTTGTATTTTTGAGCAGTGGATGCCTCCCATACATGCAACAGGGACCAAATGGAAAAACAAACTCAGGATTGCCTCTGAGGTAGAAAGCAGTTTCTAAACATCAAGAATGGGTGGACAGTTAAGTGGCTATCATTGTATAGCACCCAGTCGGTAAAATGAAATGCTTTTTGTAATTTCTGTTCTATTTGATAATATGTTAAGACTCTTCAACTCTTCTTCCAAGGTCCTAAAGCATGTTTCTTCATCACGGGGATTTAGAAGCCTTTACCACACAGGCCCATAAGACAAAGGGGAACCCGCAGAAGGATGGGTTTGATGGCAGGTAGAGATGTGAATCAGTAAATTCTGTTGAAATCAAATGCTAAATTTTGTGAGCACATGCAGTTTTCTGAGGAGAAAGTCTCTGGCTTTCATGAGATCCTCAAAGGAGCCTCTGGCCCAAAAGTAATTAAAGACCCCTGCTTTGTATTTCAATTTGAGAAAATGATGTTTCCTTCTTATTAAAATAGAATACTGTCAAAAAAAAATAGAATACTGTCTATAATGACTTATCATTACTAGACGGATGCTTTCCTGACTTATAACAACCCCCTCACACATATATACCCATGCCAGTTTATTAACTGTAATTTTGAAAAGGTGTTTCTTGAATGGTCTCAAGTTGGTTGAAATATTTGCACTTGCTCTTCAAAGTCATCTGCATTGTTTTCCTACTTTTCTCTCCAGTCTTCATTCCTCCTTCGTTTGCAAATTCTTCAGTGTGTGGAGGTGCACCATGAGAGGGGCGTTGAGAAGACATGTGTGCCATTGGCTACTTGGTGGTGCATTTCTTTTGTTGTTCTGGGTTGTTTTTAGAATTCATATCATTGATGTGCTTGGGGCACTCGTGACAAGATGTTAATAGTTTCCTGACTGGGGAGACAGCTGTGTTGAGAGGTGTTAAGTTTTCAGTAAATTCATCTGTTTTATTAGTTCAGATTTACCTGCAATGTTAGCTCATTTACAACTGAATTTGTGGTCTCTTTTCTTTTTCACCTTTTGCAACTTCTGTTTCTTTCTTTTGTTTGCATGTAATTTTATTTGAAAAGTAAGAGATTCCTCCTTCCCTCCTCCCAGTAAGGTAGGCTACCTTTGCCTATAAATAAGCAAGGGTTCTGGGGGGTCCCCTTTCCTCAAAAATATTACATCTTTCCAGGACTGCATAAGTGATAATCCAAATTACTAAAAATGAAATATTTGCAGTTATCATGACAGAAAAATTCACCTAGTCTAGTCGAAGACTCTGGCATGTTTCTGTTTTGCGCCTCCTAGTTTGTGTTTGTAACTGAAGATGTGAACTGTGCCATAGGTGGGTAGAAGCAAAAGTTTGGCCTCTTGGCCGAGATGTTGCAACATGTTTATTGGTATAAGAACCTCAGTGTGATACTATATCCCACTGTTTTTGGCTCTTTTTGTCATTAAATATTGCCATTTCCTCTCCTCTGAATTCTTTTTTGTCCTTCTGCAGTCTGAACTGAGAAATCATTCATAAGTCTATGGACTTATGTTCAGTTTTCTTGTATGTGGATTCCCTTTGCCTCCCTAAGTGAATTGGAAGCTCCTGGAAGACAAGGTCCTTCTTCTTTGTACTGCCCATAAATCCTGGTGTGATGCTTTTAAATCCTCCCTGATTCAGTGATTACAATGGTCTCCATCTATACTGAGTAATCGAACCGACCATTTAAGCTATGGTTCTGCAGGCTTTGGCCCTGTCTTTGGATTAAGCTTGTCGGGGTCGATTCTCTCCCTAAATACTTTCTAAGCATGGAAGAAATAGCAAGATAGAGTCACAGCGTCATGGGTAGAAATGCTAAGCCAAATTCTACTAGTCCTGAATGCAAAATGTTTAGGGTGGAAAATCAGTGTCACATTTCTCAGAATTACTCCGGAGAATGCTTTTGTGCCCGTTGTCAGTTTTTTGAAAAGGAGCGGGTATAGTGGTATAGGTTATATAAGATACATAGCATTTACTGAGTGATCTGTCAGGGAACAGCATCCATAAAAGCTTATAGTCCTCGTAGACTAGCGAAGAGTAATGGCTAAGAATATTAACCATTTGGGGCTGAGGAAGGTCTTGGCAATTATATAGCCAGGCCTCCTCATTTTGTCAGTAAGGGGATTGATTCCTCAGCTGATATAGGTACCTTTTTCAAGGACATACAAGGCGGGATGCCTGGGTGGCTCAGTTGGTTCAGCAGCTGCCTTTGGCTCAGGTCACAATCCCAGGGTCCTGGGATCGTGTCCCATGTTGGGCTTCCTGCTCAGTGGGGTTCCTGCTTCTCTTTACTCTGCCTCCTGCTCCCCCTGCTTGTGCACGCTCGCTCTCCCCCAACCCCTGGCAAATGAATAAATAAAATCTTGAAAAAAAAAAAAGAACTTTCAAGGCATATTATTAATAGCAAAATTACTGGGAGCCAGGCACTTGTTTAAATGCTTTGTGCATATTAATTCATTACCTCATAACAGCTTTGTGAGGTAGGTTTATGTTTGTTTTTTGTTTACAGATGAAGAAACTGAGGTACAAAGAGGTTAGATCAGTCACCCAAGATCTGTTGTTTCTTTCTATCTCTAGAATCTGTCTACTTTTCTCCATCTCCACCATCCCCGCCTTAGGCCAAGCTACCATCACCTCATATCTGGACTTCTGAGAGGGGCCTTCTCACTGGTCATCCTGCATACATTCTCACTACCTGGATAGATTAGGCCCTTGGTGAACTCCAGTCTGCGCATGGCCCTGCCCTGAGTTAGTGGCCACACCTTGCTTGTAGGATTTGCAGCAGGCAGCCCTTCCTGGCTTTCCCTTTCATGCTCCCTCCCTGCCTGTGGTACTGGAGCATCTCCCCTACACTCCCTCACATGCCGGAACCTGGGCATTTTTCATGGGCTTCATTCTACCCACCAGTCAGATCCTAACTCAGGAGTCTCCACCTCGGGGAAACCTTCTCTGACTCCCTAGCTAAACCATAAGCCATGACTACAAGTCTTTGAGCCTTCAGGGATTGTATGGATTTGATTTACCATTGTGTTCCTAAACCCAGTACAATAGTTCCCCATGTCCTTGGAGAGTATAGTACGTTCCACGACCTCCAGTGGGGTTCCTGAAACCACAGATAGTTCCCAACTCTCTATATACTGTTTTTTCTTACGCAGACATGCCTGTGGTAAAGTGTGATTTATAAATTAGAGCAAGAGGTTAATAATAATAATAATGAAATAGAACACCCATAATAATATACTATAATAAAAGTTATATGAATATGGTCTCTCTGTTTCAAAATATCTTATTGATTGTACTCACCCTTCTTGTGATGATGTGAGGTGATGAAATGCGTACCTGATGCGGTAAGTAAGGTGAATGACATAGGCGTTGTGACATAGTGTTAGGCTGCTGGTGGCTTTCCGACAGTACATCAGAGGGAGGTCCACCTGGACCCTCGCTCTACTGCTCACTTATTGTGAAAATGAGTAAAATGGGAGCAAGGGCACAGGAGGCATCAAGATTGATGCCGAGAAGAATTCCAAGCTGTCTCTCTGGATCCTCTGCCCTGAAGGAGGACACCACAGCTCCCTGCGTCCGAGGTGTGGGCTCTGCATAGTGACTTCTTTCTCCAAAGTACAGTGTGGCAAGAGGGGTGGAAAAGAGTAACTTCACAGTGGGTCTCTGCCAGGTAGATCAAGGTCAGGTTATCAACAGTGATAAGCCATGTTCATTGTATGTACCTTTGATAGGATGTGATGAAAACAGTACCTTACCTCTGAGGTCTTTCATCCCCAAGCCTATAACCCCAATGTAATCATGGGGTATAACAGCAAACAAATCTCAAATCTACAAAATACCTGGCCAGCACTCCTCAAAACTGTCAAGGTCATCAAAAACAAGGAAAGCCTGAGGAACTATTACAGTTAAGAGGAGCCTGAAAATATACAACAGCAAAATGTAATGTCATATCCTGGATGGGATTCTGGAACAGAAAAAGAGTAGGTAAAAATAAAGGAAATATGCCTAAAGTATGGAATTTTGTTAATAATAATATGTCAGTTTTGGCTCATTAGTTGTGATAAGTGTGACTCTCTAATCTAAGACGTTACCAGTAGGAAAAATGGGGTGGCAGATATATAGATGGGGGCTCTCTCTTATGAGAGAGAGTCTCTCTCTCTCTCGTCACAACTTTTCTGCAAATTTAAAGCTATTCTAAAGTAACAGGTTTATTTTAAAAAAAGTCATGCTGAGGTTTTGGGGTTGGGTAACTGGGAAAGTCAGTAGTGTTAAAATAGCAGGGGTTCAACCGTGAAGTCACTGGCTCTGCGCATCAGGAAGTCTCTGTGGGAGTGGGGCTGGTGGTAAAATTAAACTTCAGGGTCAAGGAGATCCCAGGAGCTGAGAAAGAGGGGGCTCCACAGAAAGGTAGGCAGGGAAAAGAAGGATGAGGGGATTGGACCAGAGCTAGGAGAGACAACAGAGGTCAGTGAAGGATTTTTCAAGATTTAGAAAGATGTGTATTAATCCATAACGTAGGAGAAGAAATTGCTTAAATGCTTGTTTTATTTATATTTAAGAGTGATGTATGAAATAGGTGATAGATGCATGGTTAGGGTTAGGGTTGTGGATGGGTTGTCTTTACAGTGATTTTGTAAGCCAGTTTTTTCACTTGAGAGAATCCCAAAATATTAGCATCGATAGGTCTTTTCTCTAGAACCTTCCATTTCTCATGTACAGAGTCCTCTGGTGTCCTTCCTTGGGGATATACAATTGCCTAGGGCCTTCTGAGAGCCCACCGGGGAAGAAGAGGAGGGGAGTGGAGGCTTTCCTACAATGCCCTCATTTTCAGTAAGGTGTTTGGAGGCCCCAACTTCTCCTACACCCCACACTCCTGGTATTGTGGTCCTTAGAATTTCTCTAGCTTGGTTTCTCCAAAGGCAAAAGTGAGGAGGAAGTGTTGATGCTGTGCTCTTGTAGGGAGTAGGTAGAGGATGTGGAGAACAGACTTTCAGCCAGCTCCCCTTGATTTTAGCTGCATGACTTACCTCTGCCTTACGCCAATGCCTAACACCCAAGGCCCTTGACCCCTGAGCTTTCTGGGTGAAGAGTCCTGCATCTTCTTGTTGTCTCCCTTTGCTTGTGTTTGCAGTTCACTTCTCGAATATCTCTTGAAGTGATACTGCTCTACACTCTACTTTTCAACTTCTTGTACCATGGTTTAAGTTGGGCATGTCTCCTATTTTCATCAAGGGAGAATATGAAAAAAATATGGAGACTCTATTTCTGTTTCTCCTTGGTACTTCATGATAATTTCCAAGAATAAAGCAACAGAAGAGTCTTTCTGTTCTTATAATCAAAATTTCAGAAATCAACATTTATTTTTTTTAAAGATTTTATTTATTTATTTGAGATAGAGACAGTGAGAGAGAGCATGAGAGGGGAGAAGGTCAGGGGGAGAAGCAGACTCCCCGTGGAGCTGGGAGCCCAATGTGGGACTTGATCCCAGAACTCTGGGATCATGACCTGAGCCAAAGACAGTTGCTTAACCAGCTGAGCCACCCAGGCGCCCAGAAATCAACATTTAAAATCACTACTCTTTTCTTATATATATGTGTTCATGTGTTTTAAATATGGGTTTAAACTGAATGTATTATATAATCTGATTATTTATTTTAATGAAAAAAGCAGAATATAATTAAGGAACAGAACTGTTAGGTTTATTTTTCTAAGGAGTCTGTTGGTTGATGGTTTAGTCCTTAGGGCATATTACCTTATGCCTTTGGGGCAGTCCTCACATTTTTGAAAAGTAAGCAGTCTTTGTCAAGTGATGTAAGAATCAAAGCTTGTTCTGTGGAATGAAAGTTAACTGAACCTGAGGCCCTTTTTTGTACCATCCCATTTGTTTTTTTTTCTTTTAATATTTGAGTGATTTTTTTTAATGACCAAAGGAAAAAAAAAAAAGAAAGAAAGAAAGAAAAGATCCTCACTCTCAGCTCCTTGAGTTGTATTTACTTTTCAGCTAGTTGAGAGCGGAGGGAAGGAAACCAGGTTTTCCTGAG
Source organism: Nasua narica (assembly GCA_028533885.1). NCBI lineage: Eukaryota > Metazoa > Chordata > Mammalia > Carnivora > Procyonidae > Nasua > Nasua narica. The sequence continues at coordinate 14,239,015 of CM052814.1, forward strand.
TCTTTTTTTTCCTGGAAGAAGCAGAAGACTGGAGATTACCCACATTTGTGGTCCCTAAAGATACAGCTCATGCAATCTAGGGAAGTTAGTTCCCAGTGAAATGCTGTCCTTTTCATTCATGCAACTTGAACTTCCCTTTGATAAAACTTCAAGTATGCTGAGCAAAACCTTTGCTTTTCTTCTTTCTACTCAGTGAACCCTTTTCACTACACTCTGGAGTCTTGACTCCAATAACTCTTTTCCAGAGGAGATTACTGGATTACTGGCTAGGAAAGGGACTTGGAGGGGGGGAGGGGGCGGTTGCTGTGTTAGTAAATGGCCGCTCAAACAAACACATCTCCTAAGAGATTTCCAATTGGTGCATCTTCATTTCTCAGCATGGTGATGGGATTATTTTACCCCTTCTGTAACCTGTATTTTCCCAGTAAAGATGCATTAGCATATGAGGGTTAGTGGACCTGGAGGGATGTATCTACCGCGAGGCATTTATCAGAACAGATTCCTTCTAGTGCAGAATAGAATTGCCCCCTACAGAAGTGGGGAAGGTGTTTGGTTCTGATTCTCCCTAAGCCACCAAGTCAGCAAAGGATACTCATCTTTAGGAGTGCTCACCCTAGATCATATTGAGTATAACTCTACTTTTCCCTAAAACCCAAGACCTACAGCAGTTTCTTTCTTTTAACTTACGTCAGCCTTTAATCTTTCCCATCATGCTGTCAGGGCTTAGCTGGTGAGGCCAAGTTTTAGTTTGTAATCATGAATGCTTATAAGGCAGGAGGCCAAGGCTTCCTAAATTGCTCACTGAGACTCATTGTAAATTTATATTGAACTCTTAATGGTGGGAGCATTAAAAAATTAGAGCTTTTGAAAGGTGATCTCATTTTAGAATTTTTTTTTCCTCTTCTATTTTCTCTGGTTTAAACCACATTATTTAAAAAAAAAAATCCTTAGTTAAGTCAGAAGTCTAGATGTGTAATTGTCATTGAGTTTACTTTAATGATAAAAACAGGAAGGAGATGATCATCACTCAGAAAACAGTTATTGGATGTGCTGTGTCCTTAGGTACTCTGCTGAGCCTCAAGATTAATAAGATATGGCTCCTATTCCCAAGGCACTTAAAGACTAGAAGAAAAACAAAACCGAACTAAAAAAGTCCTAGTGCCTCTTAGTAGGGATTATGTTGTGTAAAAAATGACCTGAACACTTATTGGCTGAAAACAACAAATTATCTGTCCTTTCCCTGAGTTTCTGAGAGTCTGGAACATGGGACTGGCTTAGTTGGCTGGTCCTGGCTCACGGTTTCTCGGGAGGCTACACTCAAGGTGTTGGCCAAGAGGAAGGTCATCTGAAGGCATGATAGGGCCGAGGGTCTGCCTCTGGGCTCACTCACGTGGCGGCTGGCTGGGGAGTCTTGCTTTCCTGCCACATAGGCCTCTCCCTACGGCTGTGCACAACATGGCACCTTGCTTCCCCCAAAGCTCGTGATCATAGAGAGAGAAAGAAAAAAAAAATAGAACAAAACAGAGGCTGTGGTGTTTTTTGATATCTGATCACCGCAGTGACATATGAGCACTCTTGCTGTGTTCTGTTGGTCACATGGGTCAATCCTGGTACAATATGGGAGGTGCCTATGAGAGGTATGAATATAAGGGGGGCGGATCTCATTGGAGGACATCTTGGAGGCTTGCCACCAGTATTCCATCCAGATACTGAGCTGCTCAGTTTCCAGGACTAACAATGAAGAAGCATGATCAAAAGTATCTAATGATGTCAGCCAACACCCTGGGAAGAAAGGGGCAGTAAAATGTAGAAGTGGGGTGGTGAACGTGGAACATAGCTATGGGCCAGCCCAAGGGGACGGCGGCCTCCAGGATCTGTCTGGGAAATCTATTGTGTAGAAATTCTACATTCTAAGTGTCAGACATGATTCTGATTTTGCAAAGAAAGGAATTGAAAGTTACTGATCATATTCCTATCAGCAGCAGATAAAGAGTGATTCTCTTTCACTAAGCAATCATGGTGCTTTATGAAAATCAAAATGGGAGTAGCATTTAAAAGGGGACAGACTGTATTTGAATGAGTCCTCGCTATGGCTTTTATGGTGTGGAATCAAAATTAACCACAGCTAAGCAGTTTTTCTTTGCGTACCTCTCTATTTATCAAAATGATGCACTGTTTGTTGTAAGAATATCTAAGAAAAATTTTTGTCAGTGCAATAACAAAATTATTTCTGATTTGGACTGAAGCATCATTTTATCCTGCCTAGTGCTCTTCTTAATGACAGAATTATTTCATATAGAGAAGTCGACTAAATAGCATTTATTCATTTATTCAATCTGAGAAAATACATCAGAGTACTCTAGGCGTTTTTCTTGTTACCCCATCCCAACTTCACTTTAGATATGTAAGAGACACTAAGCAAGTCCAATTTTTACCTTCCCTTTCTCCTGTATGTTTGTTTTTGGGGCATGATTGAGGGCTATAAATATCTAATACAGCTTTTCTCCCCCTGGCTTTCGCTGCTTAACCTGGCAAAAACCTCGGGAATATGGAGAGAATAATAGCTAGAGGGAGAAGAAGAAATTCCATTGGTATTACTTTCTAGTACTACACTCATGTTCAGACTCACTTCCGATCCTTGCTTAATTTAGAACTAGATCCAGGGAAATGGCCAGATATAGGACATGATATGAAATGAGATATTTAACAAATCACGCATGGATGTCACAGAGATAATGAATAATACTGGTAACATGCTTCTTGTCCTTGTGCATGTGCTTAGGTAGGTCCTTTTGGTCTAAATCTGATTAAAATATTAAAATATTCCACTTCAAAGTTGATATTTAGATACCTATGCTACAGGTCAGATGCACCATTTATAGGTAATGCCAGGAAAACTTGAGCTTTGAGCTTAAAAATAAATTTTTCGTGCATTTCTTCTACTGGGAACAAAATGAAAATCTACTTGACAGCAATGGGAGGGACTAATTGTGATTTTGTGTGTGGAGCAGGGTGGTGGGAGAAAGCAGGGGCTGGGTTCTAGGTCATACATTTTAGCAAGACATGTAATAGAATACCTAGGCCTGGATTTCCTCGTCTGCAAAGCTATGCAGAACATCTAGTTGATTCATCAGACATTTTCTAGCTCTAAAGTTTCAACAAAAACTTCTTTGTCTGACTTTCTTTTGAACATGTGTTTAAATGTCTGGAATATTTTTTTAAATTCTGTTTGTTTATTTGAAAGAGAGAGAGCATGAGAGAGCATAAGCAGGGAGAGGAGCAGAGAGGGAGGGAGAAGCAGACTCCCTGCTGAGCAGGGAGCCCCATGCAGGGCTCGATCCCAGGGCCCTCAGATCATGACCCTGAGCTGGAGGAAGGACACTTAACCGACTGAGCCACCCACATGCCCCAAATATGGGTAATTTTTATGTACCTATAGTATCATAAAAATGATTTGCTTATAAAAAAGGCACAAATTTACAAATTATCAATAACAAAGAAGTTTCTTTATAAAAAGTGAATTTCTAGATTGCTTTAATAAATGCATCTTAGAATGTTTTTCTCAAGGTCTCTGGCTCCAGGGTATTGATCACAAAGGGCACATGTCTGAGAAATTAAAGTGATAGTTTGTAAATAACCTTTTCAGAGATCAAATTCTTTGCCAAGTATGTTGTTCTCTGTGGTACTAAGTTAACCATTTATGCTGCTTCCTCTTTAAGAATGCTTTCAGTTGCAAGTAGCTCAAATGCCAACCCGTGTTGGTTTAAAAATAAGCATTTAAGTATTCCTTACCACAGGAAGCTTAGAGAGAGGTACTTCTAGGTTTGTTCAGCTGCTCTGCAATGTCAAGATTCTGGACTAGCATCTCTCTAATTCTCTTGGCCTTTCCATGAAGACCACAAAATGGCTGTCCCAGGTCTGAGCAAGGCATCACTATAGTGTCTCAAGCAGATAACTGTCCTCGGCCAACCGTGGGTAAAGAGGACAAAATTACCCTACCACCTGAAGATCAATCAGAATTCATTATCCTAGTGTTCATCTCTCTTACCTACTATAATCTGGCCCTCAAATTTATCTTCATTATCCTTCTGCTGGGTTCCTCTGTTTTAGTCAAACTGTTTTCTACTCTCCTCCGAAAGATGCACTATTTTTAATTTTTCATGATGCTTTTTTTCCATTCTTGTCTATCCTCTTTTCGAGTTAAAATCCTATCAAAACGTTCCTAAGATTCATCTTAGATTCTCTTTAATCTTGTCTCATTACTCCAGCTGGAAGAAATTGCTCTTCCTTTTGAGTCATTATGTTAGTTTATACTTTGTGTTCATTTAACAGCATTTTACAGAATGATTTATGTCCATATTCCATTAGGTGAAACAAGGCAAATATGATTGTGTCCATTTTACTGATGGAGAACAGGCTCAAAAGAGCTTGAGTGACTTTCCCAAGACATCATATAACCAAATGTTAGAGTGAAGACGTTCGTGAGTCTGGGGTAATAGACTTCTGTAACAAACATTCTCCGCAATAGTGCAGAACAAAAACTATAAATGTTTATTTCTCTCTCCTGTGAAAGACTGAAGCGAGGGCTCTACGCCGACAGATGGTTCTGCCCCTTGGAAGTGTTGAGGAGGCTCAGGCAACCATCTCCAACAACCATCTCCCTGGCCTCCAGGGTTGTACTGGACCTTGGTCGTTCCAGCCAAGGAAAGGGGAAAAGAGCAAAATCCACGTGCAGGTATTTTCTCACGAGTGAGGTAGAAGCTGCACATTTGCTAGAATTCTTTGGCAAGAGCTCAGTCATGTGGCCTACCAGCTGCTAGACTGGGAAATGCACACTGGCCTTGGGGCCAGGAACGAGGGAAGAGTACCAGCCTTGTGTGTCACAGACTGGGAGGACAGATCTCCTGCCTCCAAGGCCGGTTCGAGTTCCTGGGATTTATCATTGCCTTTCTCTCCCTGGTGGTGAAGCCACAGCGGAGGGGCGTCTGATGGAGGACGCCATGCTTGCGGTGCGTGACTCTCTATGTGAATTGCAACAAGTAAAGCTCCCAGAAGAGGGAGGGGATCCCCTTAGTCCTCCTGGGCCACTTGCATCCCATTTTTAAAACTCTGAACAGCAGTTGCCTTTCACAGACACCGAGACATAGCACACCCGACGTTGAGCACTTTCCCAGCGGCTGACCTTTCAGGAGCAGCAGGTCAGACATGTTCTGTGCCATTCCATTGACGGCCCATTCCGAAACCTCACCACCATGATCTGTGCATGCTCTGTGCTAGCCCGGCTTCAAGCATGCAGCAAAACATGCAAAATGTTATGATTTGTTGCCATGCTGACAGTGTCAACTTAACTACGGCTGACAAACAGTTTTTAAATAGAACATGTCAGTTCATGACAGTATTTTCCATCTGTGTTTTTTTTTCCTTTCCCACACTTAACACTGAACGTTTGAATGTCGCCGCAAAGGTTTAGTGTACACTTCCACTCAGTTACCTTAATGACTTGTTAAAACCATATTTTGGAAATGAGCAAAACAATCAACAGTTTATTTTTTTATTTTTTTAAAGATTTTATTTATTTATTTGGCAGAGAGAGATCACAAGTAGGCAGAGGCAGGCAGGCTCCCTGCTGAGTAGAGAGCCAGATGCGGGGCTCGATCCCGAGACCCTGAGATCATGACCTGAGCCAAAGGCAGAGGCTTTAACCCACTGAGCCGCCCAGGTGCCCCTCGACAGTGTTTAGAAAGAGGAGCCCCTCCTCTTTCTTGAGAAGGCAGTTCTCATAGCCAGTCTCAGTTGCTTAGTTTCCACTGCTTTGCCTTTGCTCTCCCTTGGTTTCTTCAGCTCCGATTGGGTATTGCCACCAACACGAGCTTTTCCCCTCCAACTCTGAGCAAAAATCCCAGCAAAGTTCAGAGGGCCTGCTGCATGAGATACAGGCCTGCACCGCGGTGCCCGAACACAGTGACATCTAGCATATTGGCTGTCCTACTGGCTGTCCTCGCCAGCTCTTGATGTTTTGCTGATAGTGCAAAGTGCATTCTTATTCCTACACCTCACTTCTCAACACTCACCTGCTCGATTGTGCCCCTTCCCCTTCCTCTTGCTACTTACTGAACAGAGAGACATTGCCCATGAGGAACTTTTAATGTCAAAACCACCGTGAGTGCCTTAATTGTGTTTTAAATGATGTCTTGGGTCTGCGTACTTATAATGAAAACATAGAGTGACAGTGTAAGTCTTCAAAGTCTGTTCCTGTGATGGTTCAATTTTGCTAGCTTTTTGTGTCATTACAGATTTTTAAATTCTAAAGAAATTTGATTTCTTTTCTTAAAAAAAGTATTGCTAATACTCTACTTTTCATTCCGGGCACTGAGGGTATTCCTTGCTGGTTTTCATAGTTTGGGCTTTGGCTGCAAATGTTTGGACATCAGCTCAGAACTTCATCTCCAAGGGAGCACTTTGCAAGTGTTATCTCCTTGTTCACAGGAACCCAAGGTGGACCTAGCGGAGAATTGTTTAGTGATAGAAACTGGAATAGCAATAAAAAGAGGGATGGCCAAATTATGCAAAATCAGAGTGCATGAATAATTCAGTGCTCGCTTGAGTGCGATTTTTATTTTTATTGTTAAATAATACTAGCATTTCCATGAACTAATAACACACAGACTAACCAACTGGTAAGCTTTTTGTTGGGAGTTTGGGATGACAGGGAGGAGGAAGGAAGAAAGGAAATGGGACCAAGTAGTCGGCTCTTGGAAATAGAGCGTGCTCGGTGACACATTGATATAATGATCTGTTTTATAATTTCCTAACTATATTGAAGATAAGGAACTGAAACCACAGAGAAATTCATTAGTACATCTTTGCTTGAAGATTGTCTGGATTAACAGTAATGTTTTATGAACTTTCTTCTCTACTGAACCTCAGAATTTGAATCTAGTTCCGTATGTAGTTTTTTCACATAAATTCTAAGTAAGATGTGTTCCTTGTTTGTAGAAATGAAGTATGTAAGAGTTTCTTTTATTGTGATTCAATAAAATAGGTAATACACTTATTATTATATAATACACCTATAATACACCTATTATTACCAATAGGTAATACACCTATTACCTAAGGTGTAACTTAGATATGGAGCCACGGTAGGAGAGATAGAAGGCCCCTGCAAGCTTATTTTAATCTCAAGCAAAAATTATTCTTAGCTGAAAAAGAGAAAAATCTTGGGATGCCTGGGTGGCTCAGTCAGTTAAGTGTCTGCCTTCAGCTCAGGTCATGATCCCAGGGTCCTGGGATTGAGTCCTGCATCAGGCTCCTTGTTCGGTGGGGAGCTGACTTCTCCCTCTGCCTACTTCTCCCTCTGCTTGTGTGCTCTTTCTCTGACAAATAAATAAAATCTTTTAAAAAAATTTAAAAAAGAAAAACGTTGGCTACAATGAACTATAATGTCATGGATATTTTAAACAGGTTAAAAGAGGGATGGAAAGTGAGCAAAGATATTAAATCTTTAGGAAAACAGTAAATGTTGGAGAGAGAGAGAGAAACATAACGTGTAAATTATGAAAAAGAAACTCTCAGAGGAGTTTTGATGGGGTGACAGGAACTTTTAGCTAGTGTACTAAATGGATGAGTACTGCCTTTAATGGCCTTGCTTAGTCTAAGGAAATTGTAATTAGCTCAGGAAGAACTGTATTAACTAGGAGATCAAGAAACAAAAGCAAAAGGCTTGGTGCAAACCAAGTAAATGGCACCCCAGTGTGTGGCAGGAACATTCAGTATTCCAGAAGAATCTGATATCATGTTATTTTGAGTTTTAAAAAACAGTATATTTTTATTCTCATTCTTTGAGAGAAGATACAAGAGATTTTATAAACCCACGGTGGGGGTGGGGGGGAATATTTTGGGTTGACCCTGGACTAGAAAACGTGGGGAAAGTCCAGCAAAGTTCAAACAAGAGTCCAAAGGGAACAAAGTCGTGGGAAGGCCCTTGGAAGGCAACTTAGGTGATCCTAGACGTCACCTCAGAATTGTTCAGTGGGAAGGGACACAGGAGGATTTGAAGCCCATTAGGAATTTGTGAGAAATTGAAGAGGGAGTAGATTCACTTTGTTTGGGAAACTATGAGCATGTAACCAATGAGTCTTCTGGTACAAGGAGATGCGTTTATGAATGCATAACAAAAACTGAAGGGAGATCAGGATTCCTAAGAGGTGAAATAAATTATCTTAAATTTTAATTAAAGATTAATGATGAAACTGTTGGGCCTATAAAAGATAATTTCTGAAGGAGCTAGATGTTGTGAGGCAGATTGTGCTGTTAAGTACATCAACATTAGTACAAGTGCAGCTAATAAAATAGTATAGCTTTTACAAACATCTCTCATTCTGCGTGCCCCCCTCCGCACACACCCATTAGTTACGATTAGCCCCATTCCTAAAATAGGGACTGTGCAGGGGGTTTCACCTAGTACATGCGTTGTTTGAGGGGACTGCAGATCGGAGCCATTCCTAATGTAATTGAGACACATGATCAGGCAAACCACGGATATAAATTCTAAGTCCTCAACCAGAAGATATGTCACAATGAACTGAAAAGCATTTTCAAACTACACAAGCCCATCCCCCAACGCCCTGAAACCCCAGCCCCACCCCCCATGAAATTCTAATGTGCCCTCTATTCTTAAGAGAAATGCAAAGATTGGAGTTATTTCATTCCCTCTTTTTCTGTCTTTCTGATACCTATATACGAGATTATTTATAATGAACATGGGACATTGAGTAGATTTTTTTTTTTTTAAGGCGGAGGCGAAACAAAGAAGGAAAAAATACTTCCCAAAATTTCTCACTGGTTCAAAAGATTGAAGACCTGTTACAGTTGGCAAGGGATATTTTTTATTTTCAACCACATATGTTCTGTCACCTTCTTTGGCATGCTTGTTTTATTTATTTGTGAGGTAGAAATGATTACTGTAAAGCTGTATTTGTCTAGGATCTCATGCTCTGATAAAAGGAATAAAATAAAGATCTCACACTCACTCTGGGCTTTCATTAATGATGATCATTAGCCCTGTTCTGAACTATTGACAAAATGTTATAGAATCTTGAGAGGAGAACTTGTATTCGTTTAAATAAAGAACTGGTTAATTAGAACTCTTTTCTAATGAAAATGACCTAATTCTGCTGCTAAGTGCTAACTTTAAAAAAAAAAAGAGAGACAATGCTAAAAGATAGTTTGCAAAAATGCATATCGATTCACATAAATCAAGAAGTTAGAACATGACTGAGGCTTGAACTGCTCTGGAGTTTCTAAAATGTCTTCTATCTTCCCATGCAATAGCAGAAAATGTTTGCCTGCATTTTGATAACCAACATGAAAATTAGATATTAATATATACAGGGAAAGACAGAGACAGAGAGAAAATACTTAACACCCCAAGAAGGAAGCAATCGCGCCATTACTCACAAGTGGCATTGCCATGAGTGACTTACTCAGTCATTCTAGAACAAGTGCAAATATGTCTCTCAGACCAAAAAAAAAGAAAAGAAAAAAAGGAAAAAGTGGGGGATGTATTTAAAAGGCATCTACTGTTATATTTAAGTGCTCTTGTGTTTTGCCTGAAAACTGAGGTCTTTGTAGTCAGTTTGTACCCGTTTACTCACATAAGACTTGCAAATAACAGAAATAAATGTGAAATCGGTTTCTTTCTTTCTTTTTTTTTTTTTAAGCTGGAAGAAATGGTGTCTCATTATTTTGAAAGCAGAGGGCTTGCTGTTTAAAGCTTATTAAGGTGTATTTTCTAAAAATTTCCTCTCTGTCAGCTGAGGTGACAGCAAGGCCAGGTGACCCCAAAGGAGACTTATCGACCTCTAGACTTTTCAATCAGAGGCTTGTCACCTTGAAATCACCAGCATTTGCACACAGAATGTCTGTATACTACTGTGCAGGACATAAATATGATCCCAGCTGATCCGGCTCTTACTATGCACATTAACGATTCCCAGCCATGGTCTGGGAATGAGCTAGAGGGTTAGGTAGGCTTGCCGCTGTCCTGTGATTCCTGTCTCAACCTGGTGACGTTCCTGGCTTTATGAGGCAACCAAACAAGAAGACAGAAGTGAAGAGGGGGAGATTTGTATATGCCAAGGGCATCTTTCCTGCTCTGGGGCGCCCAGGCTGGTATGTATGTCGGCTGACTACTTTTTGTTTGTTTTGATTAATTCACTAAAATATAAGCTCTTTTGAACTGTGGCAATATGTTCGGTTGAGCATCTGGAAAGCAGAAGAGATTAAATACATACTGGCTGACTTTGTCGACACACCGCTTCTGCGTATATTCACGTAGTAAAATCCGTTACTAGATACTGAGAGGAAAGAAAGCGTTGAAGGCTAGTTCAAGAAGCTTGCAAAAATAGTATGTATCTGCTACTGTTTTCACCACTGTTCTTAAAAAAAAAAGACCAAAAAATTCACCTTGATTTCTCTCTGGTCTTCCTCTCCAGTGGAGCTTGAGGGAAGAGATTGTTCTGTCCCCGCTCAGGGATGCTAAGCAGTGTCTGTCACAGAGCAGGTACTCAGGAAATACTTGCTGAATGAAAGAATGAGTGTGTTATGCAAATAGTGGAGAAGTGAAAGGTGTAATGTACTATCCTCATCTCTAGACTTATTACCCACAAACCAGTGTATTTCTTATCTGTGTTGGATAAGATCTTGATATCGTTTATTTTTTTTAATTTGGTTAAAAAATTGCATAGTTAGCAGCTTTAGGTACATCACAAAATTATTTTGATATTTACTAGTTGGATTTAGTGCTGAAGTCGAAGGAGAGGGGAGGGACCCACACATATTGTTGACAGGTCGGTGAGTTGCAATAGCGTCCCGATACTTGGTTCTGCATCTTGAACATATAAAGCTTCGTTTCACTGCATACATACTGATCTCATGTGCCAGAGCCATGGTTCAGAAAGGACGTGAGGTACGTGAGGAAGGACATGGGTCTGGGAACCGAGTTCCGTTCTTCTCCTTGTCACTGACTGGCTGTGGGGCTTTGGAATCTCTTCTCTTAGGACCTCTGTAAGCCTCACTCTCACTATGTGGTCTGTCATATAATGCAGATAATATATATTAGAGGAGATTTGGGATCAATGGCACAGAGCCCCCAGCTTTCCCTCTGCTCTTGTTTTTCTTTTAGTGAAATGAAGGTGATGATAGTAATGGACCCGTAGAGTTTCTGTGTCAATTAAAGAGATAATTTATGCATGACACCTGTCTCAGTAAGTGTTTAGCAAATTTCAGCAATTACTAGCCCTTGTTCTATATCTAAATATATATGATTCCATGAGAAATTGTCCCAGCCTATCAATAACTCAACTTAAAAAATGTCCAAGCATTCTCAGGGTCCATCCTGATAACTTCTGTCAGGTAAAGAGAAAAATTGGTGGGTTTTCCATTTCAAATCTTATACACAGAGCATTTTCAATTTTGAAAATGTCAGCGCTTTGACAGTACTCCTTTAAAAGCAGCTTTGTTGTTTTTAAATTACATTTGTTAAGCTTGAAATCCATAATGTGAATGATAGGCCCTGGTGGTATTTACGTAAAAATTAAAACTGTCAAGTTGTATTAAGGTTTAATCACTGGCTATGGCACATGAGTCACAATTTCTTTGCACTTGCCCTCTTGATGTGCTTTTTTTTTTTTCTGCTATAGAGCTGAGCTATGGAAACATTATGTGCCTTTTTTTTTTTTAAGACTCTTTCTTAGAAAATTCCTCCGTGAGTTTATGTAGAAGATGATGCGGCAGCAGAAACTAACATGATTCTATGCATATAGTCACTTTACAGGTATCGTCGCATTGGATCCCTACCATTAACCAGCAATGCATTATTATGTCCCTTGTGCAGGTAAGGATACTGAGCCTAAGAGAGATAAACCAGTTGGCTGAGGTCCTTTCCAAAATACCATACCCTAACCTTCTATTATGTTCTTCAAACTTCTGCCTGGATTAATCTTACCTGCCCTTTTCTGACCTCAAAGCTACTTCTAATTAACATTTGTGACTAGATTGTTAGAAAGATGTGTTAAAACAATTTTAGATCTATTATGGTTCAAAAACTAAGGTTCATTTATATATATATATATAGTACTTTTTAAAGATAGTGAACACCTTGCAGAGGTGGCCTGGATAAGCTTATTGCCCTGGTAGTTCACACACACACACACACACACAATTTGAAAGTTTAAGTCTCCTTGTAATAAGAGAGATACAGATAAGCTGTGAATAATCACTAAGGGATTGTCTTCACAGTTTAGGTTTGTATTCCGGCACTGTTCTAGTGCTGGGTCAGTTGAGTGGAGTGACCTTGACGAGAAGGCCGGTGGTTCAGATTGACATTGCTTCTTCGTGGGGGGTGGGGGGGCAGTGGTGCGGGGCGGCGGGGTTGGGGGGGGGCTTCCAAGGACCCGTTGCCACAGTCAGGTTCCTGTTTGAGAGCTTAGGCTGTCCCAGCTCCAGAGTGTTTATCAGGTTTGAGAAATGATCCTCTATTCCTGCTATTTCCTCTTCTCAGAAAGTTGAAGTCAGGTTTTTCTTCCTTACAGCTATAATCCCAACTAAATGTACCTCAAAGCAGAGGAGGACTTATTCCTTTTAATCCAAATAGTAGCATTTCAATAGCATTTCAACGTTCAATACTGTACATTGCAACCTAAGGTTAGCCGATCCTACAGGGCTGCCGTCTCTTGGGGTCTGATGAGCACTTCCTGGTCAGGGGCTGCCTCAGGGTCCTTGGGAACCCAGCCCCTGAGCTCTGGTGTGGGCTAAGAAAAGTAACTGGAGCCTGGTGTTCTGCTGCAGGGATTAATAGACCTGATAGCCGAGGTCTGACTCACAGCTCTGCAGGGGGTGCTGTGATGTGCCGCCCAGATGCCCTTCCAGGACCCAGAGATCCGTTTTCCCATCTGCCAGCACTCATGCTTCCCAGTGGAATCTGCGTGGACTCGGAGCCTGCCAAAGGAAGCTGCCTCTCCCAGGGTTCCATGACGAGTCTGTACAGAAGTACCAAGCCCGGCTCCCTTGTCTCCAACAGAGGCAGCTCTGAAGGACCATTTGGGCTCCAGAGCTCCTGGTGGGATCCCCTGCGTCACACTCCCTCTCCTGCCCTCTGCCCCTTCTGCTTCCCTCACCTCTCAGTTCTTGAGAGCACTTCCTAGCCGACCTCTTGCACACGAATCCCAGAATCTGTTTCTCAGGGAATCAACCTGGGACAACTTCCAACACGTTTCTCTGGTCAGCTTTATAATTTCCATAGATCTGAGACCAGATAGGTCTCCTAAATACTTACTCATTAATATTAGTCCCTGAATGTTGTTCTTCTGATAATTAGTGTTCAGTGCCAGGTGCCAAGAGGGTAGAGATGGCCATTGCTCAAATTTAAGGCAGCAGGGAACTCTAAGTTTGACTTGATAAGCAGCCCTGTTTGTATGTGTAAGTCAGCGTGGGAGAGATAATGGAATAGAGAGTACATGTATCATTCCACAATTAGAGATCTCTGGGAACATTCCTGTCTGGGCATTCAGAATAGTAGATGCCCAATAGTGGGTGTGTGTGTGTATGTGTGTGTGTGTGTGAGAGAGAGAGAGAGAGAGAGAGAGAGAGAGAGAATGTGAATCATTTATATTTATTTTTTAAATTAATTTAAAATAACTTTTAAAATATTTGTTTATAATAGTACTACTATCTTGTGTTCGATGTTAGGAATATAGAAATGAATAATTCAAGATCCCCCATTTTATTTTCTTTAAAGATTTACATGTTTGGTTTTTTTGAGAGAGAGAGAGAGAAAGGACAAGGGAGAGAGCACAAGGAGAAGCAGGCTCTCCGCTGAGCAGGGAGTCCAGTGTGGGGCTCGAACCCTGAACTCCAGGATCATGACCTGAGCTGAAGGCAGATACTTAACCAACTGAGCCACCCAGGAGCCCTAAGACCCCCATTTTAAAGATGAAGAAACTGAATCTTCATGATTATCCAGTAGTAACATAATTTTTCAGCCTCAGAGTCAGAATTCAGACTCAGATTTAACTCAACTGTTGTCTTTTATGCAATACCTTGTTGATTCTTATCAATTGTTTTCAGTGGTCTGTAACATATTAAAAAGAAAAGCCTCTGTGACAAACAAGTAGAATGAAGACTAAAATAACACTGGATGCTTGATTTGAGGTCATAAATATTTGTTTAAACTCCTCATTAGCTCTTGTCGAGGAGGTCTTCGCGTTGAGCTGGCTGATCGCTAGCCTGCTGGGATACCGTTGGGTAATAGGACGAGCCGCCCGGCCGACTTCTAGCTGTCCCTCAGAATGCCATCTCTCACAGACTTAAATCCTGGATCCTCTCTGCTAGAGGAGTATATCTGTGGTGCTTTATATTCTATTACCCCATAATATACAATGCGTTTTATTTATGTTCGTCATCTTTTATACAGAACTGTCACAAAACACGTCACTGCTGATTACAGTCTATATGGGCAAGCTACACTGGTGAGTTATGCCCCTCACCATCCATCATGCCACTAGCACCTGGCTGGGAAGAGAGGAGGATAAATCCAAAACAATGATAGATGTACTTCAGGAGGTTCAGAGATGCCTGGGTGTGGAGAGAGACCTACAGTTAAAAATGCCTCGAAGTGCCCTCTTTTATCTTGTAACCTCTTAGCTCTGCATTTGTCTCTGTGGAACATGCTCGGCCCAGCTGTTGTGAACACTTGGCGGTTCCTCATTGCCTACCTGGTTATCGTGCTGGCCGAGCCTCGCATCTTTCAATAGAGGCATAACCGCCACCACTTTCTCCTGTAACTCCAACAAATTCTCCACTTGGAGAATTTGTCCCCCTCTCTTGTAATATTTTTTTGGAAATGATGAAATTTTCCTTTATCTCCTCAATGCTATAGAATCCCTTACTACCAATATATTGGAAGGGGGCCCTATATTCATCTATAGCTAAGTATATATAATACAAGTATATATAAATATTGTCTATGCTGACATATTTGCATAGAACTTGACTTTTAGTCAGGTTTAGCTGTTCTCCATCGATTTATGCTATAATAAATCATATGAAGGGACACACAAGGATGAGAAGACAGAGTCCCAGCCCTCAAGGAGTCTGAAGTCCACTAAGGGAATGCAGACCGCTGAGCAAGCGATTATAATAGAGTATGGTGAGCGATAGTATAAGGACAGACCCGGGTCCTGGGGATCACCTGAAGTGCATCCAAGTGCATCCAGCCCCTGGGGGGGTTGGAAAGTCCTTGAAGGACTGACACTAGATTTGTGGCAGTGCTGGAGTAGGGAGGGGCTGCCATAATGCACGACGGCCAGAGTATTACTGGAAGACTTTGGACACTAGTGATGGTTCTTACGGTCGGTAAGGAAGGGGGAGGTGGCAACAGGGAGAAAGGAAGCTCCAGGCCAGGTGAAAGGCTCTTGCAGAGCCTGGTAAGCCATCTGACCTTAATCCCGAGAGTAACAGGGACCTGTTAAAGGTGTTTACATAGAAGAGTGGCAGGAGGAGCTCCTGTTGTAAGATGACCTCGCTGGCCTCCTTGCAGAGTTAAGGTGAGGTCGGACCTTTTGCAGTGGTGCTGGTGAGGGCAGCCTCAGTTGTGACGGTGACAATGGGAAAAGGGATGAGTGATATTCAGAGTGATATTTTAAAAAAAGAGAAGACATTTTTTTTTCTTATGTAGGAAAGTCTGCATGGTGCCAGGTTTGAGCAGTTGGGAGGAGGGCGGTACGGCTCCCCAGCATGAGGAACTGAGGAGGAGGAACTGGTGTGGGGAGGGGGTGACATCATTTGACATTGTGGTCCTTCTGGGACCCTTGAGTGGTGCTGTCCAGGAGGCCACCCATCACATGGCTGCAGAGCTCAAGACCTAGAGACAAAGGCCATTCCCATGATCACAAAGTAATCAAAGGGAGGGCGGTGGAGGAACTCCCACAGGGAGAAGGGGAAGCCAAGAGGCGACTGATCTTGGAACTGAGAAAACACGCTTGTTACACAATAAATAGATGAACAACAGATGGCAGAAGGCAAACCGAAGACAGGGCAATATTTCCACGTTCACATTTTTAGTACAGTGCAAATAACAATCCCAACAATTAAAAAATAAAAAAAAATAATAATCATGCCGAGTCCCCCTCCCTTGTTCCCACGTTCCTTTTGAGATCCTGTTCCTATGTATTTACAGTTTCCACACACTTCTAATCAGAGTGTGGATTTAGGGCTACATACTGGCCCTTTTCATTTATATATGATCAACATTTTTTGTATCTCTTCGGTCTTCATTTAGGAGCAGTGGCTTTGAAGCCTGTCAGTCAGTGCATTTAGGAAAGTGACCAGTCCTCTACTTGAAGGGGACAAAAAAAAAAAAAGACAGAATTGGAGGGTTTAGCAACAAAGATTTTCATTCATAAAGTGAGAGAGTAATATGATGATGGCACAGCATGACTGGTGCACAGAAGAGACTTAAGTTTAGAATTTCATGCTGCCTTTGCGGTTCACAAGCCCCGCCCCCCGGTGTGTAATGGGACATCATGTGCCCTCACATCCGATCCCTGAGCGGTGCTCGAATGTGGGCCAGACCGTGGCCCCTGCCTCAGGCTCATGACTCAGGGTAAATCACATCTTGAAAGGCACCTGAATATTTTCTCGTGCTTCCCAACACAGCTTCCAAGGTTCAGAGAAATGGAAAACCCAAACCCCAAAATCCCCGTGAATAAAGTACTGAGAAATGGGAGCCAAGGAGCGAGAGCTGCAGAGTATCATTTCTGATGACCCCGAGAGCCAAGTCTGACTCAGCTCTTTGAAGAAGCCCTGGATCTAAGGGCACTGGTCTTTAAGTTGTGGCTACATGTCCCTTTCTGGAGACTAACCAAAACAGAAATGACGTATCTTGTTTCAGTATTAGTTACTGTTTCCTTATTATTATAATTATCTAATTCTGAAGTCATAGGCATAAAATCCTTTTAGCATTTTTCCATATTATGACTGGAATGGTCTCTGTGCTGAGGAACCTCTCATGGTCTGACCGCCTGATTTGTAAAAGCCTCATTTCTAAAAGTGCATGAGCCTATTCATATCCTTTAAGCCCCTTGGTTCATTTTATCTTGTTTTTTGTTTTGTTTTGTTTTGCCTCAAAACAAGCTGATCTTCAGCTGCTTTCTCAAAAAGATCCAAGCCTGGCTGTTTTCCCTTAGATGGATCTTTTTTTTTCTTCATGAAAGAACTTAGAGGCTTGCCTGATGGAGATTTATGAATGTTTCTCTATCTTTGGGTATTTACTGGAGCCCTGAGATCATCTCGTTTTTTCTTTCTTTCCCTCTGATTATTAGATCTATCAAATACCATTTTTACAAAAACATTTTCATAGCTGGCCACAATTAACAATTTTATTGAGAGCGGGGAGATCCCTAAGGGGTTTGATACTCTTCAGTGGGGTCAAGAGTGCAGAAATAAATCCCTAAGTAAGATACCGAATCTGTATCAAGACAGTCCATGGTGTAAATAAAACTATTTGTTTGCTTACATCAGATCATTGCATTTCTAGTCCAAGTTTTAAACCCCAAGCAAGCTATATCTGCATGGAATTTCATGGTGAATCTTTTATCTGCATAGTAAACCATCCAATTTTCTAATTCCTATCTCTTGGGGAAAAATGTTCACTCTTTTACTATGAATGCTACAGAAAAGCATAGTAATTTAAGTCTAAGTTTTCTTTACTTAAAAATCCCACTTCCTTGATGGAGATTTTTTTTTTAGACCCTTGTTTGACTTCCCCCGCCACCAAAATAGGCAGGTCATGACCAGGTTAAGACCTATAGAAACCATTTTGAGCATTAGAAGGGATACCCACCTCTTCGTCTTCTACCTGGAGGCATTCAAAATAACAGCAACATCAGACTAAAAAGTAATTAAGAAATCAATGAAGTTCTGATTTTTTCACCACAGAGTACATCAGGTTTTTTTCTCTCTCTCTCTCCTGAAGACATTAAATAACAGCTTCTTTCAAAAAAAAAAATGTATAGTGTCCCTGCTTTGCTGCTGTCCAAGCACATTTCTTAGCCTCTCTTCGGGTAATCTGACACTGGGTCAGCTCTACTAAGCTATTTGGAAATCTAGCTCCAAAGCCAGAAGATGTTGGTAAGCGAAAAATAACTCAGTATGTCATTCTGTTTTATAAAACTAACTTTCTCTGAGGTCATTGGCAAATAACACATACCTTTCAAGCTAAAAATTTTGTCTTTCGATGTTGAAGAATGACAAAGAACATGTTTTGACCGTTTAAAAAATTATGTTGGAGAAAGCAAGCTTAAGTGCTTCAGTGTTCCTATCTTCATGTGACCATTACTGTTTTTCCCCACATTGTGTTCTAGCTACTGGATAAAGGTGAAACTATATAAACCTAAAGATTCTAGGTGGTGCAGAGTTGAAGAATCTTCTGGAACTAGTTATGTGCAGCTTCTGCCCAAGCTATTGAGTTCCCATGGGGTATCAGGGGGAAAGGAGCCAGCACTTAAAAAGGGCAGAATTCTTTGGGAAGCTCAACATCATAGGCCTAACCATTTTAGAACTGGAAATTACCTTTGCAATCATCCTCTGCAGATTTTGTCTGTCCTATCCTTGGGCTGCAGATAGGCTTTGTTGACTCTTTACCTGTTGGTCTGAACAGCATTATTAGAATTTGAATGCATTTAGATGGAACCTCCTTTCTCCAGTTCACTATAGATCCCACTACTCCATATTGCTCAAACCTGCCTGGTACCTGCCTGGCCCCAAAGGCACTTGAGTTTATGGAATGCCGCCATTTGGAACTGCCATTGGGATACCATCTCTCTTTCATAAAGGACGATCTCAGAGGCTGAGAGAGGTGGTGTTCACCTAAACTCAGGTAGGACCAAGACCAGAACTCAGGCCCCTTGATGGCTAGAGTAGTGTCATTTTTGTCACCCGATTTGGTGAATGAAACTTAAATTTACCTCATGAACTAAATGTCCCCCCAAAAGAAAATAATACAGCTTTAAAAATAAATACTTTAAGTAAATTGACCACCTGCATATCTAATGATATCTTAGGAAGAGAAAAAAAAATACACACAATGCAGTAAATAAACTAAACAGGGTTACCTCACATTATTTTCTCAAAATATTCTAGGTAGAGGCCTATTAATTATTTTTCTAGTGGTACATAAGGAAGCTTTTAAATACAATATATGAGCATCAATGAATAAAGACATGTTTTTTCCTATGGCAGGAATATTTTAGATGCATACTTGAACATAGTTATCAGCATCTCCCAGTTACAAAATTTTGACAAATTCTGACTTTAGATGTATATTTCACACACCATTAGAATACATTAGAATATATTATAAATTCCCTTAGGGCAGGGCTCTTCTTCCTTGTTCTACATATTTTACTTATTAGATAACTGTATGCACATGCTATGGCAAAGATAATAAGGCATTAAATTAGAAATGTGCCTAATTTAAATTTTCCAATTGAATTTTTTCATACTGCTATAAGCATATGTGTATTTATGTTAACCATTGAGCATCTTTATTAGATGAGTAAAATTAATATGAAAGAAAAGTATTATTTTCTTCTATTTATCTGGACTTTTAAGTGCCATTAATGGAAATACGGTGGTTGGTTTGACAAAGAAATATATCTTTAGAATTATTTGTAGCAAAGTGGGATGATAAATCAAAGCTGATGTTTTCTCTAATCCAGTGCCTGGCATAGCACAGGCATCTTTGGTGAATGAAGGAAGGAATGAATGAATAAATGAAAAGACAGATGGATGAATGAATGGGTAAGTGGGTGGATGAATGGGTCTTTGCTGCAGGGCCTGGACAGCAGATCTATTATCAGCTTTTTATGAAAGGGCAAGAATTGTTCAATAATTATGTACAAAATAGAATTCCAAAATCAAACAGGTATTTATTGTTCAAACCGTGGATTTTAGAAATTAAGTGATAATTCATGTAAAGTATTGCCTACTTAATGCTTAACATTTTACCTATTATTATTTACTATTATTATTTATTGTAACGATTGTTATTTGCTCCTTTGTCCTGTTTTTATTTTTAATTTTAAGTGCCTGAGAAATACATATATACAAAAATGTGTTCATTGAAAGAAAGACATTAATCTTGTGCTTGATTTGAGAAGATTGTGGAGGGCAAAAAGCAATAGCTGATCTGTCTCCAATGCTAAAGGACCGTGGCATACACTTGAAACATGTATCAGGGAAAAGATGCCAACCCTGATAGAGTAAAATAGGAATAAAGGCTGGCCAATGCCAAAGAATCCAGGATAATGGAACTAACTTTCAGATTGCTCTCTTACATGCTCAGGTCTCCTATGTGGGTAATACAAATTAAACCCATCTGGACCCAAGTATGTTCATGAGCCAGTTTAGCTTTCTCCTCTTCCTGATCACATTTCTTCAAAGTAACTTGCACTTGGGGCCTATGGCCACCAGTCTACCAAAAGACTCACTAGCGTTTCCTATGGCCACATTGGGTGACCTTGACCTTGTGTTACTCAGTTGTTCCTCATCCAGTCTATGGCTGTTCCACCCAGAACATGCCCCGTCTCATTTTCTCTCTCATTCTCTCAATGTCTGCAGTCATGTAGATCACAAATAATCGCACTTTCTTGCCCGGGTTCCCTTTGCTTTTTTTGCCCTACCCCAATATACGTCTGAGTTTTCCTTGGGTGGTAACTCTCTTTTTTCTTACTTCCTTAAAGTGGGTTTATCTCTAGTTTATATTCCTCTCTGTTATCTCTCTGTTCTCTCAGTGATATTATCTACACACCATCTCTACTCAGGAGTAATCCAAAATCATAACTTCCAACCTATTTCATATCTTCAATCAATTGCCATATTTTTAAATGTTTACCAGAAACTTGAATTTGGGTGTCCCTTCAGGAGTTCAAATTAAACGTATCTAAATGTATACCTCCACTGCTAGTCACTTAAAGTTCCCGGCAATTTATCCTTGGCTTTACTTCCTGATTTTATTATTTCTTTCCATCTTTGCTACTAGTCTACATACCTACATAGAACTATAATTAGCATTAATACTTGTGTATTCCAATAGCCTCATTACTGATTTCTTGAATAATATTTAAACACTCTAGGCCAACATACACATGGCTGCTTTGTGTATACCTGAGATCATTCTTCTCCCATACTGTAATAACTTCAGTAGCTCCCCTTGTCTAGCAATGTTGCACATAATTTTTAGCCTGAAAGTTGAGACTTTTGATGGCCATAAATGATTTTTCCAGTGCCATTTCATAGTATTTTCCTGCATGTACAACATACTGAATCTAACTTGGCCTAATCACCTCTTTCCCTCTTACCCATGGTGACTTATGCCATTCAATCTACCTGAAATATCTTGTCAAAATCCATTATTCAAGGACCACTTTATAGGACACCCTTGGCAAACAGTCCCAGATCCCTCTGTTTGAAGTGGTCTTTCCTCTGAAATGGAA
The DNA here is from genome assembly GCA_028533885.1 of Nasua narica. Classification (NCBI taxonomy): domain Eukaryota; kingdom Metazoa; phylum Chordata; class Mammalia; order Carnivora; family Procyonidae; genus Nasua; species Nasua narica. The sequence continues at coordinate 14,260,569 of CM052814.1, forward strand.
CTGTACTCTGATCATTCCTATTTTGGGATACTAATCAAACACTGTGTTCCCTACTAGTTTTATCACTTTCTTTAGTTCCCCTGCTGAACTCTAAGCTCTCTGGGACCAGGAGGCAACGTTTTAATCATTTCTTTAGTCTTTATTTCCCAAAGCATCTACTTCCTGCTGCTCATGTCACTGACACATATTGGGCATTTGTTGAAGTATTTCATGATAAAAATGTGGCTTAAAATAAGGTGGTTCTATTTTTTTTTTTTTAAGTGGGCTCCATACCCAACATGGGGCTCGAACTCATAATCCCCAGATCAAGAGTCACATGAAACACTGACTGAGCCAGCCAGGCACCCCTAGGTGGTTCTGCATTGATGCTAGCTTTTGAGGCTTAAAATACAGTAGTTATGACAGAGGCTCTAAACCAGGCATGGCAGGTTTTAAATCCTAGCTTCTGTGCTCTCAGTGCGTGCGATCCTAGACAAGATAGTGGCTTTACCAAAACTGAGCTTCCCTGTGTGTCAAAGTTACTTACATAATATTTATCTCATAGGATAATTATCAGCAGTCAGTAAATAAGACAAGTTCTTCCTTTCTCAAAACAAAAGTCTTTGAAGAAGGAGAGTGTTAGGATATTATATGAAATTATTGGGAGATTGTAGTGTTCACCTGAAGTTATTTAAAACTTACCCTTCCTCAGTGATGTATTGGTATTTTATAGACTATAACAGGGCAGCATAATTCAAGGATATAGCTTGGTCTTTGGAGCAAGGAAGACCTGAATTTGAGCTAGATTCTGTAATTATTAGTTGCATGGCCTTGCCCTGATATTAGTATCTAAGCTTTGATTTCCTTATCTGGAAAGGGGGCTCATAATACCTTTCTAACAGGATTTTTGTGAGAGAGAGAAAATATACATTACATGGCGAGCATATAGTAAAGCACGCTGGCAATTGGGTAGGTGCAAAGGCTTTGTTGACTTTTTACTTTGACTTTTAAGATTTTATTGTGGTCAGTAATGTCAAGTATAGCTTTTTAATGGTTGACAGTCCTCTCCGGGAAATGTTGTTTTGTGAACAAAGTCAACTGGCATTTTATTTTTTTAAATCTTATTTATTTTTTTAAAGGATTTTATTTATTTATTTGCCAGAGAGAGAGAGCAAGAGAGCACAAGCAAGGGGAGCAGCAGTCAGAGGGAGAGGTAGAAGCAGACTCCTCGTGGAGCAGGGAGCCTGATGTGGAACTTGATCCCAGGACCCTGGGATCATGACCTGGGCTGAAGGCAGACGCTTAACCAACTGAGCCACCCAGGCGTCCCTCAACTGAAATTTTAATCAGTTATTTTTTTTTTTTCAAGAGAATATACCTTTTCTGCCTATCTTGTCCCAGGATCAAAGTGCATCCTTAATTTTTGAAGGTCAGAGTAAATATAAACCATCATAATGAGAAAAATCTCTCTGAAGAAGAAAAACCTTCAAAAGTCTCTCATGTGCATTTCGACATTCACCCAGCCCTGGGCATGTGACTGCCTTCTAGTTACTCAGCTATCTGCTTTGTGTTGTATATGTTATGTATCTACTTAAGTAAACTGTACTAGCAGCAATCAAAGCTTTAATGATTGCTTATATTTTTCCACCATGAGATATATTGAAAATTACAGACATCATGGAGCTATAGCTGACAAAAACCCAGTATCTTGTTATTCAAATAGCTTTAAACTCATTGTTACTATAACCCATGATAAACATTGCAGGTGATTAGATTATAACTAACCTATCTCGCTGGCATTTTAGGCATTAGGCTAAAAAATTTCCCCCCTCTTTCCTTTTGCCCTTATTTTTCAGAAATAGTGTCTTTGAAATTTTGGCCAGTACCCACTCTTTTGTGTGTTTTTTCTTTTCTTTTTTTAGAAGCCAATGTGACTTTAAAAATATAAGGAACAGGGAAAGAAAGGAAAACCATGTTAAATCAGAGGATTTGCTGACTCAGCACGATGAGAGGATTCAAACAACAATTTGAGTCAGGTTGGCTACTTCTTATGACCTTGGACAAGTATCTTTCCCTTTGCTATGCCTTAGTCGCCTGTTAGAACATGGAGTTGGATCATATGATGTGAAGATCCTTCTCTCGTTCTTAAATTCAGTGATTATAAATGACTTGAGCTTCATCCAGTTTTATTTGTAGGGGAAGAGGAATTGGTTGAGATCACAAAAAGGATTATGTGATGACCACAATCAAATACATAGCATCTGCACTAACTGAATAATGGCAGGAGAACCCTGGATCTACAGCCAGAGGCGTTCAGTCAAGTCACGTCTGAGCCGAGAGAACAGAGCTGCTGAGATCGGGGTGGATAAAGTAGGGGCTGCCAAGGAGACTCTGATGGTCTTTATATGTAAATGCCGACACTAGATCAGTGTCTGTGACATAACTTTGGATATAAATTATGAATGGCTTCTTGACGTTTAATGTAGTACTCGTGGCCACCCCATCAGATATCGTACTTTTCTTACTAAGTCAGGTGAAGACTTTCAGAGTGACCAGATGCTTTAGGACTGAACCCCATGGAATGTGCTCCTGTCCCAAAGCGAGTCCTGTGGTGTCGGAAAAATTCCAGTACCTGACATAGCAGGGTTCTAATTTCTTTTTTCAGTCTTAGTAATCCTCACGTTTGAACCGGGGTGGGGAGAACGCAAGGGAAAGATGGGAGGAGTGGGAGCCTCAGTAAGAATCTAGCTAGTTAAGAAGGGAAAGTTGGGGTGGTGGTTTGTCTCATTTTCCTCAGCCCAACTCCTATGTCGTTCCGTCCTCACATACATCTCTGGATAATTGTACCTGCCAAGCGCCCTGCACACGAGCAGCTGTCAACTCCACCATCCGGTGGGAGAAGTTGCATCTGCACCCTTGTGGTGGGCTGAGAATTGATGGGGCAAAAGAAAGAGAGAGAGGAAGAGGGAGAGACACAGTACTAATGGAATAATGAGGATCGGCTTCTTCTGTCACAGTTTTACATGTGAGCGCTCCTCTGTGAGGACACGTAGGCTGAATGAAGAGAGCGAAACCCGACACGTTCGCTTTACAAGATTTGTTACGAAGATTGCTTTACTTTACTATTACATTCTATTTTTACCTGCACTGCCTTGAGATATTTTGAGTTTGTGTTTCTATTGCCACTGATAGAACTTTTTATATCAGTAGCAAGAAACGAAAGGTGAAAAAGAAACAGGGATCTGTAATACTCCATTTGTGAGTAACAATAAAGCTATCTTCCAGCCCAGCATGTTGAGTTCAGCTAAAGCCCAGGGATTAGCGCAGTGTCCAGGTTGTAGGAACAGCATGTTGAAAAGCTTTGTGAGGCAGCAGAGCTCCCCACTCCCAGCATGAAAAAAACAACTCCATCCAACGTATGATGTTCAAGGCTCTCTCCTCTCCTTCCTGATCCCTTAGTGTCTGGCCACCTCACCCTCTTCATGTTTTTCTCACACGCCGGGCATTTTTATCTCTCCTGTTCCTTTGCTCTTCCCTCAGCATGTAGCCCATTTTCCCTCAGAGAGCACCTTCTGAGACAGTGGAGCAGGAGGGCGGTCAGCAAAGTCTCAGTTCAGCTGGGTTTCATGTTAACTAGCTGTATAACCTTAGGCAGGAAAGCTAGCCCTTCTGTGCATTGGGTTCCTCATCTATGATAGGGATGATTGTAGGGCCTGTCTTAAGAGACAGGAGTAAGGATGAAACAACTTAATACCTATAAATTCTTTAGAACAGTAATACAAAGTCAAAGCTCAATAGAGCTACTATTACTGTTAGTCTTGGTGTTAACATTTTATTTATTTTCAGCCTGAAGAACTATTCCATGTGTGAAGGTTTCTCATCCCTGCCACCAGCCCTTTGCTTCTTTTCCATACAAGTTCTCTTCCGTCTGACTCTCCAGTTCAATCTCCAGCCTTTCCCATGGGCTTCAACTCCAGCAAGGGACCTCTGCAAACCACATCAACGAGACTCCTAGGTTCTCTGGCTTCCGGTTGGTTTCAGCTAATGCAGAGGCTCAGTAGGTGATTGGAGAGAAGAAAAGTGAGAACAGAATGTTATTCTCCAAATGACCGCCCCACCTCTCCAGGCTTGTCCTGGCCATATTCCTCAACCAGGGGTCACTGCTTCTCGAAAGAAAGGCTCTTCGACAGGACTCTCCTGCTTCCAGATTCTGTGTCTGTCCTTTGGGCTTTTGGGCGGTAACCGTTCTTGGATTAGCTCCTGTGGTTCCTCTTTGTACTATAATTAGTCCCCTCACGATTAGTCCCCTCTCTAAGTAAACCCTCCCAGAATCATCCCAGGCTAAGTGTGCCATCTGTTTCCTTTGGGTCTCTTACTGATATGTTTTCTCTTTCTTCCTGGTCGAGATCCTCAAACTTTAGTGAACATGCGAATCAATTAGTGAGTCGGTTGAAAATGCAAATTTGCAGATTCTTGAATCTGAACCCTAGAGACTCTACTCTGTAGGTCTGACTAGGGACCCAGAAATTCACATGATTAACAGGAGCCTCAGGGGGATTCTGGTAGCTATAGAAGTACCACGGCTTGTAGGACATTGCTTTTAACTGTCCTCATGTTTATATCGATCCGTTCTGAATTTTATTACATGTTTTCCAGATTTGTCTTCTTTATAAGATTATAGCACAGAGAATGCCTACTATCTGTTAGTTTTTACCTTTACTGCAGTTAATAATCACCCATCTATATAAGACATTATCATTCTCATTTTATAAATGGCAAAACCAAAGTCACTTTGACTAGTATACTAAGAGCTGGTACTTGTCTGAGATCAGTCCATCTCTGCAGTTCCTGGGATCCAGAACTTTTGCTCTTCTCATCATGTATTACTACCGTAACAACTTAATATTGGAACGAATTGAAGCATATTTGCAAATCAAAAAATAGAGTCATTTTAATGATAGAGAATAAACAGAGCGTTGATGGAGGGAGGGAGGTCGGGGATGTACTAGATGGGTGAAGGGGATTAGGGGGGAAGGACACTTGTTGTGATGAGCATGGGGTGTTGTATGGCAGTGAACTCCAGAAACCAATAATAATAATAATTAGAATGAGAATGCAAATTGAACATAGTAGCCTCAGAATACCAGGGGAAGGAGTAATTGATGTTAACTAGACAAAAACGCTAGGTGTACATTAATTTTATTACCAGTTCTCTCTTTGATTATTTATTTTCATGTTCCTCTCTTTCTGAAAAAAATATTTATCTATCTATCTATCTATCTATCTATCTATCTATCTATCTATTTGAGAGTGAGTGAATGAAAGTATTGTGCAAGTGGTAGGAGAAACAAGGGGGAGAAAATCCTCAAGTAGACTCCAACTGAGTGCAGGGCTCAACCCCAGGTTTGATCTCACAGCCCGGAGATCATGACCTGAGCCAAAACCAAGAGTCGGATGCTTGACCGACTGAGCCACCCAGGTGCTCCTTCAGGTTCCTCTCTTATTTCTTGCCCTCACCCTTCTTTTCTCCTCCTTACATTCCACTCCACCTTTCTGGTCAACAATGTGAACTAAAATGTAATTTGTAAAAAGAATGCATTCAAAATTAGCATAATCATTGCAATTGAGAGAACAAGGGAATTTTTTTCAAAAAATAAAGAATCTGGGGTTTTTTTAGTGATTTATTGAAAATTGTAGTATTTCCCAAAGAGGCTTCATGACCAATAAAGAACATGTATTTGCCTGAAAATATTTTCACTCTGGCAAATTTTTTATGAAGGTATCATATGAAAGTATATTCAATTCATTTAGGAAGGAAATCAAAATGAAGATGTGAGGAAAATGACCTCAACTGATTTTGTCACCTAAATGCTGTGTCCCACTGCAAATGGTCCCCAATATACTTATACCCCCTTATTGCCTCTGCCAATCTGTTTTAATTGCTCTCTTTAGCCTATAAATGATGAGAAAAGACCAGAAAAAATTTTTCTATAAGAGTTAGTGCTTTTAAGTACAGTAGCTTGTGAGTTTAATCCAAAAGCATTTATTAAATACCTGCTGCATATGCTTTCAAAAATTGGCAATCTTGGGAATTTCATTCAAATGCTAATCCATGGATCCGTTTGTTTAAGGTACTTCTATACTATATACTGTCACAAAGTATCTACCTTTGGGAAGGCATCTTGAGCTCAAGAATTAACATCAAGTTTGTAGGACTAAGAATTGTAGAAACAGTGCTCCCAGGCCTGATTAGTTTCTGTATTGCATTGTTCTTACCAGCTCATGGCCTTGGGCAATTACATGGTTCCCTGTGCCTCATTTTCCTTATCTATAGGAAAAACGGGCATTGAATAACATAACATCCATCTTACAGTGTTATTTATAAGAATTAATAAAACACTGGGTCTAAAGCATTTGGCAGAGTGACAGTATTATTATTGTTATTGTTCACAGCCACTACTAAGTGTCATTATCACACTACTTGAGAGTCAGATGACTGTTTTACCCGTGGGCTGTAAACGTGGAAACTGATTCCCTGAAAACTAAGCATTGCATTGAAGAGCTGGACAGCTCCAAGTTGTAAACTTCAAGACAGTAACCAGTTTGCATACCAGTTCAGAGGAAGAAAAGATTTGTAAATGAGCTCAATGCTTTTTTTCACTAGTGTTATGGTATTGCAAATCATGGTCTCACTACACAAAGCAATTGAAAATACAGGTAAAAATTAATTTTGCTTCTTTTCAAAGTGTTTTCTTGTTAGTACTATTCTTGTTTTTAAGTGTTTTGTTTGTTTTGTTTTAGATAGAAGGCACAGGCAGGGGGCAGGGGCAGGGAGGACACTGTGAATCCAAGTCAGCACATTTGGTTATTTGTGGCCTTTGCTTTAAAGATTTGCTGGGGAGCGCCTGGGTGGCTCACTGCGTTAAAGCCTCTGTCTTCCGCTCAGGTCAAGATCTCAGGGTCCTGGGAATGAGCCCTGCATTGGGCTCTCTGCTCAGCAGGGAGCCTGCTTCCCCCTATCTGCATGCCTCTCTGCCTACTTGCGATCTCTCTCTCTGTCAAATAAATAAATAAATTCTTTAAAAAAAATAGAGTTGCTGGGATAGATATTTGCAGTGAATTTGAGATCATGGGTCATTTATTCACTCCACAAACATTTACTTTAAGTCAGGAACTAAGACTGTAAGATTTTAATTTTTTTTCCTAGTTGCCATTAATGAAGTTTGCCACTTTAAAATTTTGTTTGATTCCGAAGACCAGTGTACTTTGAATTAATTGCATAAATTGATCATCTTACTCATAGCTGATGCTGAAAGGTCTAGAGTTTGCAAAAGGAAATGTCAGGTATTGATAGAAAAGAGTGCATACAGTGGTGGAACGCACTTTCTAGATCTGTTTTTTGTTTGTTTTTTGGGTTTTTGTTTTGTTTTGTTTTAGAGAATTTATTTATTTGACAGAGAGAGAGAGAGATCACAAGTAGGCAGAGAGGCAGGCAGAGAGGGGGGGGGAAGCAGCTCCCCGCTGAGCAGAGAGCCCGATGCGGGACTCGATCCCAGGACCCTGAGATCACGAATTGAGCCGAAGGCAGAGGCTTTAACCCACTGAGCCACCCAGGTGCCCCTAGATCTGTTTTTTTGTTTGTTTTTTTGTTTTTCCTCCCTCTCCTTGACCTACAAGTCTTTTCCCAGCAGGAGGTTGGGTGGACATTGGAAGGGCGCGCAGGGATGGAGCTGCTAAAATAAGTCCATGTGAACAAATGAGACGGAGCAACTGAGCCCTTCAAAGGAGGGTCCGAGTGCCTTTACTCTCTTTGCCCAGCCCGTAATTCCTCTTTGACCACCTCGTAAAGCTTACGAGTGAGCCTGTCCTGTCAGCTGAGGCTCCATGACCACTTGTTAGGTGGAATTGAAACATCTTGATATAATATCAGTTTCCTTGGTCACATTTGCAAAATGGGAAAAATGTATACATCTTCTCTCTTCTGACCTCTCTCTCCTTCTGTTGAAGTCCACCTTGACCCTCTCTGGCAAGTTTTAAACTCCATCCAGAATGTTCTTTCTTCATTCTTCATGTGAATTTTAAAACAACAAAATCCCAGAGTATGGCTGTCAGTTAACTGCCATTCTTCAGGTGACAGCTATCTGATTGAATGTGTGTGTGTGTGTATATGTATATATCACATATACGTAGAGATGCGTATATGTATATATATCTCCTGCGTCCATTTTAGAAGGATTTGAGCTATTTTTGACTGTTCAGAGAATAAAATAATTTAAGATGGACACTCTTCCTCCCTTCCATGCAGTTGTTCATGCATCCACACTGACAGTACACAGTGAGCCCCACCTCTGTACCAGGCATTGTCTTTCCTGTTGGGGAGGCAGCACTGAACTGCTAGGCCAGCCCATGTCTCTCATGGTGTTTACAGGCCGGTGGGGTATTTGGACTAGCTCTCAGTGCAATGGCCACTTGAAAACCCTGCAGTGAATAGGGACAAACCCCCGAAGAAGGGACACTGGATCTAAGTTCTGAAGGTTGAGCAGGAATAAGCCGAGTGAGAAGAGGGATGATAAAATTAGGTGAGGGAATTATATGTATTAATGCTTGGAAGCAAAAGTGTTCCTTCCTTCGGAGGAGCTGAAAGTAAATTCCAAAAGGCCCTAGAAGGGAGATGTGAATGAGGTATGAACTTCAGATTCTCTTTAACAAATTATTAGAACAAGAGAAAACTGTCTTATTAGCATATTAGGTGGACTGGGAAACGAATATTCCATGAGTATACCTGGTGCCTAGCCTAGTATTTGGAACCCAAATGGTACTGAATAAATATTAGAGATATTTAAGGGCTGGTGGGCTGATTGGCTGATTGAATGACTGACTGTTTGATACCATGGAGTGAGCTTCATACTTCGAGTTCTGCCTTTCAGTATTTTCTCATTTTATTGTGGAACTGGCAAAAATTTAAAACCAACAACGTGGTTTTTAAAATCAAGCAAGAAGTCAACAAAACAGCAGGTGGGGTTTAAAGACCCAGTGAGTGGGTGGGTGGCCAAGGAGATACTGGGGAGAGGGCAGGGGGAGCACACGGAGCTAGAACTGGTACTAGAAAGTTTCCATGTATGGAGACTGAATCATCGGGGCCAGAGCCCCTCCACTAAGCTCTGGTGAGGAAATTGGGTAATTTGTTGTAACTCTGAAATGACCTTCACCGTCTGGAGCTGAAGCAACAGGCAGCCCTCAGCTTCTGGAACCTCTAGCCTAGAATCATGGTTAATGTTTTCCACTAAAATTTTGGCGTACATTATCTGGCAGAGATATAAAAATTTGTAAATAAGGATCCTCCCAGGAACTCCAAAGTGTATGACCATTATAGACATGAATTTTCATATTTGTGTGATGACCAGTTTAATAGGACCTTATGGTTCGGAATATATGCTTAAAGCCAGTTAGACATTTTATTTTATTTTATTTGTTAAATATTTTGCTTGTTATGGGAGAAAATGAGAGAGAGATTGGGGGAGGATCAGAGAGAGAGGGACAAGCAAACTCCTTACTGAGCACAGAGCCTGACCCGGGGCTTGATCCCAGGACCCCGAGATCATGACCTGAGATGAAACAGTCGGACACTCAACCGACTGCACCACTCAGGTGCCCCTAGACCTTATTTTTTTTTTTTTTAAGATTTTATTTATTTGAGAGAGAGAGAGCACGAGCTGGGGGAGGGCGGCAGAGGGAGAAGCAGACTCCCCCGTGGAACGGGGAGCCCAGTGTTGGGGCTCCATCTCAGGATCCTGGGATCATGGCCTGAGCTGAAAGCAGATACTTGACCGCCCGAGCCACCCAGGGGCCCTGATCCCTAGACCTTATTTTAAATGATGGGTCCACTGGTACCAGCAATCTGAACTTTGGCAGATTTCTTCACCTCTGGAAGCCTCGGTTATTTATCTGAAAATAGGGATAATAATACTTTCTTAAGGGCTATTGACCCAGATAATGAAAAATATTAACATCCAGTGACTCTTAGGACCATGCCTGTGATAAAATATGTACTGAATAATATTATTGTTACTGAAGATAACAACAACAACAACAACAATAATAATAATAATAAGCCTAATGTGTACAGAGCAATAATAATAAGCTTAATGTGTACAGAGCCCAGACCCTTCCAGGAGTATATAACCCCTTGAAATCTTTGACTTTCCCAGGACCCATCATTCTCAAGTCCGTAAATGTGTTTTTGTTCTCAGTTGAGCCTTTATCAGGATTCCCAAACTCACTGATTAGGCTGGTTCTTAGGCGCCAACCTGAAAAAGAATTTGACTTTGTCAGTATTGGGGAACTATTTGTAAAATAGTACAGTCAATAAATAAATATACTGTAGACTTTGAGTTGCCTTTAAAAAAATTACCCGGGGGGGGGGCGGAATTCTGGACGTACAATGTTAACTGGGTTTGGTCTCATATTTGGACAAAGAAATCCCTGCACGGAGCAGAGAGATAAGCGCCTTGACTTGCAATAGATTAAGAGACCTGCGTTGGTGAGAACAAACCCCGTCTGAGGCACTCCCCGAGTGCCGCCACATTTAGATTTAAGATTAACTGCAGCCGAATGGTGGAACGGCTGTTTGTTTTATGAAACAATCGCTAATGACATTAAACAGACGGAGCCCCTTCCAACATGATTGTTCATTTGCGATAAACTGAGAGAAGCCCACAAGAGATTGAAAAAGAAAACTCGTAAGTGCTTCATTTTGAGGCTCTTACTATATTCTATGGGAGCTGACAATTAATGGAAGTGAATGGGAATCTAATTCAGAGCACATTTAGATTGAGGGAGGGGGGGAAGTCAGCAAAGAATCAATGTGACTTTGCTTGCTTTTATATTTATATTAAGGAATTGAGTAATCATAATTTCATGACAAGTTTTCCAAGGAGGATTTTGCCCCTTCTTTCTTTTCTTCTCCCCCTTTCCTCCCTCTCCCCTTTCCCCCTTCCTTCCTCCCTCCCATCCTCCCTTCCTCCCTCCCTCCCTTCCTTCTGTCCTCCCTTCCTCCCTTCCTTCCTTCCTTCCTTCCTTCCTTCCTTCCTTCCTTCCTTCTTTCCTTCCTTCCTTCCTTCCATTTGTTCATTTCTCCTACCTCTACAGCCCCTGACAGCCTAGAATTGGCACTAAGCATTATCTATATTAAAAAGAGTGGTATCTATTAGTTCAATTATACATTAGGCATTTACTTTTCAATGTATTTGAAGCCCGATTTGATTTAGGTCCAGCCATTTAAAATTAAGAGAGCAGAACTGTGTATAGAACTGTGTACAGTTATCCGTAGCTCTAAAGTCTTCATTGCAAATTCTGATAAGGATTAGACAGGACTGAATCTCTCTAGACCAAAGGTATTTGCTAATACCTGCAACAGAAAGGTTGTTAGATTCTGTACTTAACTAATTCAGGCTTCCGCCTTTGGATTTTTATTGAACTTTCAGTATTTGGGATGAAAACAACACAATTTGCAGCAGCATTAAGAGAATGGGTGTGGGGAATATCTCAAACAAGCTTCACTTGCGTTTTCATTATTTTGGTCCAGCTCAAAATTGAAATAGTGTTTATTTTTAAAAAAAAAATTGTCAAAGGCCATGTTGCAGCATTAAGCTTTTGTTTTATACACAGAGAAATATATTAATGAAAAGTGTTTTAAGTGCTTATTATAGAGATGGTTTGTTTTGAAACATAGGCTTTTTCCCAGCAGTTTTACACTTCATTGTGTCCCATGAAAGACATTCTAAATAGAGGCTGTCAGTCCCCCATCAGAAGGAGAGTACTGCTGGGGAATGGAGCCATTTAGGATGTCACTCAAGCAGGACTAATCTAGAGTAGATATCTTATAAATAACCAGTAACGAAAAAAACAAATCATTCCTCTCCCCACCAGAGCAGAGAGAATTACTGCTTAGAAGAAGGAAATCTTTATAATAAAGATTTACAGTTTGAATTAGTGAATTGTTTGGAGCAAAGCATTGCACAAAGTTGCATTGACAACCTTTAGATGGGAGTTCAGGCAGCAATGACAGTGGCTTCATGAGGAGGGGGAGGGCCCTGGGATACCTACCTCTTTCCCTTTGCTCTCAGGGAGGTGGGGATGGGTACCCTAGAAACCTACTGGTTACCGGATATGAGTTTAGGATAATCTTTTTCAATCTCTGCTTAATACATGTCCTTCTTCTTACACCCGGTAGGTACTTTCAAAATGAATGCTGGCGACAATTTTTTTAGTATAGAAATTTGTTATACGTGCTTAAGGTGATGATTGAGTATAATAAGGATTCTTTTTCTCACTTTATGCTATTTCAGTTGGCATTACTTCCTTCTTTAATTATCTGACAGAAATACTGTCTGTTTTAGATAGTTGTAGGATCCGTAGATTTCCAAACTTCTCTTCTCTTGTCTTGTCCCCTTTTAAAGCCCCTAAAAGGAGCTGCCTTTCAATTCCCAGAGTGGGGGAAGGCTTTATCAGGACCGATTCTGAGAGTCTTATCTGTCAGGGAGGAGAAACCTGATTTTCTTGATTCCGATAAGTCCAAATTCCTCTTGTTGAAGGTGCGGTTGTGTCCAAGTTGTGACCATGTGCAGAGAAATGACTGGGACTGCTTTGCTGGGTCAAATAATCTCCTAAATTCCTCTGCTCTTTTTGATTCCAGGACCAATCAAGGGCCTACTTCCCAGGCTCTTTGAACCTGTCTGCCATAGTGTCCCATTCTGCTATCCTACAATATAGAGGGGGAAAAAAGGGAAGCCTTTTTTCAATATTATTTTTTAGTAGTTTGATTTTGGTGGGGTTTGCGGGGGAGAATGGACTTTATTGAATGCCACAGCTCTCCGTTTTATTGCATCTGTTCCCACCCAAGCCTGTAAGTTAGACAGAGCAGATGCTATCTACATTTTTCAGGTGAGAAAATTAAAGTGCACAGGCTTCTTTAAGATCTAGCAGCAAGAAGCTAGATTTAGCTGAATATATCAGAGTTGGGACTGCACCTTATCCAAACCACTTCCGGTTTCTGGGACAAGTGTGTCTCCTTAGATTCCCTGTAACCCTCAGTAGACCAGGCAGGGTCAGGCAGCATGTCTGGATCGCTGCTCTGAGGGGCCCATCATCCAGGGGGAAAGTGTTCCTTGTTTAACCAGAGTCGTTGAAATTGGCAGAGGCAAATAGCTGCTGGCATATAAGAAGTTGAAAGGCTCTTTAACATTATATGTTGCAAAGTAAATCCTTAGCCTAAAATTGCATACTGCTTCTCCATGTCTCAAGCCATTGATCAATTACACTAACGAGAGAAGATTCTGTTTTATAAACATCTCATGAGTGTGTGCTCTGATAGGGCCCCACGAGAATCCACTGCATTGGGAGACTGGGTGGGAGGAGTGGACTGCAGTGGCCAAGTTCAAGGTCAAGGTCATTCTTCCCTCATCTGGGAGGACCCTGTGAGGTAAACACAAGTAACCATGACTAATAGTGAACTTCGTTTTCCCCAACAGTATAATGTGCTGTTCTATGTGATAAATATATATGTAAAATTAATAACTCAGGATAAGAAATTCTGTATAAAAGATGAAAGATGCAGTTACTTTGACAATTCACTCAGTATTTATTTAACCAAACGTTGAATTAAAACCATACCGTCGTTATGTGGTACCTGAGTTACGGGGGCTCTGGGATCCAAGCTTCTCGTCTGCAGGGAACAAAGACAAACCATGACTTGAAATTCCCAAATTGATTTCTGCTTTGGAGACAAGTCATGTCATTTCCTATCATGCCGAAATTTAATATAAAAACATGATTTAAGAAGTTACAAAACATCAACAATTTACCAATTTATTGCTATCAAAAAAGTAGTCAAATGTTGTGAAGAATATCTTATTTCATCCAGAAAACAGTGGAAGACTTAAAGATGTGGACTGCTTTGGAATATATCCTTTGTGTAGCCCCCCCCACAAAATATCCTTTGTGTAGCCCCCTTCTCCTTATTGTTCTTTGTAAACGTATGCATGGAATACCTGAAATATATAAACAGAAAAAGATATACTATCCTTCTTCCACATTCTGTCATCATCTGCCTCTTTTGAGGAGGCGTTGTTACATGTTAGCAAATTTGATGTCCCTGTCATCGTTTTGAAATATTCGTTGAATGAATGGATGGATGCCTTCCCATCTGTGTCGTCAGTTCTCAATTATCCATTATAATGGAGTTGAAATAGGAAAGGGGCTTTTGAGAGTGAAATCCACAAATCACTGAGAAAGTTCCTGTGAGCCACTACTTTCAAAGCTTCCCACCAAATCTTTTACCTAACTTGATGAAAACGTGCCCAAAAATGGCCCCACGCGAGTTCCTTCCCGCGTTCTGGCTCTACTGACTTAAATGCTCAGGGATAAGATTCTGGTTCAAGGATTGGAAGAAATACCCAGATAGAGCCCAGATGCTGGAGGACTGCCTCTGGATAAGCACAGGGGAAGGTGAGGCCGATTTGTTGTGCTTGTCTAGAGTTTAGAAGAAGATTTTATTTTTGACAGTCGTTGGTAAACTAAGAGAGGAGGAGGAAAGATGCCCCCTAAAGGATGTTAAACAAGGAGGCAGCAGTCCCTTTTGCAAGGGGATAGAGAAGAAAAAGCACAATTTCAATGTTCTAGGGAGTACTTTCAGATTCAAGACTCTGGGGTAAAAGTGTGAGATATTTCTGTCCTTTTGAAAAAGCAGATCCTGACATAGGATTGCCCTGTATGAATGTGTGAGTGTGTGTGTGTGTGTGTGTGTGTGTGTGTGTGTCTGCGCGTGTGGTCGGAAGAAAAGACGGGATTCCCTAGGGCCTGGGCCCCTTGGAGAAATGTATAGGCTGCGTCAAGGTCACATACATTCTTGGTCTTATGTTTCAGAATATTTGGAAGGAAGGAATTTTTTTTTTGTCCTTCTCTTTGAAAATGTCTAGTTGCTTTCCATTAAGTTACTTTAGAAAGCTCTTAGGGTTTGGGAAGAAGAAGGTGGCACTAAAATCAGCAGGGTTTCTGACTCAAGCCCCATGAGCAAGAAGGGTAGTGTGACCACATGCCACGCCGAGCTGACGACACCAGCGGTGGGGTGGCCGAGCGGCACACGCCCAGGACGGCTGGCTCTGTGTGGCGTGCACGGTCCCGGTGACCAGCTCTGTTCCAGTTCTGAAGAGCATGGAGACAATGCGTGCACACCTAGTCTCCATCTTACCAGCCCTCACCCCTGCCTGCGATACTTGAAACCAGGGTTTCTTGCACGTGGATATGAAGTCACAATACCTATTTAATATCCCCAAATGGGCTTTGTTTTTCAGTTAGGAAATTATGTATGTCTTAATTATTTTTTTCTTCTTGAGAGAGAGATGGGGGAAGGATAGGAGAGAGAGAAAGAAAATATTTTTTTTTTAAGATTTTATTTATTTAACAGAGAGAGACAGCGAGAGAGGAAACACAAGCAGGGGAAGTGGAAGAGGGAGAAGCAGGCTCACTGAGCAGGGTCCCAATGCGGGACTCGATCCCAGATGCTGGGATCATGACCTGAGGCGAAGGCAGATGCTCAACAACTGAGCCAACCAGGCACCCCAGAGAGACAAGATCTTAAGCAGGTTTCACACCCAGGGCCGGCCCAACATCAGGCTCAATCTCACAACCCTATGATCATGACTTGAGGTGTAATCAAGTCAGAATCTTAACCAGCTGAGCCCCCCGGACCCCTTGAATGCCTTAAGTTTATTTAGACTCTTCTTAAGGACTTTTTTCAAGGAATACAGTGCATGAATGTAAGGATATACACACTATAATGTATTTGCATGCCTATTAGAAAATATACAGAAAGCCCAAATGTACCTCTGAGATTTGTTTTCTTTTTCTTGAGTTTTTTGAGTGGAACTTAGACTTCAAGATAAAAGGAGACCCATAAGCAGAAGTAGTATTAATTTATTGAACTCCTTTACTGATATTCTCTTAAATCTTAAAAAAATAAAATTTTTTCTCTCTCTTTTCTTTTTTTTGAAGGAGGAGGGTGATAATAGTTATTACGGACTTTAAAAAATATTTTTTGATAGTTTTCTTTTGCCATGCCTCATAAATACCAATACTTTCTTTGATCACGGGAAGAGTCTGGTATCACAGACCAAGCAAACATCTCTGAGTATTCATCGAAAGCATCCAACTGAATTGGCGTAGCTCTGCAAAGGAGTGAGCATATTTATAAGGACTAGTGTGCAGTTTTAAACTCTTAATACAAGAAGCATGTTTATTTATGCACAGGAGCTTCTAAGGATACCACGGTGCGTGTGTGTGTGTGCGTGTGTGTGTGTGTGTGTGTGTGTCCTTTGCATTCAGTTTCAGTTGCCCGTGCCAACTGGTTAAGGGCTGTATGTTATGAAGGCGGCTAAGTCAACTGTAGTATTTCCACTAGTAGAAGTGAGACACCATCTTGGTATAAGTTCACCTCTAGTTATTAATCTTGCTTTTTTTGAATTGCAGTCTTTTCGTAAAAATACAATTGAGAAGAGAGCAAAGGATTCTCATTGAATGATTTTGTTCCAAGCACCGTAACAGGGGCACCTGGGTGGCTCTGTCAGTCGGGTGTGTAACTCTCGGTTTCAGCTGAGATTATGATCTCATGGTCATGAGATAGAGCCGCCCATTGGGCTCTGAATGCCGTGCAGAGTTGGCTTGGGATTCTTTCCCTTGTGTCTTCGGGTCTCCCTACCACACATCACCCCCAGCTCAAGCGTGTGGAAACTCTCTTTCTAAAATAAATGAATAAATCTTTAAGCATCGTAATCCTTTCACTCTTTGGTTCCCCCCAAACTCCAGTGAAGTACCACCATTAAAAACCCATTTTATCGGGCAAGACACTGAAGCCTGGCAACGTTAAATAACTTACCCCAGGCCAGACGGCTAAGAAGAGGCATAAACGGACCCAGACACAGGTTCCTGAATTTACACTCTCCAACTCTGTGCTGTACTTCTTGTACGATACTACAGTATGGGAAAGGTATCTGTAAAGGGAGAAATGTGAGAGGCTGAGGTAATTAGGGGTTCCCATCCTACTGACCCATGCTGGGCTAACCTGGTTTTTGGTTTGGCTGCTTGTGGTGTTCCTGCTCAGCCCTCTTCCTGAAGAGAGGAGGACCTCTGGCCGTGTGTTCTACGCTTGCCAGGGGTAAAGAGAGGTGTGTTTCTCCTGTTTGCTTCAGGAAAGACACATACATAAAAGTAAAGAATTAGTTCCTGTCTGGCATTTTATCAACTTCACTAAAAACTTTTATTTTTTTCCTGTAGAGGCAGCTGGGATGGATTTTTGCAAAGTGCCTACCTATTCAATAAGAGATCTATTCCTGCCTGTCACAGGCACCCGCAGCTTCCATGGATAGAACTTTCCAGAAAATGTAAATAAAGTGTGTGCGAAATTTATTATACAGAGAGAAGAGAGAAAAAAAGAGATGTTTTGCTCTCTTGCTATTGAAACAAAGAGCAAATCCTGCTTTTTTTTTCACTTGGTTTTTAAAAGTTCCTTGTAAATAAAACACTAATCTCTATTTCTCAGTTTCCTCATCTGTTAAATGGGAACAGTCACCTTTCCAAGTGCCTGGGTAGTCTAGGGTTAAAAGGCCAAGTGAGTTTGGAATGAAAATATATCTCTTTTCTTTTGCTGTGGCTGAGGGCTCCTTGAAGTCACCAAACCACAGAGTAAAGATGATGGCCTTTATCATGTAGAGAGTGGATGACCAGATGGCAGAGCCCATTCTATATAATGACTCTCACTCTGGTGGTTTGTAATTTATGAAGTAGCCTTCTAGTCTGAGACGCTTTGGCTGCTGGAGAACTCTGCCACAGCATGGAAACAGCTTCTTCCAAAAAGGAAAAAAGAAAAAAAAAAAAAGCCTCAACCTAATATTCTTCCACCTAATATGATAAACTGTCTAAAGCAGAAGATTATCAGAGACAATTCTTATTTTTATTTCATAATCCTTGAGGAAAGAAGATAGGGATAGGTTAGTCAGGGAGACCTTTCTCCTCAGCTTTCTAAAGGAAGGGGCAGCAACTGTTGTAGCTGTGCTTGTAGGTTGTGTCTTTAGAGCCCACTTGTGTCTCACAGGCCCTGAGGCCCAGGCCTAGGCAGGGGGGGATGAGGGAGGATGAAGGGTGGATGAAAGGAACAGGACAGAAACAACGAAAGGGATTTGCACAGCTGGGCTGAGGCAAAAGACCCCCACCAAATGTCAGTAGCTGCCTTTTGCCCTATAAATCATAGACATCAAAAAGATAGTGTAGGCATTTCTCTCATTTCCATAACCAAAACTCAAAAAAAAAAAAATCAGACACACAACGAATACGGTGATAATTCTGGAACCCCATCTCACAACCCTTAAGATCCTGCCCCTTCCTCTCTTGTACCGGAGCTACAATTCCTACCTTTCGTGATCCCAGTTCTTTTCATGATATGACAAAGGCCTTGCGGATCTAGCTGTAGCTGAAGTCACAGTTTCCAAAGAACTTTGCTTGATTTAGAGGCGTACGCTGCCCCATTTTCTCTTGAGCGTGTAAGGAGACTAAGAATAACCCATCCTCTACTTGGTGTTGGGTACATTTTCAATCTGGCATGCCAAAATTCCCAACTCCAGGGTGAGAAATAAATCTGTTTCTTTGAATAGCAATGAGGACGATGGGTAAGCATGTTACAGGGGTGGGTGATGAGGGCGGGTAGTGGTGCTAAATGGAATTTTATGTTCTTATGAACCATTCAGTGCAAAATGGTAAGAGTCCTACCTGATTAGGCGATGTTAGTGATGTTTGTGGTGAGAAAACGGTTAACCGTAGAGCACTCTCTTAAGGTATTTAAGGTGTATGAATGCTCTTCTTCTTTACTGAAAGCACATCAGGGAAATGGATGGGGCATCTCATTTGCTTCAATTGAAACAGTTTAAATTGTTATGGCTTTGAGTCTTAAAAAAAGAAGGTAAATAGCTTCTACAGTAAAGAATCATACCTACAGTATGTTCTTCCGCAGGTGGCGGCCGGGGCCCTATCAGCTTGTCAGTTTCCGACATTTGGTAGCCACTATCTCACTGGACAGTAGGCTGCTGGAACATATAAGAAAGGGTCACAGCCTATGGAGTTTTCATTTTTTTAAGCCAAGATGCTAGCGGTAGCATAATCTCTGAATGAATTGCATTTAAATGGGGTTAGGAAGAAGAGCAATAAGGTAAGAAGAAATGCTCTGAGAACAGCTATTCATAATCAGAAAAGCCAAGAGATATTAAAAAAAGATCACAGGCTATTACTGAATAACAGCTTTTTAAAGCAGTGCTTTGAAAACTAGAAGTAGAATATAGACTAATAGACAAAGAATAAAGGCAGCTTTTTTCAGAGAGAGAGAATGTCTACAGCAAATGGAATGTGGTACTGAGAGGTAGGCGCCCTGGAAAGCAAGCCCCAAGGAGAGGAGCTATTTTGTTCTCTCTGCGGCGATAGGTCTCCCAGATTAGAAGCATCAGTGCCCTCTGTTGTTAGCAAGGGAACTGCAGAATTGCCTGAACACACCAGGCATTTTTGCCTTGTACACAGACTTCTCTACAAACTGTCATTGATGGTAATCAGTCGGGAAAGGAAGGAAAGAACAAGGAAGGGAGGGAGGGAGGAAGAAACTGATTGGTTTGCGGTCACCTTTGCATTATTGGAGCACTGCTATCCAAATGTTTAAAACATGAAATGTATTAAATGTGGTTTTTTGTGGGGCTTTTTTGGCCTAGCTCTTTGAGTTTCTTCACATAGAAGGGAAGCTGCGATGTAAATTTAGTAATTATGAAGACCAGGTTCATAACGGGAAAGTTCTAGTAACTTCATCATGCTTCCTTTTGATTTTGTTTTTGTTTTTTGTTTTGGCAAACCTCTTTTTACACATCAGCATTTAACTTGGATGGAAAAACACTGATCCTGTGTTCTCCTTGGCTCAGTGTATATTCCTCAGGGATGCTTTTTCTCTGTTGTCAATGTGCAAAACACAGCGGAAAAGGCAGTGGAAACTTTTCTTAAACTAACGTAACATTAAAACGAACGTTGCTACGTTATGTGTTTGACTAAATTAAAGATCGCTGCAAGAATGACAACTTCATTCAAAAAGATCATCTGGAATTACATTAAGCAGCTGCCGTTAAACAGCTGAGGACCACGGAGACCATTTTGATCTCCACAGCCCACAGCCCACGGCCGGGGATGGAGCAGGGCGCTATGCAGAACACATTGTCTCCTTTCCACCCACACACAGTTACTCCCCAGCCTGCTTGTTGCCAAACACTGGGCTTTCTAATCACTTTGTATTCAGTCAGGGATCCAGGAAGTCCCAATCCAGCCAGGCAAATGCAGAAGAGCTTAGTAGAAGCAGCTTTAACAGGTGCCATCGGTGAGGTTTTAGGGAACCTGAGAGACACGACAAACAATGGGCCGTGTTGGTCGGCAGCATCTGTTTGCCTGTCATTGAACAGCAGTTTGCCACAGAGGCCGGTTAACTGATCCTTAAGTGATGGCGTAACAGTGCAGAATATATATATATGTATATTTAGGCACCTTAGCTGTTCAAGTCCCCTGCAAACAGACCGCTGTTGGATGTCTCTCGTCTGCTCCCCCTCCTCCATAAAGTGCCAGGAACAGAATACAGGGGGGTAAAGAACGTGTCCCTGCTCAGAGTTAAAAGGGATGGATGAAAGATTTGATGGAAGCAGCTGCCTTCCTATTTTGAAAATAACCAAATAACCAACGGATGAAAGCCGCCACAAAAGCATAGACATAGTTGGAGGGGGTCACTGTCCTGGTCTGCAAAGATAGCCATACCCCAGCGGACTAACCCGGGTGCCACATCTCATGATTATTTCTGGTGTGTGAAGTCCGCTTGTTTCGGTGGTAGATTTGCGCTCCTGGCCCCACTCTGGATCACCGTTCTCTATTAACAACACTTGACTAAAGTGAGGTTGAAAAAAGCGGCTGACCCTACAATATCCTTCCAAATCCTATCAGTTTATAAACACAGGGATGACTTTGAGTCCCCAGAAGGAAGAGGAAATTGGGAATTGACCAACAGTTCATGAACCTCCTTGCGTGCTCTGAGCAAGTACCAGAGAAGAACTTAGAGGATCCTATGTGTTTAGATAGAGCCAACTGCAGAAGAAATTTGAAAAATCTGCATTAAGGTGGAAAGTGGAAGGTGGAACACAGCCTATATAAATAGTTCTGTTAATATTCAGCCTCTTGGTTTGGGACTGATAGTAAAAGAAGAGAGAGAGAGAGAAAGAGAGAAGCAAGGCTACATTTTCAGTTCTTTGAAATCACAGGGCAAGTGTTTGCTTCTGCAGTTGGGAAAACATTTGACTATTTTGTATGTTTTCCTTATTCTTCTCATTCGGGATAAAAAAATGAGGTCGCCGCCAAATTACAGTAGTTCAACATTCTGGTATCACGAATTATCCATTTGTTTCCTGTCTGGGCAATGTGGATTAAAAAATGGGATACTTGTAACTGTTCTGAGGAGACCTCGATCAAGGGTGTACATTTGCCGGTAAATTGAGAGTCTGCTCTTGATGATAAATTCCAGCTTTACCCTCTGCTTCAAAAAACCTTTTCTTTTCCAAGCTATATTTGAAAATCGATGATTATACCCCAATATGTTCTTACTGGAACACACACACATTTAAGTTTTTTGTTTTAGGAATAAGGACCTTATTTCAGGAGTATTTATTTTTAAAGTGCCCATTACCAACATCATAGATTTAATCTTTATAAAATTTCCTTTCTAGTTCATTTGCAGGATATTGAAGCCAAATGGAGTTGATGGAATAAGTAACATTATATACAAAATAAGGGTGAAAATTGGTGGGCCACCACTCATGAATTGTGTGGGGTTTTTTGTTTGGTTTGGTTTTTTGTGGGTTGTTTGTTTGTTTGCCTCCTGAACACTGGTGTTCCTTGAATTGTACCAAACACCATTTTCATGGATTAGTCATGTTTTTCTGTTTGAGTAGACTCTGTATAAGTTGCCTCATTTCGCTCACTGTAAAAATCAGTAAACTGAGGGTCTGAAGTTCATAGTAGAACCGGGATTAGAGAGAAATGACCTATAGATATTTTGGCATTCAGTGTCTATAAAGTGTCTGAAGGATCGTGATACCTAGTTTAGAAGGAAATGCAATCGTTGTGCCTGTACGTCCAGTTCTTCTACATTCCTGTATCGGGGATATCTGGAGAAATCAGAGAGAAACTGCTAGTGGGGGCAGGGTGGGGGAGAGGGGACAAGAATTCAGCCCTTTCGTTACACAGTGTTGTGATGATGTAAATGAGTCTTACCAAGGGACAGAGCTGTGCAAATTATCTCCTGAGGACCCAGCGCTGGGACACAGGTATACGAACACTGCCATTATTTTATCGGTGGTCTTGCCACGGAATGGGCTGGGGGACTGAAGAAGGTGCGAGAACAGAAAGAGGAAGCCTGGTAGACTTGGGGCCATGACTTTGGAGTTTGTCTCTGCCCCTGATGAGTTGATGTGCTCCAAGGCAGTTTAAATAACCTCTCAGGATGTGTGTTTCAGAATCCATGGGCCTGGGAAACTGATACTATTTATTTCACAAATAGGTAAAGGGACTAAAGGAGATTAATCACGTACAAGGATTTTGGAAGCTTTAAAGCAATATGTTTGTGCTAGAAATGAACAAAATAAAACAGGTAGACCTATAAAATGTATCAATCCCATTAGGCTAGTTTCATGGGTTCTTAGATGAGGTTTCCTTTGCTCAGTCCTACTGATCATTTCTGATATTAATCCCAGGCCTTTTGAATATGTTGAAGAAAAAAAATTTTAAGTGAAATTAAGCTGTTTTAAGGGAGGTGTTTGGAATTGTATGCAAATAAGGATGACACAAAACAAAGAAGAATGGTATGTGTTGGTGTGGAGTGAGGGGCATAGTGTACACACGCAGTTCATTTATTTGATGAGTAGGCAGTTTCTGGCATCGGGAATGGATTCTTGTTTACTTCATGTGACAGCGCTCTAAGATCTCCAAGTTAAGGGGTGAGGACCCAGTGGGTCTTTAGTCTTTCTTCAGAAGTTAAACCCCAGGCCCGTCTATTTATAAGGACCAATTGTCAGCCACAGAGTATAAAAAAATGATAAAATCTTCAAAGTGATTCCTTTAAAGATTGCTAAAATCTATCTGCATTTTCCAATTTGATCCAATGCTTGTTCTATTATCATACAAGAAAAAAACCACTATGAAAATGAAGAACACTAAGCAAAGAATTCTTTTAAAAAGTTGGCTTCGACATCTCTTCAACTTACAGTTCTGTGGATACCAAAGTGGGATGTAGAACGTGATATGCATGAAATTAATATTTTGCCCATGAGATGATTTTGCCTATAAGTATCAATGCTTTATTGGTTCAGTCTTCTTTTTCTTTTAGTCAGCCTCCCTGGGCCCCACCTGACCTTCCTCCCATCTATGCAAAGCGTGTGTCATAGCAAAAAAGCACAGCCTCCAGTGACGGAGGGCCTCGGGGTCACATCCTGGTTGTGTCACTGGATTTTCTTGGGTCAGCTGAAGTCTGAGTCTCATTTCTTTCTTTTCATTTCTTCACAAAATGGAATCATGATAATATCTATTTATATATAATTAACATTAAATTAGATTTACACAGTAAAAGAAGGCTATTGTTATTTTTATCTCACCAAGCTTCTTGGAGGCGGAACAGAATAATCTATGTGAAGTGCACAGCATAACACTGGGGACGTAGGAGGTGCTCGACAAATGTTTTCTGTTTTTCTTTGACAAAAAGTCCCCTGTAAAACCTACTGAACCCTATATCGAATAATAAGACCACTGGATATTTATATATTTCTTTACAATTTACAGAATGAGTTTAATGCCCAGATAATTGCCCTATAACAAAGACTGAAATATAAATATAAATCACTAATATAGAATTTAAAAATAATAGCCACCCTATTGAGGCTGTCTTTCAAAGATGAGGAAGCTAAGTACAGGGCAGTCAAGTAATTCAGCCAAGGACAAATTCCTAGTAAGGGCAACGCTGACCTGGAAGGTCACGCAACCTCCCAACCAGTAGCCCAAGAACTTGCATGACTTGACAGGGGCCTCGAGCACTTGGTGAAGAGGGAATCACCTCAGCTTTTCACCGCAAGAGGGTAAAGATTCCTTTGCCTAGCACAGTGACTGGAACACAGCAGAGATTGGGTCAGTAGTCATGAAATGAATGAAGGAAGGAAAAGCCAAATTCAAAAGCAGGTGAGAAAAGTCAGGGAGTGGTATCTTTTGGAGACCCAGCTCTAAATGACCTCTGGTTATAAAAAGGGAAATTAAGGTCCTGTGTTGAGTCCTTGGATGGTCCAGCCAGCAATTTCTGGAGGAACTTAAGACTCTCTTTTTGACCCTAGCAAAGTAGGCTGCAAGCTCTGGTAAATAGAGCAGAAACAGAGACATTTGCTAATATGGAACCAAAATTAAAACCTGCTCGGGAAACTACAGAAAAATGTGCTTGCCTGGTCTCACCTGGAGAGTGAAACAAATGGGTACTAGAGAAAATCTAGTCAGATGACATCATGGGGGCTGATGAGGCTCCGGTGGCAGTAGGCCAGCAATATTGCTAGAAGAGCAGATGGAAGATGGGACACATTTGTAGCCAAAAAGAGACTACTCATAGGTAACACAGCATGCATTGCCAGGAATAAAGATGGTGAGACGTGGAAATAACCTCTATAAGTCCTATGTTGTGTGCATTTCTCAAACTTACTTTTTAATTGTTGCCTGTATTTTGAAAGTCTTTGGTGAAAATCCGTGGCTTCCTAGGGATGTTGAGCCTTTGCTCTCAGGAGTGTGTTCAGAGGGGCGTGTGTGTGTGTGTGTGTGTGTGTGTGTGTGTGTGTGTGTGTGCATACGCAAGCACGCAGGGCTAGACTCAGATGAGGTAGGAGATTTGGTTAAAACATCAAATGAGTTACTCTGAATAGCGTACGGTTGATATTTACTTTCTAAGGAAGAGATGTAGGCTTACATTTCTCTTGTGTGTAAATATTTTGTTTAGCACCTAGTACAGTGTTAACAACAATGTGATAAATGCTTGCCAAGTATAGTATAAATAAATAAATTGATCTGATGCCTTGAAGTTTGGTGATATTCCTTATTTTCTTGCCATTCGTTTAGACACAAAGTAAAAGAGACTCTAGCAGACAATGCGTTTCTTACTCCCCCATGGTTCCTTGATCCCTTTAGCTTTGTTCTCTTAAAGCACTTAACCCTTTCAAACCTTCCTATCAGCACCTTAGATGAAAAGAG
The DNA here is from genome assembly GCA_028533885.1 of Nasua narica. Taxonomy (NCBI): domain Eukaryota; kingdom Metazoa; phylum Chordata; class Mammalia; order Carnivora; family Procyonidae; genus Nasua; species Nasua narica. The sequence goes on from CM052814.1 coordinate 14,285,931, forward strand.
GGATGCAGAATAAAGGAACAGACCCATGCTCCATGGGGCACCAAGTTCAGAGCAGTCGCAAGTAAAGAAAGGTCTGGTACCTGGCAGCTGGAAATAGAATGGTTAAGTGTTCAGGAGTGGGATGAGGCCTCAGTTTCCAAATCAGTAAAACTGGAATATTATTAAGATTATTGTCAAGTTGAGGTGGGCTAAACTCTGGGAAACACTGAGCACAGCCCTAGCATACGATAAACTTGTGACACATAGCGACACCGACCGTGATCCCAAACCCCTGAGGAGGACGGGGACGATGCTGGCCATGGGAGAGTGCTTTTTGTGGCTAACAGCCTGCTGGGCAAACTCTTAAAAGGAATCAGGCCAAGATCTGCTTCTGGTTTATGTTTCTGGATCCAAGACTTCCTTCAAATATCCTCTTTGTTCTTGGAAAAATTTAAGCCAACCCTCTAAATTAAATTACCCTGAAGACCAATAACTTTGTATTTTTAATAGGAAGGATTTACTAAATTGTATGCCACAGCCCGAGACACGGTTTTATGACTGAGCTGTTTATTCCAGGGTTCTCCCCACGATACTAAGAGTCACTTTGAGGATGGTGTATTGTTTTTGCCACCTTGGCCCACATTCCCACCACTCATAGCCAGTGACTAGAGTGTGCCCGTGTTCTGGCTTTTGTTCTGGCCTTCAACTTCTTTTCTCATACTTAACAAATTTGGCAAAGAGATAAACTTTCGCTGTACACTATGGGGGCAAAGGCATGTCTTTGGTTTGAAAGCTCACCTTTTACAGTTAGCTGTGGAGTAGCCAGCAGCCTCAGTGCCTGGGTTTCTAATGACTCTTCCCGCGAGGCTGTGACTCTGGCCAGAGGAGGAAATCGCGCCGTGAAGCCGATAGACTGGAGGCTCCAGACCCTGTGGGAGTTAAGAATTCCATCTTTAACAACTGAAGCAAAGTGGAGGCGCACTACACTTCTCACTCGGTGCTACACTTTGCATTTATCAGCAAAGGCAGAACTCTCCCTTTTCTTGAGGTAAAAATCTCCCAAAACTCTAAGTTTGAGGTTTTTTTTTGTTGTCGGGGAGAGTCCAACACCAGAGGGCGATGTGAACACAACATTTTAACTCCTTTTTAAATGGAGCTTATTTTGGTGTGTAGACAACATAAGCATATTCTGTGTTCCCAACCATTAATTTTTCATCGTAAGTTTTTTTCCCTAGCAACTGAAATTTTATTGACTCTTCTCATTTTTTTCATTTTTCAAACAACTGAAAGATTAAGAGATCAATCATTCATTTAACTGGTATTTATTGAGTACCTACTATATGCAAGATAGCATATTAAGGGTTTAGAGAGGGTCAGTGCAGGAATGGGTAGAGGCTCATTAAATAAATATTTGTCAGTCAACTGGCAAAAAAAGGCATTCTGACAGGGACTATTAAAATGAATCAGGCAACTCCTGTCCTCAAGGAACTTACAGTCCATTGAAAAATGGTGATTCTATGCTTCTCTTCTGTCATTAAGGACTGTTTCGCTGGGGTACCTGGGTGGCTCAGGCGGTAAGCATCTGCCTTTTGCTCAGGTCATGATCCCGGAGTCCTGGGATCGAGCCCACATAGGGCTCCCTGATTAGTGGGAGCCTGCTTCTCCCTCTCCTCCCTGCTTGTGTTCTCTCTTGCTATCACAGTCCCGATCTGTTTCTCTCTCAAATAAACAAATAAAATCTTTAAAAAAAAAAGACTTTCACCTACCCTGAATCTTTCCTACCATCTTTCAAGGCTTAGCTCAGAAGCCTGTCTCCTTCCTCCTGTCTCCCAGGTATAATTGGCTATGTCCTTTCTAAGGCTCTCACTCACTTTGTAAAGACCTATCTCATCTACAAAGAGCTTTACACGGGGGTGTTGGGAGTAGCCGAAGCAAAAATCCCAGAAGTAGGAGTGCTTTCCATATGTTCAGGTGTAGTGGAGGTTGGTATACCTAGGTTTTTTGAAGCAGATTTATGAGAAATATGCCAGGAAAGAGGATTATGTCAGATTGTGAACAGACTTGAATTTCAGGTTACAAGAATCATGATTTTGTTCCGTAGCAATGGAAAACATGGGACAGTGCTTGAGGACAGCGGAGGAGTTGAATGAGAAAGAAGCAGAAAATTGGAGAGACCAGTTAAACCACTCATTAGGAGATTCAGGCATTTGGTATTTAACTTTGAGAATACAGAGATGATTTCATGATAAAACCAGCAGGTCTTAGAAAAACTTATGTATTTATTCTCATCACTTACATGCAAAAGTGTGATTTTTTTTGATGACTGAATAGTTGTAAAACCTTCTCTTTCTCGTAACAGTGATAACTCAGAGCTCAGTAGGCATGTAGGCCCTGCTGTACTCCCATTCATTCATTCATTCATTCGGAAAACAGCTACTGAACATCTTCTGTTTGGTCCTGAGCTGTGTTCCAAGCATTCACAGATGAGCCAGACAGGGTACCTGCCTTCAAGGAGCTTACAGTTTTAACGGGAGAAATAAAATTAGGTACAAACAGAAATGAGAATAGGAAGGGAAGACAGGATAAGCTATGCCTCCAGGGGGAAGATCTTTCTGAGTTTCTGGGTGACAAAGAGATGGGGGCAGTGTGCGGGCATGTTGGGAAAGGGTTGTGGAAATTCACATATGTAGTGACACAGGATTGTGAACATGTGTAAAGAGGTCATTATAAATTACACTGATGCCAGACAGAACTTTTAGTTCTCTAGGAACAGGAACGGCTCTCTCTTGACACATGTTCTGTTTTTCTCCCCATTGCGGTTTTGTTACATTGGACAGTCTTCCCTTATTCGGGACAAGATTGTGAAAGAAGAGAAAAGACACAGGGTAGGGGCTGTGATAAGTTGGTGCCACGGTTGGAAAATCAGTTTCTTACATGATTAAAAAAATTTCTACTGAAAATTAACACTTTAAAATCTGTCCATTGGAAAATTAATTCAGAAGGTGGGAAAATTAAGGAATGTCAATGTATATAAAATCTCACATGATAAAGGTGAGATGGTAAATTCACAGCCATTCCAATAAATGTCAAGTTTGATACAGAACACCTTTGCCTGCAAATAATCTCTCGGGGTGAGGCAGATAATTACAAATAAACATTTGAACCCTTTAAGTTCTTGGTAACTTTTCAGTTACTGTGTTGGTTTTAGAGAAAGTTGTGTGGGAAGCATTATTTTTTCCACAACATCGAAGACAGCATTGCCAGTTCCTCCTCCTTTTTTATGATGTTAAGTACATTCCTTTGCAGGCTTTAGACCTGGCTCTAAATCCAAAATTGAACAAAAAAGGCCTCCCCTTGTGATTTTTTTGTCAGGCTGATGAAACTGTATAGAAATGTAAATGTAATATAAGGAACGGTTTGTGGAAAGCTAGGGTTGCTCTCTTCTCTTAACCCCTGCTCCCTTGGAAGAAAATTCTCCGATTTTGCTGTGCGCATATGTCTCCTGTGTAAGGGCATTTAATTAGCCACAAGTTACAACAAAGACTTTTGAAAGGAAAATATATCTGTGGGGCCGATGCCTTTATTTTCATTCGGCGAATGGCTACATTTTAACTTCCTTATCAAGAACCGCATGAACTGCCCAGACGAAATTGGGAGCATCTCCACACTGTTTGACAAATAGATTTTTTGTAAACTGATTTAGCCTTTTCATTGTTTGCATTTCATTATATAGCAGACTTCATGTCACAAAATCGGTATTCATTCAAAATAGAGAATTTAGAGATAGGACTGTAGCCTGATAAAAAATATTGCACAGGTCAGGCCTATTAAGCATAAAATAATAGCAAGTCAGTGATCCAAGGGGTTGTTCTCCAGCATGGAAGAGGCTAACATTCCCGAGGTCAGGAGTCAGACTCAGGACTGAAGATGGGGGAGGGAGGTGGGGGGACGCGCATTTACAAGACAATCTGCTGGGAAGGAGTGAAGAAGGTGTCTGTCTGGATAGACTGTAGAAAAGAGACAGATTTGCCATTTGCATTCAACCTCATTCTCCGTAGGGGCCAGAGGTGGGAATTTTAGGTTTTGCTGCGTCTAGGTCTGTTCTGAGATTCTTGCTCATGAGTTGGGGTTTCCATGGATATAGAAGAGCCACAGTAGGGAAATCGACTTTGAAAAGAGAGTGAACACGGCCCTTGTGTTTTCATTTTTCTTTTAAATCCTTCACTTTGGACCAGTGGATCTCAAACTTGAACATGCATTAAAATCACCTGGAATTTGATGAAACACGGATTGCTGGTCCTCTGGGGGGCTGGGAGGGTTCCTCAGGGTGGGGCCTGAGAATTTACATAAACAGTTTCCAGGTAATCTTGATGCTTGACTTTGAGAACCGGCATTGTAGACTCTCTGTGTCAGCCCCCAGAGAATCAAACATTAGCATTTCAAAGCACCTACCAGGAAATCCACTGGGCACGGGTCCTTGGCAGCTCTGTCGTTTAACCTCAAGTACCAAGTTGGGAAGATCATGGGAGACAGGTTTTGTATAGGAATCTCCCTCGCTAAGTGTTATTAAAAAAATAAAGCTATAATTGCATGACATCTTATTCTTGCCTCTTTAGGAATTCCTTTCTATTTCCCACAGCCAGGCAGCTTTTTAGTTCAGTTTAATGAGCCTTTGGAGATCACCCTTTGTGCACTTGTCCTAAGAGCTGGGATTATTTATAAAGATGAACAGGATGCAGTTTTATTCTCAAGAAGCTTATAGTCCTCGGAGAATCAGACGATGAGGAGGAAAACGTCAATAGCATTTGGTTAGTGGAGCTGATGGAAGATGCTGGGGTCTCTGCCCTACAAGAAGCCTCCCTGACCCCCCAGGGTGAACTAAGTATTAAGGATAAGTAGGATTTTGCTAAGCAGAAGGAACAGGGAAAAGCAGAGAACAGTGAAACACAGGCATGCATCTTCAGGAATCTGCCAGCAGTTTGAAAGTTCTAGAAGGTTTTACTTATAAATGAGCCGATTTCCCCTCTCTCTTAGATCTGGCATCTGCTATATCCATGTAGCACCCCCACCCCCCGCTTCTCAATTCCATTTGTTGTTATCTGTTAGAGTCATAATCCACATTCTTGGTAAAACCTTGCAAACAATGAATGAGAATATATAGAAGAAAATGAAAGCAGCTAAATTTTATTGTTTATGATGCCATATTAATAGTAGCATTTCACATCTGTTTTTATTCTGAAGCACAGTGTTAGAATACACTTTTAAAAATGATCAACATCTCAGTGATAAACACTGTACAGGTCCCTTTTTCCTCTGAGGTGCTTGAATGTAATGTACTTAAGTTTAGTTAAATTTTAAAAACTGATGGATCCGTGAAGATGTGGCTCCTCTGTGTGATGTCACACGAAAGCTGACGCCCAGAATGCTTTTCAGGAGGACTTAAGCCCCTGGAGGTCACGCTCAGCTTCGCCTTTTTTTCCTCCCTTTCTCAACGTGGGTTGCAGAGTTTGGAATCACCAGTGGACCTTTTTCCCCCCCAAACACCACTGTGTGGCTGCCGCCCTCGGAGATTCCGACTCAGTGAGTTCGGGTGAGACCAGAGGCTTCTGTCGTTTCCGAAAGTCTCCCTGCGATTCCAGCCTGGAGCTAGATGATCTCATTCTGTGATTACTGTTGGCCTCCAGGACGTTCGCCTGGCCTCAGCAACAAAAAACTGATGCTTCATCCGCAGGACTAGGGAAGGTCTAGAAGTCACTAGCATTTAGTGACCAGACTGGTACCGTGGGCCGCTGACATCTCTGCAGGTTAGAAATAATTTTTCTAGACTATTATATGTAAGAGTAATCTTTCCTTATAGTTGCATAATTCACAGAGGGCTTGGATTTACATGATCTCATTTGTTTATATAAATACCTGATGAAGTAAGTAGGACAAATATTTTTTTTTCTCCTCTCTTCCTTCTTGTTGATTGTTGTTCTTTCCTTTTTTTTTAACTTTAATTCCAGTATACTTAACATACGATGTTCTATTAGTTTGGTTGCTGTTCTTAATGCCGAGACAAAATGCTTCAGGTACTTGTCCAAGGATCACTAAGCCAACAAACCGAAAAGTCAGGATTGAAACGAGGTCGTCCAGTAGCTACATTCATGCTTTTACTTTTGTTTCCTTTATGTGGTTCAGTAGTGGTGACATAATGATGCTGGGTCCTGTGCTAAGCGATTTACCAGTGGCTCTCCTGTCTCAACTTTGGCAGCACATTGAATGCACCGGAGAGATTTAAAAACTCCTGATGCTGGAGACTGTAAATTAATTGGCTGAGGTGCAGCTTGGGGATCATGCTTTTTCAAAGGTTGAAACTACTGTTCTATAGACCGTTTCATTTAATCCTCTTAAGAACATGTGGTTAGAATCACCATCATGTGGAAAAAGAGGAGGTCAACCCACCAGCCCACAAGTCCACCAGCTAAAGCCTGGGAGAAGCCAGACTTGAACCAAGAAAGGAAACAGTGTCTATAGCTCGTCCAGTCACCATATCTGTCCCTCAAGATTTTCAGGTTTTTTTCTTCAGATCTTGAATCAGGAAGAACTGAGTGAAACCAATGAATATATATGAAGGAAAAACAAACAAACAAAACACCGAATTTAGGGTTTTCTAAATTTTCAGGAGCCATATTCCTGTCTGAATTAGCCATAGCAGTCAGAGGCAGCTAGTTAGTTAGTTAGTTAGTTAGTTAGTTAGTTTTATTTAGTTAGTTAGGCTTTTGTTGTTGTAGGACTTGAGTCATAAGACTCAATGCATTGACACATGAGTTTAAAAAATCTGGTTGGCAGTAAATGAATAACCAAATGAATTCTGAGCAATTTGTTATAATAGAAGCTCTGTGTGTTTCTGATACTGCTGCTGAAGAATTTAAGGGAAAAAAAATAGTGCACCTCTAGCCCAGTGGTTCTCACACTTGGGCAAGTATCAGAATCTCTTCCAGGGGCTAATAAAAGAGATGCTGGTTCCAACCTCCCACTTCCAACCTGTGGGGCCTGAGAATTTGCAATGCTAACCAGCTTTCAGTTGATGCACATTCTACTAATTTGGGACTCACACTTCTACTACTGCACTAGTACAATCACATTCTTCATCAAAGTGCCATGAGAGGAAATGCTCTGGCCAAGGTTACAGGTGATCGAGAAGAATCTTTTTTTTTTTTTAAGATTTTTATTTATTTATTTGACAGAGAGAGATCACAAGTAGGCAGAGAGGCAGGCAGAGAGAGAGGGGGAAGCAGGCTCCCCGCTGAGCAGAGAGCCTGATGCGGGGCTCCATCCCAGGACCCTGACATCACAACCCAAGCCGAAGGCAGAGGCTTTAACCCACTGAGCCTAACCCATTGAGCCACCCAGGTACCCCTGAAGAATCATTGTTTCTTAAGTGTTCTTTCTGCCACATGTTACTTCTCTGGGCAAGACTGGGGAACTTCCTAGTTTTTTTGTTTTTTTTTTTTTTACTCTTGCCTTATAAAGGAGCTGGATATTAATTTGAGGGGATAAATATTTATGTTAAAGTACTGTTTAACTTTTTAGAAGCATCAGATTTGGATGAATGATAGAGTCTAGAAAGGCTTCTCATTAAATGCTAGAAAACTGCTCCTTTGGAATTTTCCTTCTTATTCTCTTTCTCAAGAAGGGATGAGTATAATGACCCAGAGAATCAAGCTCTTAAGTAAATCATTCAGTTACCTGAGACCAGGCAGGGCTACATAAGGATGTAGATTTATTTATGAATATGATTTTAAATATGATTCAAAACTAGGAAACATTTGTTCTAGAAGTTCTCTTCTGTGGTGGGGGCAGGGACAGGGCAGGGTTTTGTCGTGACTATGCAACCCCCTTTTAAGGATAAAACAAATATTGGGCTCCTGGGTGGCTCAGTCAGTTAACCTCCACCTCTTGATTTCTGCTCAGGTCATGATCTCAGGGTCCTGAGATCCAGCCCTGTATTAGGCTCCACACTCAGCAGGGAGTCTGCTTGAGATTCTCTCTTTCCCTCTCCCTCTGCTCCTCCCACTGCTCACACACTCTCTCTCTCTCAAGTAATAAAGAAATAAAAATTAAAAAAAAAATAAAAGAATGAAGCAAATACTGAGAAACAGTCACTGTTGTCTCCTTATCTACAGGGCAAGGTGGGGAGGGGAATTAAAAAATAGCAACACTTCTTTACTCATGAGTCTAAATATAGTTTCATTTAATGAGTAGTTAATTCTGAAAGAGTAAATATATTGGATCCATTAAAATACTGACAGGATTTCTTTAGAGAAACGTGGAAACTCAATTACAAAAAAGTCAAGCAGCATGAATGTGATGGTTTGGGCCAAAATCAGCAATTTCTTAGGCAAATATTTATTGAGTCTAAAATGTCCAGATTACAGTTCTAGGTACTGCACAGATGATTAAAAACCATCAAGAAGTTTACTAAATGGAGAACACACATAGAGAGTATGACCCAACATACCCTGATACAAGCCAGTTAGATGATGTTGATAGTGCAAAGCATTATGAGACGTAGAGGAGGGAGCCACTGATTGAGCCTGGGGACCCCTGGAAAGAGGAGACATTTCTGCTGGCCTCCAAGGATCAGAAGGATGTTCTGTGTATTCTGTAAACTGTGTTGCTAAGCATTATAGCTAAGTGACAGCCAAGATTACAAAGAAGGGGATACTTTCTTTGCAATACCACCTGGTTTATTTATAAATAGGTTAACTTTCTCACTCAGTAAGAGCACATGAATTAAGTCTGGTAGAAATAAACAAAATTTTTACATTTACATACTGTATGTCTCAGAGTATTGATTGGGATTGAATAATTGAAAAGGACTAACTGTATAATCAATGGGAATGAAGCCAATGATAGGACCAAACTGGGAGGCTCTGACCACAGAAAGAACCCATTAAAGCTCATACTGTCTCATTTAATCAGCTTTGCTAATAGAGAAAACAAAATGTGGCCATGTTTCCTTCAAGATCTTCCTAGCCGTAATAAGGCCAGGACAACTGGCAGTATGCCGTGCATGCCCCTTCTCCTGACTTCTGAAATGATTGGAGAGATGAAGTAGAATAATCCTGAAGAGAAAACCCATGTTTATAGACCTGTTATGTTATATGAGTGATTATAGTTCTTTTTTTTTTTATTAATGATGAAATCTTGGAAAATTTCCAGACAAATAAGTTGATTTTAAATTTTAATTTAATTCTAAAAAATGCTGTTGCTACTGTTTTGCTCCTCTTTAGGCGTCTTTGTTCTTTGGCTTAGATATTCTAGAATTAGACTACAGTTACATTACTCTGAAACATGGGGAAGAGAAACTAACAGAGAGTTATACCAAACCTCTCTGTGAAATCAGTGATGGAGAAGGGAGGTTGAGACCTCAGGTTCCCTTTTTGTATTTTACATTCTCATTACTAAGGTGTATGTTTATCCCAGGAAGTTTACACAGGCCCTGGTCTAGATCGTGCTTCCAAGAATGTGTGTTTCTTCAGTAAGAAAGGAAGGGGTACGGCGTACAATTGGTAGCAGCAGCTTTATTTCACTTTCCTAAAACAAAACTATTTTGGGGAGCAAAAATGTGTACTGGTGAGTGCTTTTCTGTACTCCTGTGTGTCTTTTTTAAGAGAATGTCACAAGACTTTTGGGAAACTGCTTAAGATTAGGAGGGCAAGACAAATGGAATTTGAAAAGCAAGAAATTCAGGTCTCGACTTTGCAACCTAACGATGGAAATGTCTTTGGACAAGCAAATAAACCGTTGGACCTCAGTTTATCATCAATACAATGGGGATAACAATAATATAGTTTCTTTTTTTTTTTAAAAGATTTTATTTATTTATTTATTTATTTATTATTTAAATTAATTAATTTAAGAGAGAGAGATCACAAGTAGGCAAGGAGGCAGACAGAGAGAGAGAGGGGGAAGCAGGCTCCCTGCTGAGCAGAGAGCCTGATGCGGGACCCGATCCCAGGACCCTGAAATCATGACCTGAGCCGAAGGCAGAGGCTTTAACCCACTGAGCCACCCAGGCGCCCCAATAATATAGTTTCTAACTGCCCCACAGTGATGTTGTGAGGAACAAAAGACACCTGTGTGATACTGCATTGTTCGTGTTAAATTATAGCAACAAAATACTAGATATTCTAGTTATTAATTCTAGTTTAAAAATTTCCTAAATAGCTTAAGTTCTCTAGCTGGTTATGTTTTAAAAATACAAAGTTTGAAAAATCTTCTTCCATTGCTAAATTTTACTTCATTGTTCAGAGTTTCAATTTATCCAAGGGTGAATTAATCTGTTTCTTTTCTTTTCTCACTGATGAAAATTGGCTTTGATTTATTTAATGTTCTAATTCAAGTGGTAGCTGAACTATAAAACAAAAGTGAGATCTTTAATTATGTTATTTGCTTTTCTGTAACACAAAGTTTGATTGGATAAAGCTCCTGACACAAATAGCAATGCATTTAGTGACAAACCAGAGGTGAGATAAGACCCTAGGGTTTCAGAGTGACAATTGTCCTCATGTCCCTTCCCCCATCACCATAACTGTTATTTTATTTTTTATTTTATTTTTTCCCCATTCCTGTTATTTTACCAGGAAAATGGGGAAGGAATTCTTTGTCTCACTCTCTTTTGCATCCAGAGTCTGGTTTTCTAGATTTTTTTTTTTTTTTTTTTTTGGTCTCTCCCTGATGTGATGTGTTCTCATCAGTGTCTTGCTTGGTCTTGGAATGAAACCACCAATCAGAATATGCAGGACTTGGTTAAAGAATTACAGGCATTAAGAGAGGAAGAGAGTGGCCTAAAGGCAAGACCTTTGTCTTTTTCTGCTGATTAATTAATTCCCTTCTTCCTCTCCCATAAGAAGTGAAATCCACCTCCTCTCTGAGAGTGTTCAGTATTCAGTGCTGTGCCAAGCAGAATGGCATGAAGAAATGGAACTCCGTGGCCATTCTTCATGGGAGCCTTGTCAACATTTAACCAAGGAAACCCCGGAATCCTTAATATAGAAATGTTTATGTTGTACACAAGAGCCGTCTTTGAATGCTTTTATAAAAAAAAGTATTTGTTTTCAGGACATATCTGGGATATAGTGATTTTTAAAAGCTGTCAGGTTAAATGAGAAAATGTTTTCATGTTACCCTGGTGAGTGGCTTAGATTTAGGTACTGATGTGGCAGCATTGTTTTAATAATAAGTATTGTTTTTCATTATCTCACTCTTAGTCACTATGAATATTTGGAGCACAGAAATAGAATGAGGAGGAAGAAAGCGATCTCTCGGAAGACTAACTGGTCTAGAAGGGCTGGAGCAGCTTAGAATGGTGGACCTTGTCCTCTCATTTTTTTCTTCTCTTTTGTTTTTTCTATCAGCTCCCTCCTCCCCACTGACTTCACATATAAATACATGTATATATACATATATATATATATAGAGAGAGAGAGAGAGAGAGTTGTATCTTTTAAAATTTCCTGTATTGCTCTAATAATTTAACCGAACTATAATCTTTAAATATGGCGGCAAGACACAGTATTAACATCGGTCATTCACTCATTCAAGACATCTTCATATGTTTCTGTAACATTGACGGGACTACTGACTGAGTGCCCCTGCTAGCTCTGGGGATACCTTCAGTTCCACAGATTACAGTGAGGGAGGGATTAAGGTGGGGAAAGGAGTGGCCACTTAATAAAAATCAGATCCCTGGGACGCCTGGGTGGCGCAGTTGGTTGGGCAGCTGCCTTTGGCTCAGGTCATGATCCCAGCATCTTGGGATCGAGTCCCGCATCGGGCTCCTTGCTCCGCAGGGAGCCTGCTCCTCTCTCTGCTTCTGCCTGCCTCTCTGCCTGCTTGTGTTCTCTCTCTGTTAAATGAATAAATAGAATCTTTAAAATAAAATAAAATAAAATAAAATAAAATAAAATAAAATAAAATAAAATATTAAAAAAAAAAATCAGATCCCTAAAAGAAATGATAGTCAAAAATGTGTTTATGAGAGGACACCTAATTCCCTGGGGAGGAGAGAGAGAGAGAGAGAGAGAGAGAGAGAGAGAGAGAATTTCTCTCTACCAATTCATCTCTACTTCTTTTTAAATATGTGACTCTTTTTATCTTTCTAAGCTTTTGGAGAAAGTACAGTTTGGTATACTCTTAAGTATTTATCTCTTGGGATCGGATGTCCCTTGACTCTTACTTGGGACCTTTGTCCCTGGAGCACTCATCTCTCTGCTGGAATTCTGTGCACTGGTATATATCGTCGACAACTAGGAGATTAACATGAGTAGCTTGTTACTAACCGAGCCCTGAGAAGAGGAGACATGTAATCATTTCTAAAATGAGCTTTTCTACTACCTGAGTGTGAAACTTGGGTTAAGACTCTTAACCACTCTGGGCCTCATTTTACTCACCTGTAAGGTAACCAAGTCGGACTCATTATCCCTGTGGTCTTTCCCTGTCTGTAATTCCCCGATGCCCAGACTTTGTGTTCTGCCATAGATTAGTGGCCATTCAGTGCAACAAGAGCAAAGCTTTGTGAAGAAATTGAGTTCTTGGGATATCTGATCAAAGGAGCTCCTGGGTGAATGAGCTTGTGCTCTGGATACTAATAAAATCAACAGCATTATTGACTGAATTGCTAGGGTAGAGGGGTGTGGAAGAATCCCTTAAAGGAAGAGAAAAGGAGTAGGAGCAATTTCTTTCTCCCCTTCTTTCTGGTAAACAATGTACAATCGAATGATTTGGAGAGTCGGCAGAATCATTGAACATGCCCAAATCTGTCTTTTTCACACTCATGCACAGAACACAATGGTTAGCGTTAAGGGGGACGTCTTCTTTCGTCCCCTCTCATCCTACTGAGTCCCGCTGTTCGCAGCAGTGTTCTAGCCGGCCAGCCGGCCAGCCGTGTCCTCTTAGGGCGAACATTACCACTCTGTTCGCTGGGAGAGTACTTCAGCACTTCGTTTCCTTTTCTGTATGAAGCCCCTTGAACTCCCTGTCAAAGATGGAGGCCAAATGAACGGATAATGCCATTTCTTTAAATTTTTCTTTCATTTAGAGAGATTTAAAACTAGCATGGCCTAACTTTGATGGGAGGCTCACTATGTGGATGATGACGGTAAAATTGATTATCCAAACTGAGGCCCTCCGGAGAGTGTAAGGGGGGAGAACTGTAGATTATTAAGCTAGGACAGTTGGCACAAGTCAGAAGGTCTTGGCCCACTGGGTCAGGTGGTCCATCCCCCCTACCCCCAACTAGGACCAGACAGGGGTGCTAAATTACTTTAAACTCAGTTAATCCCGTGACAGTTTTACAAGATTGTTCTTACTGTTGTTCCCATTTAATAGCGAAGGAACCTGAGAGTTAGATCCGGGACGTGCCCCTAGGCCAAAGCCTGATCCTTTATAATTGGAACAGGAGCCCAAGGTTGGCTGTGGAGCAACCTGTGAGACCTTCCCAGTGACTGACGCCTTCCACCATCCCCTGACTGCGGCCAGGCATGACAGAAACACGCCCCTCGTTAATTCACCTTGCTTGGGGAACGCAGATTTCTATCGAGTATGCTCATTTATAAAAAGGAACCTTAGAAGAGTGTGTCAGACAGTTCTAACATTAAAAAAAAAAAAAAAAGTAATAGGCTCTAAGCCTATTGGACACCAGACGCTGTGTAACTCTTATTCCTTTCCCCTCACCCCCCAGAGGTCCTTTGAACATTTGGATGAAAGGGTTAAAGGAAACAATAAGACAAGAGAACTTTCAAGGAGTGTTGAGGAGTCCTCTTAAGTCAGGAAAAAGCATACTTTGTGGGTTTTTGATGTTCCATGGCCCTTTGCGGTTTTACCTGTGAATAGATGTTGAATGGGGTGCTTAAGGTAGATAATTTGATCACTTTGCTCGTATCAAAGCAAGGATTGCTTATTCTAAAACCTGTCATATTTGTTGCACTTCCCCCTCCCTCTCTGTCCCCACTACTCTCCCCCCACCCCGCCCCCTTCCTCTCAGAGTTAAGCTAGCCTTTATTTTGGACAACACTATCACACACATGATTGAGTCAACAATTTATGGCTTTTAAAAATAGGGATTTTTTCCTCTCTTAGGTTTATTGTTTATCATAATCATCTTTCAAGTGAAAAGGCTAATTTACTCTTTCTATAGGAATATTTTAAGCTTGATTATCATAATATTACAGCTGCCTGAAAAGGTCGAAAAACGGGACATTGACCTTGAATGTTTTCTGCATTTAGCTCATGGTGCTTAACATTCAGGAAAGAATATAACTGCAACTCATTTATTAATGTATAATCTCAAAATGTTAACTATTGCTCTGTAAATATATGCCATACAGATTATAGAAAGCTCATAGGATACTAGAAAATGCATCTGGTAATTCACCAGGGTACATATGTTGGAAATACAGTGTAACTAAAGTCACTTTTCCCATTGGAGCTACTATAGTTTATAACTTAATCTTTCCTGATATTTTACCATGTATCTTATTAGCTTGATGAAATGGAAGTGAAATAATCCTGAATTAATTAAACAGAAACCGAATTGCCTCTATTACTTTCTCTGTCTTCCTTTGATTCTTCCCTGCCCCCCAACCCCCACTTTCACAAACCCTGAGAAGAGAGTTTGGTGTGTTACAGAGGTGAGGTAATTGCTCCCCAGGTAATGGGCTTTTTACATGCACTTGGTAATTTGGGAATGGGATGGATTTATAGGACAAGAGGTTTGTCAAAAGGCAAGGTTTTTATTAGTGCTTCTGTGGAAGTGATCACTTTCAGTCGAAATGATTGCTTCTTGCCAATCGAGACAATAATTTAAATATCGAAGCCTGTACCCTAGAAATGAAAGGCAACAGAAGAGGAGGTATGATGAATTGATGGAGGTTTGGTGGTGATAGAGAGGAAAGTAGTCATACTGACTCCGAAAGTAGTCTTCATGGGCCCACTGGGAAAGATATGTTCTTACGCAGGTTTAAAGCATAAAAGAAATCCCAATGCACAGATGAGGAAAAGAGGGGTCGGTAAATGAGGTGACCTGCTCGAGGCCACCCAAGTCATCAGAGGATGCAGAAGGGATCCTGGTGTCTAAGTCTCCTGTGTGCCCAGCAGGGTTCTTTTTTGCAGGGATGTTCATTTGTGGCTTTTCTTTTAAAGATAGTAGTTTGTAATAGTCTTGACTTGCTTTTTTGCAGTATGGTACATTATACTGTACACAAACTATCAAAGACAGCAGGGAAGTTGTTTCAGAGAGTTAAAAGAGCTTTTTTAAGGGTTTCTGGTCTTGTGGAAAGATCCACAAAGGTAGATTATAAGGTGATCTGAAAATCTAAATTTGTTATGCCTTGTTGAGTTTTAAATATTTAACAAATGACAGATGTGCAATATAAAATAAAATTTGCTTCACAAATAGTGTGACAACTAGAAGCACTTTAACACAGATTAGTCCCGTTAATTTTCACAAAAGGACGATGGGAACTAAAAGTAGCTGTTAATATGTAATAATGGCGAGATGAAACATTTCTCATCATCTTTTAGCAACATAGGAACTTACTGTTAGAATGTTTTAGGAAAGGGCTCTGACTAAAATACAGTAAAATTTCCGGTACAGTAAACAGGAAGCTATGTTTTGTTTGCACTTGAGTTTTGTTTGATGCCATTCTGTTCTTTCAAATGGAAATGAAGTATATTTTCTGCTGGTGTCTGTGCAGGAGTTGGGGCCTGAGGTTGAAGTTGTCTGGATATTTGTGACTGCAATGTTTAAGGAAAAAGAGATTGAAACTATGCATGGACCCAAGGCCTGGTGCATAATAGATAGATATTAACTAATTGATTAATATTCTGCATGAAATAGTCCTAAGAGTATTCCATTTTTCCTGCTTTGGGTAGACTCCTTGTGGTAAGATTGTGAAGTGTATTGACTGATTAGCAATATGAGTTTAGTCTAGGCTGTTTATCTATTTGTTTGTTTCATTTTTTTCCCCATATCCTTTGTCATTGAGATTCTAAAAGATTTATGCTCAGTATTGCTCATGATGTGTGTATTTCCTGTGATTATCCACTGTTTCCTCCTTCAAGGTGAGAAAACTGTGGCTGGAGAAGATTCTGGAGATGACTAAGCTGCGTGTTTATAAAATATTCTGGAAGCTATCTTGCAAGTTTAGTGCATTAGATGTTATTTTAAATTTTAAATTGGTTAAGCTGGATTCAAGACAGTCGGTGTAATCTTAGGTCCTTGACTTGCAAAGGTGACACTTTGATCCCAAAGGGAACATACAGATCCGTGTATGTATATAGGCTGGTAGATTTCTGGTCATTCAGAAAGCAGCTAGCTCAGTGGACACTGTACCTTGCACTGATGAAATATGGTTAGTGAGAGATCAGTGGAGACGATGTGTTTGTACCTGTGTCTCTGCGAGCACAGAAGAGACCGACTCATGGAAGAGTCTAAATATGTTTAAAATATATACCAGTGAAATCCAGTGGTTCATAATGGGGCAAATAACTACCCAAAAGGAAATAAGAAAATTCTGGGAAGTAAATGATGTCTCCCATGAAATGTGGTGACTTAAGGTCCACCGGTAAATAATTGACTACAAATCTTGTCTTTAAAAGGCCATTTCAAAGGAGTAATAAACAGGTTCTGTCACAGCATGATAATGCAAAGAAACTGAATACAGTGAGGGATTCTGCACAGGTGCAAAATCTGAATGTATTGAGTGCTTTAAGATGGGTTGAGGACATAAAATAATATTTATTTATTTATTTATTTATTTAATCTTTATTTTTTTTAAAAAAGTGTCTTCAGAAAAAAATAAAAAAGAAACTCTGTTTCTGGGATTCTGTTTAAAAATGTATACAACTGGATCTATTAATTACCGTGAGAATTTTAGTTTGTTCAGAAATGAAGATAGTAATCTTTGAACCAACGATTTTTTCTAATGCAGTATCAGCTTCCATATTTCTTTTATTGTATTTTAGAAAAATCATGTTTCTATTTCAAACGCCTTTTTATTTATTTTTTTAATTATAAAATGATTACATGTCTCATTTTAGATCGAATAGACAATCTTTTTTTTTTTTTTTAGTTGTCTGCAGAATGCTTGGATTTTCTTCTACATCTCAAAGCTCTTTTAATTCACTGCTCACAACCAAATTTACATCTTAATTGCAGAGTTCACATTTAACAATATAGACAGCATAATGCTACTGGTAATTAAGCTTTTACTACCTGCTTTTATACACTATTCTCAGGCACAGTTTTTGCTATGCGAGTTCTCATCTAAAAACTTGTATGAATTTAGACCACAAATAAAAGGAATCAGGCCCGTATCTTAGCTATGGGCAAATCTATGGCAGGAAAATTGCTTTCTTCTGTGGGGGGACCCAATCGTGCCTCCATTTTTACATTCTGAATTTTAATGTGGCTGCTCTATTTTAGTGTTTTATTTTTTTAAAGACCTAGAGAATTTGAAAGGGTTGAGAGAATGAGAGCTGAGTTCTGATTTAGTGACTTCAACACACACTGAATATCTGAACTAATTTATTTTGATCTCAAAGATTATACTATTTATATTGTGGAACACTTAAGATGTAAAAGGTTGGTAGCAGTAGAGCTGAATTATATCAAAATTGTGGGTCTTTCACTCGCCATAAGGGAGCAGTTTGCCATAAACAGCTGGGATCTATTCCAATATATTTGCTAGTATAAAATAGCCTATAGTTCAAAATAGGACCTAAGAAAACTCTTTGTTACATGAAAACTAAGAGCACATTCTACATTATTGAAGGAAAAATAACCTTCTCTTATACCCTTAAAAAAAAAAAAAAACTTTTGAGAATTCTTAGTTTCCTAAATTGTTATCTCTTTAAAACTATTCTTTTTTTTTTTTTTTAAACTATTCTTTATAATGGCCAGACTGTGTGATGATTTACAAAATGTTTCTGGGTTGATTTTTGTAAAGCATTCAGGGTGTGTCATGTATAGAAACAAATATGTACACTGCATTTCATTTGGAAACTGGTGTTTTGGGTAAATTCATATATATTTGTATTTGCCTCCCAGTTTGGAAGCTTGTATTGAAATAAGGATATGATTAAGAACTCTTTTAGTGCACTGTGTAGTAATGCTCTCCAGGCAAGGGGGAAAAAAAAAAAAGGAAACGCAGTCCTTATTTTGTCAGAATGCATTGAGATGGATTTAATGTACTATTTCCCCTACAGCCCTCAGACCCCCACCCCTGTAACTGAGAAGCCAATTTGTCCTGCAGTTGTTTACTTTTACTTTGAAAAGCTATGCATTGTCTATCTATATGTAGAGACACAGCAGGTAAAGAAATGTTTACACATATAATTTGCATAGGCATCCTCTCGGATTGTATCGACGCACTATTTCCTCTTCTGTAGTTGTGTAAAACTGCATTCCATCTCAGAGAGGACGATGCCAGGGGCTCACATGCCCGAACAATTTAGAAGAATGTCTTTGATTTTTCAAATGCCCAGTATGTATCAGAAAACCAGGAAAAGACGCGATTACGAATAAATGGGGGAAGTACAGCACTAAACAGGAAGCAGCCCCCAGGGTTTAAAACACAGACCGCGGTAGGACAAACTTAATTCTCTACCTTCCGCAGAATCCTTTCCCACATTAACTGAGAGTGTGCGTGAGTTCTTCTTTTCAAGGCAAAATAGGTCTTAGGTTGGACACCAGAGACAAATCCCTCCAGTGCCTAGAGAGTTAAGTTAGTTATGTTTCTTTTGTCGCTTCCTAGAAGAAAGAAAGAAAAGAAAGAAAGAAAGAAAGAAAGAAAGAAAGAAAGAAAGAAAGAAAGAAAGAAAGAAAGAAAGAAAGAAAGAAAGAAAGAGAGAGAAAGAGAAAAGGAGAGAAAAAAGAAAAAGCACAGTATCTCCTGGGAGCCTTTCGATCGCGCCGTCCCCGCGCCCTCTTTCTCTCCCACTCGCGGTTCTCAGTCCCCGCGGCTCTCTGCACCCTTCCTACCTGCCTGGCTCGCTCACTCCGAGCTGCCTCCCGTCGCCTCCCTCCTGATTGGGCAGACGCCCCCCAATCGGCTGCGCGGCTGGGCCGGTGGGACTGCATATGTAAAGCCCTACTTCATATTAATAAGCTCCAATCGGGGCTTTAAGTCCTTGATTAGGAGAGTGTGAGAGCTTTGGTCCCAACTGGCTGTGCCTATAGGCTTGTCACTAGGAGAACATTTGTGTTAATTGCACTGTGCTCTGTCAAGGAAACTTTGATTTATAGCTGGGGTGCACAAATAATGGTTGCCGGTCGCACATGGATTCGGTAGAACTTTGCCTGCCTGAATCTTTTTCCCTGCACTACGAGGAAGAGTAGGTACCTTTTTCTTTCCTTTTTAAAACTCGCCGTGGGGGTGCGTGTGTGGGGGTGGACAGAATGTATCTTTGCACACGGATTCAGGTAATGCCCTGGGTACGTTGTGTGCACGAGTGCTTGTTTGTGTCTGTCTTGTGCCTTTTGTGTTGAGGGTGATCTCCTAATTCAGTAAGTCGAGAATTGTTCTCTGACTACAATGTTACCTTTGAGGCAAAGCTCAGTGACTGTCAGCAAAGCAGCTGTGTGACAGTCACTTCTTATTCAGGTGCTAAGAATAGGCACTTGGCACAAATGCTTAGTGAACTGTTAAAATGCATCTTTTACTAGGACCCATTTTCCCAAGGAAAGATGTTTTAAAATACAATATTCAAAATGATTTATACTATTGAGTGCCTCTTAGGTATTTGCAGTTTGACAGATATTTTCAGCTCCCTGTCATTTCTTACCGCGCAGAGTTAGAGGCAAAATTGCACATTTACTAATTCTCCTTCAGAGAACAATTTAAAAACTAGCCCCGTGCAATTCAGGGCTAGAATAATGTTATTTGCATGGTTAGCGTTAAGTCAGCACTTAACTGACAAATCAGTCCATTAACTAACATGAGATTTTCACACATTATAAATATTTAAGGGGAGGAAAAAACTAAAGAAGAAACAGTAGTGACTTTTAAAATTTCCCCTTGAATAGACAATGTTGAGATTGTGGATTTGTGTCATGTATCATGTCCAGAAAATAGAGAAAAGTACTTTTGTTCTGAGATGCAGTTTAATTCGGATCTATGAATATCTTTATGCACATGGATTTGTGTATATATGTGTGTGTGTGTATATATATATGTATCTTTGGAACACTAAAGGTGGGGGAGAAGTGGATGGGGTAGGACAAATAAATTAGACATTCTTGTGTAAATGAGTAGGTCATAAACTTAATTTCAACCCCCTGTTAAGATAAAACATTAGTATACCCTGGGAGCTGTCCCTGGGTCATCTTTCTGTTGAGTCAGTTATATTGCTCTGCTTTCACATTACAGTAATACCAACTGTTACAATTCTGGAAAGAGCACTCTTGGCAAACATCTTTCTACAGATTGTGAAGAAAATCTAAAACTCTCGACGATGAGGTAGTGCATTATAGGTAGATGTCCACTAGCTGTCCTTAGTGACTGCATATTGCAATGCCTTGTAATTAAGTGAGAGGAAAAGTGACTTGCACTGTCAGGGGCTGCTTGTGTGTGTAGGTTAGGCTGTGAGTGTGTGTGGCTATGTCTCCGCACGCTCGCACGTGCCCCCACACGCACGCGCTCTCACACTCACATACACACTCGCACAAGGGATATTCTCCAAGAGATGGGCGTAGGAGGAACCGAAAGCTGGCAAGGTTGCATCCAGTTCGAAAGACTCACAGCCAGAAACGACCTTAAATTGTGTGAAAATAAAAATGAGAAATAAACAAAGGTAGGACTGCCCACTCAAGTGGAACCTGAAGGTTAGTGCACCTGGGGCCGTAGAACTGGAGGGTGTGAATGTCTTCCTGTCAGGAAGAAGGCGTTATCCAAGCTCACCCGGATTCTGAACTTTCTCCCCTAAATAAATAAACAAAATGAACTTTAAAAATCCCCCAGAGGGTTCTTTTTAAAGTAGTTTTCTTGAATTTAACTTCTTATAGCTAATTTGAATAATTAGTTTAGATAAGCCTCTTAAAGCAGATGCATTTAAATGAAATCAAGGCACATGTCCTTTTGGCTTTGGCGCAAGATTCAAACTAGCTTTCTTTTTGGCTCAATTAAAAGTCATCTTTGAAAAAAATACAGATTTATTGTCTAGATGCAGTTCTGATGGTTACGTGGTTCACTGGACAGACAGAAAGATCTAATGCTAAGCAACGCATCTGCCTCTCTGTCTCAATTAATAAACCACAGAATTTATACATGCTATTAATATTCATAGTAATTGTACTGGGTTAAACCCGATCACGTGTGTGTATACATAGAAATGAAACCAGAGTTATGCAGTTTCAGAGGAAAATATTAGGCAGTTTCTGTTTTGGAAGCTGTTAAAAAGATTCGTACAATTTATTGACCACCATTAGGAGAGCCTAAAATGTTAACCTATAACTATGTGTTTTTTATTTTAGGAAATGTGCCAGCACATTAAAGAACATAATACTTGAAAGCTTGTTTCGCATTTAATAGCAATAATAACTGATAGCATAAATAGATGAAAATAATATATCTGCTCATTTTGACATATGTGTCCGTCTAATCATTCTAAATGAGTGTGCTCATCACATGAATCCCTTTCAACCTCTGATTAAAATGTAACATTGACTACAGGATTATAGAGCGGACTTAATTTTACTGACTGTTTTAACAGTTGTCACAGCTGTTGGAAGAAGGAAAGGCAATTGAAACACTCCAAAACAGGCAAGGCGAGGAGGGAACAGTTTAGTAAATTCAGCCTGATGATTGAAACCCAAGCATTGCAAATGAAACAGATTTGTGTTTTAAAATTCCTCTTTGGAGCTATGCAAGTTTTATTTGTACCGTCCACTCTTTCTGAGAGTGGTATCAGGGTTTTGATTTTTTTTTTCTGGGCCTCGCTTCTCCTTATTAAAAGCTAATGTAAATTGAAACACAACTATCCAAAAGTAATACTATAATGTCAAAATATATGAGATAAAAATAGGCAGGAAGAAAAAAATTTATACAGTAACAACAACAACAACAGCAAGCCAAAATCTGAGCAGATACAATTTTTTTTAAAAAAGATAGGAGCTTGCCTAAATCACTTTAGATGTGATATTATTTGAAAACTATGAACAGACACTTTATTTTTCTAAGAAAGAACACCTAAACTCCAGACTTGGAGCTCATATTACTTTTCCTCCTGTTTCTTCTCTGTAAATCTGTTGAAAACACCTGCAGCCTTAAAGGTAGGTGGTGTAGGTGGGGTTTTCAGATGATTTCTTTGTAAATTGCTGGAAGTGACAACTCGCTGCACTTAGGGGAGACTGTTCTTGAGCTGTAGAGTCTTGTAACCTTGCCCATCAAAGCACTGAAGCGAACAGATTAATTCTATTTTTCTGAAAATTTAATAGCCACTGTACATATCCCAAGCTATAGATAGTCAAAATAGCCAGACAGTATGTATTATGTAACATGTGATTTTTTCCTTGGGGTAAGCAAAAATAAGTGTTCCTGAGTTAATGGAATAAATGTGGAATGGGAGTGGTGAGTAAATGATGGGCACCCCATGTTTCACCAGCCCTTTGTGTCAGTATATTTATGTATTACCTTATAAACATTTGGTGGTTAAGTTTAGAAATCCTCCTTTTGACAGAAAGGGCTGGAAAACAGCTTTCCCTTTCCTGGGCAGAGGCAAGGGTGATGGTGTTGGCTAGTTCTTATAGTGATGGTTTCTCATCTTAATGTGTTTATGGCACTGCTGCTTTATTTACTGAGCCTTGTGTGTTGCAGCGGTAATTAACCCATGTTATTAGCAAAGCCCTTGTGGATATCCATTAATTCTCTTGCATGGATGATCATTTTTCCAGTGTTTTCCCCCCAATAAGGTATCATTGTTCTTTTTTTTTTTTACTTATAAATTGACGGCCTTTGATATATTTCTTTGATTTAATCTGACCTGTAATATATATTGACCATCTTATAAAAAAGGATATTGTAATTCTGCTTTTAAAAATGCTAATTGAAACTAGAGAAAAGATTTTTTTTTTCCTTTGGTTTTCTTTTCCAAGTAAAAAAGAAAAGAAATTAAGGTTTAAAGAGGAAATAATATAGGAAATCAGGTTTAACTCCAGGTTTTCCAGGTTTTCGAATTTACAATAATTTGGGTCTTTGAGGTCTTTTAATCAGATTTTTACTTAGTTAATAACACTTTAGGCATTTTTATAAAATATTGAGCCAGCAGAAAAATACTTGTGCTTCTTGTGCTGAGAAAAGATAAGGACCATCTCATTAGCTGGGCCATACTTTTGCAATTAATTTTAGATACATGGTGCTATTCATCAAAGAGGGCAGGTAACTTCTCTATGAGTCTATTTAACAATACTTTCACAATACCTTACTCCTGCAAGAACTACAGACAAAGAAGAGACCTTTCTTTTGGGAGGTAGGCATAATGCCCAGTCTGAAGTCCGTATCACTTGTGAAAAATTCCTCAACATTTGTTTTAGCCTAGTGACTAAAAAAAAAAAAAAAAAAAAAAAAATTTCTTTTGTTTTACTTTCAAAGTGCTGTGCAGCACTGAAGGTTTGGTTTATAGGATTTCATGAAACAAATTCAAATCTGTGCTCATGGTTGATACTTGGTCAGACAAGAAGCAATTAATAGCAATGATTTCTGTGAAACCAGTTAATATCAAATAAACTTTTTAGAACCACCTATGAAACATTTGGAAATAAGAGAAGAGCATCAGAGGTATTTCGGTAGAACTTTAAAGTCATTGCAGTAGATAAGCTTGGCTTGGAATTTTGCTTCATAGCAAATTCATGGAAGGGGGAAACAATACAACGTTCATCTGTCCTAAGTGCATATGAGCTCCGGCCCTGGCCAGCTCTCAGGAGAAAATCTTTGATTACACTGGCCCAGTTTGTTCAGTTTTTATCTCTTTTACATCCACTGGCCTTGTATTAAATTGTCATTGTCCTAAAGCACATGAGATAGAAATGAATTGCAGTTCGCTACGTTCTCTGACAGTGAAATATTTAGGTTCTCTTTCTCCAATCATACTTATGTGTGTATTTGATAGTGCAGGGATGACACCAGGCGTCTCTGCCGCTTCTCGTTCTCCTTACTGCATTTCGTGTGCTTTGCTGTTGATTATTTTCATCGCCATGTGTATATGGTTATACATGGTCTGGACTATTATAAATACATCCATACACATATGGTACTTTAAAATCCAGAGCAGTCGATAGAATACACACACATGTGTGTTTGCACATATAGCATGCACGTGAAATACGTACCTATGTGGGAAGAGGCAGGCTGCTAAGAGTGTTCATTGCATTTATATAATAAAGTGAATCTCAAGTATTTTTCGGATCGATTAGTTGCCAGTTCAATTTGCCAGGCATCATTTTAACCTGGAATTAGTGTTTCGGGTATTTGCCAGGTCTGATTTTAAACTAAATTGGTTTAACTATATAGAAAGACAGGTTAACAGGTAACCTAATACATCAATTTGTTTCTGGTTTTATGAATTTTTTACCATTATCATTCCTAAATTCAAAAGCTGGTAATCATAAATAATTTGTAAAATAGGAAATAAGCTACTAATATTAAATGCATAATTTAATGGTGTGGGCCCATGTCCAAGAAATAGTTTTGAATCAGCTCTTGGCTACATTCTTTTTTTTTTTTTTTTTTTTTAATTCAAGGGCCTGACAAATATATCTGAATGTAAACATGATAGCTCTCAGATAAATGCATAAATAGGAATTTTATTTATCTGTATTACAAAAATATGTCATCTCATTTTTTTTAACTGAAAGCAAATACAGAAAACTAGTAAGTGTTCTATTTCTCTAAAATACATCACAGATTTCAGCATTTTTGAATTTTACTCTAAGGGGTAAGTTTAGAGATCTGTGATTTTGCTTAGTAAATCTAAATGAATGTTGAGAAAGAACACTTAGCCAACTGCTCTTTCTGTTGTAGTTCTTGTTCTTATTTATATTCTGGTTTAAATTCCTGGATTCATTTCCTATCTTTACTTGTGTGTATAGCACTTAAACAAATTTAATGTTTCTCTCTCTCTTTTTTTTTTTAAATCCTACTGTTTCTTTTTGCCAATCCATCAGATCAAAGTTAGCTTCTTTATTATCTGAGGGTGATAAGTGAGAGCCTTGGCCTTTTGAAGGATTTACCTGGCATCTCATTCTTGTTTCAAGTTCGTTTCAGACTTCTATTTTCTAAGATCTAGGAAACCTCAGCTACTAAAAATAATTTCCATTCAGAGTTTTTTAGCAAACACATCTTTCCTCTCTACCTTTTCTTGACATAAGTGCCAGGTGTTTCTTTTTCTCTGATTTGGACAATATTTCTCATTATTTTCCAAATGTGTTTTCTAATCAATTATACAAAACCATCAAATTGAAAGGATTTAGATTTTGTGGTAGTGGTGGAGTGTGTGTGTGTGTGTGTGTGTGTGTGTGTATGCACGTGTGTGCACATGCATGGATCAGTCCCCTTTTTAATGAAGAAAATCTTAAAAATGTTTGGAGGAAACTTGCTTTTTATGTTTTGATTTCTTCAGATGTCATGCCATCTTAATTTATGGCAACAAATGTATATTTGGGAGAGAATCACCAAGACAAAGCATTCAAAGAAAAGGTGCAGTTTTAAATAAAATGACTTTTTACTGGTCAGAGTGCACTTCAATACATTGGCATAGCTCTGTCTGTGCCTTTGAATAGAGACATGCAGCATCCAGCCCTGGCCGTCAGAAATGCAGTCTATGGCTGTGGCTTTGGCACTTAAAATCACTTTACTACCTCAAGTGTGAAACTCATGGAGAGCCTACCTAGGATTAGATTACGTTGTTTAAAAAAAAAAAAAAAAAAGAACTTAAAAATAAATTTATATTTTAATTATGAAAGGCAGTCTTTGTCCTACACGTTCTTCTGTGCTTTCTCATACTGCTGAGAGTGACACAGAATTGCATATATACTTTTCATCATTTTGATTGGAAGTACACATTATGTGTAATATGCTTTGGCAGTACTTACCTAGCCAAAGAAAACAAATTAATACTAGGCATACTGAAGGCTGTCAGGCATATCACAGATGTGTCAATTTAACTTTGCTTCATCATACACCTTCTCCGCAAACAATTGGTTAAGATGGTACTAAATAAAAGGGAAGCTACCGATAAATTCTCCTATCATACCAGAGATTGATGGCTAGTAGAAGTGTAATGAAAACCAGCTTGCTTGCTTACTTCTCTTTAAAACTCTGTGGGAATCCAGACAGCACAGACAATGAAGAGTTTTGTACAAAATAAAAAGGGGGGGTATAACTTAAACATGGTCAAGTCTTTCTACTCTCTTGGAAGTAACAAAGGGATTTATTGTTTTAAAAGTCCCTGAAGTGTGAGCCTCAGTTGCTCCTAAGTGTGAAGTAAATGAAGAATTAAAAAGTGAAGAGTCAGAAGGAGCCTGGGCAATCCATCTTCAACAAGGGACATCTCTTTTTGTTGCACTTTGCATACATTTTCTGAGGAAAATAAAAGTCGTGTGCTTTCTTTTCGTATGGCGTATTCAAAATGCAGAAAGAAAAATGAAGTTTGAAAAAGAAGTGATGCACAGAAAATAGGCAGATGCACATTAATTGTTTTTTTCTCCTCCATGATCAGAATGGTTCCCTCGTACATGAAGCATTGAATTTTTCATCGGTTCTAGCAAGATTTTGCCTATTTATAATGGCTTTTGAGAATTTAAACAAAAGGCATATTAAATACTCACTTTTAATACAATGTGAACTAAAATGTCTTGAAAGCTGTTCTTTTCAGGGCAGTTGTTATATTTACATTTTATAGTTGTAAAAATTTATTTTACTTTGAAAAGTGTCTAAAATTATATCCATAGTTAGCAAAAATAGCGAGCAATATGAAAAATTATAGAGACCAAGGTATTCATTTAGAGAAAAAAAAATCAAATATGAGGTTGTTGAATCAATTGCCCTTTGCCCTCCATAATTCCAAATTATCATAGAACTTTAACTTCTCCAAAAATGTAAGCTGGCTGCGTTAAATTAGGTTCATTTTTCCATAAATGAAGGAATCCTCTGACAACGCTTTCTTCATCATCAGTAATCTATTAAAACAGATCAGATATTTTGAGGAGGAATATTATGCTTGTAACCCACTGTTCATGACCAAAGAAAGGGAAAAATACATATGGTTTTTGAGAATCGCATCTTTTTTTTCTACGAGAAAGTGACTGTATACAGTTGGTGCTGGGTCCAATAAGTGACAGAAGCATCCCTTTATCCATAGACTTAAATGAGACCTGCCTCATCAGTCATGGGATCATAGTGTCACAGATGGGAAAGCAACCATCAGCTGAATTGTACTGAACTACACACTTGGCTAATTCATCTTATTGCTCTACACATCTAAGGAAAGGCTCATTCTATTCTTGGAGTCTAGACAGAATCAGGAGTTGGGCTCAGGTGGGAGCATGTGGCTGCCTTTTTCTGTTCTCCCCTAGCCATTCGGCAAAGGGAGGTGAGGAACAAATGGCTAATATATGCACAGAAGCCCAAGCAGAGATTCTTTCCCAGGGTCAGAAATTTATTATTCAGTTGTTCAAGTACATCTTAGATTTCTCTTATGTTCTATAAATGTCATTGTTGTCTTTCATGCTCCAAAGAACTACCCATAAATGATTAGGTATGTCTCTCAATTCGTATGAACCATGAACTGGTCTAAGCATTTTTTAATAGATAGAAATGAAGAGCAGCTCACCTGCTTAGGTTAGCCTGGATGATGATTCTTCCCCTCATACCTTATATGGAACTGATCAGTTGGTTAAGTCTGAAGAATGAGAAAAATACCAAGAGGTTAAACACTCAAATTGTATTTTTTTGTATTTTTTTTTTATTTCCTTATAGTGAACAAAACTTTAATGTCTAGAGCATTTATGAGGGTTTTAATGATTGGAAAATCTGTCCTGAGAATGTGGTCACCATATGTGACAGCCTTGCTTTCTATCTTGTCTTCAGTTTATGGGGTAAGTTCAGTGATATTGTCTATTGTCTTACTTTGCTTACATTATAGAACGTCTCTGCGTCCACACTGAGATAATCTGAAATGTGGGGGAAATGCCTGCTCAGTTCTAAAAAACTTCCCTCAACCCCCTCCATTGCAGCGATATTTTCGTTTAAAATGTCTGTTCCTATTCATCTGTTTTGTTAAGGGATCATTTACTTTGATTAAAGGTAAGTACATGAGATTCATCCGTATTTGCATACACAGTATATGTTAACCCCCTCTCGAATTCCAAAGGGCTTGCCTTCAACTTTTCATATTTGTTTTCCTTTTGTTTCTGTTTGTTGTCCATTCTAGTTGAGTGCTTTTATGGTGTTTTCTTGATTGTTGTCAGTTTGGGGTACCCACTGCTGACATTTTTGTTAAGTTAATGTCCCAGCACAAAAATCTGTGGCCAACTGGAGTCTGGCTACAGGGCGTGGAGGATACAACTTCTGTGTGATTGTGTGTAAATACAGTTAGTTAGTTGGGTGTTTATCAGATAGCTTGGCAGAAAGAGAGAGGAGCCGTACAAACTGTTTTCAGTAACTGTGCTGTTCATACACCTGATAAGATTGAGAGAGCTTTTCGAAATGCTGATAGGCTTTGAATAAGAAAAGAATAATCACTCTGCTACTGGCACCAGCTTATCGGGAACGAAGTAAAATGCCAACACTTTTACATTAGCAAAAGTAAATGTTTTAGACACTCCGTGCCTTTTTTCATTCAAGTTAAATAGGAGGGGTGCTTTTGAGTCTGCCGTAATGAATAGCAGGATTTATTACCTTGACTAAATTACAGGTGAATATGTTGATAAAGGAGCCTTCAGCATCAACAGCAGCTTCTTTGATAAGCAGGTGCATCTAGGCTGAACATTCTCTGGAGGAATTAAGTAT
The DNA here is from genome assembly GCA_028533885.1 of Nasua narica. Taxonomy (NCBI): domain Eukaryota; kingdom Metazoa; phylum Chordata; class Mammalia; order Carnivora; family Procyonidae; genus Nasua; species Nasua narica. Next base: position 14,314,961 of record CM052814.1, read on the forward strand.
GCCTTTTTCCACTCCAGTTCTATTAAACATCATTTCTGATGTTCGAAGATGCAGTTATGTCCTGTGTCAATCGAGTCCCCTTGTTTTCCAGCAGATGGGTGACAGGCATTTGAAATTTAGCTTATCAGTCTTGTAAAATGCGAGCGTGCTGTTGTTGAGTAAGTTAGGGCATGTGGACGTTTACGTCACTTGTGCTGACCCAGCAAAGTCCTATATAAGAAACTTTGTTGTTGTTGTTGTTGTTTTTCCCCAGGAATGGAATGAGATTAATTATAAATTTAGGATGCTTTAATGAGCAGATAAATGTATTTTTCCAAGCCACAACCCCTTTTAAAGCACCTCCCCTTACAAAGAGAGAGGTATTGGTTTTGCTCTTAATATAAACCATTAACTTTCCCAGCTCGACCATCTTCTCTTCTTTGTAATTTGACGCCTACAAATAATTTGGTGTATTCAGATTTGATAAATGATAGTGCAAGAGCAGATTGATTGATTTTGGATTACTATTGATTACTCTCAATGAGATCACTGTGACACACTCGAATCAATAGTATTCGATTAAGCAAGGCACCACCGTTCTATACATTCAGCGGCAGTGGGGAATTCAGGAACAGAATGTTCACAAGCTGATAAATTGACAAAGCGTTCAGCTTTAAATAGCCCTTTGTTCAGCACTAGTTCCTTAAAATATATTTCATTGGAAAGTTCGTTTTTGCAACTCTGGGCCTTTCTGTGGAAGAAAGGTCATCAGTTTAAGGTTTATTAAATTTTAACTAAAAACAACTGGGCTCCATTTAGGTGTAAAATAATTTAAGTACTTACTGCAGGCAACCTTCATGCTTTTGAGCTGTTGCTCAAAGGTTTCATTCTTTTATGAAGATGTCAATTGTAAACATAAAAATGCATCACTGGAAATGTAATGGTTTAAGATTCAAACCGAAATAAAAATTCCTGCCTGAGGAAAGCACTATAATCAAAATAAGGTGGTCTTAACTTTGCTCAGAAGTGGGCGTGCTTTGGAGCCCCGCTGCAAGGCAGCTGCACGTTGAACCCCTTGATCACGCACACAGCTGCTGCTGCTTCCCCTTCTTCTTATCAGAGGGTATCCATCCTGTCGCCAACGCTACATGCAAAACACTGAGTATCATTTGATCTCAGAGCCGCAACTGCTGCTGATACCCTGGAATCTTTCTGTCCTGAGCAAACTTACAAAGTCGGGGGGGGGGGAACTCATCCGCGGGTCTCATCAAGGATGAGATTTTTTCCATCATATTCCATTGTGGTACAGCCTTTGCGCTTGGAATGAAGCAGGTGCTCTTCTGTTACATAGGATTGCCTCTCAGAAAAGTGAGTCCTGTAGGAAACCCTCCACTGAACATGTGAACCATCGATTGTGCAAAACTTGATTTCCAGTGAAATTTTGACTGCTAGGGCCTGAGTACCCCAAATTGTCACAGGTTCAATATACTTAGGTAAATTGTCCCATTTTGATAATAATGAAACAAAACCAGATGAAATTAGAAGTGGCATTCTGAGGGAAAGCCAGAGGAAAGTCAAGTTTGGGATCACGAAATTCCCTGACAAAACTTCAGCCTTTTTTGCGTGAAAGTGAGATAATGGGATTGTGATTATGTTTTCATGAAACCACATTAACTTGCCATTTTTGTAGGTCAAGAAGTGGTCACCTATCAGCATTTTCTGTGATTCAATGTAATAATTGAATTTATTCCTATACCGCTCATATTATGTAAACAGATTGAAAGCGACAACTGTTATTTTTTTGATTTGATTTTATGATGCGCTGTGTCAGGTTATGGGAGACACGTGAATTCTGTCTACAATTATGGCAAGTGTATCATAGTATCATTTTTAACAACGATTTTTGTTTTCTTTAAGACTGGGGAGTGTTCCTAAGTATACAGTATTATACACGCTGAAAAAGTATGCATTTACCTGACTTCTCACCCGTGGTAGCCAAGCTGCTTCTGAGAAACCGTGTGAATTTTCCCTCTGTGGAGGAAGAGCATGGCACAAACAAGGGAGTAGCTTGAGTGCTGACCCTCCAGAAAAGACCACATGGCTAAGGGTAGATAGGAAGCAAACTGGGGAAAAGACACGGACACCTTGAACATTTCATCCTCGCTTTCATTCGTTAACAGAAGCTTAAAATGCTAGTTAGCACTTTGTGTGCTTCCCCCCAGAGAAGTATTAAAATTGTGCCCCATTAAATCTGTGCACCACTGAGGGTTAGGCAGATGCGGGACTCCCCGACTTGGTCATGGAGCCCATGATGTTTTATTGGCTGTTGCAGGTAAAAAAGGTGCTCTGGGACATGTAATAAAGCAATCCCTGAGTTCCCATATAAGACACCCCCCCCCCCCCAGATGTGCAGCTTGTCCTGGAGCTGTGCCTTGCTGGCCAATAGGGGCTTTCTGTGCCCACCTGTGGGCAGAGTCTGGCTCCCCCGTGGAAAGGACCTGGGCTTGGGGTATGTAGGTAGGAGAGAGGGGCTCTGGGGCCACCGCTGGCAATGTTAGCTCAAAGCGCCTCCAGACTTAGGGTCATGTCAGGACTGGGTAAGTTTTTCTCGCTCTGGGTAAGCGCACGACAACTTATATCTTGTTTCAAAGCAAAGGAGGGTAGGCGTCGTTTACTGGAAACTTGATTGAGCGAATGCCTCCAACTGGTCCCACTGTCAGTCTCAGAGTTTTTCCTCAGTAGTGTATTTCCCCCCTGTCTGTGGCACTGAATTTGATTTATCGCTGGTACTAAGATCAAAAAAGAAGTCATTCCTTTTGATGTTTGCTATTAGGCACATGCAGCGCAGGGTGGGAGGCTGGGGGAGAGCGGTCTTAGCATCCAACTCACTGTCCTGGTCACACGGTGGCCACTGATGGCGGAGCATACATTTTCAATCTCTGTTCATTCTGGATGTAAAATTCGAGGACTAGAGAGGTTAGCCATAGGGCATTTTAAATTAATATTTAGGCTGGTTTCAGGGACAGATTCTTTGGGTAGGGACGCAAAGCGTGGCTGACACAGACACCTGATTAGGACGACGTTTTTGTTTTTACTGCATGGGCATTAATTTTACCCAAAGACATACAAAGCTGAGGACTAGAACTAAGCCCATAGGGTTCAGTTGTCATTCAAAAAAGAGCAATTGGTGGCCTTTACTGTTGGATGGCAAACTTGGGGACATGAGAGCCTTACTTGCAAATGGGAGGAAAGATTCGCCAGGGTCTGCTAGTCCCGGCTCCTGGACCCTGGCCAGGCTTTGTTTGCAGCTCTGTACAGTAGCTTTTGTCCAGCTCCTCCGGGAGCGGGATTTCTCCGAGCGGCGTGAGCCGCAGCCCATCAGCAGGCTGCTAGTCAGCAGCAGGTGTGAACAACATAAAACAGGATTAACACTGAACCAGAGTGTGTACTAAAAACAGAATCCCTGCCTTGCTTTTAAAAGGACGGCAGGCCTGGAAGATAGAAGCCACTGTGGTCCCTACACTCCGTGTTTACTAAACAGTGTTCAATGAACTATGCAAATGGCTCTGTTTAGGTGCCTAGAAGGCCTGCAAGGGATCGTGCTGGCGCGCGCGCGCTCTCTCTCTCTCTCTTTTAAACTGTAAACTCAAAACTTAGGTAGAAAATGCTTCTTAGACTTTCAGAGGGGAAACACAAAACAGAACCAAGGTGATCTGGATAAATCTTGCACGAGGATTGCAGTTAATATCCGAAGGTACTGTCCTTCCTTCCTAATTACAGTGGATGGTTATTTAGGGTGCTCTGTTTCCAACCTCTCAGAGATTTCAGCAGTCGGTGTATCCTGCCATTTTTTGTGTGTATTTAATTATGTGACTTAATTTATGTTTTTCACCTAGGGAGGTAAACCACAAAGAAATAAAGGAAGTAATTTCTTTAGAGACTTTTACCCTCTCTCCCCAAATTCTGTTTTTCAGTCAGTGATACCTACCTATGAAGAAGAAAGCCAGCCGGCACACACAGAAAAATCATAGTTAATTTGGGAAGACTGAGTGTGTTTAACAAATTGGGCATTGCATCAAACTTACGGCATTTGAGTCACTTTATCAATATTTTGTTTAGGAAGGAGAAAAGTGGCACTTAAAAATCTATTTCTCTTTTTAAATTATGCCAATTCTAGTATATACTATATATTTGGATAAAATTTAAAACGTTTTAAATTTGGCCATCTATATTTTACGAGGTTTAGACTAACTTGTCTTGTGGAGCTGTAGGAGTTGGTCGCATCCAGGAGAGGGTCTGAAATTGGGAAATAATTCAACCAGTTACAGAAATTGTATTATATAAAGAGATACATAAACATACACACAGACATAGAGACACATGCCTTAACTATTCTTTCAATACATGTAAAATAAATGTAGGGTTTTTGTGTGTGTAGATGAAATGTCATTACTCTGATTTCTAACACTGCAAAAATATGTTCAACTATAGATATTTGTATAAGATAGATCTGTTCGAGAATATCACATACACTTTACTGAAGAATAATTTTGAAATGTTACAAATCACAATTATAATTATCATTCGCTTCGAGTAACATCTGATAACATACGTTATCTTTATGATCTTTTATATGCAGCCTTAAATTGAAATTACCTATATATTCCTTCACTCTTTGCTTATCCACACTGTTTTTTGTTTTTAAAATAGCAGGTATTTTTAGGTGAGACTTTGCTGGTTTTTTTTTTTTTTTGGAAGGAATATTGTTTGGCAGCTTAATTGTGGCAGTCTTAGGACACTTTGAATACACTGAGAATATCCTGATCATTATGAAATATATAAATTCTAAAATCACATTTTAATTCCACAGTTACTGCCTTTAAATGTTAACTTATGGCCATTTGCCTTATAATGAGTTTTTTTCTAAGAAATGTCCATCCCCTTCTGTTTAGGATTATTATGTACCCTCTGTAGTGTACATTAATTAGGTTGTGGGCCAATAGTTTAATGATAGTTAATGAAATCAAGTTTAAAAGATATCAGTTTAACATTGATTTTGGGAGTGTATTTTTCATAACTAACTCTCTGGTGTCATATTGATTGCATATAGTAACTTTTCATGTTGCATCGGAAAAGATTACTTGCATTGTTTTGCAGTTTTTTAAATCATTAATCAATTTAGCGCATTAAACTACATTTTCCTGATCATTTATTCAAAAATATTTGTGTCCAAGCACAGTCCTGGGCACTAAGATCCTGAAATGAGTGATAAAAATTATAAAATGATCTTGGGTGCATAAAAACCACTTAAAAATGTGGTTTTTTTATACTTACGTCTCCCGTTTAAACTTGGGTCAGTCTTCAGAAAATGATTTCAGGATTTTAGGTAGCAGGGGTTTTAAGACTTAAGTACACTGAAGCTTCCAGCCTCATTTTTCTGGTTTTGACTTTTTAGGACTGATACAAAGTTAGCACCATGAACACAATTAGGAATTGTAGATTCAGATCCTGAGTATTTCAGGAGCACGACTGGGTGACTTGGAGCAGTCAAGTCTGGTCAGGCCTGTGTTCCCTCAGCTACAAAAGCCATTTTGACACCGCTTCCTTGTGAAGCCTTTGAAGATTTGATCACCAAAGTTGCCTTTACATCTTAAAATGCTCTAAATTACTTGTATGTGGTTTGCTTTTCAGACTGGAAATGAGAGGGGAATAAATTCTTTAAAAGAGCATGTAAAAAAAATGCTTTATAGATCGTAGGGAAAGCAAGGGGGATTTATTTGAACTCTGGGAGGTTTATGTGATTTGACTTTCAGGGAGAGGTTTGACTTCGTAAACTCATTCTAATCAAAATAAATGACTGTTGAAAGGTAGTTTTTGTAAGAAAACCTCGCCCTTAATCTTGAGATAATTTCACAGCTACTGTCTGTCCGGAATTCTTGCAAAACTACCCCGTCGAGTGCCCAGAAGCCTGGGATTTCGGTTTGCCTGTCTCTGTGCAGCATCTCTTCAGTGGGAATGCAATTTTATTAAAGTGTTTTATTGATTTATTTTTTTGAAGATACAGATTGGTTTGCTTCAGGTCATTAAAATTATTGTCTTTCACATTTTTAGGTGTTTATAATTAGATGATTAGTAAAGTTAGGTAATAAGATTTATATTGGCATCAGTTAAGTTTATAGAAGGATTAAAATCATGGTATCATGGTACCATTGCCAATCAGAATATGCCAGAAATATCTCCAGAGAATTTTTGTCAAGTGTTTATGCTCAATTAAAATTTATACTACATGCTACTGAGCGACTGTCTCATGATGACTTGGCATGATGATGTTGTAAGCTTCTAACAGCGAGTGATAGGCAACACAATTTTTGTGTGTGTTTCGGTACTATAGAATTACAAACTTGGGAGGGGAAATGCCACACTTTTGGAAATGACACCAGAAATAGAAGACAAAGAGTTGCCCCAGTTTGGGTATAGCTCATTTTTTCTCTAATGCCAAAAAGCTACAAGATTGTGGTTTTTCTCTCCTCCACTCAGTAGATATATGCAAAGGGCAGCTTACCTTTATGTGAGACACTGCAGACGCAAGCTGAGCCATCAACTCACCTGTGTTTTCGCTTCATTTGTGGTTTTTGCAAAATATTTGTGAAAATACATTCTCCCCCCACCCCAACCGTCTTCTTAACTCTCCGACGTCACTCTCTCTAATCTGCCTGTCTTCATCTTTTATTAAACGGAGGAAATATTTTGCAATGGATGCATCCTTCTTTATGCATAGTGCCAAAATGCATTGCAGAACCTTCACCAAAGTCTTAAAAAAAGAAAGAAAGAAAGAAAACCCACTAACAAAGCAACAGCATAAAACATCAGGGGTGCAGGGGAGTGGGGGCTGGGGAGGAAGGGGGCAGCTGGTAATTTATGATTCCTCTAATATTGCATGTAAAGGATTTGCCAGCGCCCCACTTCCACCCCACCCCCAAACTATACACCGCTCAGTGTTCGGATGATGATAATGTACCTGGAAGGAAAACGCAGTCCACGCCGAAGCAAGCAGCATCAGACGGGGCGCCTTGCCATCTGCCCCACCTGCTGCTTTTCTGAGTCCATCTGGTGACTGCAATAGCTCATTGTAGGCCTCTTTGGAGGAACATTCGGGCTGAAAAGCAGGCAGTGTGAATTATTTAGGCAGCTAGTATAAATAAATAGAGGGAAAGGAGAAGGGTAACAGGGGAAGGGTCTGAAAGCACCTCGTGCTCCCTTAGCCCTGGGTGCTTTGGAATGCTCCAGTGCCTGAAAGCATTTGATTTGCATATAGATTTAGATGTATAGATCATTGTGCAGATTACAAACCAATGAGTTTTATCTAGATTTAGATAGCGCTCAGCCTGCTTTGCACTTAAAATACGGCCAGCTCCAGGTAGGGAACCTTTGGGGACGTTCAGCATAAGTGAAACTGATGAAATGTATTATTTTTAGGCATTGATTTAGCAGAAATAAAACAACTGTGTGTCCTTTCTGAAACAGATGATTTTGTGTGGGATGGGGGTAACACGTTTGACTTTTAGTGAACTGTGATTTATATATATTGTGTCCTTTTTTTTTCTACTAGAAAGAAAAAATGAGGATAAATTTCTGTGTTAATTTTTATTTGTATAGGTGGCCAGTCGAAATTATGTTAGTTAGCTATTATGTACAAAACACTCTTACCAAATTCAATGTACACGTGAATATACACTAAATAGAAAATGAAAGACTTCAGTCCTAGAAATCTGTGTATGACTTTGTATTTTGGGGTCTGAATAAACCACATGGAGAGGAATTACCTGGTTAAAGCAAAATGAACTACTTAAATTGTAACCCAGAGTCAAATAAGTCATACTGAAATACATTATTGAAATAAGGAGGCTCTATCATATATATCTAACAAGGTGGGTTTATAAGGCTATACTTGTCACTGAAGTGTAGGAAGATCTAGGTTGAATAAAAAATATTCTAAATTGTAGGGGTACCTGGTTGCCTCAGTCGGTTAGAGCATGCTACTCTTAGTCTCAGGGTCATGAGTTCGAGCCCCACATTGGGCATAGAGATTACTTTAAAAAAAAAAAGTATGCTTGTTGTCATAAACCGAGCAATGTATAGAATTGTCGAGTCACTATATTGTACACCTGAAAGTAATATAATACCATATGTTAATTATACTGGCATTAAAATGAAAAAATATTCTGAATTGTAAATGAAGGTTTAGAACTATGAATGGAATTGATAGTCTCCAGACTTGAAACAGACTGTTCCTGTTTTGTTTTCTGAGACTCATTGAGAGGATAATAGAAGTTTAGGGTGGGAATGGGGGCTTCAGTTCAATTAATTTATGATTCTTTATCCACTGTTCTCGTATTTTACTTTATTGATCAATACAGATGTACGGATAAGATTATATTCTATTTATAGCCCGTTAATTTTTTAACTGCAAGCCAAAAAGGGGCTTGAGAGAGCATGGAAAAAAAAGAATGTTTTTGTGAATATTTTCTTCCCTGGTTCTGTATGTACAGAAAGCTATGTGACGTCTTGTGCTCCAGAATAGACTAGAGTCTTTTGGGTTTGTTCACTCCATCCCATTTGACTCCATTCAGTTGCAAAGGAAAGTTAATGGATCTGCTTTTTTGAGCCAGTAAAGCTCTAGCGGGCACTTAAATAAGCAACATCTATCTGGAGCAAAATATGCATGAAAATGAATCATACTGCTAATTCAAAATAGAACCAGTAACCCACTTCATCTTTGTTCAAATAAAGTACTTTTTATTCAAGGAAATTTATTTATAACCAGTCTCTTTCCAAAAAGTATTTGAGATGACTCCTTTTTGTCTGCATTTGAAACCATTTTCTGGTGCCAAAGAAAATGAGGTACTTGCCCTCAGCCAAGTAGCTCCGTAAAATTTCAGGGCGTTCAATAAAATTCAGGACCCTTGGGGCACCTGGGTGGCTCAGTTGGTTGAGCGAGCAACTGCCTTCTGCTCAGGTCATGATCCTTGAGTTCAGGGTTTGAGTCCCACATCGGGCTCCCAGCTCCACGGGGAGTCTGCTTCTTCCTCTAACCTTCTCTCCTCTCATGCTATCTCTCACTTTCTCTGTCTCTCAGATAAATAAATAAAATCTTTAAAAAAAAAAAAATTCAGGACCCTTGGGCAACAGCTAGTTCATCCCCTCACGCGCTCTTTCGTCCTTGGCCTGACCTTTCCCCCTTGGATCCCCCAGTTTTCTCTCTCCTCTGCTTGAGCCTCGTGACCCCCACCCCCCAGCGTTTGAGAACACGCCATGATAAAAATACTCCCCTCCCAAAAGACTCTATTCTCCCACCATTAGTAACAAGGACCTTTACTTACTCTTCTTAAATGACCTTTTCCTGAAAGCCAGTCCATTCCTCCTCGAGTCACTTGGATACTGTTCGCTGCTGATGGAATGCCTCCCCTTGCCAGGCAGGGATCAGAGCTGACAGAGAGGTGAATTGGTTAGCGGTAACGTGTGTGTCAGTGGTAGAGGCTAACTCCAGGAACAACGGGAATTGACTTCGTGTTCACCTGGCAACCTCAGGGAACATTTTCAGGTGTTCTGAAGCTCCGCAGGTATACAAAGTAAGGAAATGTTTTAGAAAAAAATTAAATGTATCTGTACAAGAACACAAACTTTTGGGGCCCCTGAGTGGCTCGGTTGGTTAAATGTCCAACTCTAGATTTCAGCTCAGGTCATGGTCTCAGGGTCCTTGAGAGAGTCTGCTTGTCCCTCTCTGTCCCCCTGCTTGGGCTCTCTCTGTCTCAAACAAATACTAAAATCTTAACAAAACAAAACACAGACTTTTTACGTATTGCTTTCATTGCTCTTATTTACCACAACTTGTATTACTCATTTTGAAAATTTTGTTTTCATTTAAGACATAAAGGCAAGAGTCCTCCTGAGCACTGTTTTATCTTTTTTTTGTATCCCGACATTTGGATGTTAAAAGGCCTCCGATCTAATCTGGACAGGGCTAGCTTTATATTATCTTTGAATAATTCACATGCATATAATTTCATCAGATCATGTGCTTGTGTTAGCTTTGCCTGGAACACATAAAAACTTACTTTACCCTGTGATCATGATAGAAAGTATATGCGTCATGAAAAGAGCTTAGATTACATTTACTTCCATAAATTGCAGTGGAAACTTAGTACACGAACACGTACTGACATGCCATACTTGCTCTAACATCGCTTTTTAGCATTTTACAGATTTCTTCTTTCATCCTCTCTCATAAGGTCAGAAGATTCATAATATGGATGTTAATTTTACTTTTATTCAATCTGTATTTTCATCGAAGGTGTTACTTAAAGATTTGAATATCAACTTTTAGAGAAAGCTTTGTGCCCAAATATTTGCAGAGAATTTTAAGAGAGAAATTTCATAAGCTGTCAAGGAAATACCCAGAAGGAAATTAATTAGTGTTACTACTTGCTTTTTAAGAGTGTTGACTTTGTAATTATGCAGTCAGTTGTTAAGTCTAATGATTTCCTTAGAACTAAAAAATAAATAAAATAAATGTTAATAAAAGCCTTTGTGTAACATATTATATGTTTCAAAAGCAAATCTCCTTTTAGTGGTTCTTCTTGAAATTTGCCATTGACAGTTCAGTCAGATCAGCTATATTTATGGAAGGCTAGCTGCTTTAAATATTGCACTCTACTAACAGTTATGGTGTTATTAATTATATGGGATAAGTAGCAAATAGTAGCATCCATGGTGCTCCTTAATAGCCTCCCATGAAAAACTTCATTACCCCATTCATGGGGAAGAAGAGGGATGGTAATAATAAATCATGGGTATTTTCATGGGTTTATAAGTGGGGACGTAAGGTGACTATTTGGGGTTTCCCCAGAGCAAGGCTAGTGATAGAATGGTATTTACTTAAGCACTGAAGATAGCATGGCCTGGGCATCTTTTTTTGGGGGGGGTGCCACAATTGGCTCAGGCAAGATGCCAGATTTTTTTTTATTTTCGTAAAATGTGTAGTTTAGAACTGGCTTGTATTTGATGGGAAAGAACTATGGCAAGAGAGGAGATGGATCTGTTGCTGAGTGCAAACAGAAGGGGCAGCATCTGTGCACTCACAGGGAGGAAGCAGGTAGAAATCTCTGTGAGGGCCTTTCTGCTACCATTTCCTCTCAAGATCTGGCAGAATGTCCAACTATTAATCTCAGCATTGTAGTTTGAGGATCATGTTGGGTATAGGTTTCAAAAATAATGCCCTTTATTTTGAGATGGAAGATCCTATAGTACAAACTATAGGTTCGGAAGCCAGAGCAATTTATGCTGTTACTTAAAATATGTTAAGTTTAATGATCTCATAAAATAGTATGCAAGAAATGCTTGGTGAGAGTGGGCACTCAATAAATATTTCATGCCCCTCCTACTTTGCTCTTAATAATAGGGTTGTTAGTAGCACTAGAAGGAAAGTACAAAACTGAGATTTCACTTCTCAAAGCCAAATTAGCTTCTTACCTCAACCGACAAATTCTGAAGTTGAAATGAGTCATAATAAGGATTAGTCAGGGAAGCTTGAATTGAACCTATTTCTCGTGCATGTGTGACTCCTTATCAGTCTCCTACTACTTATAATTGCTGGATTCACTTTCTGAAATTAGCAAAGGGGAAAGCAAAGTAAAGACAGAAACCTAGCCACTTGCAATTTTCTTCCCTGCCTAGAATGTTAGGGTAAGAATAGGACTATAAAAATATAAATAATTATTATTATTAGGGAAATGTAGAAATAAAACTATGAAGGAGAAGGTGTAGAGTCTAGCAGATTAGAAAAGGTTCTTTTGTATTTAGTTTCTCCTATCTTTTTTTTTCTTTCCAGTCTTTTCTATCTTTAAAAAGCATAGGCATACCTCTCTTTTATACTAATCAAGTAAATGCTGCAATCTGGCTTCTGAAGTTAGAAGTCCCTGTAAGCCTTGTTACCAGTAGTATGAGTGCCCAGCTCGTATTTTTAAGAGTGTGGGTGAATGTGTGTGTGTGTGTGTGTGTGTGTGTGTGTGAGAGAGAGAGAGAGAGAGAGAGAGGGAGGTGGTCCTCAATCTATTTCAGGTGAATTTCCTGAAGGAAGGGTTAAATCTACTGGTTGAGCTGATTTTACTCTCTAGTGGTGATATTTTATTTATATGATAAAATGCTTGGAAAGTGATTAATTTGTCAGGGGAACATCTTGTTACTGTAAATTTGCTGAATATGTAATAAAATTGCCATAACATAGATAGGAAAATGAAGATTTTTAAAAACTGAAATAGCCAAAGGGTCTTCTGTATTTCCCTCAGTTTATTTTTACTCAGCTTTTTCTCTTTAAAAACAACGGCCTCGAAAGAGCCCTGGCTGCAGTTGAGGGAGGCATTGGAGCTGGTGAGGCAGGAAAGAGGGGGAATATAATGGAAGAAACGGAGACAGGAGGTAGATGTTGGTACCTCGTTCTCTCTCCCCGGACCAACGATGACTGATACATCCATTAAATTTCAGCCCAGGCTGATTGACTGAGTGGATTTATATAAATTAAAAAATACAGGTCATATACCTTTGCTGATAGACTGTAAATGAGAAATAGGAATTCCTTTAAACCCCAAAGGAGGAAATCCGTAGGCGAGGCTTTCTAGTCAATAAAGCATCACAGCATCAACTCCTCTTGCTGCGTTTGTACAATAAGTTTTAGTTAATAGACAAATAATTACACCAGCCTTTGCCCGACTCTTTCTAGCAAGAGGTAATTTGTAAATGAACTCACCCAGTGTTGAAGGTTTTCCAGCTTTTGTTGCAATTTGAACTTGTGCTTTCCAGACATGAAGGAAGCAGAAATCATTCCTTGCTCCAATTTTTTTTTTTTTTTAGTGTAACAAGTGAAAGTGGTATTAGTTAGGGTACAGTGACTTTTATTCACACTCATTCTCTCAGCTCCATGTCCATTTGTCCATTGGAATGAGCCACTTATCATGCTTCCAGGTTTTTCCTCTTTCAACACCAAGAGTTATGAAAGGAAAATTCCATTTTTTCCCGGCCCTCCATGACAGGCAGACTGAAGATTGTGGTCATTTGGATTAAAAACATATCCGTCACCACCAGCCGGCAGGTTATTATGATGTCTCCTTTGAATATATGAATTTCATACACTGCATGTTAGAAGTCTAAGAATGCCAACTTTTTAGATAAATAATTATCCCATTGGTGATGTACAGTGTACTGTTGCCATATTTTCTCACTTTTACAGCATTCTTGCCCTTATCACCCACAACATAAATCTTTTGCTTTCATATTTAATAAAACTATGAGGGTAACCACCCCTTGTACTCCGTATAGTCAACCAATCACACACCATCATCTGACTATCATTATTTGTTTTCTTGCGACAGATATTTTAGTAGATCGTCTAGTTTAGGCTTGACAGCATATTTGATACAGCAATGCAGGTAAAGAAGCGAATGACCTTATTTATGGCCGGCTGTGACCTCAGCATGCAGCCCTCTGCCGCGTGAGGTTCCGTGGGTAGAAAGATGGATGAATGAATAAAGTTCCCAGCATCAGTCAGCATTATTATCTGAGCCTGCTCATCTGTCAGCTGAGTTTTGGAGAGAGGGAAGAGATATGTACATGTGGGGGAAGGCTAGGAGAGGAGTGACCATTTCTCAAGAGATTCATATTTTGGAAGCCTCCATTTTCCTGACTCACAGAATCTTGGGTTCCTGAGGCATGGGAGAGAGGCATCCCTCTACCTCTCACATGGAGTTTCTGAAATGATGAAAGCAAACTCCTTACTCCACTTCCCAGTCCTGTCTCTGATTCCCCCCCCCCCCAAGTTTATTTCTCACCGTGGACTTTAGTTTCCTTATCTGTAAAGTTCATGTCTACACGTTGACCATGACTTACTGTGAGTTCTGTGGTTTCCCATTAAACAAACAAGCTCCGATGGAAGCCTGAGGATGTTTATACTCCAGGAGGAGTCTTGAAGTCTTATGTAGCTCACTAGTTAGCTACTATATAGTCAAGTGTTTCATGAGAGAGACTGCGCGGATTTTTCCCTTTTTCTATTTTCCCTCGATATTTCCTCCCGGACTTCGGGTAAGAACAAGAACTGTTCCTGCCCAGTTTCCCTTCTGGAAAATGGACAGATTGACTGTCATAGGAGAGCCTGGCACAGGGGGTCAGCGGAAGGCAGGCGGAGGAGGCAGGGACTGAGGTCTCAGAGTAGGGCCCAGCAGGTGCTGAGGCTGAGAACGGTTGTAACTAATACTGTGCCTTGGAGTAACTCCAGTTTTCCATGCTTCTTGTGTGAAGACTCTGCTCGAGTCGGAGGAGTCACCCCCGCCCCTTCCGAAGTGGTAATAGGTTTATCCACACTGTCTCGTCTTCTCCTTGTGGTTAGTGGCTGAGATGGTTGAATGTATTAAGCAGTTTCGAAAGTTGTCTCTAACTACATTTTTCCCCCCAGACCTGTGTTACATTGTTATCCACGTGGAATCTGATGGAGGGCTCTAAGTAACTTCCATACAACTGTAATTCTTAGCATGGAAATTTTGACCTTCTCTGAAACTCACATTTTCCTTTGGAAAAAGATCCCATTATTCTCCACGGCCAGCACCATATCTTGCACATAGTAGACACTCGCTAAGGATTTGTGAACTGATTTAAAGCTCTGCTAAAAACAACCTCTTAATCTCAGGTACTAAGAAGTTAAGGAAATCATGTTGTGTGATACTGTAGAGCTAATGTTGGTGAAAAATCAGTAAAAGTCAGAATACATTATCAAAGTGTTTAAGCAAACGTAAATCACAACAAATCTCAAAGTTGACTAATGTTTTGTGAGAACGCCAGGTGAGTATGGATTTGTATTTCAAGACTGGGTGCACATTTACTTTCAGATTTAATTACTCCAAAGATTAAAAAATGCTATTTGTCCTACAAATGTAACAGTTTAGATTTATATAATGCTTTAAAGTTTTTTGAAGTTTCATATCTGTTTTCTCTTTTGACTCTGAACATTCCTGTGCAGTAGATAGTATAGATATTAATTAGTGCCCCCATTTTAGTTAAGAGACAACTGAGGCATACTGAGCTAATAAATATACATTAATTTTACAAATTGACAACAACTAATTGGCCAGGAAGTTCTACCTAATATCTAGCTGTGGTTTTCCCTGCTGTGAAATAAGTCAGTTTCTCCTTATTAGAAGGCTGTAATCCTATCCTTGTAGCAATTAAAAAATAATTATATACTCTTCTCCTTTCTCTGACATAAATAATATAGTATTTTTAGCTTTCTCCTTTCTCTGGTATAAATAATATAGTATTTTCTAAGTTGCTCAGTCATTTTGACTGTTTTAACACATTCTTTGTTCTTGGTCATTTAAGAACTAAGCTGCCTTTGTTTCATTTTGGTTACATTTTTGTTATTGTGGCTTCCAATAGTCCTCACACATCATAGCACTTACTTGAGTATACAGTTGTTTAAGAAAATTAAACCATTGAAAACTAAAATCTTGGGGCGCCTGGGTGGACCAGTCAGTTAAGCATCTGCCTTTGGCTCAGGTCATGATCTCTGGGGCCTGGGATCGAGCCCTACATCAGGCCCTCTGCTCAGCGGGAAGTCTGCTTGCCCCTCTCTCTGCCCCTACCCCCTCCCTTGTGCTCTCTCTTTCTCTAAATAAATAAATAAAATCTTAAAAAAAAAAGAAAAAGAAAATCTTAAGAAGATTCAAGTATTGGTAATTATAGGTATGACTACAATCGATGTATTTAGTTGGCTGTTATAAAGTATTGTTATGAAATCTTTGTGGTGCAGCATTTTGTAATTTAGAGTACAGTTCAGACATAGAAAATTCAAGTTCAGGTTCTGACTCTATCACTGTCCTGTTTCCTCCTCTATAAAATAGACATAAAATTTGTTCCTTAAGGTTGTGTTGAGAACCATTGTGTGACCTTTTTCCCCCCAGCATTACAGAGAAAGTGAAAAAATTGTTTCCATATATGTTCTTGGGGCATAGAAACCATGTCAATATTTCTTAGTGAGAATTCACTGCACTCTCCAAGAAGTAGCAGAATAGAGGACCAGCTGTTCCATCATCTTTTTGACCTTGAGCAGCTAGTCACTCTGGTGACTCTAGTCAAAGTTTTGTTATTTAAAGTAATGTCATCAACACATATGAGCCAGGCATAGAAACCCATGTGATCAGGTTTATAATAACATTAATAAAAAATAATGATGCCTTCAATTGACATAATACCTTGCAGTTTATTTACTTATATATTCAATACAAATCTATTAAGTGACAAATTTATTAGGTAGCTAGTATGAGTTCAGCCTAATACAAAGTGCTGAAGATACAAAGTTATGTAAACAGGTGCTATAGTCCGTGTCTCCAAGGCAAATGTTAATTTAACAAACATTGTTTTGAAGGGCGCCTGGGTAGCTCATTTGGTTATGTGTCCTATTCTTGATCTCAGCTCAGGTCTTGAGCTCAGGGTCATGAGTTCAAGCCTCACACTGGGCTCCACACTGGGTGTTGAGCCTAGTTAAAAAAATTATTATTATTATTTTTAAAGATTTTATCTGTTTTCATTTGAGAGAGAGAGAGAGCATGAGCAGAGGGGCAGAGGGAGAGAGAGAGAGTCTTGATCCCAGGACCCAGAAGCCTAACTGACTAAAGCCATCCAGGTGTGTCCCCCCCAAAAATTATTTTGAGATTATTGTACAAACATGCAGTTAAATGAAGTCTCCACATCATTCACCCAAATTCCTTCAGTGGTGACACCTTGCATAATTATAGTGCAGTGTAACAACCAGGAGACTGATGTCAATACAATGTACACCCTTATTGAGATTTCAGCAGTTTTACTCCTCTGACCACCACCATGGTCAAGATATAGAACTGTTTCATCTTGTGGTGTTAATCTGTTTTTATATTATATTTTATTAAAAAATTCTAGTTTGTCAAAGGAATTTTAGCTTGATTGATTCTTCTATGTTATTTATGGATTACTAGGTGTGGAAAAACCTCTTTGATGATGCTTATAATATTTATCTCCCTTTTCTTTTTTTTTTTTTTTCCATTCTCTGTGCCACCATCTTCATTCAGGTTTTCCTCATCATTTATCTGGATGGATATAATAGCTTTCTAATTGGGCTTTACACACTGTGAGTTCAGAGATCTGGTCTGTTTGTTTTATCAGGTTACGTGCCTAAAATGTAACAGGGATGAATGAATACATGGCTAGCACTGCAGCCAAAACTGTGTTTAATAAAAACACAACTTGTCTTTTTTCTCCTTAGAATTTTTTTAAAATTTTATTTATTTATTTGATGGACAGAGAGAGATCACAAGTAGGCAGAGAGGCAGACAGAGAGAGAGGGGGGAAGCAGGCTCCCCGCTGAGCAGAGAGCCCGATGTGGGACTCGATCCCAGGACCGTGAGATCATGACCTGAGCCGAAGGCAGAGGCTTTAACCCACTGAGCCACCCAGGCGCCCCTAGAATTTTTTTTTTTAAGATATATTTACTGGGTGGAGGGGGGGGGGCAGAGGGAGAGGGAGAGAGAGAGAGAGACTCTCAAGCAGGCTCCAAGCTGAGCGTGGCACAAGGCTCGATTTCACGACCCTGACATCATGACCTGAGCTAATCGACTATGCCGCCCAGGCGTCCCTCTCCTTAGAATTCTTAAGCAGCTTTCCAGCACCTACAAAATGACATCTGCTCTGCATAGTGTGGTATTTTGAACCTTACACAGTCTGGCTGGCTCCAACCTGCTTTGTGAACCCGTAGCTGATTCCAGATCCCCTATAGCATTCTTCACCACAGCCTCCTGCTTTTCCTTGCACTCTCCCACTTCTGGGTTGTCTGTCTTCATCCTAGAATGATCTCCTTTTGCTTAGTGATGTCCTTATGAATTCCGTGCTGTCTTTGCACATAATTTTCATTTGATCTCCCCGCCCCCCACCGTGAAATATACTTGTCACTAACTGATTCCGCAAACGTATCAGAGCCCACGTGACAGTGTCGGTGAACTCAAGGCCAGGTCTTCTAATTAAAAATCTTAGAATCATTTACTACCCTGCCCTGCAGGGATTTTTTTGTTTTGTTTTTGGTTTGTTATGTGTTATATTAAATCCCTTGGCAGATTTACTCTGACCTAAGGAGATATCAAAATAGCTTTTCCATGTTTTATCTTGCAGATTCTTGAGATGATAAGAACAACACTTTAATTTAGGAAATTTGTGCTCCCAAATTCAAAGCCTACCTCTTTTAGTGCGTCTATGAATTCATGATTTACTCATTCATTCAACAACCAGGTCACAGAGTGAAATTTTAGAGATAGAGAACGATTAAGGCACAGTCCTCTGCAAGTGGGGGGACAGAAATATAAGAACGTATAGTCGACCCTTGAACAACATGGGAACTAGGGGCCCCAACACCCCCACACAGTTGAAAATCTGCATATAACTTTTGACTTCCCCAAAACATAATCGCTAATAGCCTACTGTTGACCAGAAGCCTTACTAATAACGTAAACAGTCGATGAACGCGTATTTTGTATATTGTATGTATTATGTACTGTATTCTTACAATTAAGTCAGCTAGAGAGAAGAAAATGTTATTAAGAAAATCATAAGAGGGAATACATTTAAAGTATCGTACCGTTAAAAATCGCCACGTAAGTGGCCCTGCTCCATTCAAACTCATGTTGTTCAAAGGTCAGTCGTACGTTAAACACAATGCGCGAAGTGCATTTGCAGAGATAGGCTCATGGTATTATGAGAACATCAGGGGGAAGGCGTGTCAGGAAAGACTTGTGGAGACAAGAACTCGCTTGAGTTTTTACCGAGTAGGTGCTAGCCAGCCGAAGGGGCAAGGGGCCAGGAGGAAGCATTCCAGAAAGAAGGGGAAGCTGGTCAGTGTGGGGAATTGCGTACTGTTAAGGACAGCATTTATAGGAGGGTCAAGGTGGGGAGAGGTGAGATTGGGGGCTGAAGAGGAAGACTGGGCAGGGAAGGTGAGAGCTGGACCTCCCTGGCTGAGGGGCTCGGTTGCCAACCTGTAGAGTGTGTGGTGCCATTGGAAGGAATAGAATTTAAGCCTGTCCAGATTTGTCTTCAGGAATACACACAAATTTATAATTCTCCTTTCAGGAAAATAGGTATTAACGGTATAATCATGTTGTTTCTCCCCGCTAGTACTAAATGCCATAACCTGCATGCAGGAAAGTTAAAAAGGGAAGAAATGTGCTTTGTGATTTAGTTCCTTCTCTGCTAAGGAAAGTCATCTACATAGTCTTACTCGTATGGTAAATCGGGATGAAATAACTTTTTAATTTGTTTAAGTTACTCTACAAGTTTTCTCTCTTGGAAGCTTCTTCGAAATTCTTCATTTCTCTTGAAATGCATTTTACCGATTTAGGTTTTATAGACTGAACCTTCTCCCCAACACTTTTTACTTTGTTTATACTTATATCCAAACCATATTTTAAAAATCAGGTGGTTATCCTTTTATTTCCACTTCTTAAAGTCTCATTTTTCGCCATTATTCTGTCTCCCATAATACTTACTTCCTTGTCACAAACACAACACCAAGCCAGAAAAACTTTTTTTCAAAGCCTACCTTGAATTACATAACAAAGATATATAACCACATTGCCACTCACATATCCCATACTTGCTAAGGCCATTTTAAAATGGGCCATGTTTTGGGGGAAGACAAGAGGGAGGAAGTCAGGTACATGACCTCATGAATGCATGGAATTATTTGTGTTTACAGTACCATATTTTATAAGCATT
Organism: Nasua narica; assembly: GCA_028533885.1. Classification (NCBI taxonomy): domain Eukaryota; kingdom Metazoa; phylum Chordata; class Mammalia; order Carnivora; family Procyonidae; genus Nasua; species Nasua narica. Next base: position 14,334,776 of record CM052814.1, read on the forward strand.
TATTTATTTATTTATTTATTTATTTATTTTTATTTTCTATTTTTTTTAACTAAGCTCTAGTCCCAGCACGGGGCTTGAACTCGCAACCTCAAGATGAAGGGTAGCACGCTGAGGCAACCAGGTGCCACCCCCCCCCCCATATTTTATAAGCTTTTAAAAACAGAACACAGAAAGGTGTCTCTCATTCCGATCAGTAGAATATTATTCACTTTGGGTCTAATTTTGATTTCATCCCTTGCTTTATTAGTAAGTTAGAGGAAGATCCAGCCTAAGAGATGGAAATCTAAAATTTGGACTGGGTTCTCTTCTAATTTGGGGTGTGCTTCAGTACGTCATCTGCCTCCCTTCCCTGATCCACTGTGTCCTTGTGTATAAATGAGAAATAGAACCAGGTGTTGATGAAAAATTTTCTAGATGTGGTCATTTAAGACTGGGTGTAGAACGTGGGGATCAGTGGAAACTTCTGGTCATACAAAGTAATGGAGTTTAACCTATTGTTTAAAAAAGCTTTTAGGGGTGCCTGGGTGGCTCAGTCATTAAGTGACTGCCTTTGGCTCAGGTCATACATGATCCCAGGGTCCTGAGTTTGAGCCCCGCATCAGGCTCCCTGCTCAGTGGGAAGCCTGCTTCTCCCTCTCCGACTCCCCTGCTTGTGTTTCCTCTCTCCCTGTGTCTCTCTCTGTCAAATACATTTTAAAAAATCTTTTAAAAAAAGTTTTTGGATCAGCTTTTTTAAGATAAAACACAAGCACACAAAACAGATATTTTCCACGCACAGTTAGATGAGTTTTGATAAGTATGAGCCCGCTGACGCGATCAACGCCTGGTTTCCGTATGCCCCCTTCTAAGCCTTCCCCACCCTTTGCTCTAGACAACTCCTGCTGGTTTCCATCCCTACAGATGAGTTCTGCCGGTTCTAGAACTTCACATGACAGGATGCACTCTTTTGTATCTATCTCGGTTTTGCACATCAGGGTGTGTTTGCTATTTAGCTATGTTGCATTTCTCACAGTTCATTTCTCTTTTATTGTTGACTGGGATTTGGTTGCTTCTGTATGTTACAATTTGTTTATTCATCAGTGATGGACATTTGATTTGTTTTCAGCTTAGGGCCATAACGAGTAAGGCTGTGATTACACATTGGTGTACAGTTCTTTACGTGGACATATGTTTTCATTCTTATCATTCATTTCATATCTAGGAGTGAATTGGGATAGGCTGAGTGTCTAACTTTTTGAGAAAGTTCCAGACTTTTTTCCAAAAAGGTTTACACCACTTCATATCCTACCAGCAGTGTATGTGAGTTATAGTTGCTCCACATCCTCCCACGTATCTGGTATCACTTAGGAATTTTAGCCATTCTTATGAGTGACAAGAAAATAAAAACTTCTCTTTAATTTATAGCTGTAAATAGAAACCCTAAAATCATACAATACAAATTGCTATAAAAAACCTAGGGATGTTAGAATTAGCATATTCCTTAATGAATACTGAGAATGTTAACAGTGTCTCATATTTTATCATCTTTGTTATCTTTAATCACTTATATTTATGACACCATTGATGTTTGTATAGGTGATATATACATATGTTCATGTGTGTATATTTAGTCTCCAGGTTTTTCATTTTTTACAGTGTTGCAAGCAGTTGATCTTTTATAATCTCCCAAATTGCTTAAAATTCAGGCTTTTCTTGTGGCTTATAGTTGAAAATATCTTATATCTGGCTAATCAGAAGATTCCAGGGCGCCTGGGTGGCTCAGTTGGTTGAGCGACTGCCTTCGGCTCGGGTCATGATCCCGGAGTCCCGGGATCGAGTCCCATATCGGACTCCCGGCTCTGCGGGAAGTCTGGGAAGTCTGCTTCTCCCTCTGACCTTCTCCCCTCTCATTCGCAGTCTCTCTCTCTCTCTCTAATAAATAAATAATAAAAAAAATCTTAGAAGATTGCATCAGTAAAATGAGAGATTCTTTCCTGGAAGTACACATCTTTAAAGAACAGACTTGGGATTTTCTTTTTAATTGGGTATTCAGATACTTCCAGTTTAGTGGTAGACTTTACATATTAAAGTTTTGATGGGTGATAATCATAGCTACCATGAAAATAAATATTTCAATAACAGCCTCTCCAATGATTGGCTGAAACTGAGGGATTGATGTCATGGAACTCACCTAGTGTTCTTTTTTTTTCTTTCTTTTTTAAAGATTTTATTTATTTATTTGACAGAGAGAGAGAGAAATCACAAATAGGCAGAGAGGCAGCCAGAAAGAGAGAGAGGGGGAAGCAGGCTCCCTGCTGAGCAGAGAGACCCATACGGGGCTGGATCCCAGGTCCCTGAGATCACGACCTGAGCCGAAGGCAGAGGATTTTAACCCACTGAGCCACCCAGGCGCCCCCCGCCTAGTGTTCTAACCTACTGGCTTAGAGAACAAGAGGATAATTCTTCTGATGTTCATAGAAGAATTAGGTAGTGAGCCAGTTGATTCAACGTGTAATCAAAACTTCTCACCCCTGTATTCAAACAATATCTTTTCTCATTTTGTAATGTTTGCCTGTGGATCTTTATGTACTATTGCCTTTAGAGATAACAAATTTTCACAGACTTAGAAAGCAATAAAATACATTTAACACTAAATCTTTACTGAGCATAGTTTAATCTTTCTCTGATGCAGAAAGCACTTTATAATTTTATAGCTCCACAACCTCATTATTGCGAATGCCAGTTATTACATTGGCTCAGAGTGGAAATGATGGTGCGTCAAAAGTATGCACTAATAGAATCTTGGATGGAGGGAGGTGAATGTGTGTTTACTGATACACAGCTCTTTATTTTAAATTATATATGATCTTTTCCATTTCCATTTCTCCTAGGTGTTTCCTCTACCCTGCTCTCTTCTTTCTGAATATATATACATCACTCTCTCGAGTTTCCTTAACAAAAATACAATTTCAGGCTTTCTCTACGTGAAAACCATGACAAAGTGATTTTATAGCCAGTTCTGAAAGTGACTAAACTTGACAACAATTGTATTTTATGACAGCCTCTGCTTTCATGTCCCCGGCCTACTTTTATATCAGCATTTTTCTTTTACCCAAATATGAACGATTTCCTATCTCTGCATTGGCTGAAAACAAATCCCTTTACCAGGAATACATTTTAATGGAGAGGAGCATACTTTACTTAAGTCACTGGAGCCTTAACACCTTAACTCTGTAATATTCAATTTCTCACTCACCAAGAACCAAAGCCTTTTTTTTTTTTTTTTGGTGGTTTGCGTTCATAGGGGTTGGGGAAGAATTAGTATTATGGAACTAAACCAGATTAAGGGGGAATGTGAATTAGATTTGGTAACAGATGGTGCTGTGGAAATTAAAGGTTCTTTGCGAATGGAAACGACAGCAGCTTGCCTCTGTTCTCTCTCCCTGTCCCGTTCATGCACTTGATAGACGGGTATAAATCACAACAATCCTGTCTTGACAGCCAATTTCAAGAATTTGATCTGGTTAAAGACATGGCTTTCCTGCTCCACTCACTGAAACCTGCTTCTATTTTATTTTTACACGGCACCTTGTCGTATTTAGAGAAGCAGATTCACCTGCCTCCCCTTAATGAAAATTTTCTTAATTACAGTTTTAGCTCTTTAGTGTTAATTACTTTTCCATTCAGCCTGAATTTTCGTCATATCTCTTGAGGGATTTTTCTTTCTTTTTTTTTTCCCCTACCCTTTTTACTCCTGGATACGTTTTTGTTTCTAAAGAAGATGCTTTTCATTGTCAGAAGTTGTTGTCAGGGGCACAATTTGAGAATCATAATTACCCAAATCATTATTTTTAAGGAGAGAGGCTTTCATGTGCTGTAGTGAAGTTACCAAATCAGAAAAATTGTGAAAAGTGTGAGAAGCAGTCACCAAAAATAGCAATTATTTCAACTAAATTGCTCGAGAAGGTGAGTGACAACACTTGTTTTGTTTTGTTTTGTTAATGAGGGTTGTAGAAATATGTGCTCCCTCGCTGAAATAAACCCCACCAAGTAAAAAGATGTGACCACAGCAGGGCCAGAGCCAGTATTGTGTCTGCCTTGACCTTGTGATGAGCTGGGAAATCAGAATTAAAATGCAGACTAAATGAGAGACTAGAAATATTGAACAAATTACTTGGACCCTTTACGTCCAGTTCCTCAGGTCTGACACGCTCCAGAGACAAGACTCAGATTTTCACTTACAAATCCACGTGGCATTTGGGCTTACGACATATCAAGGAAAAGGAAATAGAAGAGAAGGGGAAAAATCACTCCAGAAATGAAGAGAAGATTCTTTGAGCGAGCAACTAACAGTTGGTAGAAATGAAGCTTCCTACTGGCAGTCAAATCAAATGTAGTAACAACTCAGCGGCGCCCTGCTGCTTGCTGACAGCGTGGTGTCACACACTGGGACAAACATTCACTTAAACACTGATTGCAGGGAATTGCCCCTTTCCGCCAACGCCTCCCACCAAAAATGTAATGAGCAAAAAGAGAATCATTTCTAGGAAAAACCGAGAGTCCTGCACTCCAGCTCCCCCAAAATCATCACTGCTCTATTTGTCCTTTTGTAGCCCACTGGGAATGATTCCTCCGTTCAGTGTTGTTGCTTTCACTGTTAGGTAGCAAGTTGTTTCTGTAATTATTCGTGCTCCTGCAGCACGCACGCGCATGCGCACGCGCACAGACGGCCATGGCCCTCCGTGGTATCCGAGAGCAGCAGGCACCAAAGAAATGGAAGTGTGGGGGGTGTGCATTAGTGCAGTAGCCCTTCGTCTCATGTTTAATCGGAGTTACAGACCAGTGTGGTTTTCATTTGAGTAAAATAGAATTTTTTTAAAAAATGGCGGAAATTACTGTAGAAAGCATGTGGGTGAGACCTGTCATTTAGCAAGTGACGCTCCTGAGGTCAGAGTAGTACAGTGACGTATCTCAGAGTAGTACAGTGACGTAGCTATCACATAGCGCGGCCTCCAGAGCTGGAACCCACTTGTGTATGTCGTCAAGTGTCATAAGAGGCAGGGTTTCCCGAAAAAGGGGAACGAAGACAAGCAAGCTGTGGGAACTCTGGTGTAGTCCTTTTTTTTTTTTTTTTTTTTTTTTTTTTTAGTTTTTCAGAATTGCAAAGAAGATTTCGGGATGTTTCTCTGCGTATTTGGTTTTGGACCTTTGAATAACATGACAAGCGAATCCTTCCTATTTGAAATCCAGGCTTGTTGATGGTTTCCGTTGGCTTCACTAGATTCAGTCTCACTGCTGAATAATCCCTTTTTACAAAACTCATTCTGCCACAGAACAAAAACTTTGTCATTTCTGTGGCTTGAGTTAGGTATATATGTATCAGTATCAGTATCAGTATATTATTTTCAGTGTATTATTTTCCCTTACCCGCAAATGGTGGTCCATATGTTTTTGCTTCATCTTCTCTTCAAGCAGCTAGCTCACTGAAATGTTCAAAAAAGGACAAGGTAAGATTTAGGATTAATAATGAGTGCTTTCCCCTCTTCCATGCCTCCCCCACTCTCCTACTTCAGCTGAACAACACCTGATACCAACTGAATAGAATCATAACCTGTGCCCTCATAGATCACCCAAGGCCAGCTGCCTTTGCATCCAGACGTTAACCACTGCAGACTAAGCTATTAAGTTAAAAGTATAAATATAGTTTAGGCACTTGTCCAAGAGAGAATGATGTGGTTTATTATCTCTGGTGGGACTGTGAATCTCTGTCCATTGTAGATATGTCCATATGCGCACAACCTTTATTTCGACAATGATTCCTTCTTAGTATTTAAATTTTCTCACTACTGCAATTCACCCAGTTTCAGGTATGTTTTTGAGTTCCACTCCAAGTGAACTGGCCTGTCTCCATGGAGGCAGTGGGTTTATTGGTCATTGTAATTGCTTTTGCAAAACATTTTCTTAATGAGTAAAGGGTGACATCAATACCATGATCTCAATATTCTTGCATCAACTCCTCTGATAGCATTCCTATTTCCTGTTTCAGTGTAGCAAAGAGAAGGGGAAAGGGAAATTCAGTCAGCCCAAGCTTTCATTGACCTGAATTTGATTTGTGAACTCCATCACTGAAGTGTGTGTGTAAAGCATCTATATTCGATTGTAATTTATAAAGATCACTGCATAGACTTTCCATGGGTTGCATGTCTGTCTATTTCTCCTGTAGTGAGATGCTGCGAGAAGGTCTTCATTTAGCTGTCAGTCCTCTCCTGTTGTGTCTGCTTTTTCTCTTCAGTGTGCTCCTTGACTGCTTGAAAACGGAATTGTCTGAACACAAGCAAACTTTATTGATCCATATTTCTGTTTGAAAGACCAGAGATTTGTAGAAGTAGGAGACTATTTCTTTTCTCTAGAAGGCTTACCACGGAGGAGGTGTGCTCATGAGTGTAGTAAATCTCTAAGACCGAATAAGTGTTACATTCAGCATATATCGTAAGCTTCATTTTGGTGATTTATCTTTTGTAGTTCTTTACCCCATACTAACCTTCCTTTCTAGTGGTGGTCCCCACCTCCTGCTCAGGCTGTTCCCTCTACCCTGGGAAGAGTGACCAGGTTACCACATGGGCAGCTGCTACCCAAGCGGGTTGATGGTGGGGGACACTATCCTAAAGCCCTAGTCCTTAGGGCTCTTGGTCCCAGGAGTCTAACTTGCGTAAGGTAAGAAATATTCTTAGGGCAAAGAATTGTGCTTGTTTGGGCTTCTGTTGTGCATTTGAATTTCTGATTAGGCGTTTCTTGAGATTCTCTTTTAACATCCATAGGTGTCATGGAGTTGGGCCCTTGTGAGGATATAGTTAATTAAGCTGCATTAGGGCAAATATACACACTTGTTAAAACACTTAATTTGCCTCCATAATATTGATTACATGGCAGAAGTTTGTTTAAACTAAATGGTATTTTCCCCCTACTGTTACACTTCTTGAATGTAATCTGTATAACAGCTAATAGCCATCATCAGTTAAATATCATGTTAGTTATAAAGTAATGTCATAAGAATTGATTTGGACTTGGCAGTGGAGGAGAGCTCTCCCTTCAAAGCCGATGTCGATGATTAGCCAGAGTTTTAAGCAGAATCACGGTTCATATAAACTGTGTATATTTTATAGACTTATAGCTACTCTATATTACATGAGTGCCCATTATATTAAAGAAAAGCTCAGACAGTTAATTATGCAAAACATCATGTATGCAATTACCCAGCATTATTATGCATTTAACAGTTTTATTGATTTGCCAGTAGCTCACTTACTGTATTCAGAGCTATAAACAAGGGATGTTCACCCTCAGATTGAAAGAGGTCCAAGAAAACAAGCTAAGGATAAATTACACTACTAAGCACCCCTGCATCAGATCGAATCCTTAAATACAGAAACTGTCAACAATCATAATGTGCAACACATTGTGATATCACAGGACCATTTCTTTTCCCATTAATAAAGTTTATCAACCAGGAAGCACCAGAAATCATCTGGCAATACAAATTGAAGCTACTGCAATTTCCTACATCTAAAATAGTCTGGATAACTTAACAAGGTGATCAGCAGTGGCCTCCAGCTTGCATGGCATGATGAAATGGGATGCTGGTATATTTATAGTATTTTCTAACACACGTACTTACAACATCCCCAGTCTTGTTAGGCTGCACGCGCTTTTTTTTTTTTTTAAGATTATTTCTTTATTTATTTGACACAGAGAGATCATGAGTAGGCAGAGAGGCAGGCAGAGAGAGGGGGGAAGCAGGCTCCCTTCTGAGCAGAGAGCCCGATGCGGGGGCTTGATCCCAGGACCCTGAGATCGAAGGCAAAGGCTTTAACCCACTGAGCCACCCAGGTGCCCCAGGCTGCACGCTCTTATTAGTGCATTTCTCCAGCCAGTTTTCTGGGCCTTCATTGCTGAAAATGAATATTCTCCGTTTCCCTTCCTTTGTTTTAGGTAAAACAAGGGTAGAAGTATGGAATTTTATCTGTCAGAGTGGATGGCCAGCCATTCCTCATTTACCTGGCACTGAGAGGTTTCCAGGATGTGGGATTTCAGTGCTTAAACCAGGTTGGCCAACCCAATATGATGTCAGATCAAAATTGCAGAAGAGAGGATCACTGAGCTTTAGAACCTGAAAAGCAGGTGGGATCTCAGCAAGATCCTTCCCCATCTTGGTTTTGTCTTTAACTATACAGTTATTTTCAGGGGGTACTTGCTTTTCAATGAGTGTCCAGAAATGAGTTAAAAGTCTCTTGCTTACTTTTCTAAATTTCCTTTTTTGGCATAGCACATACCCTTTTACAGAATTAGGGGAGCTTTCAGCTTCGAGGGAGGCCTCAGAATGTTTTGAGGAGCTAGTTTCCTGTCCCCATATCACCACGCCTAGTCTCTTGTCAGCATCTCAAGCACCAGCTTTGCAGGGAGCTGTCTGCTTACTCTCCTTCTCAATGGAGTAAGTTCTTTCAGACTAAATGCACAAGTTATTCGAAGAATCAAGAAGCAGCATTAGTAAATGATTGCGATCCTGTTACGTAGAAACTGTTCCAGTAGATGGTCGTCAAGGTTTACTGAAGAAGGCCTGAAATTATCCGGAAGTGTGTGTGCACACGTGCACACGTGCACACGTGTGTTTTAATCTTCCTGAGCATTGTGGGTCAGGATTTACGATTCTTTCTTTATAATTAATGATCTCTTTTCGTTAGGTTAACCAGGCAGACCTTAAGATATTTCTTATTAAAAGAAAAAATCCTTTCTTTTCCTTCCTCAACTAAGCCAGTGTACCTTAATGCAATGATGATATGTTAGACCCAGTAGTTGTCAAAGCATCGTATTACTGTGATGCCATAATGACACCCTGTCTCTGTAAAGTAGTCATGTTTTCTCAAATCACACGTTGCACCGTTGATTTCTGACATGACACTTCATTCGGTTGCTTTCCCTTTTCTTCAGCATCACCATTCTCTGACAATAGCAGCTGGTGCCCATTTTGTTACTAAGTGATTCACATTTTGCCACTTTACGAGAGTGCAATTAGTTGAAGCAAAAAAAAAAAAAAAAAGCTCATTGTAAAGTAGATGCTTGAAGTTATAACTCAGGCTGCAAAGGGAGCTGCTGGCTGGGGTCACGGGCTCTGAAGCCGGGGACTCCGGGAGCTTGGCATAAGTCTTGGAAATTTCCTCCTGAGCACATTAAAACAAAGCAAAGAAACCTACAAGCTAATATTTTTTTAAATATTTTATTTTTTTATTTAAAATTACTGAAATATTTAATCTAGTGATTTCAGAAGGTAAAAAACTGAACAGTCCTCATAGATTCATTCCTGTTTCAAATAGATAGTGATTAGGTAGCAGGACCTGAAAACCTTTTCCAACCCTGAAATTCAATGATTTGGTAAGAAAGATGAGAACTCTTGTCTTCTTATTTCTGGCTCAGATTTGTAAACTTGCAGATTTGCTGGCTTCAGTGTACTTACCTGAAATTTTTGGATAAAGATTGATGAAAGTGCTTGGAATTTATAATGAAGTTGGGTGCCTTTTGGGGACCTTAAGGATGACAAGGAAGAAAATAAAATAGTGACTTCTCTAGTTGGCATTTTTTACCTTATTAAGATACCTGTCTTTGGTATGGGTATAATAAAAGTTTCAAAAGATCTTGTCTTAGTATGACAACTAGGAAACCCAAAGAATGGTGCATAATATGTTCCTTAACAGAGTTTCATGCACCATTTTTTTTAAGTAGGGAAATGAAGTAGCAACTAAGTTTTAGTTTGTATAAAATTTAAATGATAAACTTTAGCTGCTGAAGAACTTACCTGTTGATGAAAGGCATATAATACATATGACTGTGGGACATTGTTGTTATGCCAGTATTTAACAGAAGTATTGGCTAAGCTGCCTTGAAATGCAGACCACCTCAGCTGGACGCAGACTCATGTGTGTGGAACTTCTAACTCAGGGTGATTCATTCAAGGTCGCATATTTACCTGTATCTAGGTAGAATCTCTGAAAACAATTAAGCTTGATAATTATAATATAAATTGAATATTAACTTAAAGATTATCTTGTTTCCCCCTACAGCAAACACTTTAATTGAATCTTATTCTTTCTCTCTCTTTCTATACGTGCACGCATTTAGCAGTTAATTAACTTTCAAAAATTACATTTTGAAATAGTTCAGCAGCTAAGAAGTTGTGTTTGCCTGATCGTTAGAATCTAACACCAAAAGTAAATTTTACCTTGGCTGACTCTTGGGTCAAGCATGATCGTCAGAATTTCTGAGGCTGTATCTCAAACCATATTAAAAATGCCTCTTTATAGAGGACTGGACTCACCCTGGCATCAGGGAGGTGGTTAAATCCCTCAAATTTAGTTTCTTATACAAAACCAAACTGTGAGTCTCAACATAGCTGTTTCCCCCTCCAGTTTTTTCTCAGGGTGTTCCTTCAAAAGTTTATTGGACAGTCTCTTGTCTTGTTCCCTTGTGCGTCTCATCATTTCTCTTCAAATAATAAAATAAAAGCAAGTGTACTGAGTCTTTAAAATAAATATTTCCCACATTTTTCTACACATGTTATTTTTATTCGTAATTCTTAACTAAATTTAGATTTTTTATTAATCCAATGTGACCTAAAATTTCTGCATTAACAGCACAATGTAGAATTGGGCTTATTCTCTTTGGCTACAGATAAAGCCATCATCTCGAAAATGGCTCTTTCTGACAAAAAGGTGTTCTTTTGAAATAAAGACTTATTCACTACATTCCTCTTAGAGTTAATGTGAATTTTAGTGCCTCTAATTTTAGATTGAAGTGAAGTCTAGAATAAAACCCACCAGCTGACAATTGAATTTATAGATAGTTGTGAATATTTCAGGCTTGAATAATAGAGCTGTAGAATTTCAGAGACAGAGAGGAAGAGAATTAAGACCCGCTGTAGTTTTAGGGTATAATGTAATGGTGTCTGGGAAGTGTTCGGTGTAACGAGCTAAGTAGTAATTAGGGGACAACTGTGTTCTTTCAGAGACTTCTGTTTAGGTGTCATTCCCAGCACTAGGGAGGACGACTCAGCTGAGGCCACCGCAGTCCCTCTCTGCTCATCGGGGCGCTGCCCTCTCTGGGTCGTGTCACTTCTACCCTTGCTTGCTTGGCTTTTTTCTTTTTTCTTTTTTTTCAAATGCTCCGTTGGCTTCATGACATTTCTGCACTGGACTTCGGCATCAGACCGGAGTTCAGATGCCAGTGTTCTCAAGTCCTCACTCTGTGACTCTCAGGACACTGTGTGACGTTTGAGGCTGTGTTTCCTGAAGAGGAATGCCTCCTTCACCAGGTTGTCTTGAGGCTTAAATGAGGTAATATGAGCAGGGTGCTCAGGTCAGCGCCTGCCGCACAGTGAGCGTCTGATAAATGGCGAGTATGACCATAACTATTTCCACTGGGCAGAAGGTACTAATTAAGGAAACAGCTCATTGTCTGAAAAGAAACACACATAACCTAGAGCACAAATCCAGTTCGCTCGGTTTCACGTACAGCTACTCTGGCTAGACCTTGTGTAGAAGGGAGTGCCACCTTCCAGAGACTTCCCCCACAACTTAACTTCCCAATGTCCTTGCTTCCATGCAGGTTACTGCAAAGTTACAGATTGAGATCTTCGAGGAGACAGCTGGCTGGAGCCTCCCTGTTTTTCAGGGACTTTAACAACATGCATTTGACACGTAAACATTGGTGACTTAGCAAATAACTGTTCCATAAACAGAAAAGCAATTCCTGGCCTTGTTTTTTAATCAAGGGTTCTGCCGACTGTACAGGTCCATGAGGAACAGCCTGTGGGAAAGAAAATTGGGATGAAATTGAGCACAGATAATACAAGAAAAGAGAGAGGGGGGAAAGAGGGCCTGGAGAAGACGTGGTGCGTTTTGTGATCAAGCCACTCTCTGGAAAAAGGAAAAAAAAAAAAAAAGAGATAAAAATGTAAGAAACGGTGCCTTGAGGGCAGATGGTGAAAGAGTTAATTGTCATAGCTGTGAGAAATTCAGTGCCAGAGAGAGGAAAGGGGAGCAACCATGTTTTAGTACCCTAATAACTTCTAACTCTAGTCCAAGATCATAATGTATGTGCGAGCAGTCCAGTAATTATAAGGTAATAAGTGAAGTGGTGGGGTAAGTGCTCTAAATTAAAAGGAATTCGCAGGGCTGCTGTAAGTCAGTGCCGACCCGCTTTCTTTCAAACCTTGACTTGAGGAAAAGTGCTTAGCCCAGAGTGCAAGCAGGGAGACAGGGAGAGCGATCTATTAATTACGGCGCTCATTAACAGTGACGGGTACAAGGCAGCAGATGCAGAAGAGAGAGGACACCGTAGTTCAGGCTGGCGAGGGGGATATTTTTTCTTTCGCTAGCTCTTGAGGAAAGGACAACACAAGTGGGTGGGCGAAAGCGAGGAGATATTTTTGTGGATTTCTCCTTCCTGTTTGCTTTCTTCACATCCTGATACTGTTTTACTTTAGAAAGCAGAACAAAATTCCCAAGGTGCAATGTACTTGTTAAGAGGCAAAATTTTTGCTGTTGCTGCTTTGCTTTTGAGACAGCCTTCTTGGAACAGTTAAGTGAACTTCCCCCAATAGGAAATTTTTATTTCATTTTTTTCCTTAAAGTAACAGGATAGTGGGGGGAGAGGAGAACCTGGAGGAGAACATGAAATTTGGGCAATGATAAAATATCGCTAGATTTATAATAGTGGAGATAATTGCATCCCTTTGGTTATATTGTGACTACTCCCCCAAATTCTAGGGAATGGGATTCCTGTAAATCAACTTTCCGCTGGGAAGCAATTAGCTAAGTCCCCTTCTCAACTGTCACCTCTTCTTTCTATTGTAGGCTCTCAGAATATTCCTAGAGACTTTGCTAAAAGGGGTTTTGCACTATGGCTAATCGGAAAGAAAATAGGACCAATTACATCTTTTCCTCTAATTACCTTTTCAGAAATTTAATCACTTATGGGTCCACTAAAGAAAGAGGGGCAATCCGTTTCTTCTAGATAAGAGAGAGAGTTTGTCAGATTAGATGCCTCATCATATTTCTTTTTAGGAGGTCTGATGTTAAAAGACTAAAAGAAGAGGGGGAAGGGACCATCACAAATCTCATTTATCTTGACAAAATGTGATACATTCCTAGTTTGCTGAATATAATGCAAAGTACCAGGTTTATGGACTCACAGGTATACTGAAGGCTCAAATGGCTTTTCCTGATCTGTCTCTTAAACAACGGCAAATCACACATTCAGGAATATGCACATATGTATTCATCAGTGTTGGTGATCGTTTCACTAAGTTTTGTGGGCTCTAGGATATCATCCTTACATAGTGGCTGGAATTTTATACCTGACGTCTTCCTCTATTGCTAAATGGCTATGAAATGGAGCAATTTAAATAAAGAAGCAAAGTGGTGGAGGATATATTCCCTATGTGTCTTAGTCAGATCAATAAAAGACACAGTTATGCTTATAGAAGCGTGTTGACAAACAGTAATTACAGAGCTGAGGAATCATCTGTTCGGTCTTGAAAATGAAAGTTGGATTCTACTCACCATAAAATGATTGCAGCATTGGAACACGGAAGGGAAGAGTAGAGTAAGGATAAATCCAATTTTGGAAATGATACGGACTTTTAAATCACTCCTCTTCCACGGGTAAATTTAGAATCAAGAGTGTTGATTTAGATACTGACAGTGGTTCTCCAGGAGAAAAGTAAAATAAAAGGAATTGGACCCATTAGAGGTTTTGTTTATGGCCTGTCTGGGCATTTGATGTAACCCTATCATGCCCTTATGCTGATTACCTTCTTGTAGAACAAGAGATATTGACTAGAGAATGAATGATGTGTAGTCCCAGCTCTTAGGCAGTGCTCTCAAAGAGCAAAGTCTTTAACATATGAAAATTCTCCTTTTTTTTTTCTCCTTTCATCCTTCCCTTTGACTTTCTCTCTCTCTCTTTTTTTTTTACCTTCTCTTTCTTTCTATCTCTTTGGTCACCATGTTTGACCCTCTCTCCCTTTTTTCTCTTTCTCCGTTTGTATCTCCCTACATCTCAGGCTTCTCTGCAGAATGTCCAACAAAGATCGACACATTGATTCCAGCTGTTCGTCCTTCATCAAGACGGAACCCTCCAGCCCGGCCTCCCTGACGGACAGCGTCAACCACCACAGCCCAGGTGGCTCTTCAGACGCCAGCGGGAGCTACAGTTCAACCATGAATGGCCATCAGAACGGACTTGACTCGCCACCTCTCTACCCTTCTGCTCCTATCCTAGGAGGTAGTGGGCCTGTCAGGAAACTGTATGATGATTGCTCCAGCACCATTGTTGAAGATCCCCAGACCAAGTGTGAATACATGCTCAACTCGATGCCCAAGAGACTGTGTTTAGTGTGTGGTGACATCGCTTCTGGGTACCACTATGGGGTAGCATCATGCGAAGCCTGCAAGGCATTCTTCAAGAGGACGATTCAAGGTTAGTGTTGCACCTGGGACTACCCTACCCTCTTCCAGCCTCACGTGATGGTTGGTTGGTTTTCCTTAGTTCTCATCCTTGTTGATCAAGTTGTACAGTCTTAATTCTACCTTGGGTACAAAATAGAAATAGATTACAATATCTTGTGGAGCAATTATAAACTAAACTCCCCTAGATATGCCTCCTAATCAATTCTGCTTTCACCATTAAGCTCTAACATTGAAATGATAGGAAGCTTTGGGTTAAAAAAAAAAAAACAAACATCGCCATTATCAGAGCAATGTGGGTCTGTATAGCAACTGAACAGATAACACTAGATCAGTATTTTTGCGTCTTTGGTTCTTCTTGCAGATGCATGGAAATAATAAATATCTTAAAGCAGCTTTTTGAAACTTGAGCATGCATCAAAAAAATCACCTTGCGAGCTTGTTAAAATGCAGATCACCGGGCCCTACCCCCAGAGAGCCTGACTCATTACATCTGGAGTAGAAGCCCAAGAATTTATATTTCAAACAAATTGCCTGGTGATGCTGGTAACTGCTAGTCCAGGGACCATGCTTTACGGACCACTACTCTAAACAAATTTAATTGTCTACTATCTTCCTTCTTTCCCTGTGGTTGGATATACTTTCCTCACCTTTTTAATGAATTTGTAAAAAAGTCTTCCAAATTATTTCTAATTATAGACTATACCCACAACGTACAGAAGATATTCCCAAGCCTTTATGGATTTTCAGATTTATAAATAACAATATAAAAGTAGAAAAATGTGGCCAAAATTTGTGTGTGCTCCTTTCAGCTAGCAATCCACAAATACAGAGCTCCATTCATGTTAAACACTACAGATCTGTACTCTTACAGGAAATTCTAATTTTCACTGTTGTAGATCCTTTGTGATGTGCTTTTGAAGAATATAGGGAAAGGAAAGAATAATTGCTTCTTGAAGATCCTCAGCTCATCAGTAATTCTATTCTCAGTGGTTTGCAAAATGTTTTCTTCTTAAGAAGCGCTTTTGGATACATGTGTGTTTTCCCACATATCAGTGGTTCTCTTCCTTGTCAGCTCAAAGGAATCACCTGGAGACTGAAAAAAAATATTGATGCCAGGGCTCCTACCCCCAAATCCCAAATTATTTGGCTTTGGGTGTGGCCAGGGCAAGGATGGGAGGAGATTTTTGAAAGCTTTCTACTTAATGCTTTGATAAAGCCAAGGGTAAAAATCACTGCCTCCTATGGTGCTGTGTTCTGTAAGTAGAGTGTTTCTCAAAGTTTGAGCCAATGAACCAGCGGTATCAGTATCCCCTGGGAATTTATTAAAACTGCAAATTCTCAGGCTTCATCCCAGGTCACCTCAATCAGAATCTCTGGGGGTGAGCCCAGCAATCTGTGTGTACCCCTCAGATAATTCTGATGCTCCCCCAGATTTGAGAACTACTGCTCTATACCGTGTTGCCGCTGATTTACCACTCATGACTGACCATTGTCCTCTAAGGGTCCCTTCTTGGACGTAACTGAAATCAGTTCAATAACTTTCTTATGTACTGATTTTTAAAGTGCAAATGAGATTGTTCAATTCTAATCCTTCCAAGTGTTTTAACAAAAGGTGATTATGAAACCCTTTATGTGTATACAATTTCCCACCTTTTTTTTTTTTTTTAAGAGCAGCTGGGAGGTCTAGTCTTCTCTGTTAGTTGCACTAAAGATTTCACTTACTGTTCTTAGCAAGTGGGGTTGTGTGGTCTCCCATTTGCTTTTGTGTTGTCTGTGACATCACTCCCTTGATTTATGGCTGATGAAGGCCCAGTTAAAGAGTTTAGTTAAGGGGTGCATGTTTTCAAGACATACCTCAGACAAAATTGAGTGGCTATTTAAGCCTTTTTCATAGCCTTTTAGAATTTTAGCTGAAGAACATAAGCCAAGTTGGTATGGAGTATGTAAGAATATTTTAATGGCTCTGTCTTCATATTTTATGGCTCATCTTGGCATATTTTATTTAGTATTTTCTTTTTTTTTTCTTTTAATGTTTTATTTATTTATTTATTTGTCAGAGAGAGAGAGAGTGAGAGTGAGTGAGCACAAGCAGGGGGAGCTGCAGGCAGAGGGAGAAGCAGGCTCCCTGCTGAGCAGGGAGCTGGATGTGGGACTCCATCCCAGAACCCCGGGATCACGACCTGAGCCAAAGGCAGATGCTTAACTGACTGAGCCACCCAGGCGCCCCTACTTAGCATTTTCCTAGAAAAATCCTTCACCCACTGGATCTTTCTTTTCTTTTTTTCTCATCTGTAAATGGAAGGCATTAATACCTACTTCATGGAATGTTTAAGGATAAAATGAAGTGGGAAATCATAAGTAGAGTGAGTGAGTAAAAACAATGGTGGTCAACCTGCAGAGCTTCCTACACTTTTGGGCATTTGAGAAATATGTTTAGCCTGTTTACTGACATTGCAAAACTTGAGAATGAAAGCACATACTAAATCTTTGGGTTCTTACTAGCCATTGCCCAAAGGTATTAGAATACTTTTGTTACAGAGTATCTAAAATTCCAACTGGTATTAATTCAATTTTGTTTATTTAGTTTTATACAGCTCTGGCATTAAAACTATTAGAAGATAAGCTAATATTTTGGGATAAATTAACCCATGCTGTGTATGCTGATATAAGCAAGAGATTCTCACTCAAAACCACTCCCCTTTACTCAGTAAATATTGACTGAGAACCTGCTGTCAGCCAGATGTGAGTACATTGTCAGGAACTGCATCTTACCAACATTTTATGAAAGCTTTGTTCTCAAACCTTTGTGCGTTGAGGTGAATTCCTCTGCAAACATCTCCCGTCTTGAGGGAATACCAAATTTTTGGATGGTGGGGGTGGGCGGCGGGCAGTGGTTAAACTCCTTTGTCCTTATGATGTTTCCAGAGATAGAACAACTATGAAACCATTTCCTGGCAGTTTTTTTTCTGATTGTATACTTAGATATTAATAGCTCTGCAATAGTTATTTACTGAGCAGTCGCTGGAATAGAGCAATTGGAAATCTGTGCCTGGTTCTTCCTTGGGATGCTGAAATGCTACCAAAAGCTTAACAGGGCAAAGCGCAGGGTGATTCTTGGCATTGATGTATAGTGCTCAGTTTCACTCCATATTGGAGAGGGCAACTTTCAAGGGTTTTGAGCAGGAGACAGAGATGTCACTGTCCAGATTAGCACTCTGGACTCGCCCACCTGGCTGGGTTTGTAGCTGGCAGCTGGGCGGCACTGAGTGAGGCTACCCCGCTAGCTCCATCAGCAGGCATCACACCGTGGTGCTAACTGAGCCCCAAAAAGGCAGTGAGGCAAATAAAGGGATTAAATTGTGAAAGTATAATGTAATAATTAGGGTGGTGATTGTAAGGAAGACTGCAACAGCCCCTCCTTTCGGAGGCCTGAGTGTGATAGCGATTGAACTCCAAAGATACCGAAAGTGGCCCAGAATCTCTTGTATCATCACAGAGTCTTATTCTGATGCTGGAGGGACCTAGAAGCTATTCTTGTGCCTGGAGGCAGCCATGCAGCCCAACTCCCCTTGACAGATAGTAGACTCTCCCTTCCCTCCCCTACAGCTCTTCAAGGAACGAGAGGAGATTATGCAATTCCTCTTAAGAACAAGTCTTTCTCCTGTTCACAACCCTTAGGATCAGGACGTTATGGAAGTGCGGCTTCTTCTGCCTGACCAGCACCTGCTCTTGGTGACTGGGTGACCCTTGCATCCAGAGGCATAGTCGTGGGGACTATTGCCTCTTTAGACTCCTTCCTTCCTGTTATAATAATTTATTTTTAAGATTGATTATGCAATATATAATGAATATCAGTTATAAAAGTGGGGCAAAATACTTCTTAAATTTAGAGACTGAAAAACATAGATCCAGAGCATATCTTAAGAAAGGGAATGAGGGGTGCCTGGGTGGTTCAGTTGAGCGTCAGACTCTTGGTTTCTGCTCAGGTTATGATCTCAGGGTCATGAGATCGAGCCCAGCATTGGGCTCTGTGCCCAGCAGGGAGTTTTCTTGAGATTCGCTCTCTCTCCTTCTCCCTCTGCCCCTTCATGCCCTGTGTGCTGTCTCTCTCTCTCTAAAAAAAATAACAATTGTTCTTTTCGTAGATGAATTTGATATTCTGATTGTGAAAGGCAATTAATCATCAATTCCAGCGAAAGCCAACCCAGAAAGGCATATTTTATTTATTGACTGTTTCCAAGTTATCACTGGAAAACTATTGAATTAGGTCAGTCTTTAGGGAAAAGTCAGGTATTTTTGTTTTGTTTTGTTTGCTGCTGACCAAAAACTTTTTAGAAGATTTTGAAACTCCTGTCATCTGGGGTTAGCAGGGCACCATTGACTTCATTGCCACTCTCTAGGTTTTTTACTGTGTGTATTATATCATTATTCTGATTTTTTTCTAATTCCAGTGTTAGTCCCAATTCATAAATGAGTGGGAAATTTTTTGTGTGTGCACCTTCTCTTTAGGAATTTTCCCCAGACTGTAGTGAAGAAAGCAAGAGCAGGAAAATATCTTTATATGCCTCCCTCAAAATGTCAGTACATAGTTTATCATTTAACATATAAAATACTAGCTCCCTCTTTACTTCTCCATTAGAATAATAGAAAATAAATATTTATATATATTTATATGGCTGACATAGCCATTTCAGCTGCTCATTTCTGTGGAAGAGATAGGCATTTTATTTTGCCCCCACTTTTATGAAGAGGAAATTGTGTTTAAAATATGTTTTAAAAAATCGAGTTTGGCTTTTTTTTTTTTTAAGATATTCGTTATAGCATGGGTTTGGGGTTCATATAAAACCAGGCCTAACCTCAGCCCCTTAGAACTGAGAGACCTTAGTATCACCGTGCCTCTGTTTCTCAGCTGGGGCTGTCCATCAGAGTCCCCGGCCCATAGTAAGTGCTCAATAAATAATTAGCTTTGATTGCTGTTGGTGGTATGACCGGGATACTCAAACCCTGGGAGGTTCAGATAATCCAGCACAGAGGTGTCCTTCATGTTAAACTGGGATGTGTAGTCTTCCTCGGATCTCAACTGTCCACCTTATGCTGTGATAATTAACCCTTTCTCCCTGCAGCCGTTCTTCATAATAGTGCCCTTTTATACTAGGAGACATTTAGTTGGGCTGACTGGAAATTTGATTAGTTTTATATAGTTTTATGGTTATCAATTAGCTTTTTTTTTTTTTCCCCTTTGTGGCCAGGCATGGGAAACTGGGTAAATCAGAACAGAAGCCTGAATCCTGAAACTTGCATGAAATACCCAACAGGTGGGGTTCAAGAATGAAGTAGCAGGAGCGTGAGATGCAGGAGTGACTCTTGTGAGCCCTAAGTTCACTCTGGACATTTGTGGGACCTGAGAGAGGAGTACCGTGGTCAGCCACATGATGCATATGTAATACTTAGAAGTTTATAAATCAAGATAATGAGCTGCTGAGGAACATATGTTCTGTTCTTTTATTGGAAAAACATACCTCCATAATGGCCTGGGAGGCCGCTCTGCATTTTGAGTTCTTAGACTCAGGAATTTTGTGTCAGCAAGAGGTAGTAGAAGGAAGATCAGTCCTTAGCCTACAGCCTACCCCATTTCTCCGTCCCCTCCACCTCCCCTTGTGTCGCCTACCCCATTTCTCCATCCCCTCCACCTCCCCTTGTGTCCTATATGTAGTATGGACTTCCTGCTCACGTGTCCATGACCCATTGGCCCTCCCAAACAGCTACTGCTTGACTATGCCTGGGCCTCATAATGTGCACACCGGCAGTCCAGTCCAGTGCAGGGCACCTTCCAGAGGGTGGACCCAGGGGAGAGGCCCATGCAGGCCTTGGAATGGGGCTTACGGTGATTTCGCCACAGAATTTGAGGGTCCCAGGTATTGGGAACCATGGTGTACACGGGGGTTGGCTCCAGCTGGCCTTGTCCCCTTAGTCTGTCAAAGGAGCCCTTGCACTGTAATTGCCTTCTAAAGCTCAGGGCCTTTGGGTGGGGGCTCTTTTCCGTCTGAGTCCAAAGGTGACACTGATAAGAGCCTAAATATCACCTGAAACACAGGGCATTAAAGATTAGGCATTTGCCTGCTAGCCATCTGCTAACGCTGTGGGCAAGGCCTGTGGATCTGATGTGCTGACTTCTTTTCCACACTGCTGACTCTTTGCTGAAGCAGGCGGACTAGTCCTGGAGGATCTTTGCTGGGCGTCAGGTTTTCTCTGCCACTATGTGCTATTTTGGTCTTAGAAGAGAATATTTGCAACACGGGAGAAAAAAGAAACTTGCAAATTGAGTGTCTGAACATCCTATGAACCTTACAAAAGAAAATAATAAAATATTATCTATTTAACTTAAATAGTATTTAGAGAAAAGAATTACCCCAGTTTCTAAATGGCTGCTTTAAAACTCTAATATGTTCTAAGATCGATACTCAGAATAACATGGAAATGTTAAAATTGACTTGAAGAATCTCCAGGGCGATCAGTTGGGATGCAGGATTAAATTAAATAATGATACTAATATTTATGAAAAGAAATATTGTGTACAGTTCATTTGCTCCAACGCAGAGCTTGCTTTGTTAAAGTGTAATTGACTTTTTCACTCTTTCTTGTATTTGATGGCAATTTTGTCTGATTTTTAGAACTACATGGATGATGCCAAATTATAAATGAGAGATACTGCTATACTCCTGCTATTTTAATTGTTAACCTCCATTATTTATTTTAATAGTAAAATCTAGTACTGCATACTCTCTTTGGTGGTAGAGAGTATGTATTATGTAAATGGATATTTTAGGAAACAGCATAGTTTACAGATTCATCTCTCTCAAATTTGACCTAATGAACCCACTTCTTGGGATAAATGAGTAGTGATGTCTTTTCCCTGGTTTGTTCTGACTTTTAGGAATGGACCTAAACTGTCATCACTCTTGAGGTCGTTAAAGAGTAAATATCTTAATGTAGGGGGAAGGCGTCACATGGCTTCTTTGTCCTATACTCTGCTTGGCTTTGTTTTATTTTTTTAAGCTGTTTAAGAATATAAAAACCACTCTGAGATTGAGGCCATACAAAAACATGTCTAGGGTTCGATTTGACTGCTGGGTGACCACCAGACCCAAACACCCCAATGTATCTTCCTGGTAGGCAACCTTGACTACCAAGATTTTCATCAGGAGGACTTTCTTAGGCAACTTTGCATACATATCTTTTGTTTAAACTGGAAGCAAATTCTTTATCATGATGATCTCTTAAAGTGCTTTTTCTCAGTTTTTGGAATGTTTTACTTTTTCAGGGATCAGATTTTTCTAGTCTCTTGTCACTCTTCCCTGTCATATCTGTGTGTATTAGCTAGCTAACTGGGAAGCAGAATCAATGTAAATTAAAATAAACTAACATTTAAAGTGGCTGACAAGAAGTTGGATCTTGGGTCGTATAAAATATGGCTGATTATTTTCAGAGATTAAATTCCATGGTTGATTTTTTGATCAAAGAAAAGAAAATAGAGTATTTAACTACCCTCATGATGTTTTTGTCTGAAAAAGATATTAGGAACTCAGGTTTGTGACACAATAATCTCTGGTGTGGTTACACTTTGTTATGTTACTGTATTTTGAAAGTCATTTAAAATCGACGCATCGTTTTAAGTTTTGACTCATAGGGAAGTTTACCAGTTGGGCGACATTGGATAAGAACGTGTTCTGTGTAAGAGGTATATGCCAATGGCATTCAGGGAGGAAATAAACTTTTTTTAAAGATTTATTTATTTATTTATTTGTCAGAGACAGAGAGAGAACACAAGTAGCTAAAGCGGCAGGCAGAGGCAGAGAGAGAAGTAGGCTCCCCGCTGAACAACGAGCCCAGTGTGGGACTCGATCCCAGGACTCTGAGATCATGACCTGAGCCAAAGGCGGAGGCTTTAACGCGCTGAGCCACCCAGACGCCCGCTATCTTTATACTTTAAGTGAAGTTCTGATTTTTCTGTAGCACTGATATATTCTCCTTTGATTCTACTCTGATACGGCCTTCATTATAGAATCAGAAAAAAACAAGTACGTAGCTCTGGATTATCTGTACATATGCATACTTAAGAGGCTATGCTCTCCTTTATTTATTTTTGTAAACTTCCTTTCTTGAATAAAAGCCTCTGCACTCAGGAAACAGTTTCCCGTGGTTCCCCTGAGCTAATGTCCGCAGAAGTAGCAGCACAGAAGGAAGGGTACTGGCTGTGGCATGAGGCCGGGGACTCTGTCCGGCTCCCCTGGGGCAACATCTCACGTGGTGACCCGTCTGGGCCACCCAAGCCTGCTCCTGACTCAGTCACCCTCTTAGGGGAAGGAAGCATGTGCCCTGCTGTTTCTTCTAAGGATTCTGTTGGTGAGTAATTTTCCTTTCTTGGCCTGTCTCAGCCTGCTGCTTGTCAGATCTGAAAGCCCTCTTCTTGGCAAGGAATGGTTGAGAAGGACTTCGAGGAGTTTACGTGCTCCAGTCTGAGGGACTTCAAGGATCAGTTCCAGTTAATTCCTTAAAAATGCCATTTGCTGTCCTGTCTTGTAGCGAGGTAGACGTTTACATTTGTGATGGACTTCTTAGGAAATGGGATGTGGCTGATACTTGGCTTGCAGACCGGTGGGCTTTCTCCTGAGGACCTGCCGCCTGTCACCCTCATAATCACTGCCGACTGTTTGACTAAGGCCTGGGGGCTGTTTTGGGGTTATTAGATAAACTACCCCGCAAAGCTATCAGTGCTTCTCTTTCCATTCTGATAGCTTTCATTCTTTCATTCTTGTTCACCTTTGACCCAGAGCCCAGCCCTGACAAATAAGGCTGTTTTATTCAGAGAAACAACCGATAAATCACCTTGTTAGAATAGCCCCAGTAGCTTCCGTAGGAATGATACCTTGTGCTTTTAGTTTTCAAAATGCATGCCTTTATTCCTGTGTTAAAGTAATTACACGATAAGACCCTTCCTCCAGTAAACTCAGAATTGGTTATGGCTAAATTCAGGTAGAGTAAATGACAACGTTCACCCTAAAGGTGGGAAAGAAGACAAAAAGTCAGTGATGAGAGTTCTGTTGTCTCAGGTTCCTTTTTTTTTTTTTTTTTTTTAAAGTAGGCTCCATGCCCAGTATGGAGCGCAGTGCGGGGCTCTAACTCAGGACTCTGAGATCAAGACCTGAACTGAGATCAAGAGTCAGATGCTTAACCTACTGAGCCATCCAGGTGCCCCTTTCAGGTTCCTGCAGATGTGAATGTGGGCCACTTTGGTAATTTGTTGTAGGAGTCTATGTCTCACTATGATTTTTTGGGCCCCCGGGAAAGGAAACATCAGTAACTTGTTAAAATTCGAGTTTTGAAGGCTGTGAGGCAGGTCGTGAAGAGTGGCAGGGTAGGGTTTTGTGGCCTGGGACAGAACTTTTTTCTTTACTGCTAAAGGGCAATGGCTCCTTTATCTGATATACTACCTGATAGACTTAGATAATATCTTTGATGGGATAAAGTACACACACTGCATTAATTCACTTTCTTTTGAAGTTGTTGATAGTGGGATTCAAGAATGTGAAGGCCTAGTCTTTGGAGCTCACTTAGACAATTTTACAAAGTTTCAAGTAAAAGCAAAATTAGGTAAAAGATGCTGGCAAAGTATTGTAGTTGACACTAAAAGTAAATATATGTTTACATTTAAAAGAAACGATGTTTAAACATTTATTTATTAATATTTATTTTCTTTTTAATGTGGTAAAAATAACACAACATAAAATACACATGATAAAACATGCACATGACATAAACACAGAACATAAAAATTTCCCTCTTCACTATTTTTAAGTGTATAGTATATTAGTGTTAACTATATGCACATTATTAGGCAACAAATCTTTAATAAAACTTTTTTTATCTTGCAAAACTGAAACTCTACACCAAATAACTCTCCATTTCCCTCTCCTCCAGCCTCTAGGAACATTTTTGTGCTTTTAATGAGTTTGACCACTTTTACCTCCCGTAATCGAATCATGTAGTATTTGTCTTTTTGTGATTGGCTTATTTCAGTTAGCAAAATGTCCTCAGGTTATCCATGTTGTAATATATGAGAGCATTTCCTTCTTTTTTTAAAGCTGAATCATATCGCATTAGAAGTCTGTATCACACTTGCTTTCTCCACTCATCCATCAAAAGACAATAGGTCTCTTGGCTGTTGTGAATAATGCTGTTGTGAACATGGGTGTGGAAATCTCTCTTTGAGATCCGGTTTTCAGTTTCTTGGACATATACCCACTAGTGGGATTGCCGGATCTTACAGTAGTTCTGCTTTTGATTTCTTGAGGAACCTTCATACTGACTGGCTTTCCATAATGGCGGCATCATTTTACTTTCCCAGTGACAGTGCACAGTGGTTTCAATTTCCCTGTGTCCTTTTGGGTACCTGTTATTTCTTTGGTTTTTTCTTTTTTCTTTTTTTGAGAGTGGCCATCCTAAAGAATGTGAGGTCAATGTTTAAACATTTTTGAGGGGTTTCAGATAACTCCTTGAATTTGAAGTTCTAATCTTTTACCTCCGTAGGCTGGCCATAAATAATTGCATATGTGGACAATGTAAATCGTTGTTTTCAACCTCTTGAGTTGCATACATGATAGATGAAGAATTCATTAGTTTGTCATAATAACAATGACTCTTTCAGTTTTTGCAAGGTGCCGCACATTGTTCTAAGTGATTTACGTTGATTGTCCTATTTAATTCTTCCATTATCCCTAGGAAGTAGATGCAACTATTATAGTATTCTTATAGTATCTTATTTATATATATGGAACTTGAGGCACTGAGAAATAATGACCCAAACACAATTGGGTCTCAGGCAGCCTAAACCCAGAGCCTGTGCTCTTTACCTCTCATTGCCCTGCCTTGCATTTTTTTTAAGCTTTTAAAGCATTGAATAATTTTAGACTGAATTTTTCTTGAGAGATTTTAGTCCATGGGCAAAATTTTCCATTAAGTTGATAAAATAAAATAAAAATGGGGAATTAAGAATATTCCCAAAGTTATGATTAGATAATATTAAAGGCTTTTCTAAAAAGGAGACAGTCAGAAGTAAGCCTTAAAAAGAACTATTTTTTTTAATAATTCATTTTTAGAACCCCCCTATATATGAAGTGTGAGAGTTCAATTCTTCAGTACCATCATATCAGTTTTCTATCTCAGCTCCCTGGATTTTTATCTTCTGACACTCATTTCGCTGCTGGATTTTTAGTTGTTAGTTTTAGATTGATCCCAAAAAGGTACCTCCATACCCACCACTGATAACACCTCCCTGACTCTTTAATTCCTGATTTTAGAAGGAACGAAGCTTATTTATTCTCTTGTTTTGATGTGACAGTGATTGTCCACTTGTATAAACTTTGTGACTGCAACAGAGGGCAACTCTTTTTTTCTTATGATGAGTACTAGTCAGAAGAAGGGGGGTGGGATTATATGAGTAGATCTGTATTTTTAAAGAAAAAACTATATTCTTTGGGTTAAATCTTGTTTTATTTTGGTTTGAACAAACTTAATGAGACAACCGTACTCTAATATACTTTTTTAAAAAATATTTTGTTTATTTATTTAACAGAGAGAGAGATCACGAGTAGGCAGAGAGGCAGGCAAAGAGAGGGGGAAGCAGGCTCCCCACTGAGCAAGGAGCCCACTGAGGGTCTCGATCCCAGGACCCTGAGATCATGATCTGAGCCAAAGGCAGAGGCTTTAACCCACTGAGACCCCCAGGCACCCCTCTAATATACTTTTTAATAAAGGCATAGCTGAGGGGTGCCTAGGTGGCTCAGTCGGTCAAGCATCTGACTCTTGATTTCAGCTCAGGTCGTGATCTCAGGGTTGGGAGATCAAGCCCCACGTCGGCACTCTGCTTGGTGTGGAGCCTGATTGGGATTCTCTACCTCTGCCTCTGCCTCTGCCCCCAATAAATACATAAATGCATAAATAAACAAATGCATAAATAATAAATAAGTAAAAAGGTGTAGCTGAGTAATAATACAAAAAGACAAGAAGAGGATTCTGTACACAGGAATTTTTGATTAATTACGATTTAGAGCCTGAAATCTGAACATACCTTTGCAGTGAATCTGAGAGCAGAGCCAAGTCTACATTCTGATATCCATTTTTCAGTGCAAACTATTAACATAGTTTTCATTTGAAGAAGATCAGAGGCAAGTACAAGAATCTTCAAAGGCATGAATCTAGCCCAAGATTTTGTCCTTGATTGCACCTTTTCTTTTCCTTTTGCCTCCAAAGCATCTTCACTACTCCCAAGGTACCTCCTTGCTTCTGGAACGCCCTCACTGTCCCCCAGAGGCTTCAGATTATGTTTTATATGGAGACCAATTTCAAATTTTACAGATATTTAAAGGGAAAACCCTCCAACTTGTTCTTCCGTTTGTTCTTCTGGGATGTTACCAATTTACTAAGATTTCTTTTGTAATATCTGCACCTAACTTGTAGGAAGCTACTTTACAGGATTATAAGTAAGAAAGGAAATAATGGGTATTTTGTATCATTGCAGCCTTTTGTCCATATGTTTTTAGACCAGAGCTCTGTAAACCAAGGCCCAGCGCCAGAATCATTTTGCTGAAGAAAGTTGTATTGGAACACAGTCATGCCCTTTCTTGTGTTGTCAGTGGCTGCTTTTATGCTTCTGTGGGATTCCTGGGAGTCCCAGTAGAGAATAAATGACCTTCGAAGCTGAAATATTTAACTATTTGGGCCTTTAAGGAAAAAACTGGTTCATCCCTGCTGTTCCGTGAAGGAGTTAGAGCTAAGCAGGTATCCCCGTGGAGGAGACATCGCCGGACCTACTGCTCCTGGACCATCAGCATACAGGAGACCCCCACTCTCCCATGTTATGTTTCCCCCTCGCTCTTCCCCCCTGAGGAAATGCTGGCACGTCCCTGTAGTCCCTATCAAAGCAGACAGTCAAGTGCATGGGCTTTGTTTCAGAGAGGAAAACCTTGAGGCACAAATGCTACATGTTGGGGGCTTTCGTGGTTCTCATCCGGGCGCTCCTTGATTTCCTTCACGTCCAGTCAGCAGTCCCGTCGAGCTCCCTGACCCTTGGGGATAATTAGTGGTTATGGTCTTTTGAATATTTGTTTGCTTGTACTTCTTATAATGTGCCTGTGATGTGGACGTCAGATTTAGGACTTTTGACTTCCTTGCACCAGGAGGGAAGAAATTCTCTGCCTCACATTTCCTTACTTCTACACTGAGTACTACCTCCTGGCAGCTTGTAGAACCCTTTAACTCTTCTGTTTCCTGAACCCCTTCCCTGAGTATAATCATATAAGTGACATAATTCTTGCTGAGAATCAGTGCTCCTTTTGTGTCAGGGGCTCTGCTCAGCACCTTGAATACATGATCTCGTTTGATTTTCACAGCAACACCATAAAGGTATCCATTGGTGTGACCCATTACCATTTCATTCCTGAAGAAGGTAACTTCAAAAAGCTTGCTCTGACTCCTACAGAAAGTGGTCGAACCAGCACTTGAATCCAGTTCAGCTCCTGTCTCGTATTCATTGTTCTAGTGCCTCCTACAGTTTAAGTACAGAGCAGTTACCATCACTGTGTCCCACAGGATTTCCCCAAATCTGCACCATTGTTGGAGGACTCAGGTAGATACTGTTGAATACATCTACTTGATCTTGAAAGAAGGAAGTCTCTAATACCAGCATCTCATTTCTGACAAAGTTCCTGGCACATTGATGGCATTCAAGAAGAGAAGTATTTAAGGACAATATTAGGAAAAGATGTGCTTGCTTTTACTTGTTGAAGGTACAAGGGAAACTTCGGGATTGCTATGAAGTCAGATTCCTATTAAGGAGTCAGTTGCTTTTGGAGCACCTGGCTGGCTCAGTTGGAAGAGCATGATCTCGAGGTCATGAGTTTGAGCCCCACATTGGGTGTGGAGATTATTTTTAAAAATTTAAAAAACTTAAAGAAGAGGCAGGTGCTTTGTCACATAGGCTGTGATCCTAATGGCTCTATACCTGTCATAGGGACTGCCTATACCGTTAGATAATTGCCACTGCAAAATATGCATTTCTATTCAAAACAAAGGGCTGCATTAGATTTTGTTAGCATTTCTTTCTTTCACCTAAAGTATTTTGTTAACAAACTGTTTTTTAGTCGTACATGTTAAAAAACAGATAAACAAATTCATGAAAGTTGTTCAAAATGTGTAGGTAGAGAAAAAACATATAAAAGTTGAGGTTGAATACTGAGCACAGCACATTGGGGGGCAATGGTTAGCTGAGGTAGAATATCTTTCTTGTGGCAGTGGTATTCTTTGAGCTTTTTTATAAATACTCCTGTGACACCATCCCTATTCTCTTGGAGCTTAAAAACTGAAGTACGGTGGCTGCACCCATCATGTAGGGTCTGCAGAAGACCTAGCTGCCCTTTCCAAGAAGATGTCATCACATTGAAGCTAAAAAACACTGAATTTCTCGGTACGTTGGATGAGAGATACTTGTATTCTCCATCATCTTCATCAGTGAGTGTGTTTTTATTATACACTTACTCCTTTCTTAAATACATTTCAGAACACACCCTGCTGAGTATGGATTACTTTTTTCTCCTGTCATGAACAATAGCATTATTTTGGGATCTTTAAAATGCAGTGTTTACAGCCTGACATCTGTTACTTTGGTGACATGGTCTGTTTGGTTTCTGTGGAATTAAACTGGCCACAAACCATAGTGGTACAGAGACAAGTTGAGGGATTTCTTTTTGAGGTGTTGAGAGATTCCATTCCCCTGGAATGGCAGCGGACCAAAGCAACCCTATCCTGTCCCACAGCTGCCCTTGTACCCTAAGTCTGACAACAGCAAAAGACAATGCCAAGATCCACCGTTCTCTTACCACTCCAAGGCATCAAGGTTTCCTTTCCAACCAGCAACAATAGCAACAACGACACCTACACAAAGCACACTCTCAGAAGATAGGAATTTCATTTTTTTAATTTCTGTTCCAAACAGCACTCACTTAATTACTTTTGAATGATTGGAGTCCAGCAGCATTGCATCATAGTTAAGAGCACGGACTTTGGATCCAGACTGCCTGGATCACTCGCTAGCTATCTGATTCTGGGTATGTTACCTCTTGTCTCAGCGCCTTCATTCTCTCATCTGCCAAATGGGGTTCGTATCTGTAAAACACATAAAGTAGTGCCTCACACTTAGTGTTTATTATAGGCATTGATTTGAAAATTTAATGGGTGCATTTAGGGACCATTGGACTGGATGGTGGAATATTTGAGTTTGAGGTTTATTTTTATTTTTTAAGATTTTATTTTTTTATCTGAAAGAGAAAGAGAGCAAGAGTAGGGGGAGGGGCAGATGGAGAGGGAGAAGCAGTCCCCACACTAAGCAGGGAGTCTGGATGCAGAGCTCTATCCCAGGATCTCTAAATCACAACCTGAGTCGAAGGCAGATGCTTAACTGACTGAGCCACCCAGGTGCCCTGATATTTGACTTTTAGTTTTTTGGTTTTTTTTTTTTTTTTTTTTGCAACTAACTTGTCCATATCTTTGTGAGGAAGTTCCAGTGATCATAAGTTAAACGGTACATATTTATTTGTCTATGATCTTTATAAAACAAGGAGGCTGAACCAACTGGAAATTAGGTTTTTCCTGAAGTCTAATGTCCTTTAAATTTGTTTTGCTTAATACCCAATGATATATTGTTGGTAGATTCCTATCAGTTTTATTCTTTCTCATTGACTATACTTAGCTTTTTTTGATGAATAATTTGGGGCTAAATATTAAAATGAGAGAACGAGGAATAGGATCACTAAAAATCAAGTCGACAGGTAATGAGTGGCTTCCTGTGGGTCATTGACTTGATCACACCTTCTTTTGGACACAAGGGATTCTGAGGGGTGTAGGTCCCTATGCTCATGGAATGTACAGTTGGAACCGGAGGAGGTTGATTCAGTAGACACAAACAATAAAGTATGTTGAGTTCTAAGGGGAAGACCCACCGGAAGACGAGTGAGAGATGAATTAGTTACACCTATAAGGACTTGGTCTTGTGGGCTCTGGGAAAGCTTTATTGAAAACACGATAAAGGAGGCACATGAGGAGGACCAGCAGGAAAAATAATGCTGCTTTCTAGGAATTTGGAATAATTCAGGGCACATGTCAGACAAGGGAGTGGGCTTGGGATAGAAGTAGAAATTGACCTGAGACTGTGGGAAAGGATAAGGCTGAGGTGGGATTTTGAAGAGCTTGGCAAATCCTTTACCCTTGATTATAATCAGATTATACCCAGTGATACGCAGTTTATGAGCTCTAGCAGAGTGACAGGAAATGCACACAAGGAGATGTGGTTGATGTCTCAGAAATTCACTTCTTAGACAATTGGTGTTGTCTAAAAAATGAGTTATTATCTTTCTTCCTCTTCTCCTAGTATCTGTAAAATATAGCCAGGTACACTAGAGTTGTTAGCAAGGCGAAATTTTCCTTCAGCTTCTCTGGGTGAATGGCATATTCATTGTCACACTCTTGCATAAATCTGAGGAAGGTTGTTTTGTAATATTCCCAAACTCCAGATTTAGGTCTTAGAGTGAAGGTATTTAGTAATTGATGAAATCTTACAATGTCTCTCCCTTTGTTCTCAGAGGGATGAACAACATGATCTATGATTTTAATTCCTGTAGTTCATGTAATTCTTACAGCGTTATAAAGTACACATGATTGTTCTCCTTTTATATTTTAGTAATCCGAGAGTAGTTCGAATTCACATGGCTAATGAATGGCAAAGCTCTAATTTGGACCTTCATCTACCATTTCTCTTCTCCATCTCCTTTCCTTCTCTGCCTTTACTCGTTCATTTCCAGGTGTCTTTCTAAACCCTATGCAAGGTAGTATGTTAAGGAAGGACATGCAATGAGCATATAATAATTTTTTCCACCTTTTATTTGAGACGAATATGCACAGTGCCTACTGTTGAGTCAGTCGTTGTGGAATTAAGGCAATAAAGGAATGTCCATGTTTACAAATTTGGGGGAAACTAAGGTAGGATATGTTTTGTTTAACCTGGAAAAAATATCAAGGCTGATTAATTTCACCTCCATTTTGCAACACTGTTTTCCTACTAGTCTGTTTTTTTATTTTTTAATTTTTTTTAGAGAGAGAGCGAGCGAGTGAGCGCATGAGTTGGTGGGGGAGGGAGTGAGAGAGAGAAAATCTTAAGCAGGTTCCATGGTCAGTGTGAAGCCTGATGTGAGGACTTGATCTCACAACCCTGAGATCATGACCTGAACCAAAATGAAGAGTCAGCTGCTTAATGGACTGACCTACCAAGGTGCCCCCCTGCTAATCTATTTTTAATTTAGGTCATGATCTTGTGGTTCAATATACGCCAATACGATCTTGTGGTTAGATATATCGGAGAGGGAGATGGTTGGTCCCCACTATAAGCTCAGTGGCCCACCCAGTACCGTTCCCTGGATGATGAAACCAGAGTGTATGGTCTTGGTCTCCAGTCAGTAGACATTACTCGGACTTTATGAGCCTGCCTGCTTGTAGGCTTCCTTCTTCTGCTATTTTCAGCCTTAAAAACAAGCTGTCACCTATTTGCATGTGGGAGCTAAGCCTGAGCCTCAGTGTGAAAACACAACAGTCTGTACCAATATACTGTTATGGATCTTATATACTGTTTGTGATTCTCAGAATTTAATCTTTTAGAACCTGAGAGAACACATAAATAAAAAGACTTGCTATACCCTATCTTCCACTTCATATTTTTAGAGGGTAGAAGGGCAGCAAAAAGACGAAGAACGTGCAACTCCGGCATAATCCTGTATGTGAAATTGCTTCGCTCAGAGCTGGGCGTGACCATAACTGGAAGTGACGCTCCTTTCCTCCCACCTCAGGAAGCCACAGGTTCCATGTCATGGGTGACTTGCCTCCCCTTTGGGAGTCTGACACCTGCCATTCCTTATAATACTTTTGGGCATCCTCTTTGAGAGCTTAAGGCAGATTCTCAAAATGTCATCAGTGATCTGGAGATTTTTGAAATTGGAAGGTAAATTTGAAATTTAATAATGGACAGACATCATTTGGCCCCATGTCTTGTGATAAAGAAGGCAGTCAGATGTTTTGAAGGAATATGAATGAATTATATTTGGACTGCACCCCCTTTTGTAGCTTATAAAGTGACTCAAGTGACAGTTCTAAAGGGAGCTTCGAAAGTGTCAGAGCAATCCCTTGGGAACACGTGTAATGTCCTTAGGTAACCTATTTTGAAGTCTAACTTGGGATTCTTTGAAAAAACTTAAAAAGTCTGTGCATCGATGAAACTATGACTTTTTTTTTTTTAAAGATTTTATTTATTTATTAGGAAAGAGAGAGAGTGAGAGAGAGCATGAGAAGGGAGAAGGTCAGAGTGAGAAGCGGACTCCCCATGGAGCTGGGAGCCCGATGTGGGACTCGATCCCGGGACTCCGGGATCCTGACCTGAGCTGAAGGCAGTCGCTCAACCAACTGCGCCACCCAGGGGCCCGAAACTATGACTTTTTTGCTAGAGATATATAATCAGTTATTGTTCCATATTACAGAATCCCAGTTATAGAGACCATTTCAATTTCAGATGGAATGGGCAGAAAGTGTTGAGGAAAAAAGTAGCATTAAAAACAAGAAACAGAAAGTAAGGATAGAAAGGGAAGTTGTATCGCTACATGGAAAAACCTTTACTACAAAACAGAGGGTTTTCTTTCTTTTTTTATATTTTTGATCATTTAAAACAAAAATACTACAGATTATTGGCTGCATGTTTTTAATACTATGTAATTGTGTACCCAGGCAAATCCCATTATTTTAAAATCACTTAATGTTGGAAAACAATTGGATAAACCCCACTTGGAGTGCCCTGTGGGTCATCTCAAGCCATTTGGTTCTGTTAATAAAATTAAAACAATTGGGGGAAATATACAAATGCTTTCAAATGGGTTTTACAATTGTAATGTCTGTATGTGTGAAAAAGAGGACAACTCTTAGGAACTACATAAAGCCAAATGCATCATTATTGTGTATGAGTGATGTGAGTTGGGAGTAAGGATTTGACATATATTTTTATTTTGAGATGCCATGCTAATTTACATCATTCAGCCCTTTCACTGCCAAACTGTAAAAGTCCATTAAGTCACTGAAAGGAATATACAAATTATCCACTGGCACTCCAGGCTGGAGCTTTACATACACCCTGTTATTCTATCCGCCAGCTAGCTGCAAGATTCTATTAAGCGGTAAGTGAGAAAATTATATTGCCTACAAACTAATTGTACAAAAGACTCTGAAATAAGTAATCAGAGCCCAGGACTTTCTGAAAAGCTGCCAGGAGATATTATAAATTGCTCCATCATTCTTGTCAGCCTGGTTTAAAAACCCAGAGCTTCCATGTTGATTTGGTTCCCTCTGCAACAGAGCTCACTTCCCCAGCTCTTGACAAAACTGGGAAAATTCCAGTCGTGTCCTCAGTAGCTGCCCAATTCAGTCCCTGGTGCCGTCTAACAAATGTGTCCCAGGAAATAGCAAGCTGTAATCCCAGAAAACTCCGTGTCTGAAATGAGAATCCTTGCTTGTGAACAATAACTTCTGTATCCTCCTGATTGACTGTCCAGTGTTCACGTTTCAGGTGCCCACGGTTGCTGTTGGACATATTTTTGTCTAGTTTCCACTTTTCGTGAATTGAAGGAAAACAAGCGCCCTGTAGAGATCTTGTGGTCTACTGGGAGTAATGTCTTTGAGCCATTACCACAATTGATGTATCGTTATTATCCAGGTGCTTGGGGCAGCCCGTTTGTAGGATAAAATGGTTTTTATTGTTGTTGTTGTTGTTGTTGTTGTTGCATAGAAAAAGCACCAGGAAAGGTATTTCAAGGGCAGAAACTGTGTAGACTCTAACATGGATCAAAGAAAGACTTTGTTGGGTGGGCGATCAGAGCCAACAACGATGAACTCAGTAACTCAATGGGAGGGCTTTGAAATTAGAGAGGTTTTCCTCCAGCACATAAGTTCTTTAGAATAACGTTGATTTGTTTTTCAAGATACAAACCAGTGTTACTTAGTGAAATCAAGGTTATCACTCATGTATGTCAAGACTAATTTATTGAAATTTGGCTGAAGGATACGTAATTCATCGTAAACAATTTCCATACACTTAGGCTGAAAATACATCATTTGTGAAAACATTCAGGGCCGCTATAATTTCCATCCATTCATAGTGAAATTTTTACAAAACATGTTTTGTTGCCTATAGCTTTGGGAAGATTCCTTATCCCGATATAGTTATTTAATCATTTTTCACACCATAGTTCAGTCATTCACTCCTAGATTGAGAATTCATTGACTTTATTTTTTTTTTATTATTTTAAAGATTTTATTTATTCATTAGAGAGAGAGCACACAAGCAGGGGGAGAGGCAGAGGGAGTGGGAAAACCAGACTCCCGTTGAGCTGGGAGCCCCACAGGGGGCTTGATCCCAGGACCTGGAGATCATGACCTGAGGCAAAGGCAGAGCATAACTATCCGAGCCACCCAGGCATCCCTTCACTGACTTTCTTAGGCATAATCTCTGCATTTGTGGGAATGCATATGTGTGTGTGTGCGCACATGCTAGCTGTGAATCCAGAACCATCACCCCCAACACTAAATTGTTTTGTTATTTGCTTACATGTCTTATCTCCTCTGTAAGACTGTGGCTTTCTCAAGAGCAGGAACTACCTCTTTCTAACCCAACCCAGCACATGATCCAAAATTGCAGGCTCATGGATCAGCACGAAGGATCTAGGAATGAATGACGGAGCCTCTCCCTCAAGAGTTCATTCTGAGGCACTCTTAAAAATTTCTTCGCCTTTATGTTTCCTTTTGTCATTGAAGAATTCTGGAATGTATTAGAAAGGAAACTAGAGTAGTTCTTTATGTGTGATCTGAAGCTCTCATGTGGTAATTGTACAATTTTCTTCCTGTTTTTTGAATTTAAAATCCTTACATAATCATTCTTAGAGGAGTCATTCATAGATTTAGCTATTATCATTTCATCACTCCTAAATATTTTCTCCAATGTGACTCCAATTCTGAGCGCATCTACTTTGTAAGTAACACTAAGTACTGTAATAAGATAAAAATCAACCTTTTTAGTGCTCTCTGTTTTTTCACGTTTTAAAACATTTTCATATTTTATTTTCCTTTTATTCTTATCCTATTCTTATCAAGATGCACTTTATTTCCTTTAAAGTCTCTTACGTGTAGTTTTTTTCTTTTCACGTTTTGCTCCCCAGAAGCCTTTGTATTTTTTATTTATTTATTTATTTATTTTTGGTTTTGCCCTCAGTGATCTCTTTCTGTTTTACCATGCATTTCCATTTTTGTCAAAACTACTTTTAAGGTTTTGGAAAATTAATTACATTTCCTAATACTTTTGTGTGTGTGTGTGTGGAATTGTTTTTCTAGTGTTAATATTGCTTCCTGGTGGGACAGCTAGCTGCTTCACCTTGTGGACATTACTACATTATAGCACCATAACTGGTGTTTATAACAATGACCTTGAGATATCAAGGAAATATAAGTTTTTTTGAAGCATACTATTTTGCTTATTTACTACTTTTTGGAGGAAGATTTTTCTACTGTATAAGAAATGGTCCTTGCCTCCAGGATCTTACCATCTAATGGGTAATATGCATGCAAAAAAGGTATGACAAAATCCAGCATGTCTGTATGTGATGAGAGTACGTGAAAAGATATGAGAACCAAGAAGTCATTTTCTGCTATGATGGTCTGAGAGGTTTTCATGAAAGATTTGAATGGAATTTGAGTTGAACAGTGAGCCTTGGAAGTAATTTTAAGAAGAAAAGAGGGGCAAAGATAGATCATTCTCAGAGGGAAGTCTGAAGGACACAGCAAAAAATGAATAAATTGACTTGGCTGCATCAGAAAGTTCATACAAGGTGATAATGGTAATGTTGCTAGATAAATAGATGGGAGTCATATTGGAGTGGCGATTTTGTTTGCTAATCTAATATTCTGTATTTAATTCAAGAGGCCACAGAAGTGCTGATTTTTTTTTTTTAATTAAGATTTGTTGTTGTTGTTGTTGTTGTTTTTAAATTAGGCAGTCCTAGGAAGAGGTAAGCAGCCTGGATTCCAGGGGCGATAGAATGGAGGCACAACGCCCAGTTAGATAACTTCTATAGTCCAGGTGTGAGCTTACATATGCCTGATTGAGGTTCCTGTCAGAAGTGTGTTCTCATGGAGGCTGAGGATAGAATTTTCAGAGGAAGAGGAACCAGTTTGAAATGAAAGCTGATTTTGTGTGTGTGTGTGAGGGGGAGGGAGATGGTGGGTCATCCTGGTAGAAGTTTCCAACATTGGGTTAAAATGTGGGTCATGCTTTAGTACTGGAAAGTAAGCAAAGTGAGGACTTCATCCTGACTTTTCAG
Source organism: Nasua narica (assembly GCA_028533885.1). Taxonomy (NCBI): domain Eukaryota; kingdom Metazoa; phylum Chordata; class Mammalia; order Carnivora; family Procyonidae; genus Nasua; species Nasua narica. Next base: position 14,371,785 of record CM052814.1, read on the forward strand.
GCAAAAAGAGGCAAGAAATGCTGTTAGGAAGCCTTCCCCCCCGCCCAACTAGTTATTGTTCATCTCTTACTAAGAAAGCAAAGACCGAGTTTCTTTTTAAATAAGTATAGGAAGAGGTAAGTAGAGTGGAAAGTTCTGGTAATGAAATACTAATTAACCCCTAGGAAATTACTAGCAACACTCCCTGGATGCGAAATATATTTTCAGTGATGGTTAAAGAAACTCAGCAGTGAAAAATGGTTCATCTAAAGTTCAGACTCTAAATCCTTTTATTCTCAGCCATGACCCAGCCAGTCTGCTTCCTTTGACTTATCCTTAATTTTCTGGATATTAGTAATATCTCTGAAGAAGGTGATGGTGTGTGCCTCTCTTGATGCAATTATTATTACTCTTATTATTTAACCTCATATTAAAAAGTAGTTGCTTTTACTATTATAAATGCCCCGAGTTAGAATCCTAAGGGAGCCAAATAACTTTGATAGGCTTATCTCAAGTTATAACGCACAGTTATTTTTTCTAAATATATATTTTAGTCATGCATACTTAACCAATTTTCAGTAGTTAAAAGTGGTTAGGTATTACTTCCTGTTGAATTAGCAGTTGCTGAGTAGTTGAGTCTTTGTACAATCCTGCAATCCACTAATGTGATATTTAATGAGGAGACATCAGTCTGGAGAAAGGTAGTCAATATAAATCAGTGTTTACAAAGTGTGATTAACTCTGAAATATTTCATCAATGCTGTGGTCCCAGGCAGACTCTATGCTAATTACTAGAATCTGCGCATGTTTCAGGGGACTTGGACGGACCCTGAGTATTGCAAACACGGAGCAGCAAAATTGCAATTATGCTCGGACCGTTTCTGATGACAATTTATGCACTTGGTGTGATGACCTCCCCCTTCCCAAGAGGGCAATAAACAGAATGCATTTTCATTAAGATACTAATGCACTTAATCACAAGGGGAAAGGGTTAGGAAGTAAGGAAAGACCTTCAAGCACCGTGTGACGGAGCTGATAGGGGAGAGACGCTTTATTTTAAAGGTAGCTTCTTTATAAAGCTGTAGGCAGCCCCGGAGCACATCCCACCCACTGTCACTGGCATTCATTGAAAAAAAATTTCAAGTTCAAGTTCGGATCTTCTTCTGGCTACGTATTTATCGCTTCAAATGTGTAAGTAGGACCATAAGTAATGTCAACTCTGACATTAAAAATAGAATTTTGTAGCAGTTTATTTTCACTTATAATACTCCCATAGAGCTTGAGTGTTTGGAACTCATTATGCAAATAATGTAACAAACATGATGATGACGGTGATGACGGCCACCACCATCCTCCTCCTCCTCCTTCTCCTCCTCCTCTTCCTCCTCCTCCTCCTCAATAAGCATTTCCTAAGCAGAGAACTGTGTTGTAAGGCCTGGAAAAGCGTGGCCACAAGAACCATGTCATCTAGGTCCCTGCCCTCTAGGAGCTTACTGTAAGACCCAGATTAGCTGCTGATCATTTTTCACAACGGGGTTTATGCTGTTTAGTGTCAGAAGAACAATAAGCCTGATGCACTGGGACATTAGTAACCAACAGAAATCTAGAATTGGTGATGCAAGAATATGATTTTGATGCTCATGCTTTTATGGAAATAATTTGCTTTGAAATTTCTTTGGGATTCTAAAATTCTGGAAGATTGTTATTTTGCATGGGTAGACTAAGCATAATGTTTTAAAGGCTAACTTTGAACTTAATCTTTTGAGATCCTTTACCATGTATCTTCCGAATAGTCAGTACATCTTTTTTTTTAAGAGAGAGAAAAAGTGGTGAGGGAGGGAATCGGAAGCATGGGGCTCGATCTCAAGACTCAGAGATCATGATGTGAACCGAAATCAAGACTCGGATGTCCCTATTCAGTGCGTCTTATGTGGTTGCCACAGAACGTCCCGCTTTGGGACGTTTGTGACATCCTAATAAGTCTCATGTGACTTGTTCTTTTGAGAAAGGAGGCAGAAATAACAAAGTAGGCACTGCCTTTGGGGTGCTCACGTTTCCTGGGTCTTACAAATCTAACTGCTTTTCTTCCAACTCTGTATTTTAGGTAATATAGAATACAGCTGCCCCGCCACGAATGAATGTGAAATCACCAAGCGCAGGCGTAAATCCTGCCAGGCTTGCCGCTTCATGAAGTGTTTAAAAGTGGGCATGCTGAAAGAAGGTAAGGCATGTTGCCGGGGGGGCCCTGGACTTTTGGTTGGGAATGGGGGAAGGGCGTGTGCGGGGAATTACGGAGATGCTAGAGAAACCGGGAAGAGATGGGGTCACAGTAAGCACTCTGGATCCCAAGGCAGAATACATCTTTACGCTTGAGTTTTCTGATATGTCCTAGCTAACTGCTTGATATCAACAGGAAGGGACATCTGATGTGCAGCTAAACCCACCAGGTAGGCTTGGTAGCTCTGACTCTTTTCATTTTTACGAGTTGCAGAAGATAAAGGACGAAGGACACCAAGAAGCTAGTCCTTGTCTTTTTGTGTTTCTTCTCATTTCTAAGTTTGCAGGGAGATTTCTCCTCCGCCGTTACTAAGACGTAATTGGCAAATAAGAATTGTGTATATTTCAGGTGTATGAATTGATGTTTTGATATACATATGTATTGTAAGATAATTGCCACAGCCAAGCTAATTAACAGACTCGTCATTTCATACTGTTGCCACTTTTTAAGAAAATTAACATTTGGTTTAGAGCCTCTTTATTTTTTCCCAATCTTACCTTTTGGACTTATGTTCTTTTATAAAGAGCTTGTAATAATGATACTAAAATTGTTGCTTTCACTTGTGGATAACGTGAACAAACACAGAATAATAACAGTGTCTAAGGATACAGTTCCGGCCTGAGCTCACATAGCTCACAGAGTGGTAGAGCCCAGAACTGAACACAGAGTCAGGTTCTAGAATTCACTGACTTCTTTCACTCGTATCCAAGGTCCTGAAATATTTGTATGTGTCAGCATGTCCAACGAAACTAACATTTTAGCTTGGAGCTAGAAAGAAGCTATTCTTTTCTTTGGAAAACTTCAATCTGTTTTTGGTTTTGTTTTTAAGTGCATCTCTGTCTCTATGTTTGTTTTTGTAGATGTACATTTCTTTTTTTATGGCTTTAGATTTTACTATCTCTTTTTCTTCAGAAAATTTGTCAGAGTTTAAACTAAATATGATAATTTTATGAAGTAACAAAATGAAAATGTGGTAATCAAAGCTTGAAAAAAATTAGGCAAATTACATATAAATGTATTGCTTCTGTTGAATCATAACATACACTTTGTTTATAGGGTTGGCCCTAGTTGGTATGTTTTACATTTATAATCCACTTGCTGAATATTTATTACGTTTCTCCTGTGCACCAGGCACGATTCTAGGCTCCAGCAGTGTGGCAGTGAGAAAGTTGGATGTGGTTGTTCTTGCTAGAGAAAACTGGCATGGAGATGCCAATGGGAGAATTTTGACAAAGGAAGAAATAGGTATAAAAAACCAACCATAATGACCCAGCCCACAGGACAAGGAATTTTCCTTTGGGTCAGAATGATGGTGACAGCTTACTCCTTTTGAGGTTGAAACTTTATCTTGGTAATTGCTTAAGTCCCATGGCAGAGTAGCAAACAAAACCTCATTCACAATAACATGATAAGTAACTGACGGTCCATTTCTGTTCATCATATTGCCACTTGGTTGAGGTGTAGAGACTCACACTGAACTTACACTCATTCAGAAAGCGTTCATTAAAAGTTGGGAGTTGAGGATTAATGTTCAAAGAACAAATCCATTTTTTAAAAGTGTTATAGAAGTAATATATCAATTAGCACTTTGAATTGATGTGTCCTAGATATGGATTTTATTTTCAAAAACTAAAGTACATGGAGCTATGTTTTTCCATTCACAGATCAATAGAATTTTTTGACTAGTTTAATTTTACTACCACGATTTTTTCTACTCTTTGCACTCCTGGGTTTATGGATGGAGTGAAGACAAAAATAAATTTTCCCCTAAATAATTTCCCCCTTTGTGGTTTTTAAGCAGGAGCACTCTGGAAGGGTGGTTAGAGTGACCGAGGAGGTGCAAACTGTGTTTAATTAAACATTGTTGGTGAAAGAAATGGACGGGTGCTTATCTGTCATTCACACCTCTTCAGTTGCTGTTATCAAGCCTTTAGAGGGTCTGTTTTCAAGGGAATTGCTGCTGTTGCTGATATACTCAAATTATAATTTATTTTCCTTTACTTCCTTATGCCCACTTGGATGTGAAAATGCCAGTTCTCTAAGCCCCTCCCCCTGAAAGGATGGCTAGGAGTAAATGTGGAATATTCCTTTTCTTTTGTACTTAAAAATACAGTGAAATATTGCATTACACCCTGCATATAAATACACAATTATGTTTGGCCATCTCCTCGGCTCAAGACTGGCCTCCTCAGCCTGGAGAGAATGATACTGTCTTAAATGTATCTTTATGGATGGACAGGGATTTCGGTCCCATGCAGTATGTCAGAGATCATGATGTAGTAAATCTATTCAAATGTAAACCTGTTCAATTCAATTACCAGTCCATAATAAAATTTGCTGCTACAACCCCCGTGTTGACCACAGCAGTCCATACAAGCTGATGGCACAGCAGGCCTGGAAATTGACAGACAAAATCTATTTAAACAAAAAACAACGTTGGTTGTAGAATCTGAAATGAAATCCGATTTCAACAGCTTTGATGGGAACCTACTTTCCTTTAACAGGTATCTTTATTCAACTAGCCAAATACGTCTTAGACGAAGTGCTGCCTGAGGGAAATGAACTTTTCAAGAAAAAGGTGGTTTATAGAAAAATGAGACTTTACTCTTTAAAAAACAATAATCCCTAGTTTTATTGACTGGTGTTTCTACTAATGATATAGGATGCCGAAGGGAAGTGATGGCTTAGTGGGCAAATAAGCCCAGTTGGATCACATTGTGCATGATTCAATTTTTACAGGCTAGGCCTTCTCATTAGCCAGTACCAGAATTTTGTCTGAATGAACTACATTGGATTTTAACGTTAGAATTTTTTTTTAAAAAAATTATATTTATTTGTATGTCAGGGAGCAATTGAGAGCACAAGCAGGGAGAGCTGCAGGCAGAGGGAGAAGCAGCCTCCTGGAGCCCAATGCGGGGCTCGATCCCAGGACCCTGGGATCATGACCTGGGCGGAAGACAGACACTTAACTGACTGAGCCACCCAGGTGTCTCTAGAATTTCTGAGTCAAAAAATCATTACCATTTGAAATGAACAATCAGTTGTGTGGAGAAAATGACAGAATGCCACAACATAAAAAAACTTCAAGAAGTACAATTTAAAAAAAAAAAGAAGATGGTTCATTCAAATCCAAGTGGTTGCACCATTCTGCATCCTGAAAAAAAATCCCCTTTTCTTTTTCTGGGCTCTACCTTGCTGGTAAGCCTCACGAATGACGGGCCAGCATTAGTTTTTCAGCATTATGCCATACTGTATGTCAGCGAAACCCCATCTATTACAAGATATCTGGTCTCAACATTCCCTTTTCATTTTTTTCAGGTATTGCTTATTTGAAGGAAAAAACAAGAACTAATCAAGGTGCACCTATAAATCTGGTCAAGATTTATTTTTATTTTGATCTCTCTCCTTGGTTATTTAAGGGCTATTGCAGGACATACTGGTTCGGTTTACTCTCTGTCAGTGGCAAACAGAGACATTTTATGAAAGCAATAATTATTTTATTTAGGTTTAGAATTCACTGATTGAAGGACTGAAGGGCTTTTTGCTATTTACTGGTATGATGGGTTTCACCTTGACGACTCAAGAATTTTTCTTTGACTCTTGTAGATGAGAGCAAGGTATCCACACTCATACACAGCGATCTATTCCCCAGCCAGGCCAGCCCGTCTGCCAAAGCATAGCTCAATCAAGGAAGCGTGGAGGGCCATTACAGCTATTTCATGCCAAAGAAATGCTTTTCACTTTGCTTATATATTTTTTAGAGAGATTTTATTTATTTATTTGATATATAGAGAGAGAACACAAGCAGGGGGAGAGGCAGGCAGAGGGAGAGGGAGAAGCAGCCTCCCCACTGAGTGGGGAAGCCCGGTGGGGGGCGGGGGGATTGTCTATCCCAGGACCCTGGGATCATGACCAGAGCCAAAGGCAGAAGCTTAACCAACTGAGCCACCCAGGCGACCTACTTTGCCTATTTAAAAAAAAAAAAGTTACTTAAACCTTTCTGATCTTCCCTTTCATCATCTGTAAAATGATGGTAGCAACAGTAGCGTTTGCAAATGAAATGTGAATATGCAGTAAGAAACTGCCCGGGTAAGTGCTCAGTATGCCATGTGGTGTAGAATGAGGGCCAAATGAGCATTACCTGTTGTTGCTTGAGGCAGTGAGAGTCAAGCCCTGCGGTCGGGGGACTGAGATTCTAGCCCTGGCTCTACCACCTCCTGGACCTGGGCAATTTCCATAACCTCCAAGACCCTATCCATTTGAGCCTATTTATTTGTGAACATGACACTGAAGTAGGAACTTACCTTGTGAGGTTTTTGAAAAACCAAGAGAGGTAATAGAGATATGACGTCTGGCATATGGTTAGTGGGTGACCCTCTGAGCTAGAATCTGGGTATATGATATTCACCTGCTGCACTAATATAAATTCCTATAAATTTTGTTATTTTTTTGGCGATATCAATGACCTTAGGGGTCCTTTCCAAACTTTTTATAGACACACATCAATAGGTGAAAATTTGTTCCACAATTTCATAAGGAAATTTAGTTTTTTGCCTTCTGTTTGTTTGTTTGTTTGTTTTTAAGTAGGCTCCGTGCCTGGCATGGAGCTCAGTGTGGGGCTTGAACTCGTGACCTTCAGATCGAGACCTGAGCCGAGATCAAGAGTCAGAGGTTTAACCTACTGAGTTTTTAACATCTACCCTTAGGTCAAATGGAGAAAGACAACAGTATAGAAAGGGAAAAGGGGACTTCAAGCAGAAGTTGTTACCAACAACAACAGAGGTGAAGAATGCCTTTGATTACTGGTTGAGCTGTAGAAAGTAAGCCTCGTTCCTTTGTCTGTCAGAGAAAACAGACGAATCGCACACATTTTCAAATGCGCACAGAGAAGTGTAAGAACTCTGCTAATCTCACGGGTACATTAAATTTTACTTAGGAAATTTTCATAGCAGAGCATCATGGAAAGAAATTCGAGGATGGACATGCGTTTTAATACACCTCCATAAATATGAACTGAGCTTCTCCCACGTGTCTGGCGAAATACTGTGCTTTAGCTTGTAATTCCACTTTCGCTGCTACCCAGCCTTGCAATTTGTGGGAAGTCCCTTGAACTCTGTCTTCGTTTGCACACGAGCAGGAGAGCATTTAGACTACGTTCTTTCTCATCCCTTCTATGCTAATACGCGTTTTATTTAGAAAACGTTAGAAGGTCTCCAGAAACAATAGACCAATATAGACACGAAGATATTTGTAATTACGATGACAGTGTTGACGATATCTGTGAGGCTAGTCAAAGCATGGGAACCGGGATTTGTAGTGGGTTGTGCTCTTTTGTCAATTTTATCTTAACTGGTTAATTCTTTGGATGCTTTTCGTCGTTCTGGGAAAGGAGAAAGTATGTTATTTTTGCCACAGTTAATAGCAGTGAGAGCTGAAGGAACAGTGGAGCAATCAATAGATATTTAAATACTTAGGAAATGAGGTCTTGCGTTTTTGGCTGTGTTTGAAAAACTTTTTCTCTGTATTTCCTCACAATCCTTACCAACTCTTGTCAATATATTGAAGTGCAGTCAGTAGAGTTTTATTTTTGTGAGCATCTGAAATCTCATCACAGATTGTTGTCTTGCTACCAGATTTATTTGAAATTTTGTTGTTACATTTTTAATATCAAAATATTGACATAAATAGGAGAGGAGAAGAGCAAGTTTTATGTCATTTTAGATGCCTTCTAAATATTTCTTCTAGGGGAGAAATGAGTCATTAAAACTAACAAAACCAATAACATAGTTACATGTTTTATTGATAAGCACATTTGCTTTTCATATTTGATTTGACATTTTTAAAGTAGGTTTCTGTTAGGGAGGTGTTTAATATTTACCCCTACTTTTTAATGTCCCAAAACAACTAGTGTGAAGATTACAGATAGGCAGTTTAAACGCTGTGTTAGAATTGTGGGTCTTCCTCTTTAGGATAAAAGTCAAAGCTGAGGATGGGAATCAGCATTTGGAATAAGTCACCATTTAGTGTGGAAAGGGCATAGGATATTAAGGTTCTGTTATCACCTTGAAAGCCTCACTCAGGAGATAAAAGCAGGACCCTGGGTGTGAGACTCTCATTAATCAGATGAGGAATCCAAGGCTCAGAGAGTTGCAGTGACTTACTCAGTGACCCATTGCCGATAGAGTGGGACTGGGATTAGAGGTCAGGTACGTCACCTTTCAGGCTCTGGGTCTCTATCAAGCTTTGTTGCAATCTTGGCCAAACAAGGGGTTTTTCCTGTTCCAGCCTCAGGTAGATTGCCCACAGTCTCAGCACAGCAGGCTGATAGCGCCCGAGATATTCATGTGGGGGGAGAAGAAATGGGAAAGTGTCCTGGTGCTTCCAGGAAGCAGCAGAGCTTGTGGGTTTAAAAAGGGATTTGTGCCTAAATTATAAGTGACATTCATCAAGAGGGGACTTTTCCTTGGGATTCTGATCTCAGGAAACCAAGCTTTTCTCACTTGGGTTTGGATGAGGCCACTGAAGATACAGACGGTGGGGGGGATCGGTCCAGTGAAGGTGGTTACGGAAGAACTCTGCAGCCGCAGTAGTGGGCTGACTGTGGGTCGGAGGAGGCATTATGTGCCAGAAGTTTTGGAGGTCCGAATGTCACAGTCTGAGACCCAGCGTGGAACAATACATTTAGGTCCACTTGTTTTGGTTGGGCCGAGTTAGTGTCTGTCTCTGGATACGTCCCCAAGGAAAGAAGTTAGCCTCGAAAAGTCTGAGGATCTAGAATTATCTTTTTTTTTTTTTTAAGACTTTATTTATTAACCAGAGAGAGAAAGAAAGACAGAGTGCACAAGAAGGGGGAGCAGCAGGCAGAGGGAGAAACAGGGTCCGTGCTCCAGATGTAGGACTCGATCCCAGGACCCTGAGATCATGAGCCAAAGGCAGATGCTTAACTGACTGAGCCACCCAGATGTCCCTAGAATTCTCTTTTATTTTCATTTCTGGGTGGGTAGATCTCTAGTCTCTTAAGAAGGTCCTCTCATCTATACCCTACTCAACTCTGGGCTTGGCAAGTCATTGCCAGTGGCTCTCAAATGGAAGACCCTCATCTTTGACTCCGACTCATGAATAATAGGGCTGACCTGATGTCTAGGAAATCTTTGGGTGGAAGGAAGGGTGGCAATAGAGAGGTGGTGGTAGCTTCTATTCCCCCACCTTAGAAGACCCTTTGTCCAGAGGCCCTGTTTCTTCTGAGCGATCGCATCGCGATCCATGGAGAATACTTCCTATTTCTGCTTTTTAGTTTTGAGACTCCTGAGTGAGGTGGAGTCAGGACTCCTGAGTTTTTATCTCCTGAGTGAGGCTTTCAAGGTGATAACAGAACCTTAATATCCTATGCCCTATGTGTTTGTGCGAGTGTGTTCATGTGCATGTGCACGCGTGTGCACATACGTGCAGGTATATGAGACAGAACACAAATTTTATATTGATTCATTTAGCTGCCATTACCGCTCTTCAGTCAGTTGTCTTGAGCTCCCAGGATCTAAAGAAAAATTATCCCAGAACTGTTTTCCTGCAACCACAGCTTGTGTCTTGATTTATATATGGCAGTGGGAACTCTGAGACTCTTCTGGGTTTACCCTATCAGCAGGAGAGCAAAGAGCAACTTACTTGTCTAATTACCCTTCTGTTTCAAAGCTTCCATTTTAACAAAATGTTCATTTAAAGGGTGTAACATTTTCCAGGTAGGTTCTCTTTAAAAAATAGAAAGTTACTCAGGTCATTTGGTAACAAGCTGATTTGTTTTTGCTTACTTAAAGAAACTGCTTAGTGCAATTTATCCTAACAAAATATCTTTTGTAAAAACCCTCTGAAGAAGACATTGCCAAGGTGATTTTTTTTTTCCTCAAGTCTAATATCATTATGCTGCCAAGTCGAAAACAGAAATTATTGGTAGGGAAATTTGGGTTCCTACTGCCTTCAAAAAGCAGAACAAAGAAAAGGAGAAAGCTTTAATGGTATTCAAGGAAAATATTTCTGTGTTAGATGACAGTTAATAGAACTGCATTGACCTCACTGGTATTTCCTGCACTCTCTGTTGTAATATTATCCTAAGAAGCTCCCTCATTAATGCAGAGTATTGAACAAAACTCCCAAGTTATAATATAAGCAATAGCAAAGAGCACCTTCTTTGTGAGCTTTGTCCTGACGTGAAGCCGTTTGGGAATATATTTAAGTGCCACAAAAAGTTATTTCATGTACAGATACTGTATTACCAGATTGTAATTTTTTGGATATGCTTCATTGATAGGAAACTTGAGCCGTCTGTCTCAAAATGAATAGTGAAGGTTTTGCAGGTAAGGGGGTAATAACATAATTCATGGGAGCTTAATATGCATTAGGCTACGTGCTATGTGCTTTAGTTGGATTTTTTTTTTTTTTTTTTTTTTTTTGCTGTTCCTTGGAATGACCCCCAGAGGTGGGTATTTCCCCATTTCGCAGAGGAATGAAAGCTTGGAGTGATAATGTTACTTGCCAGAGTTCGCACAATGCACGATAAGTGACTGGATTTTATGACAGGCATTCTGGCTCTATTGCCTATGCTCTGTATTTGTTTAATATAGTTTGTCTTTGTGAACCATAGTAATATTCAAGTGTATATTTAGCTTGGGATTCTATAGAGGCTATGGCTACTCAGGAGATACTGAGCTCTTAACAGATTATTTAAGTCAACCATTTAAAAAAAAAATCGGAACTCATTTCATTGCTTTGAGTTCTTCACTGAATGTCCAGAAATAGAATGAACTGTGTTGGAAGGCAGTAACTTTCCCATCGTTGTGAGAGATGTAGAGAACAAGTTCAAGTACCATGTGGAGTTTAGGCCAGGGTATCTTTTATGGTCACTCCCCATTCTGAGATTCTTGAGATCCAAGATAAACTTTGGAATAACTTGCCAGTTATAAACTGTATGAATAAGCATCAGCAACACTCAGGCTGTTCAGTCCCTGCGAGCCCTGTTTCAGAGGTCTGTGTTTTTGTCCAACGGTGTATGACATCTTACATAAATCCAAGTTGGAGCATAGAGGAACATTTTGGCCTTAGTTTACTTTCTGGCTCCAATTTTTAGAACTTCAGAAACAAATTCCTCGAAAGTTTTGCCTTTGTAGAAAAGAGTGAATTTGATTTACTGACTTTGAGTACAGTCTGCCTCAGTTGTTCGGAGGGTACGGCCATAATGGACTACTGGAGTATTCTGATCTTATCTCTTATTCATGGGGAAATTTGAAGTACCAAAGTTTTAAAGCTGTATCCATGATTCTGTATATAATCTATGTGGATCTTAGACTGGCACATACTCCCTGTGCACATCTGCTTCTCGGGAACTATTTTTATTTATTTTTGAAATATAACAATTACATTACAAATGAAGTAGATTCTCTCTTGTGAACTTACCAAATGCAGCACCAAGAATCATTTGAATGGAGTAAATCTATCTTTGCTGCATTTGGGTTAGAGAGGACAGATATATTGAAATGGTAAGAAAAGGTTCTTTTTAGCTCCCTTCCTCCTGCTTTAATTGGAATACTATTAAAAGTTAATCATTTATTTGATTGTCCCCATTTGTCATTTCCATTTGTGAACTTGAAACAGGAAGCTGGCATTTATCTAAGATGCCACCAATTTTTTTTTTTTTATTCGTTTGGATTATAAAAAGTTCCCAGTGGATTTCACCCCAGGGGGGGTAAACCTGTTTCCACATTTGCTCACACACTGAAAGTACAGCGACAGTACCGTGTGTGGTGAGGGGAGGGGGAGGGGCGGCCCCAGCCAGACAGGACTCTGATGTGGAATTTCCTCCCACCGGCCTCCAGACAACAGATTTTTGTTTCTTTCCACCAGTGCACACATCTCTCAACACGGCACTGTGCTTGAATTTAACGTGAAGGCATCCTGGTATTTGAATAAGGCCCATTTAATTCGGGCTCCGTTGCCGACTGGTTAGCTCCCTTTCCCATTAAGGCTGTGCGGAGTGCAACTCTGTATTCTATCGGGTATCTCCTCCGTGATTTTGTTCATTCCTAAGTCTCCCTCAGATGAAAGTGAGCGCCGGGCATTTCCTGAGAGATTGTTCTCCAGTTTTGCCTCTCTCTCCGTTAGTAGGTTGTAGAGCCACCAACCAGCTTCCCTAAGGCAAGCTGTCTGCAAAGGAACAAGCCAGCTGGCTTGGCCAAGGTTGATCAATGATGAGAGGCAGGCCGGGTTCCAGGTTCACAAAAGCCACTCAGTGGAGAGTAGGTCAGCGGCTTCCCCAAAGCCAATTAGCTGGCAGAAGTCTGAGGTGCCTGGTGCTAGCCAAATTCCCTGAGCCTGATGGTACTGGCGGGGAGTCCATCCTTGGGCTTCCTGGCAAACCAGACCTAAGTGAATGGCAGATTGTGCTATTCGAGAGCCAGTGTCGCTTGATGGCTACTAGAACAAATATCGAGGAGCCGTCACTCCCTCCCCTGCCTCACCCAGTAGACTGGCGGCCCAGGCACCATAACTGATCCTCAGGTGCGATGGGCTTCAGCTGATTATATGCATCATAAATTTATTTTTACCTGGCTTCGGCTTTTTGAAGTTGACGTGAATAGGAATCATGCCATTAAAGGAGATTAACATGGAACCGATTTGGGAGGGAGGAAGCGGTACGGAGACCTTTGACAGGAGTATTAGGATTTCAACTATTTTAAAATCTAGTTGTAACAGCTGCTCCCTTTATAGCTGACTGTGGTGATAAGATGGGACCTATGGCAAAACCCAGAAGGGTTTCTTAGCAGTTGCCCTTTGCTTAACCTGTTTCTCCCAGGATTATGTGTATCTGGGATCATAGTCACTTCCTTACTTTTCTCAATGATTACGTGTTTAGCTATCAAGTCTTTACTACATAGGCTGCATAATCATAAATTGCTTTTCTTTTTTTTTAGAGAGAGAGAGCAGGTGCACACGCATGCACACGAGAGGGGGAGTGGGAGAGGGAGAGAGAGATTATCAAGCAGATCCTATGCTCAGCACAGAGTCCGATGTGGGGCTCAGTCTCATGACCCTGAGATCATGACCTGAGCTGAAATCAAGAGCTGACGCTTTACCAACTGAGCCACCCAGGCGCCCCATAGGCTGCAGAATCATAATTTTAAGATGCCTGGACTTTTTTCCTAGAGTTTTTAGGTACATTGGGGATGTGAAGAATTTAAGGAACAGAACATATAAAAATGAGATCATTTAGGGGGGCCTGGGTGACTCAGACATCAGTTAAGTGTCTGCCTTTGGCTCAGGTCATGAGCCCAGGGGCCTGGGATCAAGCCCCAAGTCAGGCTCTCTGCTCAGTGTGTGTGGGGGGGTCTGCCTCTCCCTCTCTCTAACCCTTTCCCCCTACTCTCTCTCTCTTTTCCTCTCTCGATCTCTCTCAAATAAATAAAATCTTAAAAAAAAAGAATGAGATGATTTACATTATCCAGTTTAACTTAGCATGTATTTTGACTTAGATATGTACTGATTTCTGGTTCTATCTTGGAGCTCCAGCCAGCATATTACCCCCATAGGAAGCTAAGTCCATTTTGCCGATCTACCTCTTACTTCTTAGCTGTTTAAGTGTTTCCTTTGAGGACACCTAAGCCACTGTTTAGTAGCTTCTCCCTAGACTGTCCATTTAATTTCCCCCAACTAAACTTCTCCCTTCCATGTAACTTTTCCGGCCACACAACTTCCTCTTCCTCCCCTGCCCTTAAAAAAATTTTTTTTTAATTTCAAAATTTCCTCTGAAAGCAGAGTTTCTTCACAATTGCAGTGAGTTGCTATTCAGTGATTCCCAAGCTGAGGACCTCCATAATTATCCCTTCCCGACCCGCAGCTCCCATGGATTTACCTCTCTGCTCTCCTGGACATTTATCTCCAGGCCTGTTAAGTCTCTTTAGTATCAACATTATCATAATCATTAGTGTATTTGAAGCCAATTAAATGGCAATTACTCTGACCTTAGCCAGTCTTAGGTTATTATCAATTTATGCATAATTTGGAAATATTTGGAAGGAAAGTGGATTCTTGTTTTATGGTCAAATCTGAGTAAATATTTCCATCTGCTAGGTGAGAAATACACCCTATTCTTTATAACACCTAGAGTTGGGGTCAGGTTGTTTCTCCAGGAGCTGCTTTCTATTTACTTGTGGATCCAATGGTACACAGTTGTCCAGCCCATCTCCAAATGTTGATTCATCCATCGTTTATCCCACCCATTCAAGAAATGCTTTTAGAGACATGGTTCCATATAGTTCTGTTAATTAAGGGCCAAGGATTAAAAGTGAACATGAAATACACATTTCTGCCCTTCTGGGGTTTATGATCCATCATGGGCCTGATTACGTACAGTCCTATAGGTTTCTTCCCTTTCTGAATTTCACCACTATTTATATTCTGTTTTATACAGCTTAGCATTTTTAACATCATGTTTTCCATAGAGGGAAGTAGAATGTAAAGATAAGAAGCTTAGTCTCTCAGATCAGATGGATTCTGTGAGTGTTGACTGAGCCCTTGAAATGGGTCTCATGCAATGAGAGAACTGAATTTTTTACTTTAGTTGCAGTTTACTTGAATTAACTAGCCCCACCTGGCTGGTGACTACCCTATTGGACAGTGCAGAGAAATAGAATTTGGGTTCAGTCCAAACTTTGTTACTTACTAGCAGTGATGTCTCAAGTAAGTTAGTTACTTTACCCTTTTTAAACCTTATCTGTAAAATGGGGGGAGTATTTATAACTGCATCAGAGGGTTATTTTGAGGTTTAAACAAGGTAATAGATGTAATATTCTTGTCATGGTGCAAGCAACAAACACTCAGAAAATATTGTCAGTATTTATTTTTAGTATTCTGTTCATCACTTGGTATGTCTTATGGAGAAGCATAAACAACTTGAGAACAGAGACTGTATTATTTATATTTTAGTCCTCCATAACACCTAGCATAATAATGGTCACATAGTAGGTGCTCAGTAAAATATAACTGCATATTTTTTCTTTTTTTTTAAGGCTACTTTACTAGGCTTCCAGTCACATTATTAAAACTTGAGTGCAGAAACAATTTTGTCCCAAATAATGTTTTTAGGAACAATTTGTGGGCTATCATCATATATAAATTTCCTCTACATTTTCCTTTATATGTATATGACCGTGACAGACTTGTTGTTTCAGAAGTCATGGTGTATTGAATTTATATTGAATACTCTGACAGTGTAGCAGTTGGTATATTGTGAGTAGAAAGAAAAGGAAGGAAGGGAGGAAGGAAGGAAGAAGGAAGGGCATTTTTCATGTATCTTTCCCATAGATATTTGATAAATTGGTGAATATAAATGAGAAAACTAAGACCTATTCAAAAGAACTTGTATAAAGAACTTGCATAAGATCAGACAAGTAGTAAATGCTACAGCCAGGATTTAATCTGGATTTTTCAGACTCTGGAGCCCATATGCTGTACTGATATTCTTAATGAAGTCCTTTGGTTCTCCTCTTAATTAATCTTAACCAGTGTCAAGAGGTGAAATATTATTTCCCTCACAAGAAAGCCTCTGCGTCTCTCTTCTCACTTCCTTTTGTGAACAAGGAGACCTCTATTTCAGAGAATGGTTTTGGTTTCAGAGCTGCTAAAATTCCAGAATCACTCCTTATTGTAGATACTCTAAAATGGGGGTCTGGGTGATAATGGGAACATTTCCTGATTCGTGCAAATACTGTTCTGGGCCGGAGCACAATATTATTTCTTGAAGTTTCTATGTAGACTATTTTATACCTTTTCTTAGCAATGGTTAGAATAATGTTGGAGCCACTCCTGTTTCTGAACAGCACCCGTTCCATGTAGACTATCCCAGGCTATTGTTTAGATGAAGAGATTGCCAGTGCCTCGCATCTGTCCCCGAGAGGCAGTCCAGGTCATTGTCTGATGATTTCATTTTCCGTTTGTAGCAGAAAATTTCATGCTCTGCAGTCAACAGGTCCAAATTTGTGGTCTGTGAAGAAATGTGTTTCTCAGCCATTCCGTATATGTCTGTAGGTCTCCCCAGAAGTCATTAATTAGGATCTGGAGAGGCTCGGGTGGAAAAATAAAGCTTCCCTAATGGTGACAAAGGAGAAGGAACAGAAATTCAATTCAAATGCTGTGCGCCTAAGAAATGTTAGAGCATCTCCTGGTTATCTCACACATTTTAGCTATTTGGTTATGTGCCACAGTGAAGAAAATCTATCAGAAGTTTTATAAAGGTAGAAAAGAACAAAATCCCCCAGCCTTTACAAGTAATGATACTTCTATTTGAATGCCACTCGGGAACTGCCCTCTTTGAAAGCCCTCCAGCTTATAAAGCTAGCAGTTCTTTTCTCCCTCACCTTTCTTAACTTGCAGTTACAGAATCTAACTAGCATCCTCCGTTAATGCATTGATTTTAACTGGAAACCCAGAAGGAGACGGTGCTGTAGTCAGCTGAACTCTTAAACAGTCCTGGGAGACCAGAGTCATTTGCACATTGGAAAACAGCTAATGGGCCGGGGAAGCAGGGGTTAGTAGCAAGGCCATTCCTTCTGTCTCCTTTCCATCAGAGTGAGAGAGATCACTGATAAAAAGTCTCCCAACGTGAAGTGCTAAGGCACCTATATCTCAGTCTTTTTTATTTTTTTCTTTCTTTTTTTCTTCACGGTTGGCTATTTTAAAGAAGCAGAGAGCTCAGGTGAGCGGAGGGAAGAATTAGGAATTGTTACTTTCTTCTCACATTGCCAAATTTCAGTAAGTCGTGGAGTATTTTACGAAGGCCTGGGTTTAATATATTTGCAAAATGAAGCTAGTACATATGGAATTGTGTTATTAATTCATCATTCCATACAGGGCATTATTAAGGGATGGGATTTGCTAATAGACAACCCAAAGTGGCTGTTCATTGTCGATGACTAGCACGTTTCCTAACGCCTCTGGCCTCAATTTCTCCATCTGTAAAATAGTGATGTTAATAGGGATCCCTGTCCTGCAGGATTTGCTGTGAGAATTAAATAAGATAATGTATTTAAAATACTTAGCACAATATCTGACAAATATAAGTCCTTGGTGAATGTTAACTATTATTTATTCTTATTATTAGCATCATCTTCCCTGTTATTTTGTGGCCCAAGTGTTTAGGACAATGCCTAGCTAAACCAAAAATGGATCAGCTGTGCTTGTTCTCGGATGTCATCTTCCTGGAATTTTTTTCCCCTCCAGAATGACCAAGTGCTGTGTTCACAGCAGGCCTGGGTTGTCTTCCCACTGCTGCTCCTCATGGCTCCCTGGGTCAGAGGTCCCCAATAATGCTCTGTGTGACTCCAGCCCCAGACCCTTGCCTGTGTGCAGGAGATCTGAAGGTGACAGGCAGGGTCAGCAGAACCTGCCAGAATAAGAGAGACCCCTCTGTGGATTGTGGGGGGACAGCAGGAAAGTCTGTCAAGGACCAGAAACAAATGACCTTGAATTCGTGGAATCACTTCTCACCCAGATTGTTGCTAACTTTTTCCAAAGTCAAATTGATGGCCTCTCAGTTCCTTTTGTACCTGCTCCTGTGTTCATTCAGTTCTGGCTTTTCAGGATAAAGAATGTATGAGTGAGTCATTGGTGAAGAAAGGGCTTTTATCTCCACCTAGAACTTTTAACAAAAACTGTTCTGTTTTAGGTTTTTTGTTTCTGTGTGTTTAGATCTCTAAACAACTTTGAGTTGAAAGTGGCAGGCCACTTGGAACCTGCGAATTCTTCCCTTGTCTTCTTGAGTTCTGCCTCCAGGTCATTATTCCAGCCTGGAAAGGAGAGAGCATACATTACTCCTGCGTGGGAATTGTTCTCCTCGGTTCTCCCCTCCTTCCCCTTTCCCCTACCCGCTTTCTAGCCTCAGACTGACTTTCAAACATGAAATAAATGCAGCATGTTGGAGTTCCGTGTGGCACCTGTGTGCACCTGAGCTGGTGTTGTGCCCGTCCTGTGGGACTCCTGGCGGGGCTTTCAGTCCCGAAGGGCGGGGGTTGGAGGGTTTGGCACAGAGAGACAGAGAAGGCAAAGAGGAAGAAGGAGGGAGGAAAGAGACAGCAGGTGAAACAAACAAGGAAAATTCAGGGTACATAGCACAGATGACTTCGTCCTCTGTTGCTCTTCAAATGTGCTTGCTTTAACAAATTTCCCTTCTTTCTCTGTATGTATAATGGTAAACTGGCAGAGTACTGGGGAGGCCAGAATGATGTTTGAATCTCTCTGTAGCACTCCCCTCCCCGCCCCCCCCCGCCCCTGCCAGGCCCCCAGTTTCCTTTTGGGGAAGGAGGGAATGTGTCAGCTCCCCAGTTTGCCTTTTCACTGCATCCTCGATGAGTAAGAGACTCTCCCCCTGGCCAGTCTGGTTGCTGGGTAGACACACGCTGGCTGTTGAGCTCTCCTTGCAATGGCTCGTCTCTAATTAAAGTACTTGCTATGAACGATTTTTAAGCACTGGAGCTTAATGAAGTTAGAAAAAGGATTTGGATGCAGTTTGTGAAGACTTGAAATTGTTTGAGTTTTTTCTCTAGGGAGAACTGTAAAGTCTGGAGGCATTTTGAATTACTTACAATGTATTCCATTTTGTTCTTTAAAAAATTTCTCTTTTAGTGGTGGAGAGCTGAAAAAAGCCCACTGCCCACCTTCCATGCGCCCCCCTCCCCCCGCCTCCGAAAACACTGTAACTCAGGCTTTGCAAAGTGGCTTCTTGGGAATTTATAGGACTTTGAATACCGTTATCTAATTAAAGAGATGCCTGTGTCTTTAATTCTCATTGGCAGCTCTACCTTTGACCCTGCAGTATCTGGGAGTGGAAAGTAAAGTCACATTCATCCAAGATAACCTGAAGCTTGTACATTTGGTTGCTTGTCCCTTTCACTGATGCCCGGAGCTCTGTGCCTCAGAGATACTGGGCTGAGCAGGGACACAGTGATCTATACAATTCTATGTGGATCCATGGAGTGAATTTCTCTGTCCATTGGTGGTTTACTGCTGATCAGTCAAATGCTGGCTAATACCTTGTGCCGGAGATCGGAGTAGCAGTAATTTGTCGTCAATAGCTGTAATTAGGTTTATCTACCCTTTTAACCAATACCATAATCTTTACCAGATTGTTATTGTGTGGGGCTATTGAGAGAAATTCTGAAAAACTATTTTAAAGATCGATTTCAAAGCTGTTCAGCCCTTTGGGGATCCTTCCTTTTGTCCATCCCTTATTCATTTTCCTCTCAAATATTCAAATGCCTTTTCAGAATAAAATGTCATGAAAGCATGTCATGTATCTGAAAAATAATTAATATAATTGACAGGAATGTCGGTTTTCTGCTGAGGTGTGTTTCTCCTAATCCCACGGTGCAATCTTTAATATTGATCCTGTTGTTCGGAGATCTTGTCACTCTCCACTTACCATACCTGGACTACATATTGTCAAGACTGCAGATCTTCGACCTACATAATATTTACATCTGTATCATAAAACTCCTTTAACAGAAATGCGTTTCCTTTCGCTTCCGTGGCCGGGGGAGCGTCGCGGCGTACAAGGGCTGTATGGACCACGTATAGCATGCTTGCCCGGAGTTGACAGTTTATTCACTGTGTACGTTGCGTGCAGTATTGCAAATGGCACGTCGGAGTGTTGGAATCCAGGCAATAGGAGTTCAGCACTTAAAGTGTCCAGGTTGCACCTGAACTAGCTGGAGCCTGCCAGCCCCTGCAAGCCCACTGAGAGCATCTGTCTCGCCACCGCCTTGCTCATGCTGTCTCCTCTGCAGGCCCTCCGATTCTTCTGACTATGAGCATAAATCATCCACCTGTCAGGAGCTCTTGCTGCCTGGATTATGCAATGTGCCTGCCTTCATTTGGAGGTGGCGAGAGCAGGAGATTGCTGCAAATGGTTTGCATTCATTTTAATGCCATCCCAGCATTTCTTTAGCTTTAATGAGGGGATTAGGGTGGTGACAATGACTTTCAGAGACAATGAAAGTCTTCAAGATTCTGGAATTTGCTTTGTATGTTGGGAATAGCTTAGTTTGAGATTTCATTTTTTTTAATCCCAAATAAATCAATGGTTTAAACATTTAGGCAAAGGAGCAGGGTACTGCACAAAGCCAGCTGTCTACAGCTCTATTTATTGGCTTTATAATAGTTCCCTCCAGCTGACGAACTCAAAATCAGTCACATTTATTGCTGATCCTTAATTAGTTACTTTTATCTTCTTTCAGGGGTTGCATTTACACGTATTGGGGAGGCCCCACTCTCCTCCACACCCCACCCTGCTTTTCCCCTTTGCTTTCTTTTCTTTCTCTGGAATTAAAAGATTAGAACCTCTTTAATAATTTCAGCCTCACGAGTTGTTGACTAGTAAGGGGGAAATCATACTTTTAAAGAAGCCTTGCGTGTGTTTTTAACTTTTAATCCTCCTTGGTATGTTTAGAATAATCTCTGTTGCAGAGATTGAGGTTTCCCTCTCCCACACCAAAGTGTATTAATTTTTCACGAAGAAAACTCTGTAGTCATGCGAGATTTATATATGTGGTACGTACAAAAACGTGAATTATCATTTTCTCTAATCAACAGGCCCTTTTGGTGTATTCGAACCTCATCCAGAAGGAGATTTGGAATTATTTAGAATTGGTAGAATGAGAATTCCAGCGATTCCTGCTTTTGAGTAGTGAGAGGATTTCTCGAATGCTGTACCCTCATAGAGATACAGAAGTCGTCGCACAATCAGAGGGTTAAAGAAAATATTGTTTTGAAAATGGGACTTCGACATGAGCCATCTGCCCAAACCAGGCTACTGAGACACAACATTCTGTCTCTGTTTCGTAATACTTTTTAAAGATGTTTGGATGTAGTTTAATAGAGAAGTAGTAATGAAGTAAGCCGTATGGCGGCACGCTGGACAGAATATGTGTTCTCTCTAACATACAAGGTTCTTTGTATTGTCACAGAGCCTGGGGGAAGTAGGCATGGGATTTACATTTCTACATAGGTTTACTTTCCTAGGAGCTTCTGGGACCTCCTGCATGTGTTTATTTGCTGAAGGTGGTATTCAGGGCAGCTCCGGAATGAAAGAGTGACCGTTCTCTGCTGGCTTCCTGTCGCCCTGCTTCTTCATCCCAACCCTCTTCCCACCTCCCCACTACAATACCAGAGCTTCCCAGTTTTCTGTGGGTCTGGTGTGTGTGAATTTTATAAAAATCTGAGGTGCTAACATCCCCGAAGGGTAACACTAACGTTCTTCCCACTGTGTGTGTGTGTGTGTGTGTGTGTGTGTGTATGTATCGTGCATGTACATAGGAATATCACATGCGTGTTATATACACACGGCGACATGTACAGTTCATGCACTTATGTATGTTGATAACACGTATGTACAGCATCTGTATGTGTTTTATATACACATACAAATACATATGCATACATCGCTTCTGAGGAAATACCTAAATTAGGTTTTTCTATTTATGCTGAACACGCAGCTTTTATGTACCGCGGTGGGAGCAGAAATTTAAACAATACTCAAGAAAATGTGGGCTTTTGATAAAATAACTCTTTACAACTGAAGAAAAACTAATTTTTCCCCCTCAACAATAGGAATTTTTAATATCTTAGTTACACACAAAAATACTTTAACGTGCTGAAATGTGAAAACACACTTTTGCCGGTATTCAGCCAACCAAGGCAATTTACCAAAGGCACATAACCCTCAAATCCCGAAGCAGGAGCTTTCTCTCTGCTGTGAACAGTCACAGAGTCTCTGGAGCACTGAGGAGGTGCCCGTGTGGAGACACATTTCCAACACAGCAGCTTCCTGTGGGTATTGGGGGCAAGCAGTCGGCCTCAGAGAATGAAGTGTACAGAACTGGAGGTTTACAAGATGGCCAGGAACAGGTCAGTCTCCCACTTCTGTTGCCAGTGTTTACTGTGATAGAAAAAGCATCAGATTTTTCCTCTCCCCTTTCCCCTTTCCTCTCTGTAGTAACACGATGGACTCAGTTTCCTAGAACAAAAAATGTGTTTCATCATCATTCCCCCCCACCCCCGTCACTGACAAATCTAAATTTATGTATATTTTTAAAAAAAGAAAACAGGAACATTTGAAGAGATAAATGCAACACAACACTGACAAAATCTGATGAAAAATCTCACTCTTTTATCTATGGAGAAATTAGGTTTATCATCAGGAAAGCATTCTCTTTTCATTTTCTGAAAGGTGCTTTTTGACAGACCCTTTGCAGTGGACGTCACACTCACAAAACTTGCTGTCACAGGGCTATTTGAATATGGTGACAGGCTCATTATCATGTTGAAGACTCCTGACAACACTGCAGAGGGGAAATGGACAGGGCTGCCAATCAGCTGTTGAAAAGACTGTGGTTGAAATAGGGTTTTTTGTTCCGAGAACAGTAGTACAAATTGACTGCATTAATTCTTTTTATTATAGCCGTGCACACTGTAGTTAAGGGCTCCGAAGGGTTTCCATTATCAAACCCCTATTTTCAGCAGGTTTATTAGCTGGCCATAAAAATTTGTTCCCAGCTGAAATTTGGCAGAGGTGGAAGCCTTTTCCTATAAGATTCAATTGTGTGTGTGTGTGTGTGTGTGTGTGTGTTAGTTTTACTAACAGTTAGGAAAAAAAATGCCAGAATGAAGTTTGACGTGCAGGTAGACAGTACTTCCAAAGTCTTTTTCTAACTCAGGGATCTTACTGGGTCAGAAGGGAGAAATCATGCAAGCCGATCCTCTGTGATTGTGACTTGGGGCGTCAAAGGCTCTCTGATCACCGAGGATGAAGGAACCTGATGATGTACAAATGGATATTCACCAGTGTGGGTGTCATTTAGCAAAAGTTTGCCGTAACATTCCTCTTATTTGATTGTCATCTAATTCTGACTTTGTGGTGAAAAGCAGTATGCTTAAAAGTCAGATTACCTCTCCCACACTTCTGGTGACTTCCGCCCCTCACAGGGATTCTGCTTGTGAGGGTGGTGTCACACTTTTCGTCTTTGCGGGTTATGTGTGGCCTCTAAAAAAAAAAAAAATTTTTTTTTAAATGACAGAGGAATTAACTCACTAGAACATCCAAGATAACATTGTTCAGGTAGGGTTGAAGCCGGCAGTAGACAACCGCAGGAACCTGTAAGCTGGCTTTTTTTCTTTTCTTTCCTTACTTTGAGCCCTGTGAACGTGTGTGGGTACGACTCGATATCATACCTTAGTCTCCACTCCAAGGGCACCTGAAAGGAGATCATCAAATTCTAACCTTCACGTAAAGCAAGGGTATTTCTCTTCATAAGTTTTGCATAACTGTTTCTAATGGTCTCTGTTCTGCTCAGAGCCTAAGTTCCTTCCCGGTGGTGAGACGGTTCAGGAGTCCACAAGAGGAACATTAATTCCCTTCTGCCATTTGGTGTATTGCAGCATTTACACACTTGATTAGACTCCATTCTGGTGAAAAAAAAAAGCGAGCATTCTTATATAAGAGCCAAATTCTCCCCAGGGAGTGACTTAGATATCGGAGCTAATAAGTCCAAGAGGGAGATTTTTACTTCCTTCCGTACTGACTGAACTCACTAACTGTGTCCTAGATTGGCTTCTCACAGAGCTGTCTCATATCCATATACACCCAATGGGCAAAATTATTTGGCATCCAAATGTTATATTTGGGGAAAAAAAATCTTTCTGTATTTATGTTGAATAACACTGAGCTCTGAAACGTCCAGTGTCAGCTCATTGGTTTATGTGCCAGTGTTCCCTTGGTATCTTAGCTTCATCCCTTTAT
Source organism: Nasua narica (assembly GCA_028533885.1). Classification (NCBI taxonomy): domain Eukaryota; kingdom Metazoa; phylum Chordata; class Mammalia; order Carnivora; family Procyonidae; genus Nasua; species Nasua narica. The sequence continues at coordinate 14,395,874 of CM052814.1, forward strand.
TTAGTTGTAGACTCGCTCAATGGAAGTGTGTTATCTACATCCTTTGTTCTAAGCAAGATTCTTGGTGCTGAGGATGAACAGTGAATAGGAGTTTAAATAGTTTACTGTCCAGTTGGTGGTGGGCAAGGGGGTGGGGATGGCCACAAGGTACCATACACATAGGGAGGGCTTCTGCCCCAGGGCTTGGTTTTTGAAGAAAGTGATAAATGAAGTGATACCAGAAGAATGAACACCTAGTGAATTAATGAGGAGTTCTAAAGGTTTTGTTCTTTCTTGTTTTGGAGAAGACCGGATTTATTTATTTATTTGACAGAGAGAGAAAGAGAGCACAAGCAGAGGGGGTTGCAGAGGGCGAGGGAGAAGCAGGCTCCCCACTGAGCAGGGAACCCAATGCGGGACTCGATCCCAGGACTCTGGGACCATGACCTGAGCTGAAGGCAGCTGCTTAACCGACTGAGCCACCCAGGCGCCCCGAGACCAGATTTATGTTTTGAGAAGAACACCCTAGGGGCAGACTCAACAGAGTTACTTATAGTCACAAATAGGGCATTCACTATGATGCATAAAGGGCACGAAATTCGAATTTGTGGCTCTACACTCAGATCCATTCCAGCTGTAAAAACTGATTACTCTCATCATAGGAGTATCATGAGCGGATTAACCAGAGTGTATCTAAAGAAATTATACCATCGGGCTCTAGGCTAATCGTACAGTTCATTTTCCATGAACATTGTAAAATATCCTCATAGAGGAAAATGTAGTGTTTTCTAGGGAACCATATCCATGCCTTTGTGATGAAATTAATTTTCACAGTTCCAAAAACACCTTGTGTTCTGTATAAGTATAAAAAAAACCATAGGAGTATTTTCACTTTTCTAATATTGTAAACTTTATCACCCAGCATAAACTTCTTAATGATCTCTAAAGCATATTTCACAATTATCAAATAATTTCTATCTCACAGTACCATTCTAACAAAGCTTCTATCAGAGAGAAAATAATCATTTACCTGCCTTTTATTTCTTATAGCCTTATAGACCTTATGCTGTTATTAGACTGAACATGTTTCTACTTTCTTCAAATACGTATGCTATCAGAATTCTAGATTTCTGTCTGGTGTTTGGGAAATGGCACCTAAGTTATCTCACCAGAAGTTTTGATACCTTTATATAGATGCTGTTTCCTACATTTATTTCTTAGCCTGTCACCACAAAGAGTATTAGTTTTTCTGAATGGGACCATGCTGTAAATGGCACCATGCTGTAAAAAAAAGCCATTCCACTAGATGGAGCAGAGTGGAAATAGTACAAAGCAGGAGTGTGACGTGCTGACAAGCTAAGATGGCATCTAAGAAAGTAAGAAGCAGATATAGTGTGACCAAAATGAAGAGGAAGAGAATTCAAGAGTGGGATGCCTAAGAAGCTAGAGGTAGAAGGAAATGGTAGGAGGGGAAGGATTGTGAATGATCAGGATATTTGCAAGTAGAAGAGAATGGCACGTGGGGATGAAGGGATTTCCAAGTTTACAGATGACATTTAAAAATTACAGCCACAAACTAGTTATTTTTATGTGGGTTAGAGACATTTTAGTTGTTATTTGCGTTCACAAGGAGTAAGACTTTCTGTATCAAATCATACCATCATAGTCATATGTAATATTTATTTTGGATCTGGAAACCAGTGCCTTGAAAATGGATCAGAAAATCTACTCTTGAGGATTTCCTTGCCCTTCATAGATGTTAGTGGCCACAAATCCCAGAGCTACTGTTTTTCTTATCCCTCCAGTCCTTCAAAGCTCTAGCAGAGCCAAGGAGCACAAGGATAGAGAAAAAGAAATCTTGGCTGAATGGAATAAACGTAGGGTAGAGCCTTGCTACTTTTGTGTCCAACCTATTTGTCTACCCTTGCCCTGACTATGCCCATGTAAATAAGTTTTTCACTGCCTCTCTGGAACGTCAGCTGATTATCTCGTACTTTTGCCTTGTGGATCCACACAGCACTTAATACTTACGTGCATCTCAAAGTGTTTTAAAAATCAGCAACTGCTTACTTTTCCCTCTTTCATACTTTTTCCAGCCAAGTATCTCTAATTCTTCCCTAAAATTACTTTAAGGTCCCTTATCATTCTGATTGTCTTACTTTCATTATTTTTTACTTCATATGTTCTTCTTGAAAATATGATTCTCAGATTTACAAAAAATAGGACTGATGTTTTATGACTAAATATCACCTATACTTGCCTGATCTGTTGTCTTCCTTCGATATATTGTAGGAGCTCTTTCCATACTATTGGTGCTATTTCTCATGGAGCTCCGGTTTGCTGGTATTTTTTTTTTTTTCATGAATCATTATCTGGTTTTGACTCCTTTAATCTTTACTTACCTTATTGATTTTTCAGTGTAATCTTGAGTTTTACATTTAGCCATATTAGGGTTTTTTTTTTTCTTTAATCTTCTTGAATTGGGTTCTGTAGAGTCACTTTGTCATCCTATATAAGCAAAACGCTTCTTTGGCTTACCTGTAAATATTATAATACATAGCCATATTTAGCCATATTAGGGTTTTTTTTTTCTTTAATCTTCTTGAATTGGGTTCTGTAGAGTCACTTTGTCATCCTATATAAGCAAAACGCTTCTTTGGCTTACCTATAAATATTATAATACATGTGCAGTCTTTGTCTTCAAGTCACTGTAATTTTTTGTTTTTGTTTCACAAGTAGAATTTAGTGATTTATAATTTGCATTTAACCCCCAAGGCTTATCACGACAAATGCCCTCCTTAATACCCATCACCCATTCAAGTCATTGTAATTAATGTTGAGCAGGACATACCGTAAGAATTCCTAACTCAATTTGGGAGTACTTCTCTGCAAATTGATGCCAACTCATTAATACATATAATTTGAGTATGACAGTAAATCCAGCTATGAGTTCACCCAAATCTAATGTCATTCAGCCTCAAATTCTTCTAAATTTGCTATCATCCACTCTGCATGTTTGTGTCTTATCCACAGGATTTTCATGGAGATTTTGCTAAGTACCTATTGAAAGCACTATCAGGATGTCTGTGGTATTCCACTCATCTACTAGGAGAATAACCCAATCAAAAAGGGATATGAGGATTTTCATGATATGATATGATTTGGCCTTTAAATTTGTTTTCTTCCCTTTCAAAAGGGTAAACTATTCATGATAGAAAAGGAATGTGGAAAATATAGAATATGAGAAAGAAGGAAACTTTGCTACCAAAGGCAACTCCTGTTTATATTATGTGCTTGAGTGAATACATGCTTGCTCTTAGGGCACTAAGCCTAATTTACTGCAAAATTCAGTAGGGGATACACCTCAGGATCTGTAGCTTTTAAAATCCTCTATTTTTCTTTTTCTGGTGAGGCTAGACATGCTCACATCTATAGATGGGATTCTTCCATTCCCATGGCTTCTCCAAGATTAAAGAAAGTACATCTCTAGTCTCATAGGTACATTATCCTAGGAGTCTGGATGTGATGTCCTTGGGCCTAGAAATTTGACTTTTATTAAAGTGTGTAGCCGCTCTCTTATTATTTTATTTGATGGCATCTATCCTCTAATCTCTTATATGGGAACCTTTCGTTTGACGGGGGAAATGGGCAGGGAGGCCTGGGGAAACAGCAGCAAAATCCTTTAGCATCACTTGGTCAGTTGTTCCCATTGCACTGTTTTACTGACCAGGGCTCTTGGTTTCAATCAACAGAAACCAACTTTAGTTAACTTGAACATAAATGGGCAGGAAAATTGGTAACTCTATGGGACTGGCTGGGAAACAGGCTTGGGAGATGGGCAAGGCTGCAGAAAGCTGAGTTCCTGCCCAGGAACATCTCCTAAAGCCCCTGCTATGGTCAGCTTACACTGGAGGTTCCATGGGGGCGAGTTACCAGTCCTCCTCCTTTGCATCGTAGTCCCTTTTGATAGATCAGGCAGGGCTTTCTGCTTGCTGAGCAGGTCCCCACTCTGCTGCTGGGGTTCAGGTTAGCAGGTATCTTAAGTTTTAGTTGTCATGTTGGGGGGAGCTAGGACTGTCCTCTTCTCCCGGATTCACACATCTGTGGATGCCCAGAATGTAGGAGGCCGGTGCCAGCATTGATAAATAAGAACATATGTACTATAACCATCTTTCCTAAGTAAATGGAAAGTGAAACAATTAAAATGGACTAAAAGATACTTGTTTTGACATCTTTCATAAGCCTTGGCTCATTGGGGAATATGTATTTCTTATTTATAATTTTTTTCCTTCCTTCTGATATTTTTTATTTTTCTCTTCTTATTAAAATTTGTTTTATTTTTATTTTTAAAAAATATTTTACTTACTTATTTGAGAGTGAGAGAGAGCACCCCGGGTGGGGGGGTGCAACGGGCCAAGGGAGGAGAAGCGGACTCTCCTCACTGAACTGGGAGCCCTAAGGGGACCTTAGTCTCCAGACCCTGGGATCTTTACCTGAGCCTAAGGCAGATGCTTAAATGACTGAGCCACCCAGGCATCCCTCTCTTCTTTTCTTTTCATTTTCTTTTGTTTGTTAAAATTCAAATTTGTGAAAGAATGACCTGTTGTGGGATGTTGTATTAGAAAGGTTTCGGGTCAGAACCAAGGTGTACTTGGATTTGACTTCTAGCTGTCCTGTTAATAGCTTTGAGACTTGAATAAGCCAGTTAGCCTCTCTGCAACCCAAATCCTCCATCTATAAAGTGGAAATAAGAGTACCTACTTTGTAATATAACTGTATGAACTAAGAACATGTTTCAGAGGACCTAGTCTATAATAGATGTTCAATAACTGATTAGTCACTTTTGGGTTCTGAAGATACTGTAATTCATTTCCCTTTGAAATTGTTAGCAGTTTTTAAATTATTCACTTATTTATTTATTTATTTATTTATTTATTTATTTAAAAAAAATTATTCATTTTTTGACCAAGAGATAGCGAGAGAGGGAACATAAGCAGGGGGAGTAGATGAGGGAGAAGCAGGCTTCCCATTGAGCAGGGAGCCTGATTCAGGGCTCCATCCCAGGACCCTGAGATCATGACCTGAGCCGGAGGCAGATGCTTAACAACTGAGCCACCCAGGCGCCCCAGCAATTTTTTAAAAAAATATTTATTTACTTATTTTAGACGGAAAGTGTGCTTGCACATGGGGGAATGGGCTGAGGGAGAGGGTGAGAAGCAGATTCCCTGCTGAGCACAGATCCATGGGGACTGTCAAACTCACAATCCTGAGATTATGACCTGAGCTGAAATCAAGAGTCGGATACTTACCTGAATGAGCCACCCAGATGCCCCTAAACTGTTAGCAGTTTAATAATTATATTTAAAAAACTAGATATCTAAAAACTGACTTCCCTTGGAGTCATACTGTTTCTGATCTTTCCATTTTTCTACTTTGAAAGCAATTTATAGCAAATACAATTTTTATTTTTCTAGGGCCCCTTGATTCCCACATGTATTTCACAGTTGCAATCAGAATGTATACATTGTTTCTTACATACACTTTTGTATTTTTCTTAAATGTTTTGCCATTAACAATTAATGTCATAATTTTCCTGTTTGCTTCCTGGGGATCATTTGTTGCTTCCATTATAAGCAAGATTAACCTACATATCTTTGAGCATTTTTTGTTTTTTGAATCCTATCTTTATGGTAACTTTATAAGGGAGGAAAAATGGGTCAAGTTGTATGGGCAGTTCTGTAGTTCTTGATGTAACATAAACACCACTGAAGGTTTTTTACACCTGTATCTATATGTACATCTCTTAGAGTCAGTAAGTAGTCTCATGTTGCCACCGTGACCTCTTTCACCATTATAAACTACAAGATGATACAGTCACTTACTCTTGAGATTTTTTTTACTTTCATACTCACCAATCTTTTTACCAAAGGGCTTCCTTATTGTGGAGAATGGCACGATTAATTCACTTGATATTATGTATTTCTCCTGGGGCATTACCTTATCAAGAAAGCTAGTCATGACTTTAAACATTTTTGACCAAAACTATGATGAGGTTGTGTATTATGCAAGGGGAACCACACCAAGGTTCATTCATTCATTCAATGCATATTGATCAGCTGAGTAGCAGTGACTCTATTGTATTCTGAGGATAAGATGAATAAGGCACGCCTCCTGTCCCTAAAGAGTTCAGTCCCAAGGATAGAAAGGAATGATAAGATTACAAGAACTGCAGTGTTATAGATATGCAGGGGATGCAAATGAAACACAAAGAAAGATTGCCTGATTCAGTCTGGGGAAGCCAGGGAAGGCTTACTGCAGAGGTGATGACCACATTTAACCCTAAACAACAAGTGGAGTTAGAGAAGCAGAGAAGGGTGAGGGATGTGAGACAATCTCAAGCAGAACTGATGAAGGAGAATGACACTCTTCCAGAATGGCGAGTGGTTCAGTTTAGAGTCTCAGAAGGCGAATGACGAGAGTGGAGGCTGGCGAAATGAGCTTCGGGTCCTGCTGAAGACTGTGTCTCGAGAGTCTGCATTTTATCCAGACAGTAGTGGATGACACAGTGAAGGGTTCAACCTGGAGGCTGATATGACTAGAGATCCTCTTGTTGAGAGCTAGACTGGAATGCGACCCAGACACAAGGCAGCCAGTAAGGGTGGTTGCAAAGATGCCAGTTTGGATCCTGCTACAAGAATCCAGGGAAGAAACAACGAGAGACTGAAGGCAGATATCAGCTCTGGACTGAGAGAAGTGATTAGTCAGGAGGTAGTAAAAGTTAACGGAATCGGGGACAGGGGCCTACCGAGTCATCTCTGATGTACGCCATGGGATCACTCAGCTGCATCTCACTGCTCCAGGGAATCCAAGATGAGAAGCAGGATTTGGGGTAAAAAAGGGGAGAAGGGATCCCTATAGTTTTTGACATGCTGATTTGAGGTGAGATTTGAGGTTTAATACATAAGAAGAAGGGTACATTCAGGACAGAATCCTGGGATTGTTGATGTTAAATCAAGGGTAGGGGAAGAGGAATCTATAGGAGATAAAGAAGATTGGAGAGGTGGAGGAAGATCCAAGAGAAGGTGGTATCACAGCAGCCAAGGAAATGGAGATTTAAGGAGGGCGTGGTTTAAAAAAAGCCATTGAGTGATCAATTAAAAGAACTAAAAAGTACCTTTGGGCTTGGCAACAAATAAGTCAAATCTGACTTTGGCAACAACAGTTTCATTAGCTTGGCATAGGCAGAAGTCAGGTAGTGGCATTTTGGGGGAACATGGACAAATGTTTCCATAGTCTAGGAGGGGAAGAGGAGAGAGAGAGAGAGGGAGAGGATGAAGGAGAATAGAAGCTAAAAGAAATAGAATAACAGCTAAAATTAATTGAGTTACTAACCCTGCCATGTACTCTTCTAAGCACTTTATACGTGTATGTACCTCCCTCTATGTATTTGTGTATATATGCCCGTTTGATTCTTACAACAACCATATGAAGTAGATATTGTCATTTTCATTCCACACATGAGAATACTGAGACACAGAAGTTAAAAGGCTTGCCTGAGTTTACAGAACTTTTAAGAGCTGCAGCTGGGAATTGAATCTGAGTAGTCTAATCCAGTTTGGGTCTTAATCACTGTGTATATTGCCTCTTACGTTACCAGCTCTAGCAGTCTGGAATGTAGTCTTTGTTTAGAGGTCAGGTGAAAAAAAATGAGAAGCACAACAGTATAAGGATCAACCTCATACAGAGAACAAATGTTAATATATATTTTTAATTTTTTTTCTAATGGAACAACAGTGAAGAGTTTACCTAAGTGTAGTTGGGACAAAAGCAATCAAGGAGGCTGAGAAGATACTCATCTGTGATAAAGATTAGTAGGCGGGCTTGACTCAGTTTAGGGAGATGTCTAAAGACAGCTGTGGTATTTTAGTGTTAACTAACAAACAGTTGGGGGCCAGTGTGGGTTCGGAGGGGAAGAAAGGAGCGAAGCTGTTATTCTTATGAATTCTAATCCTGTAGAAGTAGTCAAATTAGATGAAAGGGCAGTGAGACCACTGATAATGGTGCTGAGCTGGGAAACAGTGATATTGGCCCAAGTATAAGGTGGTCAGCGTCTGTTTGAGACTTGCAGCATTCAAAGAGGTCATTCTGACAGAGTTTGGGAAGAGTTGAGAGATTTTTTTTAAGGTTTTATTTATTTGAGAGCGGGTGCGTGTGCGAGAGCACCCAAGCAGGGGGAGGGGCAGAGAGAGACAGACAAGCAGACCCCCACAAAGCAGGGAGCCCAACAAGGGGCTCTGTTCCAGGACCCCTGAGATCATGACCTGAGCCAAAGTCAGAGGCTCAACCGCTGAGCCACTCAAGCACCCCGAGAGTTGAGTGATTTGGTGAGTGTTTGAATGAGGCACCCTCAGCCTGGGTGGGGTGGGGGAGGGAACAACTGAATAAGACTCAGTATTTCACGGAAGCAGAGTAGGAAACCGGTGGCCAGAAACAGAATTGGGGAGGTGAGAGTGGAAACTGGTATGAGAAGAAACAGTTCACCGAACACATATTTGTTGAGTGCTCTCTCTGTCCAATGAGCCCAGCCCTTTGATAAGGAGGAAACATGAACTCAGCACGAGTTTATTTAGTTCAGGGGTGCTGGGTTTCAGGCAATATTGGGGTTTCTAAATCAAAGTGACTCATAGCAATTAAAACTATGAGACTGGAATCTGGGTAAGCATTTCAGGGTTGGAGATATTAATTTGAGAGCAATGGCACAGAGATGAGAATTGGTTCTTGTATCAATTCAAGAATAACCTAAACTGAAAAAGAATTTCATTTTTTTCTTGTGTGTCTGTATGGATTTCCATGTGGCGTTGAAGGCAGGTATGCTGAATATTCATTTCAGGGTAAATTATCTGGTCCAGATAGGGCACAAAAATGATGTCTTGATCATCTGTCATCAAATATCTTCTGGCATTTTTTTAGAGTTAGCACGTGGACCTCAGGGTCATGGCCACAGTCTACTGTAGGTCATTGTTTCTTACCTCTGGGAAATTTTGACAGGTTTCTTAGAGGTCTAGAATTATTTCTGTTCTAAACTGTCTCCTATTATTAGACACTGTTAAGTATCTGAATGCTTTTTCATCTTTGCAGGGATAAGTGAACATAGTGACAAAAACTCATAGTTGCTGGAAATGAGCAAAAGCAAGTCTCTGTTCATAGTTCTAGGAATTTATTCCTTTTCAGATTTTAGCATTCAACACCCAACTGCCTATGATTTTATAGAAGAAAGACAGTAAGGCGAGCATTTGGTGGTTACTCATGGGGGTTTTGAGCCTCTCTGGGTCTTTTCCTAGGTCTTAGTGGACATGCTATTGACCTAGCATAGTTTTGGGTAGTGGAGAGTGTGTCAGATCTTTTCCAAATAATATTGGTCTGAGAGTATGAACATGACTGGTAGAGTTTGAGTTGTGAGTGACGATCCTGCTAGAACAGTGGCATTTGAGCCACATGGGTATACACCCTTGAGCACAATAAATATTTACTCTCTATATAAACCTGCCTTGATATATATTTGTTTGTGTTTTTGTGCATTTTGCTGTACACATGCACCAGCAAGTTATTTATGCCCAGCCCATATATGATACCAGCAAATCCTCAATGTAGTTCTTGTGTTTAGTAACTATTGACTTCAACATCATTGGGAGGGTAATGTGTCCTGGAACGGTCATTATATTAATGTGACATGAGGACATTGTCAGTGCTGCATAGTCTAGTTATCTTTGTCAGTATTTGTAAGCATCTGATTAGTTTTAAGATGTCTTTCTTCTTTCTCTGTACCGTCAAAAATTAGTAAAGTAACTCTTCAGTTGCCTTAGAGACTCAATAATAGAGCTTCGTTACTGGCATGTTACCTGCTTTGCCTGGAGAGCAGGTGCAAGGAATTGTTTACATCAGTGTTTTCTAGACATGGAAGTTTAGCTGGATACAATGATACCACCTATGTGGGTAATGCTAATCTCTATAATGCTGCAAACAATATGTTTCCTGCTCCTGGTTCTTAAAAGGTAGTTCAATGATTTTCATTGCTGCTAACTTTAGTCATAAGATTAATTGAACTATGATCCTAAAGGTAATTATTTTGAACTCTTAGGGGGAAAAAAAAAGAATATTGTTGATTTGATGGTATCTTCTATAGGAAGCATTTAGATTAGTTCATGCGACTGTATCTCCCTTCTTTATTTCCATTTCTTTAAAAAGTGCCAATTTTATCTAGAAATATTGAAATTCCTTTCAAATACATTAGCCATTTATTTATTTTGGAACTTCAAAAGGTTCTAATCAACATGGAGTGTTCTGAAAAAAGAAACCTGTAACCAGAGTGATTTGTATGCATTTTAGTTTGTTTTTCAGGAAAATTTTGACCTTATAAATTGGGCTCATAAGAAGCAAAACACTGATAAAAAGTGCGGCCTAGTAATGAAATAATTATGTGTACTACCTTGTGAGGAAAAAATATATGATTATATGTACATATATAATATTATGTAATTATATTTTTCTTTCTTTTTCATTGAAGCTATTTAATAAAAGGGAGAAACACACCACATGATGCTCTTAATATTGTAGTGAACAAATTTTCCATTATGTGTTGGTCACTCTGATAGGTACAGGGAGTTCCAAGTGTAGAGTCTGTGCTTCTAAAGGGCTGATGATCTAGCTGGGAAAGATCAAAGAACACCTAAAAGAAAGCTAACAATTTATGAGAGCACAGAAGAGGTCCCATGTATATATGGCAGACATCAGCTATCAGAGTTCACTTCCTGAGCTGATTAAAGATGACCAAAGTGTTTTAAGAAGTCCTTTAGAAGTGGACTTTCTACTGTTCTTAAAGGAATGTTAGTTTTTAGAACAGCAGAAGTCAAGAGGAAATACTTTCCTCACAGGGGTAATTGTGGCCAGTGAAGTCATGCAGGTAGAACTTAAACCACAGGTGTAACTGAAGTGTTTTCAGGCTATGGTAAGTATCATTCTGGCTAGAGTTCAGTTTCTGTGGAAGACAGAAATTGGAGATAAGGATGAAGAAGTAGATAAGTCCCAGATGCATGGAAGGCATCGTTTAAATTCCAGACCAAATACGTGCCCCATGTCCTGTAACATCCAGTTAAACAGACATCCAGTTAAGGGTTTTATGCCATAAGGGAGGTTTTAGGTGCACCTGTATCCATGATGGAAGAATGGAGAAAGGGACGGGTGTGGAGTGTGTTTGAGGCACAGCACCGCAGATATTTCAAGCGTCAAACGATGAGAGTCCACACGAGAGTGGTGGCAGTAGGCCTTGAAAGAGAGAGGTGGACTCAAGAAACATTTCAAAGGCAGAATTACCTGACCCAATGCCTAACTGGATTTGGGAATATTAGAAGGAGCAAGAATCATTTCATCAGAAAAATCAGTGGAGCTATCTATTATCATAGATCGACCCCTGCATATCATCAGTCTGTAGTTCTGAACAGCAAACCCAAGATGACTTGAGAGAGTGGAATTTTGTCTTCTGTAGTTGATGACCTCCCCCAGATGGCTTGTTTAATTACAGGACATTCTGCTTCTTCCCGGTGACAAACATAGGAACAGCACTGTTGAGAACTTCAGGTGTTAACTAGAGAATCCTTTCTTCCAAGGGGTGTGGCTTTATCATCACATCTCCTGTGCATGCAGGCTAAGAACTTTCTCCACCTCCTTTTCCCTCACCTGCAAGAAGGCTGCAGCAACCAGGGGCTATCTTTTGATCGGATGAGTGGAATTGACAAAAATAATGACCATGTGTGACCCTCAGTATTGTATCTTTTTGTCAGAAGACTTTTAAGCACACAAGGCTAGGATATTTCTTTCAGGAGTACCATGAGATAGGCATAATTTTCCAATGAAACATAAAGAAAAGAAAATACTTTAAATTGGTTAATAAATTGGATTTTTGCCCATATGGATAGGGTAGGTCAAGGTTAGTGCTTTGAGTACTTTAGCCTAGAATAAGTAAGCAAAATTTTATACATAAATATCACTTATATGCCACTTACATTAAATTTGTGCTGTGGATACATATCAAGGGCTGCTTTCAGGGTCTTATCCATATTCATTGGCTGATGTAAAAGCAAAATGGGCTGGGAGTCTTCATTGGAAAACACCCTGCATGTTGACATCTGGTGTCCAAACTTGATGTTGATATTGATATTATCTCAAGGGATAGCAGATTTCAGATTGGTGAACCAAACATGTATAAAGTTCAATCCCCTTTTCTACATCATTCAAAGTATTGCTCTGCCTTGAACTATTTTCTCAAAATGGAGAGTATTTAGGTCAATAGATGCTCCAAGTGATAAATATAAACACTTATCAAAGGACCATGGATGAAGGTGGATTACATTCTTATAGGAATGTAGATTGTCGTAAATATTTATATGTTTGTTCTTCTTGAGGTCAAATAAAATATGTCTTAAACATTTTCCTGGGTTACATATAAGTGATTAAACTCCTTATTCATTTTGTGCTCATAGTGTAATGTGAATGAATTAGAATTAGTGAAGAGAAGATTAGCTTATATAATTCAGATAATTACTCCAGCCCACTAAAATGCATGCTTATTGTCAGGATCAGGCCTTATTAATTCTTTTTATTGGTTTGCCATTCCTTTACTGGTGTGTCCTTCCTCAAACTCTTCTGGAGAACATGAACATTAAATGAATGAGTGAATAACAGCCTGAATTGGTAAATAGGATTCTTGGGGGACAGCATAGCTTTTAAACTAGCAAATTGGTTCTGTGATGGACTGATCTAACATATATTAGATAATAATGATGGTTTACAGTGAAAGCTTTACATGTATTATTTTTTCCTCAAAACCACACTGTGGGTTAGGTGCTATTTTTAACCCATTTTGCAGATTTGAAAATCAGGGAACAAAAGTATTGAATTAATGGTTCGGAATCATACAGTTGATAAGTTCCAGAGCTGAGATTCCAACCCAGAAATTGACTTATGAGCCCTGCTTTTAAAACTATCATGAAACTATCCCCTAGTATAGGATAGTGGACTCCTAAATTATATAAAAATTTAGTTCTCTATGTGTTGACAGCTTTTTGCTATCAAAAGGGGTTATTCATTAATTTTTGAAACACTGGGAAAGACCGTGAGTTGGAGAAGTTGTGTGTGTTGGATCTTCTTGAGTCATTGTTGTAGATGCAGGCTTTTCTATGACATACTGAATGAGCATTTCAGTCTAAAAATATTTTTACGTATTTTGCTGACTAGTACTTTCTGGCAGCTACGTATACTGCGTGTACTCTGTGGATTATTGAGCTAACAAGTCAGTTTCCTGGGTTCCATTCACTTCTCAACTGCTGCTCAACAAACTGCTCTATTTTGTGAGAAATGGAATTGGATGTTGAGATGAACCTCAAAAAATGTGATTGGGAAACTAAACATACTTCAAGAAGAAGGGCCCATAATACATTGTAAATTACTGTTTGTGGATTTTTTTGGTCTTCCGCTGCCATTGCATATATTTCAGACTATAGTAGAGCTTCATCACTCGACCTTTTGTATTTAATTTTTTTTTTACATTTCTGATCGTAGGAGTTTCTGAAGTTTGTAATTATCTCTCTCTCGTACACATGAGCATGAATATGCATATACACACACATCCAGGACTGTATGATATTAGGAAGTCTTTCACCTCTCTGATTTCATAGTTTTAGATAATGTTCCAGAGTGTAAATGCACTCAACAAGGAAAAGAGCTAAGGGCTCATCTATGGTATGGCTTATTTATATTCCTCATTGGGTTTTGTGGCAGTGCCTGCCTTGCCAAATGAGTTTGCCATCCATGAGCCTCAAATTCTGACAGACCCTAGAGTTCTAGTGGATGTGTTTGCCAGTAAATCACTCATTCCAAGGAAACCAAAGTGACCCGTGTCAATGGCACGGCTGTTTTCAAAAGGCTTGGTTGTTGACCCCAGGCCACCGATCTTCCCTGAGTACCTACATATATCTCTCTTGGAGAATTTCTAGCGGCCTACCGTTTACTCGAGTTCATTGAATTTACAGTGATCACTCTTAACCTTAAACATCTAAGGTAAAGAAAACAAATCCCACCATTTTATGTTCTACACTGTATCTGTGTGCAAATGTAAGGGTCACAATTTGGAAAATGATTTTCTTCGGCTTTCTAAAAAGCAGTGAAGAATCAACTAAACATTCTTTATAGCAAAATGCTTAAGGACTAGAGCTTTCATAAATATTCTTAAATATTTTGAATGAAGGTAAGCCAAATATGTATATATATACATGTACATTGCATATACAATATATGGTGGGCATAGTCCTACACATGTTGTTTATTTATAAATATGTAACATTACTTGATATATATTGGTTAACATTTAGTTGAGCAAAATAGGGCCTGGTACTAAATGAGGCTAAGGTTGCAGACCCAATTCCTATACAGCCTATTTGGTTAATTCAGGTCTTAATCCATAGATTGAACCCCTGAGCCTTGGTCATAGCTTGTATAATACTACAGCTGGTCCAAAAAGGCAAAGCAAATGAATCAGTGCAACTCACCCCACTATTGTGAAAACAAGCAAATTTATCAGGGTGGATCCATAATGTATCTGTTCTTTTGAGGGCAAGTTTAATTTTACTCTCAAATTCAATGTGATTTTGATATTACTATGTAAGTCTTGTTAAAATATGTAAATAGGGCATTTACTAAACTGTCTTTATTTAGTGTTCTTTTAAGTGATCATAAAATTTTAATGACTATTATTACTGATACTCTAATAAGTACTTCAATGAATTTTTTGATGGTTAAATATAATTTGTATGTTACTCCGGAATCTCAATGTGGGGATTTTAATATTGAAACATTACTGTAAAATATTCATGCCATCAGCCTTCCATATTACTATACCATAGAATAAATGCATGTTGATTTGAACTTAAATCTTCCTGACATTCAATGGTTTGGGTATCACAAAATCTTGTAATGCATTAGTCATTCGGCTTAGGGAAAGTGACTTGCATTTTCAGAGTATTTATAAATTGATGTTAAAAACCATTTTATTTTAGCCAAGAAGGCTTTTGCTTTACAGTCTAATTTTGGACATATATGTGGGTTACTTAAATAGAGAGATAACATTAATCTTTCAGTAGCAACAAGTGCTGGGTGAGGTTAAGGCCAAGAGTTTAGCATTCCTGTTATCAAAATGCTATTGTTGGACTTAAGGACCACAATATATGATCATTGCTGAATGTTGAAATAATTTGGATTCTTTGGAACTGCTGTGTGGTACTGCGCTTCCTAACATGTTAAGTGGCCCCCGCCCCCAAACTTTTCTTTCTTTTTTTTCTTTTTTTTAAGGGAGACCAGCCATTAGTAGGAAGGATTTCATCTCCTGTGCCTGTGATTAGCTTAATGCCAAACAAAGCATCTCATGATACTGTGTTCATGCTGCTATTTATGTAGACATTAGGCACAGGGACAGGCTTTTAACAATACGACTGCCTGGGCTTTATGTTACACATCATGAAACATTTTGTTGATGCTTTATAAATAGTGTCACCTATTTATAACCTTCAGCCACTATTCTTTCGGTGGCATTCTCAAGTGGCCTTTGGTTTGGTTAACATCAGCCACTCACTTCTGTTGTGTTGCTTGGAAAGTTAAATGGAGTATGTGAGTTTTCGCTGGCCCATCATGAAACTCTGGGAAACTCTTAGAAGTAAGGAAGTTAAAAAAAGTTAAAAAAAAAGTTTAAAAAAAGTTAAAAGAAAAGAAAAAAAAAAGAAGTAAGGAAGTTAAGAGATAATTGACATCAGATAACAAACACTGAAAATGTTGAAAAGGGACAGATTGGATGAGTTTTATATTATGAAAATGTCCTTTGACAGATGCAGAACAGTGGTTTTATTCGAAAAGATCTCTCCATACACTGAGAGTCTTAGATTCCATTAAAAGAAGAAAAAGAAGAAAAAAACCTGAGGTGACAGGCGATTCCTACGGGGGAAGAAGCTGTCTGTGCATATCTCAGGGAATCTTTGGGGGACATTTATTTTCATCTTGGAGGTAGAGGGAAGATTTTAAAGTTAATAATATTTCTTCCACCTTACTCCTTCCTTCCCTTGTGCTTACAGGCAAAGGTAAAAAGCCGCCTTGTATCCCATGTGTCTAATAGAGAATCTACATCAAAAGCAGGAACAGTAGAGAAGAGAGCGCCCAGTGAGGGAAAGAGATCAGCCGTGTGTTTTGTGGCGGACTATGAAATCAGGAAAGGCCTTTACTGAAGCGGGAGCCAGGCAGAACTCCCCCAAAGCAGATTTCCCCTGTTAACAGATGCGGGCCCTTCGGCTGTTGCTGTCCTCACCGTAGGTACAGACCAACCAAGGACTGACTCTGTCCTAGCTATGGTGACAGACAAGGTGGAGAAATAGCAAGATGAAATGAAGAGGAACAAATGAACCTTTCTGCATTTTTTTTTCATGTGGCACTTTTTGACTTGGGAGGGATTATTGTGAAGAGAGCATTACCAAACTTTACTTATTTGTGTTCTGTCCCCCAGAACCCCCAGCTGGCTCAGAGTGGGGTCCACACCTTCATTTACTTCCAACGTCCCCGGGGGCTTCTAGTGACAGCAGAGGCCACTCCCATGTGGCCTGTGGGCTCTGTGGCAGGGTAGCTCTGTGGCCGCTACATTGGAGGTTATCTCAAGGCACCCAGTAGAGGAGCCAAAACCCAGTAGACCTTCTTCTCAGATCGCCCACTACAAGCAGCATCGTTCTTGGCAACTTCCGACAAAATGGAGCTGCGGTCCTCGACCTGGATCCCTCTTCTGGTGAGGGGTCCAGAAGACCCCATTTCCTGGCCATAGAAAGCAAATGCATGAGTCCTAGGATAGGTACAGTCTAGGGTAGAGATCCTGCCTTTAAGAGGCAAGGTTTGTGGGTTACATGCAACCCACTCTCCCTGATATAGGATGATGGCAGGCATGAAAGCTGGGAGGGTATATAAAGGTCCATCATAATAAGGCTAGATTAGTGTATATTACAGTGCAATGTACCCAAAATGGAGGTGTCTTTTCTGCCCCAGCTGATTACCCTGAAATGCCATAAACTAAGGTCTGCTTCGTAGCCAGCTGGGTTTCCAAAGCAAGTTCATTAACAGGGATCATACATCAAGTGGGACAGTTATTTTAAAATGTGGGCAAACAACCCCAGAGTTAAGGAAATAAACCAAGATGAACAGAAGACTCACTTAGGGAGGTCACAGAATGAGCTACACAGTAGAAAAAGATTTTATGCCCAAGAACCTTAAAGAATAACCCTAAAAAAAAAAAAAGTGCTCAAAGAGTCTAGGTATACTTTTGTTCTTTGTAAACAGTTATTTCAGAGTGATTTCCCTGAAGGTTAGCGTTACCCTGCCTAAAGGTTTGTGGTCAACAAAAGTCTTTTGGGAAAGATCTTTAGCCACTTTGAAGTAGAAAGTCAATGCCTGTTCTGAAATGTGACAGGCTCGTAAACCCCAAACAGGTCGGAATGGCGTGAAGGCAGGAGAGAATCAATTCTCCCTGCCATCCTAGTAGGTAAAAATATTACAAACTATGCTCAGTCTCCCAACTCTTTTATTTTCTTCTTTTAATGCCAAGCCACGTATCATAATCCAGCAGATTATACAATTAAAGCCCACCGAGAGTTCTATTCATTTATCTGGGCTGTGGCTTCTATCAAACATTCCTCAATTATTTCCCATAGTCAGTGTTTTTTTGTTTTTTAAACCTGGCAACGATGTCAACTTCAGTAAGTTAAGATGCTATGCTTCTCTTGCTGTTTCTGCTTCGGTGCCTTATTAAATGCACCAGCTAAACAGAAAATGCAGTATAAATATGTTTCATGAGTCATTTAAGGATTCAGCCAAGAGACATTGCAATTGACTTTTGAGTCCATTTTTAGAACAAACTCTTTCAAGACTCTTCTCAACAGGAACACTTCCCCTGCACTAGAACTGACATGACTGTATGCATTACTTTATTTTGATACTGACATTTAAACAATAAAATAAAGCCATTTAAAACAAATAGTAGTGCTTTAAGTGTCTGGGCTGTCAAGATATCAAATTATATAACTTGGAAAAAATCAGAATTCATTGTTAATGGTATGCACTTAACACAAAGGGTCGCTGGAGTACTCACCAGATATATATTCAGCTCCCATGTTGGAGCTAACAGGCTGTATTCCTTTAGATAGAATTGAGTATATTCACTTAAATGGGCTTGACTCTAGTACAATCACTGTATTCAAATGTCAAAAAAAAAAAAAAAAAGAGAGAAAGAGGATGTCACAGAGGGTCACAAATTATGTTGGATTTTGACAGATTGTAGCCTTGCTTTACAAGAGCAGTAACATCTCATTTGTCACCGTTTGATCTGTAAGTGCGGGAACGGGAGCCGAAGGCCCTCCATCTCCGCCACAATTTAATCGCTCTGAGGCCGACCGTGGTGGTGGGAGCCACCTGCCCAGGCACCGTGCTGCTGATCGGTTTTAATTTAATCGTCCGTCAGCTGGATGAAAGCATAAATCGTCTCCCTTTGATCTGCAAATGGGGTGTTTTTGAAAAGCAGGGTGTAGAATCAGGGGGAAGGGACTTCAAATTTAGTCCAGCCTGGACCGTGTGGCCCCTGTGGGGACACCAAGAGTGGTGTTTTACTTCGCAGGAGTTGCCAACCAAGAAAAGACAGGAAACGCAGGACAAAGCAGGGAAAACAGCGAAGGAGACCCGTTTGCGTGGAAAGGTGAACCGTGAAATAAAGCCTTACAAGCATCCTAAGATGCTGTTCTCAGCAGAGGAGAAACTCTTCCCCATTCATATCCACTCATCTTTTAACTACATTGTTGTTGTTCCTGTTCAAGTTTTGGCTGCAGGAGAAACAACAGAGGAGGTTGTTAAAAGAGTTTTTCTATTATCGCCTGTGAATGGCGAGCATTATTAATGGAACCCGGAGTTTGCTGAGGAGGACGGGCACAGTAAAAGATGGTTTTTGTTAAAAGTGGGATGTGTGGAGAGGCATGCACTTTTAAATACAATAAGTGACATGATGATTGGACACAGTAAACGGTACATCAAAATAGTTATTATGAGCATTTAAGTGGCCTCATAGACAAACACTGTAAGGTGCTTTCCACATCATTTCTTGGTCTGTTTCTCAGAATCACAAATAATGTGTTTTTATAAATAAAAAAGAGACACTTCATGGCACTTCTGCCAAAAATAAATTGGGAAGGAAGAATTGTCAAAAACACATTCCATGTTTTGTAGTTTTTACAAGAATGACTTCTCAGTGCAGAGGTTAAAGCTGTGGTACAGGGTTTCATAACAATTGGTAGAAACGCTTCCACCATTATTAGATGTTACCAGCGTGATAGTTTTTTGTTTTGTTTTGTTTTGTTTTATGAACCCTGTAAACAGAAACTTGGGGGCATGCTATAAATTTCTGTACAAAAAATTTCCAACATATATATTTAATAACCAAAATATTTCTGAAGAAGAATCCATTTCAGGAAAAATCCCCAAGAGCAACCTCAAAATTTCCAAAAGACTTCCCCCAGTCCACAGGGAATTGCTCCATAAACCAAAGAAAAATTCCCCCTGAAATTCCTTTAGGATACCATGGAAAGCAGAAACAATTTACAGTTCAATTCAGAAAGCTAAAAATTTCTTCACTGGTAATGGTTCTAATAAAATTGCCAGCAGAGGAGAAGGCCCCCAAAGACCCGTTGAGTCATCCTGCTTATTCTAGGCCATGTATTTAGTTGGCATTCACCTTCCATAATTTCCATTAATGGCTTTTCTAAGCATTATTTGCATAGGAAACATAAAGGTTCTCTGCCACGTCCATGTATTAAGTTATTCCACTGCACTGCTAGAAGCTCAGAGGTAAACATCACTGAGCTTTTAGGTTAAACACGTCCCACAAAGCAGTTTTGGAAAAACCTGAATTTTTTGCAACGGGATTCTGAGGAGTGGAAATAGCGGTGTATCCGTGTGAGTGGAGTGGGAGCGCACGTGCTGTAGACTCTTCTGGCCTGGTAGGGCTAAACTCCGCTCATGTGTTTGGACCTAGGGCAGACCACAAAGACAGAGGGGAAACAGGAAGGGAAGGGGGGAGGTAGAAGAAAGGACTGGAGAAAGGCAGTGTCAAGTTTGGTACGTTATGTGTATTTTGCGTAGTGATGAAGGGCCCCTAGGAAGCTCCTTTAGGTGCCCACCACTGTATCCCAAGATCCTATGTTTCTACCTCAATTGTTTGACACCTTAGAATTAAAACAATTGTTTTCCTGCCCTTTCCTCCAAGGCAAGTTCATTCGTTCATTTCTTTCTTCCTTCCTTCCTTTCATCCCTCCTTCCTTCCCTTCCTCCCTCCTGCCCTCCTTCCTCCTCTCTTCCTTCCTTCCTTCTTCTTTTGTTTCTTTCCTTTTGAGCAAGAGTAAATCTTAAGAGTATCAAGTACATATAAATCTTAAGGGTATCAAGTATATGAACTACTGTCATTAGACACCTGCTGGGAGTCATCCTTTTCCTAACCTCCTATACCTCTTCAGTTACTAAGCCTAGTGGATTCCACCTACAGAGGATGCTTTGATCTTTGTCTATGCAACCCCTTTGCCACTACTTTAGTACAGGTCACTTTCCTTTGTCATCTACACAACTGAGATAATCTCCATTGGTCTAAATGTCTTCAGAGCCATCTGTGCCCATTATCTTTTGCCCTACATAGATGAATTCCAAACTTCCTAGCCATCAGAGAGGCTGCTATTCACAATTAGAACATAATTTATCTCCCTAGCCTTCTTCAGGTACCATATATGTGAACCACCTTGCTCTTCTCATGATTGCCTGCGTGTAGCATGTTTTCATTCCTACATACCTCTGCTTGTTCAGTCTCTCAACCTGGAATGCCCTTCTCACCTTCATTTTTGCCAGGAGAAGTTCAACACATCTAGAAGAAATCACTTCTGGTTTGTGAAGACTTCTGGAATCCTCAGGCAGAATTAATTGGTTTTTGCTCTACATTCCCATAGGATTTTTTACACACCTCTAGCATCACACAAAATATATCACAGTGAGTTATTAAAGAGTCTCCCAGTGGATTCTGGGTCCTTGAGGGCAGGTAATAAGTTTCATTCTTGTCTAACCTTCTCTCCTCCTGCCCCTAAACCCAGCATAGAGTTTGTGACCTGAGTCCAAGTTTCATCAATATTGATGATAAAATCATTGGCAGTGGATATGCCAGGAACATTCTTTGGAGCCTCACTTGAAATGTGTATGTTGTATGTTGTATGTGATCATGCATGTATGACTGTGTGTGTTTATATGTGTGTTTTATTTTTAGTAGGCTTAATTTTAACATACTCTTTTATAAGATTTTATACCTAATGACTCAATGCTAGGATCTGTTATGCCAATTGAACTAGTCCTCTAGGCTACTCTAAGAAAATCTGGCTATTAATGTATATGAAAAGGAAACACAAAGAATAGAGAGAGATAAAGAGAGAGAAGAACATACCATGTATATTGAGTACCTACTGTGTGCCAAATCCTGTCCTTAGATGCTTTTTATAATCTTAGTTATACCTCTCAGACACAGGAAAATAGCCAGATCCCAGGCTTGCCACTTTTGGTTGAGTCAACTTGGGCAGTTTCTTAGCCACTATGTATTTCTGTTTCTTTTGCTTTTTTCCCCCAGAGGTTATTTATTTATTTTTTGTCTTTCTCTGATTGATTTATTTCACTTAGCATAATACCCTCTAGTTCCATCAAGTTCATTGCAAATGGTAAGATTTCATTTCCCCCAGAGGTTATTTAAATAATAAATTAATTAATACACATAAAGCACTTAAGACATTGCTTTGCATATACTAAGTGCTCAATATTGTCAACAAATGTATGTGTCAAAAATCTATACACATATATAATTTATGGTACCACCTACTATCTTTATATCCTTACAGCTAAAGAGGTTGGGACTTAGAGAGTGTTTGGGTATCCTGCCCAAAATCATTCAGTGCTTTAGGCACTTAGGTATCTTTCCCCACTGCAGCATGCCTCCCTCTTCAAAATCCACTATCAGAGCCTGTCCAAATCATTGGTTAAATGATTCAAAAGAAGAAAAAACTATTTTTTCTCAAATTAAATGATCACACTGAAGCTATGCCAAATGAGGAAAAAAAAAATTCCTCTAAATATTCTTTGAATGACTCTTAGCCCTGTAAGCTATGTTGACATATAGAGATGCAGAAATTAGGCAAGGACCAAGTGGGTTGATGGGGATATTGAAAGTCTATATTTTTCTAAACTCAATGTTAAATCCTGCCGACAATAGGAATTCTGGTTTGGGAAAAGTTAGCATCTTTAGGATCATTTTGGAACCTGGAGCCAAAGAAAATATACACATTGAATTTTGTACAATTATCTAGACTTTACTCTAAGGGAACTTTATGTTTTTAAAGACTTCAAGTCTATTTTAATAACTTATATTTCTATTGCTAAATGTGTGACCTCTAAATCGAAGGCACACCTGCTATTTTACACTCTGCTCTGTACCAAACACTGTATAGGAAAATAAATGAGGGCTAGCCTCTTCTGTGACAATGAACTTCACTTTCTTGGAGACTGATCACTCTTGAGAGGTGATAAATGCCAGTGGAAAGGTACAGTAAGCCATCATATATTAAATATGGAAAAGTACTTTTAAATAATACTGAAGGGTGCAAAATACAAGCTGACAGCCACCACCAAATGGAATTGTAGGCCAACATTTTGTTTGACAGAATCAACAACTAATGAAGATTTTGACAAGAAATGCCAGCACACACAACATGTATGTTACCTAATGTGTCAACAATAATGCTATTTTCATATCTGTATCTCCTGTCTTTTTTGTGGTTATTTTAAAAAATTTTAAGATTATTTTAAGGGAGGGCGCCTGGGTGGCTCAGTTGGTTAGGCAACTGCCTTCGGCTCGGGTCATGGTCCCGGAGTCCCGGGATCGAGTCCTGTATCGGACTCCCGGCTCTGCGGGAGGTCTGCTTCTCCCTCTGACCTTCTCCCCTCTCATTCTCAGTCTCTCGCTCTCTAATAAATAAATAAAAAATCTTTAAAATAAAAAAAAAAGATTATTTTAAGGGAGAAGTAAACATGTTATTTCTTAAGTGTTTCTTAACTATGATTAATTAGTATATCCCAGAGTATTCTACCTTACTGAATCTGATTAAAATAGTTAGGGAAAAACTACTTTGTTGGCATTTTTGCATAAAACAGGGGCACCTGGGTAGCTCAGTCGGTTAAGCATCTTGATTTTGGCTCAGGTCATGATCTCAGAGTTGTGAGACTGAGCCCTGCGTGGGGCTCCTGGCTGGGAGTAGAGCCTGTTTGAGATTGTCTCTCTCCCTCTCCCTCTGCCCCCCCTCACTCTCTCTTAAAAAAAAAAAAGGCAACCCAAAACTAAACCAAAACAAAAGACAGATATTGCCAGAACATGAAACCGTGATTATTGCTTTGGTTATCTCTGGGTGGAAGTAGGAATCCAGGAGTATTGGAAACTGTGCTCACTTAGAGGTTCACAGCTATGGTGCAGAAGCCGTTGGCAAGGATGCAGTGAGCTCTCCAGGGTAGATGAAGGTGTGACTCCATCAAAGGCTCTCTCCAGACAAGTACAGAATAAGTGTTGGTGTCTGAGAAAAGGTCTGTGTTCTCTTCCTTTGCTGTTTATGTGCCAGCCATTGTGCTAGGCTTTAAGTATACAGTCCTAAAAAAAAGCCGATGCAATCCATGTTCTAGAAGAGTTGATGATGTCATGTGTAATAATCTCCTGAGTAAATGTAACTGTGAAAGTGCTAGGTTGCAGAGGTAGGTGGTGCTGGAAAGTATGTGTAATAGATTAAGAGGCGTGACTGGTATGAACATCTAATGTTCTACATATTATAAACACCCATTTGTGATAGATTTGTTACAAAGAGGTCACTTTCTTTTTTTTTAAGATTTAATTAATTTATTTATTTATTTGACAGAGGGAAAGAGATCACAAGTAGGTAGAGAGGCAGGCAGAAAGAGAGAGGGGAGAGGGTCCCTGCTGAGCAGGGAGCCCGATGCGGGGCTCGATCCCAGGACCCTGAGATCATGACTTGAGCCGAAGGCAGAGGCTTTAACCCACTGAGCCACCCAGGTGCCCCACGAGGAGGTCACTTTCACTAGAGATTGTACCATGCAAAAGAGAAAGTGAAAAGAAATTCAAAACCCCTAACTAGGGAAGATGTTCGTGTACCAGAGATTCTTCTCAGCAATACAGAAGGTATCTATGTCATTTCTTTGTGTATCTTTCAGAAGAAACAATCCCTCCTTTTTTTTTTTTTTTTTTTGTTTCTAGATTTTTCTGGTCATACTAATTTCGGAGGGGTTTTGTGGACTAGAGGAGATTGGTAAAGATTTTTTTTTTAATAAGTTGAAATCTGATTGCTTCATTAGATTTTAATAATATGCTCAGTGATTTCTGCCTACTTTAAATGAGCTCCGGTCACCAAGAACCACCAGGCTTGGGAACTGTGCAAGTGTGCCTCTGGTTGGGGAGATGAGTTAAGCTAAAGGTGGCGGCTCATCAGTTGTAGAGCCAAAAATAGAACACTGGCTTCTGAGTTCAGTGTCTGGGCACTAGAATATCCCACGCATTCCACGCATAAGGGCCTAGTAATGTTGTCCAGCCCCGTCGTTTCTGTGAATTGGATACCAGGAGCTCCAGGGAGGATTAGGTCATGATTTGGTGAATCTGTGATTCCCTAAGAAGGTCTTAGGATGTCTAAAAATATCTTCCTTTTTTTCTCTTGACACTTAGAGGAAATCTGCTTCATGATCCCCTCAGAAAGAGGACTGAAATGAAATTATAACGTGAATGCTTATATTAAATATTTGCCCTAAAAGCAATGAGACTAGGGCAACTATGCATATATGAAATACGCATTGTTTCAGGAGAACATTTTCAGAGTCTGCAGTCATGACAAAAGTAATAAAGGAGGATAATATTTAAGTTGATAAAAGATGCAAACATGGCTTTATTGGGTTTCTAAATTCAAATTAAAAGAATAAATATTTCATCAGTGATACTAATTAAAGATTGGTCAAAGATTTGTCTGTGTCTCATATAGCAAATACCAATCAGAACTGATTAAGAGAAGTAACATTTATTGGACTGCTCAGTTATAGAAAGAAATGATTACTCCGAAGTCCATTTTACTGAGTAATGGTTATTTGATTATAACTTGATTTTCAAATGACATTAGTGCTCCTTGATATCATGCCACTCTGTTCTTTCCGTGGAGTAGAATTTTGATCTGGGGGTGGAGGAGATTAGTGCTTTGGGATGATTAATTACATAAATTTTGTTTATTCGTGGTTTTATGTGGTTATGTGCGCTTTAGTGCCATCCTTGCTTTTGAGAAAAAGCCAATTAAAAAGTTGATCAAAAAGACAATACTATTCAGATACTTACCACTTGATCAACGTAGTCAAATGTTTCTTTTGTTTTAAGTATTCAAATGTCTTATTGTTACGGAATTCTGATAGAATCATTTGTGGACTCAGTAAAAATAGCAATTGAGGAAATTAGAGAACGGACAGGATCATTCTCAGTGTTCACGGTAATTTTAAGACCAGTGTCCCCGGCCTGCCTTCCCTGCCGTAGGAGACTGGGGTGTTCTGTGGTAGGTGCCAGGCACTGAAGTTTCTGAAGCAGGTGTGGGTATGTGCAGACAGGGTCCAGGCTGCAAAATCTTTCAGTTCAGTTTCGTTCTTTAGAATTCGAGGCATGTGAATTGCCACTCCAACGCCCACTCTGCCCAACCTCCTGGAAGATTGTGTTTGCTCTGGATTGACTTACTTTTATGTTAGAAGTTAGGCTGATACGAAAGGATTTTTGGTTGTCTACATCGTAAATGTAAACAGGCGAATCAGAGGTCCTCGTGTCTATCCCATGCTGATGTCAGCCTTAATCGTCAGTTTCTCTCACCCGGGACGCCATCCACTTTCCTCAAGGAAAGGGCCACGGAGGTGTGGGGATGTGGTCCACAATCAGATGGAATTGTCTCTAACCCTCCCTGGAGTCTCAGTGTGATCAGAACGGGCGAGAGATTTCTTTTATGCTTTCCAGGTGACGGGCTCTTGTGAGTGTAGAAATTCTTCACAGTTTCCTAAGGACAACAAGACCATTATGGATTCACTTGCTGTTATAAAGCAAGAGTTCTCTGTGAAACAGCCTCTTTCAAAGCAGATCTACAGATCAATCTGTGGATTTATCTAAGGATAAATTACTTTTCTCTGTTAACCAGATGAAAAGTACTAGAGCACTGTGACATCTTTTCCTTTCCCTCTCAACAGTTGTGCTGCACACTTCTGTAGACACGTGTGTTCTTGCTGCTGTTTTTGTGAGCAAATATATGAAACAGTGAAGAGTTAAAATAATTCTCAAACTGACCTGTGCACGCTGCTCCCACACCGTCTCTCTTTCTGTATGTATGTGTTACATACCAGGTACATTAAAATTCACATTTAAATTTCAAATGAGTTAAATACACCATTGCTTTCAAATAAGTGACTGATTTTTGTTCCTCTCATGTTATATTAATATTAATATTATGGAATCCTGTACCCTTGCATTCCTTGCTGACTATCTGATAATTGGGTTGGGGGGGTGGAGTACTGAGGGTCATCTTGTTTAGCTTATCTCTGCAAGAGAAAGAGTGGCCAATAATAAGGGAAAGCGGCAATAAAATGGTAACAAAAAATTGAAAAGAAGATTTAATCTCTGGCCAATTTGAAACATATCCCAGGGAATCCATAGAGAAAAAGATAAAGTGTGACTATGAGTAAGTTAACTAAACACATTACACCGTGTGAGAGCAAATGGAGTTAGTCCATTGTACATGTTTAATTTCCTATTAGTCTCTGGCGTTTACTACCACGTCTGAGTTGGGGCATCTGTAAATTCAGTTAAATACAGTGCATTGTCTAAACATATCACAGCTCCAATCAGTCACCCCAGCTGCTGATAAGAAGCCTCTTGTATTATTGAATCTACAATGGGGAGGCTCTGCAGGCACCAAGATAACAGCTAGGTATTTCACTTTTAAGTGTGTGTGTGGGGGGGGGGGGAAGAACCTAGCCGCTGCCTTTGCTTTTACAGCTCTGACATTTATTATTGCGCCCAGATTTGCTTTATCCTAGTGATGTGATTTTGTTTTTGGATGTATTATGTATTTCTCTGGTTTTAACTTAAACTCTGGGAATCAAAGAGAAAGGAGAGCAGGGGCAGCAAAATACTGCAAACAAACAAAGAAATCAGCTTTCCCATTGTTACGAAGATAGCCACAGCTTCTTCAGGAGGTACTTTTTGTTTTGTTTTAATTTAAGCTCTCTTCATTGATTTTGCTTCTCTTCCAGGCTGGATGCATAAGGATGAAACCCAATCTTTCCTTTGCTTTTCTCTTTCTTAGTTTCATTGAAATTTTTATTTGAGGTCCTCTAATGATTGATCTCAGAAAGCAAATCACTTTGATCTCAAGGAACTATAGGGCAGGTCTAGGGGTAATATAACAAATGTCTTTCCTGAGTTCCATATATAGTCTTTCTTCCCTCTTGTTATTATTAATTTATTTAGCCTTCTATCATTATATTCTACCATTCTACTATTTGGTGACAATAGAGACACATATAGTTATTTTTAGATATAATCTTATTTTTTTACTTTAAGGATTTCTTTTGCAAGGAAGATGTTCATAGCTACTCTCATTCCCCGAGAAATAGTCACATACCATTTTCTGAGATTGTATTCAGATATTGGCTATTAATTATGTTGTAAGATCATAATGTTACCTGTTTCACCCTTTGTTTTTTAATAGAATGATTGATACTCTTTCTCCAACCGCTCCATATGTTTCGCATTCATGTGTTTGTGAAAGTACAGATCACATCGCCTTCATTTGATTTTATGTGCTTATATTTCCTCTTTCCCAAACAGATGTTTTACTACAGCTGCTATTTGTTTAGTAAATTGGTTCACAGGCCATCGTTCTGTTTTCATATAACATTAAGGACCTGACCAAAAACATTTAATGCAAAAAACAAAACAAAACAGCCACGTAACTCTTATCAAGTTTTGGGTTGAGCTCTGTTTCCTGGTTACATTTTTTTGGCCTAGTTTCTGTGCTGTGCTTCTCTTTACACTTGCAGCCTCATTGTGCACACGTGTTTGTCCGCCCCTCACATACGGGCATCTCCCCTCCCCCTTCCATCCACCTGTCCACCTGGTCACAAGCCAAAGCAGCCCTAAGGCCACAGGGCTAGGGTTTCAATATATTCCGAAGATGTATTCATCCTGCACAAAAATACTACTGTGTATTTGATGACAAGCGATGATATACTTTTCCTTTTTAAGGTTAAAAGGTCAAGAATAGGCTTTTAGAACAAGGAGCAACGGCGAAATATTTTAGGTGACCCAGGCCATGGAAAAGAATGTAAAACGTGGAAGTTCGGGAGGGTGAACACGAGGTATTAGCAACAGATTATTGGCTCACGAAAGTGACCCAATCCCTTTCTAATGCCATAGGATGCACTTTTAGAGAAAGGTTACTGTTTCTCCGAGATGAGGTTGATGATCCAGTTATGAAAGCCCTCTTAAGCCTAGTGCCCTTTATCGAGCTGTTGTTTCTCAGCTCTAAACCCACCCTTTTGGTGGCGCGGGGGCTGAGACTCAGGGCAGGAGGAGGGAGAAGAAATTTGATCTTTATGTTTGCTTCCTGTTGACATTCCTGACAGTGCCACCCCATCGGAGACCCTTTGCCCTGGCAGCAGCAGTTGGCACAGTTTCGAGCTCTTTTTGGCACTCCCAACCAAGCCCCATGGCGCACCTCGGAAAACCCAGCACTGGCCACTGCCTTCTGCTCCTCAGAGGTCGGAGTCTCAGCCAGCAGGGTCTCTTCCCTGGGCTTCCAGAGTCTCCAAGCCAGACTCTTCCTTTTGTTCCCACAACATAGAAGCCCTGGTCGTAGTTACCCTCCTGGTTCTATTTTTCTTTCTATAGCTCCCCATTACCCTCTGAACCATTTTCTCCTATTAAATTCTCCCTGTTGAAATGCCTAGGATAGTTTCCTTCCATTTTCCTATCTGGACATGGACAAAGGTGGAACCACAGTCTCATAACTTAATATACATGAGTTCTTTTATCCTCGCTTCCTCACTTGGGGCGAGAATGTGGGACTAGGGTATGATAGCATAATCAGTTTTTCTGTTTTCTTGACTGGAAATACCAGAGCTTTATAGAATCATCTGAAAATTACTGCGATTGATGAACCTCTGTGTTTGTTTTTTTATTTTTTGTATGTCTCTTACTTCACCTGGTTTGCAGGGGAGGGTCTTCTGTGGAATGGTCCCAGCCTCCTTAGCATTCAGGAGTGTCTTTTTATAGCGAGGATTAAATAGAAATGTATCTTCATCCAGCTAATAGTCAAACCGTATAAAGTAGATCGGTAAATGAAGTTATAGCAAATATTTGCATACTACTTCAGTGAAAATTAGGGTCGATTCATGGATTATGTCAGTCTTTGGGAGAACAGATGAATAAAATGAATTTTGGAAAACTTCGTGTAGAATTTGAGTTTTGAGCTGTATTTTAAACTAAGCAAGAGTTTGTGTTAAAAAGGAACAGGAGAAAATATTAATGAAAACGAAATGATGTTTAAGGACTACTTAAATTCATTTCCTTTGAAATGTCATTCAGCACATTTAATGATTAAAATGGGATTTTAAGTAATATGAATGTAAAAGCAAGAAAATTAATGTGGTTATTCTGATCAATACAGAGAGCAGCCAACTTCAGTAATTTAACTAAAAAGATGATGCTTTGAAATCTTTATCAGATTTTGCTAGTAACTAGAGCCAACAAAGCAAATATTATTTCCACCTATTATTTTCCTTTCTGCTGCATGGATATTGTTTACACTAAATTATGGCATAGCTGAAAAATTATTTTTCTTATAGGCAATGTGGGCAATGAAAACAATGTCCGATTATTGATCGGGCATTAATTTAAAGACTGAATTAATTGACAGTGAGTTTACATTTGTTTTTGGAACTTTGAACATGAGGAAAAATCATTTCATTGTTCTGTTAAGCTGTGAAGATACTGCTTGGCTAGCTAATTCACTAAATCACAATTTCGAAAACTTGGTTCATCTAGATTGTATGTCAGAGAAATTCTTGTGCCATTCTAGAATAATCCCCACAGACCTTCTCTCCATTACATAGAGTCAACAATCCACTTGGGAACATTTAACCTGGAAGAGATAATCCAGGGAGTCCTGGCATTAAAATGGCCAAAGTGTTCCAGATCAGAGTAGGGATTATACCAACACAGTGGTTCATGGAAAAATTTTATTAGCACCTGTTACCGTTGGCCCTCGTTCTGATTTTTCTCATCCCAGCCTTATTGTGTGAAAAGTGCAAAGAAACAGATGATATTTGGTACTGAAGAATATTTGTCAGAAGCAAAATTTTATTTTTTGCCTTACATTTCATATCAAAAGCTTATAGTACCTGGTATAGTCTACAAAGTCTAGTCAGGCTCACGACAAGATAGGGTCTATGGGCATTTAGCCTCCTCGGGTAAATGTAATGGAGAAAAATTACATGGACAGCAGCGCCAGGTCCTTCTCCTTCTCCCCACTAATCGTTACAAAATCCCTGCAGATGTCAAAGGCTCATTCAGGCCAGCACTTTCTGTGCTAATGTGGATCATAGCCTTAACTGTGTTAAACAATTGCTGTATTTGAAAGCACTGGGAATTTAAGCAGAGCATAGAAAGACTAGGATTTATTCAGATACTTTCAGAAAGTTTTTCTCATGTTTACTTACTAGCTGTATGACCTTAGATGAGTCATTCTACCATTTGAGCCCTCATTTATGGATTTGTTAAATGGAGACATTTTAATAAACCTCCCGAAGACCCTCTTCAGTGGTAAGGGTTTTGAATGGACTTCAGTTTTTAAAGTTCTCCGAGGTCCTTTTGAAAAATTCTAGAATTTTGTGACGCATGCCTGGCAGATGAATACTAGTTAAGGAGCAATATAACGTGATACCTTTTTGTTTTTGGTTTGGTTTGGTTTGGTTTGGTTTGGTTTCGATGCAAGTCATCTCTTCCTGTATCTCGATTTCCCCTTGTAAATTGTAGGGAATAATGTCTGCCTCCTGTTGTGGTGATTAATGAAATAATCTTCCAACCTGTGGGCACTCGGGGTGTGACCGCAACAGTTATGACAAGGGATGTGGGAAACAAGCCACTGACGAGAAAGCAACTGAGGAATGCTAACTTGCTCCAAACATAAAAAATCCCAAATTCCCCACATTCCTGCCCTGAAGAGAGGTGCACCCTTGCTTCTTCACTTTGAAGCTGCGTTTCTCTATCAGACCCAAACAACTCATGAGAATTAATACTGTTTAGTAAATGTTGTAATATATGTATGTATATACCCAGTTGTTTCCCCGTAACGCGTGTTCCTGATGGTCTCTAGTTCTCGGGGAGCTTCTCTTCTCTGTGGCAGGTGTTCCGCGGTTCTGTTCCGCCTGGGACGGTGGCTCCTGCGGCGCACAGCTCCTGGCCGTGACTCCGAGTCAGTCGCGAGGAGCCCGCGGAGGGGAGCCCCAGGCGGAGGCCCCGGGGCGCCCGGGCTGCAGGCCAGCTGTCCTCGGCGGCGGTGGCTCCTCCACGCAGCTGCTCGTCCTGCAGCGGCCGCCCGGGTCTGGCGCTCACGGGGGTCGAGGCAGCCCGCGGGGGGCCGGCGCTGGAGCCAGCCGGCCGAGCCCTGGCGTGACCTCCCCTGTCGCAGCTGCAGCGCGGTGGCCTCTGCTGGTGGCTGGAGGCGGGGGTGGGGATGGGGATGGGGGCGTCTCTGTGAGGCCCCCAGCAGCCTGGCCCCAGGAAAGCCACAGCCCAGAGAAGAAGAGCAGAATTTGGGAGGAAGGCAGAAACCGCTTTTTCACCCAGAAGACTTGGAGATAACTGTTTTATCTTCAACAATCTGTGCCCAGAAGGGAAAGCTTGGGGTGCACCTATCTGTGGGTGCAGCCTGGGCACAGGCCTCCGTTACACTCTCGGAGACCTGTGGCAAGGCCACTCGTTCGACGTCTGTTACTCTTGCACATACATTTTTTAAAAATGGAACCAATAAGGAGCTCTAGCTGAAAACTAGATGATCCTTTATTCCAAATTTCTCTCATAGGCCTTGGGATAAATGGAGCAATCCCATAGGCCTCAAAAGTGGATTTGGTGGTGGGGGAAGAATTCTACCTTTTTTTCTTTTTAATTGACTTTATTTTTTAAAGTAGTTTTAGTTGCCCAGCAACACTGAGTGGAAAGCACAGAGTTCCCAAAAACGATCTTCCACCCATGCACACACACGCTTCTCCTCAGGGGTCCACGTGCTACATTTGTTCCTACATGGACTCATCATTATTGCCCAAAGTTCAGACCTTACATCAGGGTTCATGGTAGGTGTTCTGTGGGTCTTGAGAAATGTAAAATGACCCCTATCCAGCATTATTATATCATACAGAATGGGTTTCTCTGCCCTGAATATCCTGTGTCCTTCCCGCTGTGTACCCCCCAGCCCTTAAACCAAAGGGGAATTTTTGAAAATAAGTATCAGAAATAGGTTTCTCCCTCATTAGTTGCGTGTTTTCTTTACGGACTGCTTCTATCTCACAGAAAAGACATGGGGACGTGAAGCAGCATTTCATGGATTGTGTTTTGTTAACAGGGGCTATTGGGGTGTGTGTGTGTGTGTGTGTGTGTCCCTAATCCCTCTTCTGCTGAGAGGCATCTCCAGCCCGACCAGGTTTAATTAACACGGAAATGCTCACATTATTTTGGTATGCTGATTATAGGGAAAGCCTAAGTAGAAGTCAGTTTGGTATCCCAGGGGATTTTAGTATTTAAAAAATGCATAGGGTACCTTTTTCCTTTCTTTTCTTCTTTTTCTTTCTTTCTTTCTTTCTTTCTTTCTTTCTTTCTTTCTTTCTTTCTTTTTTCTCTTTAATTCTCCTCCATATACTCCAGATAAGCAGCAGGCCCGAGCCAGATTTCATTACTATCACGCACTCTTCATGGTCATCTTTTAATATTTGAAAGGATCATTTGTTAACTGGAAATGGTCAATTTTTTTTTCTTTGGCTTTTGAAATATAATTTTCAATTTTTAATTTGATTCATTTAGATGAAATCATTAATCAGGGTTGAAACTGAGTTAATTTTCTGGAAAATAAATGAGGTTGTTAGAGTGAACATTATTAAGTGGGCTCTTTGTAAGGAAAGGATAATAGCTGAAAATATGGAATACTCAGAGAACGGTAGCATGTGGGTAAAAATCAAAAGGATTTTTTTCTCACTAAGTGGAATAATTCATTTTAAAAATTAGTTAGATCAGACGATTTTCAGCATTAAGCATTATAAACACCCCATTAATTATATTAGAAATTGTAAATAGCAAAGTTTTAAGAAATTATAAGGAAAGTACGATGTGCAAAGTTTTCTTTCTTATTGTGAGATGTTATTACATGTAATTTCCAATTAAAAACGACTTACGAACCAGCCCTAACTTTAATGTATTTTATCTCTTATTTCTCTTTTCAGATTTTTGAATGCTTTGATTGGGGCTTTATAGAATAAATCAGAAAGAATTCATGGGGACCCATTATAAATACCCAGACCTACAATATGTTTAGTTCCCCAGGACTCCCTTCATGACCTGAGGCACAGTTGTTAACCTTAAAAATAAAATAGCCAGTTACTTTATCGGCACAATGTGTTTATTTGGGAATAGAGGAATGGCAATTTGGGAAATGCAGACTCTGGTGAACCTAGGCAAGTCCAGAAAACAAAGGAGAGGAACATTGTCTTACAGAGAAAAGGGTGAAATTGGGAGGGGCTGTTTAGAATGAAAGCCCATTGGAGAAGAATAAGAGTTCAGGATAGTGTTGGCTTCTCATTGGCTGAGTGTGGCAGTTTGTCATTGGCTGGGCTGTTGCTGGGTGAGGAGAGAATCTTTCTTCCTCCTGCGAGGGTATGTGAAGGTAAGCTGCTTCTCCTTGGAGAAAGGAGGTACATTTCCTCCTGCTGGAGCCTGCCAAAGGTGGTGAGCGGTAGTACATGGAGTTCCCCCTTCAGGTTTTCCAGACTCAATTTAAGTGAGATTTCTGTGCTCATTTTCACATTTCCTCCTTTACATCAAGATTTTCCCTCAAAAGCATTGCTGATCAAGAGTTAGATTTTCTGCATTTAGTGGTTTTGTTCCTCAGTGCCAGGAAAGACCTTTCTGGATTCTCATATCTTATGTCAGAGGGAAAGCACAGATTGAAAAGTGCTGAAACCATATTTGAGTAACAAGAAAGAGTAGGAGGGAGGACCTTCAGGCATTTTTCATCTAAAGTCTATATCTAATCAAGATCATAATCACTGTATATCATCTTGAAGTTCCGTGTTAGCATCACCCTGTTGGGTATGTCATTTATACAGGCATATATTTGACAGGCAGCAGATATGAGACTTAAAAACAATTATGCAAAGTAGAATTAAAAGGAATATGACAAATCCAGTCTGTATTATGGTTCTGAACCAGGATTCCAAGAAGGTAAACAGGTATACAGGGCAAATGACCAGAGGTCATTAGCTGAAATTTGTCATAACCAATGTGTTCATTTCCTAATGTTATATGATTGAATTTCTACCTCTCCAGAGACATTTATCCATATGCAACAAGTAGTATTTGATATTGCACAAATGCTTCTTTGCTCAGCAGGTCAGTAATCAAGAGCTATGGAATTGACCAAAACTTCTTTGGCCAGTGAGTCAAGTGGTCATTGTTGGGCTGCTACTCCTTTGGCTGTGGAAATCAGCTAGGTCTCCCTGTGAAGGGAAACCCACAGTCATGTATACTTCCTGTAAGTTCCTGTTTAAGGCAGCTATGCTGGTTTAATGGTGTGTGCCAATGGGAGGCTTCTGATTTATTATGGATGTTGACAGGGATGGTTAAAGATCCCAAAAACACTGACCTCCAGTTCGACGGCTGTCTAAATATTCACGTACCCATGGGAAATGTTGTCTATCCCAGACAAAAATCAGGTGGAGTACAGAGGACTCCAGCTAAGGTCTGGTTGTTGATTGGTCCATTAGCTAGAATTTCCTGATAGATGTTTTCAAGCAAAGTGTCAGAGGAATTGGGCTGACATTCTGAAAAGGAGTCCATTCCATCCTAAAGGGTTTTTTTTTTTCTTAAGAGCTTTGCAAAGAAGAGTTAGCCCACCTGTATTTCTTTTGAGTGCAAAGGAACAGCTCATATTCAGATAGGAAAAAGAATGTGTAGGGGGAAGGCAAAGGTGGTACAATTGGTAAAGGTAGAGATGTTCATCGGAACTGGTGTGGTTATGGTTGGAGAAAAATTGAAACGTGATATGGGAACAACTGGCTCTGATGGCCTAACCTGGTAAGTAACACTTATAAAGTTGCAGGTTTAATTAATAGTGGCATTTGAGACTAAAGAGAAATCGGTTATAGGTGAGACCAGGGGATCTCCTACATCATAAACAGATCGGAGATTTTGGTGACAGATCCAACAGTCAGAAAGCTTTTCCCTTTTGCTGTAGATTGAGAAATGCAGATTAGAGTCTTTCCAAGAGAAAGAGGGAGAAGAGAAGGTAAGAAGCAACAACAAGAAGCTGGTGTATGGGCCTGGCTTGAACATCTTGGCAAATCTGTCTCCCTCCAATGTCACCTCTTTTCACCTCTTTCTAGAAATCTTTAATCTTATATATAAATTTTTGTATTCTTTTAAAGATTTTATTTTTAAGTAATCTCTACATCCAACGTGGGGCTCAAACTCACAACCCCAAATTCAAGAGTCACATGCTCTTCTGACTGAGCCAGCCAGGTGTCCCTAGAAATCTTTACTTCTAGGTCACCTGTTGGTGTGTAGGTCTAGTCTGGGTTTGGCAATTTTTTATTTTTTAATTTTTTTTAGATGTGACACATGAATCCATGGGTCCATTCCCTGGAGTTTGACAACAGAAGGGTTGGCTAACAGTACCTGATAGGAGCTTTTCCAACAGGGTTAAAGAAAATCTATCTGGAGATATCTTTTCTAATAGATGAAATCTCTGGGCTGCAGATGATAATGTCAGATTCTTTCATCTCCCAGGAGCACGCTGTAGAAGATTGTCCTACCAAAGTATGATTATTCCCTATGGATTTGATTAGGCTTTTGCAAAATTGAAGTATATCCCCTGTTATCAGCTGTGAATCAGAGGAAGCAGGTGCTAGGTGTATTGG
The DNA here is from genome assembly GCA_028533885.1 of Nasua narica. Lineage (NCBI taxonomy): Eukaryota > Metazoa > Chordata > Mammalia > Carnivora > Procyonidae > Nasua > Nasua narica. The sequence continues at coordinate 14,432,300 of CM052814.1, forward strand.
GCGTCCTGTTGCAAGGAGAACGTATTCTCACTGAACTTATCCAAATACGTATATAGTCATGGAAAATAAGAATATTGAGTAAGAGTTTCAGAATTCTGGAGGGATCAGGTGGAAAAAGATCAGTACTTCAATCTTTGTTATAAAGATACACTTTACCAAATTGCTGTAAGTTACAGATAGCTTAAAGGAGAAAAGGGGGTCCTTTAAATCTGGAAAAATAGACCGTTAAAGCAATCGGTTTTCCATTAGTTTTAGAAATTCTTACCCAGTTCAGTGTTCTGATCTTAAATTTATCACAGCTTTATTTTAGAGTAATAAAAGATCTGATAGCCATAAAACACAGGATCTTTGTTTCCTAGGCAGATTATATTAAAGGTGAAGAAACTTTTTTTATAATTTCTTACTAAGAGTGACCAATAATCTAAGAAAACTTTGTCCTTTCAAGAGAAAGAAAAAAAAATTCCGATTTTTTGCCAGTGCACTTTTGATACTTAAGGTTATTTTAATTTTTTAAAAGATTTTATTTATTTATTTATTTGAGAGAGAGAATCTGGAGCAGACTCCACACTGAGTGCAGAGCCCCATGTGGGGCTCAATCCCATGACTGTGAGATCATGACTGGAGCTGAAACCAAGAGTTGGATGCTTAACCAAGTGGGCCACCCAGGCACCCCTAAACTTGTTTTTAAATAGTCGTCTTAATCTTACCCAGCTTGATTACACATAAAATTAATTTCCAAAAACCTACAACATCCTGTGTCCATTTTAGTTTGTCCCTTGTTCTCTCTTTCTGAAATAACCAATTTTATTTCATGAAAAAAAAAGACCACTTTCAGGTGCCGGGGTGGCTCAGTTGGTTAAGCGTCTGCCTTCAGTGCAGACGTCCTGCATCGGGCTCCTGCTTGTTGGGAAGGCTACTTCTGCCTCTCCCTCTGCCTGCTGCTCTGCCTACTTGTGATCTCTAGCTCTCTGTCAAATAAATAAAATCTTTAAAAACAAAACAGAAACAAAACACTTTCATTTCCCTCAACAAAATGCATTTCCATTTCTCATACTATTTTTTAAAAGAAGAACATATCCTGTTTTCCTCTCATACTTGCCATATACAGTGATTTTCTTTGATCTCATTATTTTTATGGTTTTATTTTATATAAATTAGAATTCTTAATCCTTAGAATCCTTAATTGCCAGCAAAAACTAAGTAGGCAATTGTGAACTGGGAAATTTATAAATACATTTTATAATTTCTGAAAATATGTTCTTTCTCATAGAAAATTTTCCCAGTGTGATGTAAGCATGTTTACTGATAGACACCAATATCTTTACTTTCTCCCTCATGAGAAGCCAAAAGTGAATAAACCTATATCCAGAAATTAATGGTTGAGGAGTGCCTGGGTGACTCAGTGGGTTGAGTGTCTGCCTTCAACTCAGGTCATGCTTGCAGGATCCTGAGATGGAGCCCCACATCGGGCTCCCTGCTCAGAGCAGAGCCTGCTTCTCCCTCTCCCTCAGCCTGTCACTCCCCCTGCTTGTGTTCTCTCTCTCTGTCAAATAAATAAGTAAAATCTTAAAAAAAATTTAATGGTTTAGTACTTTATCTGGTTTAGAAAATGATGGAGATACTCAATGAAATTCCTATCATTTAGCTTAACTGAGCAAAACTCTCTAAAGTTTTGAGTTACCAAAAAAGATTTGAGGAAGGTATTTTTTTTAAACAGAATTATTGCATTTAAAAACTATCGCATTTTCATTCATCATCTAAATCATTTTGTTCCCAACAATTATGTTTAGATTATTCTAAAAAAACTTTATGAGAAGTTAGACAAAGTCAGCCATCATCTCAAGTGAATTTTCTTGTTGACAGATTTTACAGTGGAGATAACGTGAATATATTTGACTAATGAACCCATGTAGAACATAAGTTGTATGTTTGCATTCTATTTAATGTTGATAACTCTAAGACATGTTTGTCTTAATTAAACCAACAAACTTAAAACTAACTTTTAAATATCATAGATGATCCCAGATCACGTGAACTTGAAAAACATTTGGGTTAGTTTACTTAATTCATATAAGCACTGATTTTTTTCTTTAAGCCAATTAAATAGAGCTCTTTACAAATTAATTTTGGCAGTACCTTCTGGTGGTAGAAAAATATCATACACATACATAGATATACATAAACATAAAGGCAGAAACAAAGATCGTAGAGTTGTAGTTTAAAGAAAAAAAATCTTAGCCATGCTCAGGTACAAAACTCAAAAGAATAGTTGGATGCAAATTGTGCTTCTGGCAGATGGACTAAGTTTACTTCACCCACCCAGGTGGCCAAAGTATTTGCTAAAGATTTTTATTTTCATGCCATAAGAATCCTTTTAAAGTTGTTTTTGAAGTCATTTTGTCCCTTAAGCTTCTGCATACAAATCAAAAGTATTCCATTGTCTCTGAGATGTTTGGGATATTCTCTTTTAGGTAGATTTACGTAGGTCAAAGCTTCTGCAGAATGGCCATTATGTTTCAAATTATCCACAAGTTCACCCATTTTTCCAGAAGGGCACAAGAGCTTGGTATAAGACCAGGTGGACTCTATCTTGCCATTGGATTCACTAAAACATCTTAAATATGAGGGTCTCTTTTCCAACAGCTCATCTAAAACACCAGGATTCATCTGTTTTCCCCATTTTAAACAGGATGGGTGGCTTACTGAAAAGCTTCATAAAAACAAAAACAGATACGTATAAAGTTGGAGAGCTCAACCAAAGAAAGGGAGCTCAAATCCAAGAGGTGATCAATTCAAATAGAAAGGAAAAAGATAACTCAAGTAAATAGAGAGCACCAGGGGCTTAAGTGGGTACCACATTCGAGTCCTTAGGCTATTAGTTCCTCAGGGGTTCTTTTTTACTTTGGATCCCATTCCTAACACCATATAATGTTAACCTTAAAAGTAAAAATGGCCAGTTATTTTATCAGCAAAATGAGTTTATTCAGGAAGAGCACAGGAATTGCAATTCATTACATGCAGTCTATGGTGATCCATAGACAAGTCCAGAAAACAAAAGAAAGGAGTATTCCTTTGTGGTGAAAGAGAGGAAGCTAGGAGGCGCCGTTTAGAATGCAAATCCACTGGAGAAGAACAAGACTTCAGGATGGTGATGGCTTCTCATTTGCTGAGCGTGACAGTTCGTCATTGGCTGGGCTGTTGCTGGCCTCTCATTGGCTGAGCATGGCAGTTTGTTATTGGCTGGGCTGTTGCTGGGTCAAAAAATCTTTCTTCCTCCTACTAGAGTTACGTAGGGTAAGCCTATTGCAGTTGGAGCTTGTGAATGGTGGGACGTAGTGGTATATGAACACCAACCCCCAACCCCCCACACCCCTCCACACCCCCACACTCCCCCAACCCCCCCGCCACCCCAGACTTCCCAACTTGATTCTGAGTGGAGTTTCTTTTACTCATTTTCACGACTAGTTCTTTCAGGTAGTCTTCCTTTCTGAACCCTGTATCATTATACTCAGCCTGTATCCTAAATTCTCAAATCTCTATAGCACTCAAGGATTCAGTTTAAAACATACTATTTTAAGTATTGACTATTTGTTGCTTTTTAATTGTTGTCATGTTATATGCTATATGTTTATGTTGTCTCTTTTAAATAGATTTTAGAAACTTTGAGTGTCAGAATTATGATTTTCTTTACCTGCCATGAGCTTTTCTCTGTACACAGTAGGAATTCAATTAGTTCTTTTTTGGCTGATCCACTCAGTAAATTACAGGAAAGCAATAGGGACTAAAGACGCTAGCTTGGAAGGAGCTCCAGACTCCAGACCATATCAGACCTCTTTTTGTGTGTGTGTGTGTGTGTGTGTGTGTTCTTCCAGAATCTGGATCAAATTTTGGCCATTAAAGAAGAAAGCATATTTCACTAGCTTACTGTGAGGCACAGCATGACTTTAAGTGATTAGGATGGTGAGCAAAATACCCTACCCAAGAAAATAAAGAAAGCTGAGATTTGGCCAGACATCCAGCCACCTCAATTCACCATTTAAGCGAAATGCAGGTCACTAGAGAATTCAGTGCTCCTGATTGCTTATAATTGTTGCCTCTGTTTTGTTAAAGTTTTACACTGTGGGTTTTCAACATGAACAGTTTCCATCAGGGCTTGCAGGTGAATGCTCTAGCTAGAGAAGTTCTTATTAATACAACTCAAGAGATTTTTATTGGCACTTCCACAAATGCCATATTACCTATTTGCAGATGCGTGTAGCAAGCACAGTCAACTCAGCCCTAAGTTCCAAGATAACCTGCTTAAAGCTTAAATTTGGTTGCCAGGATGAATTATACCACGGATTCAACCTGTCTGTATGATTTTCTGTAATTATTTGTACTCAGATTTCTTTTATTTCTAGTTCCATAAAACAATATAAATGAAGGATTAAATAGAAATATTGGCTTATAGACGTCAACATGTTTTTCCAGGATATCATTTTACCTCTTGATCTTTATGCATTAATAAATGTGAAACATTTGAGGCAGTGCCTGGTCCGTGATAAGCATTCAATAAATGTTAATCATCATCATTATAATTGCGGTTGTTACTGAAAATAAAAGAGGAGAAAAGCATATATGATTGGTAGATCTGTGTGTGGAGGGTTTCTGTGTGAGTGTGCATATGTGTATGTGTGCCATCCTCTCCACTGTAGCTTCAGTGAAAGTCTTTCTAGAATGCAAGTCTCAAGTCACCTCTTTTCTCTTCTTCTTTACCCATGCTGCTTACTCCACCACTTAAATTTATGTGTGGCTTTTCAAATATCGTAAGCCATAGCCTCCATTTCTTGGAGTGGTTTCTCAGGATCTGTGAGACCAGGTCCCTTCCCGCATTTCAAACCTCATAGCTTGTCACTCCTCAAAAGCCTGTGTTCCTCAGTCAGCACTGCCCAATAGAATTTTCTGTAGTGATGAGAATGTTCTATAGCTGCCTTGTCCATTGTGGTAGCCACTAGCCACATACAACGATGGAGTATTTGCAATACAGCTAGTATAACTGACAACACCCTGAATTTTAGATTTCTTTTAATTAGTTTACATTGAAATTTAAATAGCCATATATGGGGCAGGACAGCCTCAGACAAAAACTTCTGTTTTTACTTGCTTCTCTGGCACAGCTATTCTGTATGATGAAAAAGTCCTGGCCTTCCACCTTCCTCTTCTATATATATATACTTCCACGTCTCAATTCGGTGGGGCACAAGTACCTTCCTTGACTTACAGAGAAGTGTTTTTTGTTTTTTGTTTTCTTTATGTTCTGTCTAGGACCTGGCTCCTGCTTTTATTAGAAAGCAAGAATTACAGGGCACCTGGGTGGCTCAGTTGGTTAAGTGACTGCCTTCGGCTCAGGTCACAATCCCAGGGTTCTGGGATCATGTCCCACATCGGGCATGTCCCCTGCTCTGTGGGGAGCGTGCTTCTCCCTCTCCCTCTGCCTGCCACTCCCCCTGCTTGTGTGTGTGTGTCTCTCTCTCTCTCTGTGGCAAATAAATAAATAAAATCTTAAAAAAAAAAAAAAGGCAAGCATTACATCACTGTAATTAATTTATCTATATGCCCACCTCTCCACCAGACTAAACCCCAAAGGAATACACTGGTATTGCCCCATGCCTACCACAGTGCCTGGCACGTAATAAGCAGTCCATATGTGTTTGAATCAATTGGATCAGGTGAATATAATGAGGCCAACTGATAAAACCAATCTCTTAGATGTGATAGAAAATTAAATGTGTGGTCTGCTTATTTTTTACTACTACTACTGTCATCATTATCATCATCCCCATTACATAGGGCAAGTTTCAACATTTCAGAAAAACAACAGAGAAGATCCTCTAGCTGGTCAACCGCTCTTACCTTGACCACAAACATCGTAGCTATCCAAGGGACCAAAAAAAGCAATGTGTGTGTTTTATTAGTTAACCTGTCCCAGCCTGCCCTGGTGTTTGCAATACATTTACCACTAGGAATTGTGTAGCCTGAGTACTCAGGATGCCATGGCCAGATCAGACTTGGCCCAAGTCATATTATAAGCAGATGCAAACATATGCCACTGATTGCAAAAAAATTAAATTTAGTTACTGTTTGGATGGGAAAGCCTAAGCCGCGATTCACTTATTTCAGAATTGAGTGCATTGTGATGGTTGAGCCATCTGTCCCACATGTGAGACGTTCAGCTCACATATACTTGTGGCATTGATGTTGGCTGGTGGTGTTGGCCAAAGTGAATGCAAATGTTTAATGTTCGCAAACAGAAACGGATTTAGAGGTAGCTGCTCTCATTCCACCTCCCAGCCCCCAACCCACTCCTCCCTCCCTCTGGCCATCCCTGCCCTGCCCCCTTCTCTCCCAATTCTTCAGGCATCACGGAATAAAAGTGAGGTTAGGAGGGTGTAAGGGCTCAGCTTTAACTTCCGTATTCCAAGGGAAGCTCCCTAGGTCAGTTTCAGTCCCTTTCAAACATCCTCCTCTGACTTTGAAGATGAGAGCACCACCCCCTCCATCTCTGAAGCTGGGCAATGGCCCTTTTTGTTTTCACGCACTGAAAATAAAGTGTTCACATGAGCTCATTTACTGAGAGTGGAGTTGGCAGTCTTATCAGGAGAAGAGAAAGGAGCTCTGAAGATGAAAAGCTCTCGCAGTGACAGAAGTCTTTATTACTTTGGGCAGTAATGGAATGTGGTGTACACAGAGTAAAGTGACGGCTACCTAGAGCATTTAGGGAAAACTAGAGCAGTAATCGTGTTTTATGTTGTTCCTCATCTGACTTTCTCAGGAAGCCAGTTGACCCCAGGGATGGGGCTTGTACAGGTTGGAAGCAATGTAAGAATGCGTGTTCTTCTCCGGAGAAAACAGAGCTGCACGTCATCCCTGATTGCTCTTTGAATTGGCTTTGGGGCAGCACCCGTCAAAATAATGCATATGAAGCATGGCAGTAAACCCTCGTCTTTCCCTCAACGCAAGGAAAACACCCAACTTGTTGCTGATTTTTTACTTTTAATGTTCTACCATTTCCTACCAAAATTATGCAAAGAAGGAATTCTATTAATGTTTTGTAGAACTGTTTTCATAATCTAGTGTTGTAGAAAATAAAACCGTCACTTGATCCCAAGGGCTTTGAGGCAGCGTAAGCAGAAATTCAGCATTCTAAGAAATCAGAAGTTGGGGGAAAAATAGGCAGGAATGCCCTTTAGCTTTTTCACTGAGTTGTACTTGAATAGACAGCTAATTAGGCTCACTCAAAATTTATTTGTCTCCAGAAATAGAGTAAAGGTGCTAAAAGCATAATAGAAATGAAATCTGTGCTGCACCCTTTCCAAGAAATTGACATTATATGCATTTGACGTTTGACATTTGACACTAGGAGTTTATTTTTTAAACTATTTGAAACTTAATTCTCTCAAATAATTTAAACAAGGTCTTACTGTATATGCTTCTCAATGCATTTCCAGATTATCTTTTCTCAAATGGAAAAATAAATAAGGCCAATTGTGATTGATTACGTTAGACTTTAGAGGTCGCTCCAAATCAGAATTTCCTGCTTCTATTTAGAACATGGCCCTGTCATTTTTGAGTGAACCTGAGTTCTTAAAGTAATGAGAGCTGAGTGCCATGAGGACAAGAGAATTTTAGACACCAGGGAAGCACACCTGGGTAATAATAACCCCTGAGGTGGGGACAGGGAGAAGCCACCAGTTGTATCATTAAACATTGTTTCATGTGCTATATAATGTTTGAATCATGTTAGTTTCTCTTTCCAAACATGTATTTCAAATATTTGAAATACATATATTTCAAATATATGACCACAACATCCTTCATCCTTCGTCTTAGGAGAGGAGATAGATTTCCCACTCTCTCACTCGAGGACTTGCAAGATTGTTCCTAGAGGAGTTTATGGAAACATCACCTCTAGCCATCATCTACTCTCTGTGGGATGGATGAAGTGGTTGCCTATTGTGATGTGACAGATGCTAGAAATGCCTCAGGCCTCAAAATATCTTTGCTACCAAGATACTACTGGGTCCTGAAACTCCACCGATAAAGACTAATTTCTTTGAATTGCAGTTGTTTCCTTCAGATGTTCATCTTTCCTGGGAAGGAGTAACGTGAAGGCCAGTAAAGAATTAATATTTATTGAGTCTGTTGTGTGCGGGGTACCGTGCTACGCTTGTTAGAAATGTTTTTCTGGGGCGCCTGGGTGGCTCAGTGGGTTGGGCGACTGTCTTCGGCTCAGGTCGTGATCCCAGAGTCCCGGGATCGAGTCCCGCATCGGGCTCCCAGCTCCACGGGGAGTCCGCTTCTCACTCTGACCTTCTCCCCTCTCATGCTCTCTCTCGCTCTCTCTCTTTCCTAATAAATGAATAAATAAAATCTTAAAAAAATGTTTTTCTGGTTCCTCATGCTGACTACAGGAAAGGAGGAGAATGATCTTCAGATGGGTTAATGAATTGTGCAAAGGTGACACAGCGAGAAAGTGGTAGAGCTTTGATTCAAGCAAAACCCAATCATTTTTTCTACTTGGCTTGACTGGGACCTGAGGGATCAGATTTCATTAGCTGGTTCCAGGCGGCTCAGTGCTGCAGTCCGCTGGTCCAGTGGAGAGAGAGGACCAAGGTTGAAAGGTGGGAGTGACAGAAGACAGTTTGCTGGAGGTTTTCCTTCTAGATTGGGGAGCTGGCCACAAAATAGGGCTGAGGGAATCACTGAGCTAATAAATATCTGTAGGTGTTTTGCTATCCAGAGAATATTCCAACTTGAAATAGTATTAAAAGAGGAATAAATAACTTTCTCTAAATAGGATAGGAATTTGAGAAAAACTAAGGTGAAGTCTAATGTATAGTAAGGTGTATATAAAATGCAGATGTAAATACAATAATAGCTAACAGTTTCTGGTCATAGAGACACATTATCTCATTTAGTCATCATGCATCTGGGAGGTACATACTGTTGTTATGCCCACTTTATAGGTGAGCAAGCTAAGGCCCAATGAAAAATTACACATCTGGGAAGTGATGGAGTCAGGGATTTGATCTTGTCTCCCAAATTTAAAGTCACAATGCCACTATTAAATGCTTCCTTACACCAATTATAAAAGGTTTCCCTGTGTTTCAGGATTCATACTACTATTAAGATTCAGTCAGTGTGAGTGGAATAAATCCTAGAATTATTCTCTGGGAATTTATTCAAACATACATATAGTTCCTTTTGATTTCAAATCCATGAACTCTGTCAAATAACTTTAAACTAGATAACTATCCAAACTTTACAAAAGCATACAAAGTAGACTTGTAATTAGTTGGGTTTTTAAAGGAATAATTAGAATGCAGGTAGTTATTTATAATTGGCCGTTATCAGAATCCAATCTTCTATACAGTGGTTGGCTTGGTTGTCATAGATGTTCTAGTTTAAAAAGACAAGAGTGGGGGTATAGAGAAGGACCAGCGTCAGGGTTGGAATTGTCTTTTTAATGTCTATAAAATAATGAGTCTATATTTCTATTTAATTAAAACAGTAAAGTTCAACCTCAAATATATGGAATTCTCCAACCACTATAATTGATTTTGTTCATTTTCTTTTCTTCCTCTTTCTCTTCTTTAAAAAAAAAATCACAATTAACAAAAAAGGACTATCCATTTTAGTTACAAAGCTAAGCAACAATGGAAAAGAAGATAGGTTACTATATCCTTCAGTACATTAATTGAGATGGCGTAGGGACTGTTATTCATTCACATTGAGCAACCTGAACAATACCAACTTATTTCAGTAGCAATTCTTTGTCTAATTGATTTCTTCTGTTTTATAATGCTGAAATGCAGATAGTCCCTTGGATAGAAGGAAGGCAGCCATGTGATGCTGATACCAGAGTGCTAACTTTAATCCACAAACTTTGTAATGGATTGAATCTGCCTCAGTTTCCTCATTTGTAAAATGGGAAATATAGCAATACCTGTCTCTCAGAATAGATTTAAGAATCAGAAGAGGTAAGCTAAGTGAAGTGCTTCAACCGAAAAGCAATACACAAATTTTCTTCAAATGCTTACCTCTGACACATTTTACGAAGATGGTAGCACCATCCTGAAATGACACCAACTCCAGTGTCATGAAAATCCATTGAAAATGCAGGTTCAGGATGTAGAAAAAGAAAATGGAAATTCATTGGTGAATAAGTTCGCTTTCTGGTAACACTAACCTTTTGGAGTCTGGGGAAAAGTAGAGATGAGGAAAAAGAAGGTAAGACAGAAGAGAGAGCGAGCCATATTAAAGGAACTAAAAATAAAAAATAAACTCAAGGGATTACTGAAAACTGCAAGACTAATATATTTCCATTTATAGGAACTTTGGGTTTATAATTAAGTTTGCGTTGTTTCCTTGACAGTCGTAATTAACAGTTTTGAAGGTTGCTGGCCATTTATTTTGTAGAATCTTCTTCAGTTTGAGTTATTATGATGTTTCCTCATGATCAGATTCAGGTTATAGATCTTTGACAGGAATATCACAGAAGTGATATCATGATTTCATTGCATCCTATCAGGTGGCCCATGATTTCCCCTTGTCTCACTACTGATGACGTTAGCTTGGCCACTTATTGAGGGTATCCACCAGGCTCTTCCACTCTAAGGTTGCTCTTTTCCCTTTTGAGGGTAGTAGGAACTTCGTGGGGTGATAATTTGATGCTATATGAATATTCAATTCTTCATCCAACCTGCAAATTATTTATTTACTTATGTTTATATGGATTCATGGATTCCTATTTCATTCAGTGAGTTATACTCCATTGCTATCATTATTTATGTGATGCTCAAACTATCCCAGACTTATGGGACATTGGGGAGGGGAGTTGGGGAGACATTCTTCCAGCTGGCTTCTTGTGAGTTACTGACACATTGCTGTCATTCTTGGTTCACTTTCTTGTTTTTCTGGCACAAAAGAACAATCCAGGTTTATTTTCTTTCTGTGTCATGTCCTTAAAGTCAGCAATGTCTCCTAGAAGCTTTAGTTCTTTGTGGTGTAGAATGGTGTTAAGAAACCAAGATCTAGGGGCACCTGGATGGCTCATTCCTTACGTGTCTGCCTTCAGCTTGGGTCGTGGTCCTGGGGTTGTGGGATTGAGCCCCACGTCATCCCTTGCTTGGCGGGGTCCTGCTTCTCCCTCTCCCTCTGCCTACTTCAGTCTCTCTCTCTCTCTGTCAAATAGATAAATATTAAAAAAAAAAAAAAAAGAAACCAAGATCTAGATCCTATTGCTATTGGGTTTTGTTGTTCTGTGATGTTTTCTAACACCAACAACTAATTCTCTGATTCTCAAGACACCAGCTGGGTGTCCAACAATTCAATTAAGTTCTGACACCATCTATCTGCAGTTAGTATCAGATCTGACATGTTAAGGTGTCAAACCCACAAGACTACTTTACTTCATATGTCAATCCTAAATCCCAAGCTACCCATATTTTTGACTGTCTATAAATGGAATGTTCCCACAGCCCTTTTCCTTGTTTCATCATTTGCTAGAGTGGTTCACAGAACTCAGAAAGACACTTCACTTGTTATCACTGATTAATTTGAAGGATGTACTTGAAGAATAGCCAAAAGCAAGGTATGGGGGAAGTTCTGGAAGTTTCCATGCCCTTTTTGGGTGCACCATTCTCCTACTTCAGTGTGGTCAACTTGGAAGCTCTCTAAACCCTTTTTCATTGTTTAGAGTATTTTATGAAGGTGTCCACTAAATAAGCATGACTGATTAAATTCTTGGCAGTTGGTGGTTCAGTCAATGTTCAGCCACTGGCCCCTTCAGGAGGCTGAGGGGTGGAGCTGAGAGTTCCAAGCTTCTAATAAAAGCTTGGTCTTTCTGGCAACTAACTCTAATCCTCATGCTAAACTGAAGCTTGCCAGGAGTTTCCTTATTAGAACCCAACGGGCTCCTATCACCCTTATTCATCACTCAGACAATTCCAAGAGTTTTAGGAGTTGTGTGCTAAGAACGGGGACAAAGACTAAATATGATATTGTAGTTACTATTTGTTTGTTTGTATAAATAGAACATCCTCTTACCACAGGGTAATGGTCATTTGTCAATAAAACATAAGCTTTAAGAGACAGTAGAAGGAACACGTTTATCCTTTAGTTACTGAATATGAGTCTGATTGAGACATGTCTTGGGGCTTGTACTCTCATGTGAAATGAGGTTGGGTTTGTAGTTTTTATGTTACTTTTTCATAATCCCTAATAAGTGCCAGACGATACTGTATATATTTAAAGACTTAAAATTATAGAATACTCTTAAATCTTTTGACTTTTCATCATTAAAACCACTTTTTCTGTCCTCTGCTTTCATATCCTCCAAAAATCTGTAACTAAGTCGTTAGTGCAGAAGACAGATCAATGATCTTTAATAAGTGAAACATAATTTTACAGATTTTAGGAGTCTTCTTAATTCCTAAACTCTAGGCAGAAAGAAAAGAAGCCAGTGCAAATTACTTTTTATGTGTATATCCACATTCTTTTGCCCATCCTTAACATATGTAACATCTTTACGTAAACCAGTGTTGACTATCATTCTTTTTTTTTTTTAAAGATTTTATTTATTTATTTGAGAGAGAGAGAGAAGGAGAAAGAGATCGCAAGTAGACAGAGAGGCAGGCAGAGAGAGAGGGGGAAGCGAGCTCCCCGCTGAGCAGAGAGCCAGATGCGGGGCTTGATCCCAGGACCCCAAGACCATGACCCGAGCCAAAGGCAGAGGCTTTAACCCACTGAGCCACCCAGGTGCCCCGACTATCATTCTTAAGTTCATAACTTTCAGGATATTTCATGTAGATATCTCATATGAGATTGGTTTTTTTGGGAATTTAACAAAAAATAACAATACTAAAATTAATTCACTCCCATACCATGGATCCTGGAACTGTTGGAAGCCTGAGGCTTTGTGTGTTGATATCTACTCCTTTGACTTTGATATACTGTTTTTTTTTTTAAGTGTGTTAAGGAAAACACAAGGATACATTGCAACACAAACACTAAAGATTGACTTTAAACACACACACACACAGATCAATAAGATATGATGTGATAGATTCCCTTTTGATATAATGCATTATATATAATTACATATAATCATGCTATTAATAATGATTGCCTTTTGAAGGATTTTGGTTTAGATAAAGAGGTATATAATGAATGTCTTTTCATTAAAGTTGATTAAACATATTTTAAAGAGTATATATTCATACTATTTTTAAGATACTCAATTTTATTATAAAATGATAATATAACTTATAAAATTATAATTATAACTTATAAGTAATTTTACCATGTGTTCCTTAAGTTGATGTAGTGTTATTTCTTTAATTTTACCATCTCCGGTCTTTTTGCTAAATTTGCATGAATTCCACTTTCTACAAATTGGCTTCTTCTCCTCCCTTAGTTTATGTGGTACAGTAGTCACCAGTTTTCCCCTCCCAAGATTGATGATTAATCTTTCTGTTCTACTCTGTAAAAAACAAATCTACACGTATATTTTCAAATATCTGTATTCTTACCTGAACTTCAGTTTCACAGTCTGTGTGTTATATCTTGGATTTCCCCAAAATCATCTCAAACTTGATGAGCATAAAACCATACTTTATGTTTGTTTAGAAACTGATTCTCTCTTCCAGTTTCCCCATTTTGGCCAAGAACACTATTTTTCTTTCCTTTAGGATCTAAATTTTGGCACTTCCTTTGACCTTGTCTTTTTTCCTTCTACCACATATTAAGTTTTGAGTCTTGGTGATAACACTCTTCATGTCTTGTAGGTTGCTGTTTTTCACTTTGTTCCTATTGATTCAAGTCCTCAGAGAGGGACCCAGTAGATACTCAAAGTGTTTGGGGGGACAGGGAGTGGGAAGATCAATAAGTGAGTTATCTGCTTTCCTTTAGTTTCTTTCTTTTTCTATTTTTTCTTCTTTTAAAAAATTGTTTGTTTTGAAAAGAATATATATATATATATATATATATATATATATATATATATATACTAGTATAAAGACCATTTAGAATTACAAAACCAAGTCCAAGATCATGATCATAGGTTGCTTAACTCGTCTGAGCCTACAAACTAGAGATAGTAAGTAACAGTCCTGATTGCCTTGGTTGTTTTGTTTTGTTTTTAAATTTTCATGGTGTTTTTTAATGTAGTAGTTCTTTACTCTCAGGTCTCCACATATTAAAAGATTACACAAGAAACTGTAACCCAGAGATACAAAGAGTTAAGAGCAGTATAATTTACAAGTTTACCTAACTTAAGTAGTACTGATTTCATATGCTAAAATCCCTAATGATCCACGGGCATCAATCAAATTAAACCACTAGATTGAAAATAAAGGTGAAATCACAGGTATAATGCCCTTATTTATAGATATTGGTTCAAATTAACTGATGACTGGGCATTAGCCAGAGTGGGCCCATGTTAACGTACCAGGCCCACAAGGACATGGGTCTGTGATATATTTGATATTCGTTTCAGATTTATACTGTTGCTGCCAAAATGGGATTTTACTGTGTTCAGAGCTCATACAGTTTCGAAAGAGGTTTAATGTAAAATTAGGATTAATGGCTCAATGTAACCTTTCTGAATAGAGTCATGCTTAGGAAATGAACACACCTCAGCAATAACATACTGCTTGCATGAACACTAATGCTCACGTATTATGTCCAGAGTAAGCCTGCAGGCTATCCCTGCTTTAAAAAGGTTTATTATGGAAGAGGGGGAAACTATACATGTTTCTGGCTCCATGGTGCCTTCCTTGCAGATTCCTTTTGTTTCTTTCCAACTAATTTTATTTAAAAATATGAATTCTTTTGTGAAACTCTAAATATAAATGCTTTTATAAGAGCGGGAAGGGAGGCCAGCCTTCTCTTGTGACAATTATTGTCCTTATTTTTTTATTTATTCATTTTTGGGTTAATTTAGTCTGGCTAAAATTACATACATATTCATGTTTCTTAATAAGAACAAAGCTTTACTCTTGGTTATTTTCCATAAATTTGTCCTCATAAGCAATTTGACAGACATGTACTTTACTAGAATGGAAGTTCACAGTGAATCCCTGGAACTTGGTTTCTGATCTGTAATTCATTAACTCCATCCCTAAAGGTCCAAATGCTTCTTTATCAGATTACAGTAAAATTGCCACTGCTTTCTTTTTAAAATTTCAGAGTGGGCATATATTGTAATTGAGGTGTAGATTGTCTAATTATTACTAAATGCGTTAGAGTTTCTGAACGCGATTTCATTTTGGTTCAAAACATGGATCTGAGGGGTTCCTGGGTGGCTCGGTGGGTTAAAGCCTCTGCCTTGGGCTCAGGTCATGATATCAGGGTCCTGGGATCGAGCCCCGCATCAGGCTCTCTGCTCGGCCGGGAGCCTGCTTCCCCCTCTCTCTCTACCTGCCTCTCTGCCTACTTGTGATCTCCCTCACTGTAAAATAAATAAATAAAATTCTTAAAAAAAAAAAAGGACTTGTCATCGCCCTTTGAACAAAACATGGATTTGAAACAAAATGAGGGATTGTAAAATGACTTACAATTTTTCAAAAATGGTTTTCTTGCACAGAATTCCGTGGAATGTGTGTCTAAATGTTTAACATTAAAGGTACCATTACTTTACTTCCATTGCCAATTTATCATATATAGATAGACATGTGAGATTTATAATACTAATTCATAAAGAAGTATTTATAATATGATTTTTTTTAATTTTATTTATTTGAGAGAGAGAGAGAAAAAGTGAGAGAAAGCAAGTCAGAGGGAGAAGCAGACTCCCTGAGGAACTGGGAGCCCGATGTGGGACTTGATCCCGGAACTCCAGGATCATGACCTGAGCCAAAGGCAGTTGCCTAACCCACTGAGCCACCCAGGTGCCCCTAATATGATATTTTTTATTAAACTTTCAGTTACCATGTGAGTATTTTTTGGACAACAGACATAGGAGATATAAGTAGGATAAAATATCTCAAGTATTGAGGCACCTGGGTGACTCAGTCAGTTGAGCGGCTGACTCTTGATTTCAGCTCTGGTCGTGATCTCGGGGTCATGAAATCGAGCCCTGTGTCTGGCTCTGCACCGAATGTGAAGTCCGCTTGAGATCTCTCTCTCCCTCTCCCTCTGCCCCTCCCCCTGCTCTATAACTAACTAACTAACAAACTAACTAAGTAAATAAAATCTTAAATAAAAAAACTCAAGTATTTTGGAAGTGGTAATAAAGGAAGATTTTGGATAC
The DNA here is from genome assembly GCA_028533885.1 of Nasua narica. Lineage (NCBI taxonomy): Eukaryota > Metazoa > Chordata > Mammalia > Carnivora > Procyonidae > Nasua > Nasua narica. Next base: position 14,448,591 of record CM052814.1, read on the forward strand.
CCAAAAGGTCCTTAGGCGATCAGCTTCCTTGCACATGTAGAAGTTGACATAGAGTTGCCGTGATTTCACGTAATAGTTTTATCATTCTTACAGATTACATTTTAAAAATAATTAATACATCCCTCTGATGACCAAAATTAATGTACCTTTAATGTATCTTTTAACTTTGCCAGTAATTTGCTTTACAAGAAAACATTAACTGTTGGATTTTCAAAATGTCATTTCATCTATGGCAAAAATATCTTTAGAAGTCCTTATTTTTAAATACTTTTAGTTTTTACTGCAGAGTCCTGGAAAGATTGTGCTGAGGTTTGTGGTAAGGAAGCTGAAACCCAGGCAGCTTCAGAAACTAACCTTATGCCCTACAGGAAACTAGAAAAACTATAAAGATTTCAATTCTTAATTTAAAGAATCGTTATTCTGGTTGTGAATTATCACTTGTATATATTCACATTGCATTATATGAAAAGTGAAATATTATCACTGCGACTTCTTTAAAAAGTAGAAGATCTTTTTAAATATTAAACAGCAAGCTTTATTTTTATGTATTTTCATTGGATTCAATTATTGGGATTGAGAAAATTTATACAGTCAATCCTTTATTCCTATTTGTGTCGCATTATTCAATAGCAGCATGTTATTCAAAAGCAATATGTTACTTATGCACAGCTGTTCACAAACATCTCTTTTGATATTATTTGAAATACTTAACATCCTATTTTTAAAAGTTTTTTTTTCCTCAAAGATCTGATTTCTTCCCCCATTTATTTATTCGGTGAATATTTTAGGATTTATTTACTCCCCGTTTCTATACCTAACTTGATTTCAAGGGAAATTTTACAGTTATGTATTCTAAATTCAACTCTGTCTACCTCATTCTCTTAAGTAGGCAACATATAATTCAAATTTAGAGATAGTACAATACTTGGTGTAATCCTATGCTAAAGACTTTACATGAAATTCAAAACATGTTAGCAGTTTAATAAGTGTTATTTAGATGTACAGAGCAGATGCCATATTCTTTATTTTCCCATTTTCTTTAAGTGTATCTCAGTGTTGAGAAAGAAAATCCATAGTAAGCACCAGGGAAACATAAAAAATACCGAGTACTATTTTTTGCAGATTTTTTTTCACCTCAGTACCAGGTCCCTACTATATCCTATTTAACTTTTTAAATTTGTCTCAATTTTGGGCTGAATATGTGTTGATAGGTGAACTGAATTCTCATTTTATTAGAACCAATAATTAATATAAGTCCACCTATTTTTATTTTCATTATAATGATGAACTTTTACTGAATATTTTTTGTGCCATGAGATTTGGCATATTTTAACACTGTCCAGTATTTAACATACAACTGGTCTGAAGACTGCTCTATCACATGTTGATAATTTTGAACTGTGCCCTCAGCAGCAAAAAGTAAATCATGTTATGGAGAGATATGTAGAGAACTATAGAGCTGAGTTCTATTTTCCCCATCTTAATACCAGGTAAACAGTACTTTTCTTATTTTTTTTAACCTTACAAATAGCGAGTAAAATACATGTAGAAGTGATGTGCAAATTTTAAAAAATATGCAAATTTTCTCATGATAGCTAGGAAATTATTTGAAATCTGTAAGATAATTTGGATAGTGGCTATGCAAGGAATGTTCATAAGAGTTTACTGATGTATTTTTGTTTTCCCATCTGTAACTTACAGATTCTTAAAAACAAAGTACACAGATTTATGAAAAAATATAATTTAATTTAGAAAGAGCTGATCAGTCCTATACTGATCATAATACAGATGTATGTGTGTATGTGTGTGAATATATATAAAATTAAATTGGTTGGGCAGACAGGAGACGTAAGGGAGAATGAGAGGAAGAATGACTTTACTGTTTCCCCCGCCAAAACACATAAATTCTTGGCTGTGTTAATTATCTCCCTTAGGGTGTGCTTAAATGCATGTGCGAACTAAGACATAGGACTATCCAAAACTTTTTTACGGAATCTAGGGATCATACTTTTTTCCAATCTCAACACTGGGATGGGAATATTATCATGACACTGAAGTCTGCTCCCAGGCTGCTTGGTGGGCCAGGTGCTTAACCTGCCAGGTGATGACTTGGGTTCAGTTTCATGGTCTTTCATTTCCTTGGCCAGCAGGGACTGAGTGCTCGGAGCGCCACCAGCAGGGGATGCCTCATGCTGCCGAGCAGCGACCCTGTTGACTGATTAGGACATTGTGATCATGAGTTCCAGGGCATTTCTATCTATTCTCTCGATGGCAGCAGAGATAAGAGGCTTTGAAAAGTGAGTTTCTGAAATTCAAGACATTAGAAGAAGCCAGTACCTCTCTGTCAGAGGCCCGTGTGGCTAGGGCAGATTGGTATAAACAGGAGTTATGGAATAGCCATTTAGTTCATCAGATGCACACGTCTGGCTGTCCTCTGTTACCATTTAGAGACTCACTTTTTCACCCTATATAATATGATATTTACTATAGGAGAATTATTCATAATATACTTGCCTATACTTCATAACAGTTAAGAGGAAAGTGATTTTTTTACCACCTTCTTTCAAACTTACAGGTTTTCTTTTTAAACAGTCAAGGCTTTTCAAATTAAATGTCTTTCTCTTTGTTTTCTCTCACAATATTTTTGCTAGACAGTCATGCTATCTGGCCATATCCCACCTACACTCACCCCCTTCAGCTTTCCATTCTAGCATCATCTTTTGGTTCTTCTTACTCTACGATCTGCTAACCCAGAGAAATCACTATTACAACCTGATTCCTTCTAAGACTGTTCCAAAAAGCATTCAGCCTCACCTTACTCTTTTGCCACTTCAAGGACTTTCTCTTCCACATCATGCAAAAAGTTGGGGGAGAAAGGGTCGAAGCCAACAGAAAAGTGATTCTCCGTCAGCTAATTCTCAAAGATAATTCATTTGATATAATCTTAGTGACAATGAAAATGCATCAGTTGTATTACAAGAATTGACTTGCAGTTCCTAACAGATTTTACTAGGCAGAAAAATGTTTCTTCAAAAAGTAAAAACATTTAGTAAACAGAATCGTTTGACTAGGGGCACCTGGGTGGCCCAGTGGGTTAAGCCACTGCCTTCCGCTCAAGTCCTGATGTCAGGGTCCTGGGATCAAGTCCCGCATCGGGCTCTCTGTTCAGCGGGGAACCTACTTCCCCTTCTCTCTCTGCCTGCCTCTCTGTCTACTTGTGATCTCTCTCTCTCTCTCTGTGTCAAATAAATAAATAAAATCTTAAAAAGAAAAAAAGAATCATTTGACTAGCCAAAGCTTCATCAGGAAAATAAAGAAACTGAATAATAGCTTATATATTTAGCATTGTGTGTCTCTCTGTCTCTAGACAGTGTAGTCCTGTATGTGTGTGCATATATATCAGGTGTGCATACACACACTTCCACTATAATTTTGGAAATTATACATGGGTGGCTGAGAAAGTTGGGGGGAAACCTTACCCACTGTGATCTATTCACTGAACTCCGGTCATACTTAGTCAAATACGTTTTTATTCTTAAACTCCAGATGAAATTTAGGTAAATAACAGAATAGCCCTTAACTACTCCTTGGTTGCTTTCAAAATATCCATTATTAGGTCATATTCTCCTCCCCTTCACGTAATGTAGTCTATCTGTGGTGAAATGCACACAAATCCGAAGCTGTTTATGGTTTTCCATACTTCATTCTCCACTGTGGTGTGCAACAGGCATTGATCTTTTCCTAATGCAGTAATAAGCTAGAAGCATTTTTCAAACGTGGGCACTTTATTTGCTTTATTATTGTCAAGAACAAAAGGAAATGCATTTGGCCAAGGTCAGTGTGAGGGGAATGCAGAGATCTGTGCCAGAAAGCCCACTGTTCCTCTGGTTCGTTAATGCTCTCCATTTGGCTCCGGTCTTCCCTGATTTAAGATATGAAGTATGTTGATGTTTCCAACTGCCAAGCAGTTGTCATACTCTGAATCTGTGGGTCAAGTTCATCTTGTGAAACACACCATTTCATTCATAGAATCTTAGAACTGGAAGAGAGCTTCACACGTGATCAGACTCATTCATCTGCTTCCAGGCAGGAGGGCAATAAAAACGTCTCGGAAAGAGAATGGTTTTCTTCATTTGTCAGATTTCCCAACTGTACGGGACTATGGTCTTTCTTGCTCAATATTCAGGAGCTACATGTAATTCTCATTAGTAACTTTTCATCATATCTAGTAGAGGTTTTTCCCTGCAAACCAAAAACTGTTTTTTTTTCCTCATATTGTCCAGGATGAATATACAAAAATTAAATTCTGATGTCCTACCTTTCAGCGGCTCCTTTTTTCAAGATTCAGGCTCTTTTGTTGTCTTTAAAAGTTTTCTGTACGTTTGTAAAGTTACAGTACATTAGCTCATTGAGAAGAACACAAGCAACCAGAACTATTGAGACATTGACAAGAGATTCCTATCTCTCTGTAGTTCCATTCGAGGTTTTGAAGTATCAAAACAAACAAACCAAAAGATGAGAAAAAAACCCAATTATTGCATAGCAGCAAAGCATAATATGAATTTATTTACTTATTCATTTCCTTGGTACTTTGGAATGTCTAATGTGTGGCAAGCATGTGATGTATCCTTCATGTATGATAATGACCAATATACAATTAAAACATACACCAGAATCACTTTTGATCACTTGAAACTGTTTCACTTAGAATGTTTTCTCACCATGCCCTCTGCCCTCAATTTTTTTGTGGAATTAAGCTGGATACGTATAGTAAATAAAAGATTTTGAAGTTTGAGGTTAGCCCAGGCTGTGTTTCAAAAATATAATAGTCTCGTCTTGAGCTGTCTTGTGCCTGGACAAGTGTGTTTGTCTTTTCTCGGCACAGTTTAGGTTTAAAGATCCCTCCTAACATTGTGGCCCGTGTGCGTATGGGGCAGTACACCCCCACTAGCTCGTCACATAGCATCTCTGCACAGGAAGTCATCGGGAAATGTACCACCTCGCCCGGGCACAGGCTTCTTCAGCTGGGACCCAGTGGATTTGGCATCTGGAAATATCATTCGTGTTTTCTATTTCTTTCCACACTCTTCACACATACTCATTTGAGAATAAAAGTACAGGCTATGCTTACCCCTGCCGTAACACTTTAAATGTAGAGTTTTCTTGGGGCACCTGGGTGGCTTCGTCAGTTGAGCGTCCGACTCTTGATTTCAGCTCCGGTCATGATCTTAAGATCCTGGAATGGAGCCCTGTGTTGGACTCCACACTCCGTGGGGAGTCTGCCTGAGGATCCTCTCCCTCTCCCTCTGTCCCTACCCCGGCTCGTGCTCTCTCTCTCTAAAATAAATAAAATAAATATTTTAAAAAATTAAAAAAAAAACTTGCACTTTTCTTATGGGCTCTTGGAGTATGTACTTCCCTATTTGTTACTTTCCTTGACAGAACTTTCCTTGACAGAACATTTTGATGTGTTTAGATTATGTATACTTTGCCCCCAAGTTTTCAACACTGTTTGTCAATTAAGCATGAGCCTGGAGTAATTCCTTATTAAAACCTAGATTCTCAGAGTAGTAAGCGAAATATGTCATTGAATATTTGGCTTGAAAACTGGATGTAAAATTGTTTTTTTCCTTTTATATATGCATATTGTCTCCAGCAAATCAAGCCGAGTTTATAGTCATCTTGCTGAACCCACGTAGGACAGAGATTTTGAAAATACTCAAGAGATCAAAAGATGATAAACAGAAATTAATTGCACCAGAAACATTACTTTAACATAGTCTTTATTTATTTAAGATTTTTTTATGTGATCTCTACATCCAGTGTGGGGCTTGAACCCACAACCCTGAGATCAAGAGTTGCACACTCCACTGACTGAGCCAGCCAGGTGCCCCTGCTGTTGATAGTCTTTTAATATTTGTCTTTATTGAATTTTAGGGAGTGTATCATTTATATAAAGGTGCTTTCTTAAATATCAATGTCACTCGTGATTCTTCTACCCCAGTTTTTCTCATGAGGTCTTAAATTCCTCAACGGTCTAATTTGTCAACTTTGAGGGAGAAAAATTTTAGCTTGAAAATGGCAGCCATGTGCTCCATCTCAGCGCCAAGGGCAAGTGGGAATGTACTCTGATTCTTACATGCTTGTGTTCTCTACTTTTGCATTTCTACAAGGCTGGTGCTGGCTTTCATACTCTCTCTTGTTTTTCCTTTCTCTTCCTCCATTAACTTGCCTTACCGATATTTAACGGCACAATTGGCAGGTGAAAGGGGGTTAGTGATGGAATATGGAGTTAGTTGAGAAAGGTTGGGAGCCCGTGTATTTCCTTTCGTTCCTATCAGACCCCGAGTCAACCCATTGTAGATTAGCTCTCTGAGTCCTTTTTAACGTTCTTTCCTCTCTTTTTAGTCCATCTGGGCCGCTCTAACAGAATACTATAAACTGAGGGGCTTACAAACAACAGAAGTCTAGTTCTCAACGGTTCCAGAGGCTGGGGTCCAAGGTTGAGACTGGCAGGTTTACTGTGTGGTGAGGACTTTCTGTTAACAGATGGCCCTCTCTCTTCTCTGTCCTCTCATGGAAGAAGGGGTAATGGAGCACTCTGGGGTCTCTTTTATAAGGGCACAAATCCCATCCTGAGGGTTGCATCTTCATGCCATCGCCCCCTCCCCAACGCCCCACCTGCAAATGCCATCCCACTGGGGATTAGCTTTCAACATAGGATTTGGGTGAGGCACAGACATCCCATCCATGACACCTGTTGTTGACTCCACTGAAGACCTACAGTAGAGCTGCTAGACTCCACTGTATTCCTCCCCATTGAAAGAAAGAAAGTGACCGTGGCTTTTACCCCAGCCACTCGAAATCTAGCTTGTTTAATTTCATATTTAATTCATTTTTACAGGGTACTGAATTCTGCATAAATAGTATTTGTGCTTTTGTTTACACAGAGCATCCCCGTGGAGTGCTGTGTGTTGTTATTACTATTAGTATTATATTAAACTTACTGCTGCCAGTGTCACAAGGAGTAAGAAATGAGTGTTTTCAGCGTCACAAGGAAATTTTTCACTGGTGTGAGATTTGGGCATGTATACATTAATATCACATTAACATGTAATCTAGTGAGCTGATTTTTTCCCCTACATATTTCATGTGCTAGGTATACTTCTTTTTTTACATGACCTGGATATCTGTATATTGTTTCTTTGTACGAGACTTACTTTATTTTCAATCTCAATTATTGCCAAAATAACACCACCAGAAAAATATTATTAAGCATCATATGTCACTTTGGTATCTTATAATCAGCTCTCAGCATCTCTGCTTGTCTGATAGTACATTTATAATACCTTTGGTGAGTTATGAACAAATTGACCAGGACTTAAAGTTTTCTTCTGCAAAAAATACTGTGTGTTTGTCTTTTCAGCTTCAAGAGCTCTTAGCTCGGTTCGCATCTGATCTAGAGTCACGCTTAATGAAACCAAATGACTTCCAAACTCACTGCCCTTTCCCTGTTACCTATTTTTGCTTCCCACTCCCCCAACTCCTCCCCCCACAACTTGTATTCTCTTTGAAATCGACATCTGCTTTTTTTGGTCATTGGAGGACTCCTCCTGTATTCCTCTCCCTTGAATGAAACAAAGTAACTCTGGCTCTCAACCCAGCAACTTGTAAACCAGCTTGGTTGATTTCATATTTAATTCATTTTTACAGGGCATTGAATTTTTACATAAATAATATTTGTGCTTCTGTTTACACAGAGATCCCCATGGGGTGCTGTGCACTGTTGTTACTGTTATTATTGTGTTAAACTTATTGCTGCCGGTGTCACATTTAATTGTGAATTAGTAGAATCACTTTTCCTGATGTTGATGTGCAGCCACATTTCATGTCTTTACCCACTAACTCATAACTTTATTCATATGAGAAGGCAATTTCAAAAAGGATGAAGGAAAAGAGTCACCTGTATTAAATAGTAACAAGACAAAATAGAGTTTAGATAGGCATAAGTCACGGCAATATGTCTTTCAATAGTTTATGAAATTTTTAACAAGCAAAAAGCAGGAAAAGGAAAATTTTCTTTTTGTCTTTAAAGGTTGTCTCTATGTTTAGCAAGTGCAGACCAAGTGCCTTCCCTCCCTCCCTCTCTTCCTCTCTCTCTCTCTCTCTGACATGAAGCAAAGTAAGAAATAGTGCCTTTTGAATAGGAGATTTCCTTTAATTACATTGGGGAAGTGATAATGGTAGGTATTGCATGTTTAATGTAATGTTCTGGATGCCCCTTTTTTCTTTCTTTCTCTCTCTCTCTTTTTTTTTTTCTCTTCACAGCCACCTCATCTTGAGCAGAAATAAAAGGTTCAAGGCTTGTCAGCATCAGTTTATAGATAGCTGTTTAAAAATAATGAGATATTGGGTATTGTAAGGCTCAGGGCCGTCTTGCCAGACTCATTTATTTCCATTCACCTTTTGTCAGAATTGCAGACAGAAGACATTCAATTAAAACTTGTCACCTGTTGCAGATGACCTAATTTGTACTTGTATGTGTCATAGATGAGGGCTGCACGCTTCAGATGAGGCAACTCTACCCCTGGTGGAACATTTCCCCTGCAAAATATTTTGTCAATGGTTATTTCAAATTTCTATCATTTTTATTTCAGCTCCAACACAGATTATAAATTTAGCACATGCCTCGGAACCAGGCAAGGATAGTGAATCACGTGAACTGTGAAAAAAAGGAGGAAGTTCTTTAGGGTGATGTCCTATGGGCAGAGATCTACGGATAGATTTCGGATGCCCCTTGAATCTGAGACAGAGGGAAGTCTTTGTAATTTCCTATGCAAGCCCCACATGTTTAATAGTCCAGATAGCTATCAGGAGACCAAAACGAAAGACTTCCCCTTGCTAATTGTTAATTCATCTGTAGAGCAAGGAAGCTTTCATGTGAGTCATGGCTTTTATCTCTTTTAGTGACTAAGGATTCAGTTGAAAGAAAGGAAAAAAGAGCCCACCTAAGGGATGTGCATTTTCTCTCCCCGTGTGAATTTCTTCTTTTATTGCAGCCCAATTTAGAGCATTTCCACATGCAGCTAGCCCATTTCCAAAGTTCCTGAATTGTGGCCACAATACTCCAGCGGAAGTAAACGTTAGTCTCGGCCAGGCCAGGGGTATCTGGTTGAAAAGCCACCGTTGTCTGGGCCTCCCTCCCGAGCTGAGAATGCAGCCAGAACCTTGCTCTGCGTCCATGGCCCAGGCCAAACAAGCGTGTCTCATTGCAGGAGCATTTGAAGGAGGAAGGAGATAAATGTCTTGGGGCCCCTGCCTCAGTGGAAAAGCAGGGAAACAATCTTTTTATTATTTTTGGTTTGCCCACAGTCTCATAGCTGTAAACTTTTTAAAGTCACGTGCTCCTTTATGGAGTGACGCAAAATCACTAGCCCTTCCGTTGAGTAAGATTGCTCATTCCTCCCCCTGCTAGCCCAGCGTCCTGCCCACCTCCCTACGGGGACCCTTCCTCCCAATGCGGGTTTGATCTGCCTGAGCCTCTAGCTTTTGGAGTAAATACCAAATGCTCTTTTCCAAAAATAGAATTTGATGGCAGGCAGGCAGTATAAACATAGCGCTAAGAAAATGTGGGTTCTGCAGCCAGTCTCCCAGCTCCCACCCCTGGCTCTGCCTCTTACGAGCTCCGGGTTTCTCATTTTGTACAACGGGATAATGATAGCACCCGCCCCATAGGATTGCCATTAGGCTTAAATGTTCGCATATGTAAAACAATTAACCCATTGCCTAGACTGTAATAAGCTCTTGATAGCCAATGACTGCTAGTCACTGGCTGGTATTTTGGTGTATTCCAAGATACTTCATGCACAGATTGATTCGTTCAATTCATAATGAAGACATGGCTTGGGAGGAGAATGTGGGTATGAGGCGTCAAAGACTGCTGAGTCAGGCAGCAAGGGACTAAGTCATGAAGCCTGATTTAACAATATCACTGTCTATTTTGAGAAGGGGCCATGGTTGTTGAAGATAGCTGGGGGTTGGCATGTTTTATTTTCTCACATGATCCTCAACAACTTAATATGATTAGATTCTCCCTGGAGTATATATATGTGTGAATATACAAATAATTTTCGCTCATCCCCTTAAGAGCCGCCTATAAATATGCACGAGTACTTTCGGTAAACTGGTAAGCTCGTTTAGGACGTTGTCCCGAAGGAGAACCCCGTCAGGGGCCGCCACTAACATTACCTGCTGCTGAGTCTGATACTGCTAATCTGCCTTAGCTTCTTTTCCTGCAGCTCCTCAAAGGGATTTTCTCTATCCTCTGTTGATGATGGTTCCCTCACAGGAATCTCAGGAGAATTCAAGGGCGCTGCTAGGTACCTCTTTTCCCAAAGGGAAGGAGCGTGTTTCCTTCTGCAGCGAAGAGAACTGTGGTATCAGGAAGACCCATAGTGGAGGAGAGAGTTCCCACCCTCCTCACCTTCTTGTTTCAGAAGGCTTGCTTTTCTAGTCTGATCCCCAAAACTCTATTACAAGCCATGTGTGGTAACAGTTACTCAATACACCTATTTAGTATTCATTAAATTAACTAATCTTTAAAAAACTCACATCTCTTAAAAAATATTATCGCTTTAACATGGCTGTCTGCATCTTGAGTATTCCAGAGGGTCTACGTAATTAATAATTTGAGCAAACCTTTGCTTGGGAACAACATTGTAAAAGGCTGGTCTTTAATTTAGAAAAGTAGGCTAGGGTATCCTTGTATAATTCTCTGAAGGGGAGATCTTTTATTATCGTATGAAATGCCTCTAACTTTGTGCTATTAAAAATGTGAAAAATACTTTTGACTTTGGACTATATAATATTGTAAAAATTTGCATTTGGGCATAAAACGTAGACTTAAAATGAGCTGACCTAGGAAGACCTGCCACTGAACTGTTTTACTTCTCTTGGCGTTTATTTGCCTCACAGCGTATTTTTTTTCCTCCTTGCCCTATTCTCGCTTTCTCAATTTTGTAAATTCTGACAATGTAGAAGATTTGTACTTCCCTTGTGGCAACGTAGGCACATGCAGTATTTGAAAGAAGAAGCGATGTGAAACGTTCTACTTGGTAGGTAATGCCAACTCTTAAAATCTTTTATTTAAAAAAAAAGATAATAGGGGTCTTCACATGACTAGAAAATCCAATTGCCTTAATTAACTTCAAATCCTGTCACACATTGAACCTTGTGGGTATCTTATTTCCTGGGAGAAATCTTACTTTTCAACTCTTTCAAAACTGGTTACGAGTGAAGTCCAGACAGAAATGGTTTGTATTTCAATGTATTGAAGAAGGAAAGAGACAGCTTCGTCACCTTCGGTGGAAATATCTGGATTCGATTGATGTCTCTTCAGGGCAACTCTGAATTTCCCAGGTCCTGATCATAAATACTATTATTTATTGCTTTGTGTCTGCCAAAATATTTGGAGACTTTTAAATGCATTAGGTGAATTGGATAATTATCAATTCTCTGCTTAAGTTTATATTGTGCGCTTACATCTAAACTCAGTGATAGCGTCCTCATTTTTGGTAGAATTTGGATTAGATTCTGTACCTATTCTAAAATAACATCTAAAATGACATTATTAAGGACAGGGATGAGCAGGAAATAGAATGGGATACCAAATAATTCTATAAATCACTTAGATGTCAAATGAGTATCATTATTTGGCTTGCACCCTTTGAATTATCTTTTACCACTCCATTATACCTTAGTCTGTTTCCCTCAGAATTGAGGTAGGGTAGACTATTATACTCCATGAGGATAGATTTTTAATAAATGATCATGATGCAAAATATATATCAATAAAGTAATATAGCAATATTTCAACAAAACAATGACATAACAACAACTCCCTTATTTTCCTTGGCAGTTTAAGGTTTATGAAATATTTTGATAATGCATGTGTATGATATCCAAATACATTAATATATTTTGTAAATTTAATATTGGGCCATTACAGCAGAACATCAGGAAGGATACTGTCTTTATATCCACTTTATATTTGGAAAAATAAGTAGGTTAAGGAACGCATCAAAGTTTACAAAGCCAGTTAATTAAAGAGCCAGAAAAGAACTCAACCATTCTGCCTTGCGAACTATGCTTTACTTTTTAAAACATATTCTTCACCTAATATTTAGGAATAAATTATTCTGCTGTTATAGTTGGAAACATTAAAAGGGGGACCTTTAATCTTTTCACAACATCATTATTGCAGACTGTGGTTCTAGCTAACGGGTATATATAAATTGATGATACATTTTGCATTTTGATATATGTAAGGTAAACAATTTTAGACTAGATTTTGAGAAATTTTCTATAAAATAGGAGTACTTACAAACAATTACATTAAAATATTCTTGTCTGGTGGTTTTTAATATCTTTTTTTTTTCCTCTGAATGCTCTTCATTTTTTTATAGATAGGTATTTCTTTTTTAACTCAGCATATCATTTGCATGTATTCCTACTAATGAGAAATTGCTGTTTAAACCTATGTGTTGTCGAGTGCAATAGAGGTAGAATCTTCAGTTCCGGTGTTTGATTTACAGTATTTTAAACATTTTGATTAAATATTTCTGTTCTTTGTACTCTACGTTTCATCTCTATGAAATCAGCATCCTAATAGGACGAAGTGTAAATAGTTACGCCGTCTATTTGCCACCTAGTTTTGTACACGAGAAATTAGATGAACAAGGGAACAGAACTTACTGTAGGCAGAAAGTGCTTTAAAAGGAGCGGTGAGGAAATAGTCTTTGGGACTCACTTGTGCTTTTTTCAGTAAATACTTAGGCACTGTACTAATGTCTGTGTTTTGTTTTGTGTATTTGCTGTCAAAACCTCCTTAATTGCTCTTAAAGTTGTCTCCTGATTTCATTTAAACGCTGTCCTGATGTTTCAGTATGACAGGTCAGGCTTTATCTAGAACCAAGTGTGTATTTCCGTGTTTCGCTAAAAGATAATCAACTTTTTTTTCTAAGATTTTATTTATTTATTTGACAGAGAGAGAGAGATCACAAGTAGGCAGAGAGGCAGGCAGAGGGAGAGAGGGGGGGAAGCAGTCTCCCTGCTGAGCAGAGAGCCCAAAGCAGGGTTTGATCCCAGGACCCCGAGATCATGACCGGAGCTGAAGGCAGAGACTTTAACCCACTGAGCCACCCAGGCGCCCCAAGATAATCAACTCTTCAAGTCATATTATTAAGATAATATGAAAAATTGTGTTTTACTTTATCTCATGGTGGAATAGTAATCCTTAACATTCGAGTATCTATATTCACTTCAGGGCTCATGTAGAACTGTGTCCACATTTCCCAAACTGTGTCGCATAATTCAGAGAACTCACAATTCACATGTTCCACATGATATTCATAAATATTCCTGAGACCAGATCTTTGGTGAAATTGGTTTGCAAAACACTGGATAGGCTGTATCTCCTTCTGAGACTTTCACAGAGGTCGTTTGCATTTTAAAGGCTCTGAGAGGCCTTTCAGTAAAATAATAATACTGATGATGCTGTGGAACCAAATCTATTTTCTAAACATTTTGGGAAATGCCATGTATGGTGAACTACTTGGCTGAATTTATTAAAGGATAACGTTATTCCGTTTTGTCAATTAAGGTAATATCGCAGAGCGAGTCTCCGCCTTGCTCTTACTCCCAAGTGACCTCTGTATGAGATGAAGGTTTGTTTGGTCCTGTCCTGAATTTCACCATGACAGACTGGAAACCAAGTGATTAACAAGTTCTTCTCACCACTCCCCCGTATACATGAAACATTTATTTTTATTTCCTTTCTTTCTGTTTTGCCTCTTTCCTCGATCTTTTAAATCCCATGTGAGCAAAAACCTGCTGTATCTTGACCCAATCCATCACTCTTTAGGAAGATGTTCTAGTAAGTGCTGGTCTACCTCCTTTTCTGGCTTCACCCTTAGCGCTGCCTCAGGAACACAGCCCTCCTTCGGCTTCCTAGCCTTCTGAATTCTTTCAGAAGTTCCTCTTTCTGTCCCATGTCCAGTCCAAACTTACTCCCAGTTTTCTGTCATTTGGAAGAAGATACACATGTGCACCAAAATGTAAATAACGTTCTCCTCTGAGACATGTCAACAGTATAACAGGGAACAGTCCCTACCTCTCCTCTTGCTGAGCGTAATTCTGGCTTTCCACAGCACGAAGGTGCTTTCAGTTCATTCAGTTCCACGGGTCCGTAGTGAACCTTGTGGTAGACCGGGAAGCTCACTCTTACGCGGTGAGCTTTCATTGTTGACTGGTAAAGAGGATACAGATTGCCTTTGTCTTCAGTTGGAGAAACAAGGCTAGTACCAAGGAACAATTCTTTTGTGTTAGCTCCCATGGAAATGTGCCTTTCCTTTGGTGTGTAAATGTGATTTTGACGGCCTCACATGAAATGTGTTTCCAGTTTGTCATGCTCTCCCAGATTTGCTTTCCAACCACTGGCCATTTTGTGTTAGCCACTACTTTTTTTTTTTTTTTTAACATTCCTCCAATACCTCTGGACCATTTTGTGTTCTCCTGTCTGTCTCCATAGCATCCATGGGTGATACTGTATGTGTTTGACTGGTCTCCAAGATGGCTGCCTCAGCAGTAAGCCAGTGCCTGTCTTTGCCCACAGGGGTGCGTCTTGACAGAGTACGTGGAGGTCGGCAGAAGTACAAGCGCAGAATAGATGCGGAGAACAGCCCCTACCTGAACCCTCAGCTGGTTCAGCCAGCCAAAAAGCCATGTAAGTACAGCAGACATGTCTGGCTTTCCAACACACGGAATCCTCCCAGTTGGCTCTATATGTATCGGTTTTGGCATGCCCATCCCTACCGACTCCAAGGAGACTTGTCTTTGTTGGGGGGCCGTGGCTGTGCTCCCAAGGATTGCCTTTGAGGAGCAACAGCTACTTGGCTAATTATCTTTTAACCCCCTAAGGGTTTCTCTCCCCTACCCTTTTTCACCAAGTCATTTTGTAGAAGCATAAGCATATTAAGGCACAGCTTATATAGTGCAAATTTTACATTTACGGGTTATCTTTATTTTCAGAGGTATATAAAATGGATCATACTGTAATCATTAGTTCATTGAAGCTGTTAGTTTCAGATTTCACAAGAAAGTGATTTTTGTAGTTTTCACTAACTAAATGAGTTTGACTGCTCAACCTCCCAATGAAAATACATTAGGAGCCTCATTAATTTGACGCTATAGAAGGTTAGCACACTAGCTAGCAATAGATTAAAACAAGAATAAGCCCTACTGATAACAAGCATAGGTTGATGGTTCTATCTCAGATGCCCTTATGGGCATTATGAATTGTTTTTAAAGAGTCCATGGTTTTATAATGCCAGATTGCAATTTGAAAGGATGATCGCTACATCGCTTAAATGCAAGCCCCGTTCTCTTTGTCGTTAACTCGAAAGAGCTGGGACGTAGATTGAGGCAATAACTGCATCTCATTTTCTGAAAAATCAGTTCATAATTCTAATGCAACAGAACTAGACTTTTAGGATATTTATGTGTAGAGTTCCTACAAGGGGCTGAGAAGTGCTTGATGGAATCAGTCCCCACATTTAGCTCTCCCCGTCTCAGAAGATACAACCAGCACTTACCAGAAGAGGTTGAAACCTAGTGGTTGTAGAAGAGACTTGGACAATGTCTGATCAGCTTTCAAGGGAAGAGAAAGTGTCCCCTCTCTCCAGGAGGGGTCGCTGCTGTGCATCATACATGTGAGCATATGGGGATCTGTTAAATAAATAAAACAGACCCTGAACTGTAAATGAAAGGACATTTTAGCTATGTCAAAGGAAAAACAACCAGTTTTACATAAAATTAAAGCTTAAGTGAACATATGGCATAGTTTCCTTTCGCCTTTCCAAAAAACATTATGTTGATTATACCTTCAATTGTCCAATCTGGCATCTTCTCCTCAGCCTGCATAAGCTGTTTGGCATTCTGCAAATACAATCCAGGACTGCATTAAGCAGATTTTGCACATTATAATAAAAAACTTTCTGATAATACAATAAAACGCAATAAACACTAATGCTTAATTTCATTAGAGGTTAGTTTTCCTAGACTCAGTATCATACACACTGCCCACTTCTCATTCATTTTACATGAGCATTGACTGAAACCATTGATAATTTCCCCTCCTGAGAGAAAAATGAGCCCTGGCCCGGTTTGTGAGTCCACACAATGGAGGGACATCTATGGTTTTCGGCGTAAACCTAAGAAATGGAGAAGTGGCTCGTCAAGTACCTTTGAGAAGATTATAGCAATTTCAGTGAGCTCCATTTGTCTGAGATAAAGAGGCCTCCTAATAAATCATTACTCATTATCTCAAGGCCTTTGTGTTAATTTTCCTTAGTCCATCCAATTAGTGTGTTTTTGTAACAAACATTTACAAAACTTAATTTTCAGATCCTGTCAGATAAGTGTCAAGAGGCTGTGCCTGGGCTTTGCTGAGAAAGTGGCTGAGGGAGATTTCTGGACCCTGACCGATTGTTTGTGGACTACAAAAGCCCAAGAATGGAAATTGGGTTCTATTGATTCTAATTAGGGAAACATTAAGTAAGATTTACCTAGAAACAGTCCGGCTGGCTATTCCATTTTCTGAATGATGGGAATTTCTTAGCTTCAGCCAAATTTCTCCGACCCTTCCGGTCAAGTATCCATTGATGTGGGTCAAACAGGTAACCATCTTCTCAGGACAAAAAGAACTAGAATCAGGATTTCCTTTGGGCACATTTTTGTGCCCTTTATTAAATATTGCATTTTCGTCTAATCCTGAGAAACTCGCGGGTGCTGACAGGTTTTGTTGCATTGTCAGAGCAATGAAAGTTGAAACTTTTCCAAGCGTAACTAAAAATACAAGGTGTTGTTTCTCTAGCATATACAAGAAACAAATGCCATTCTTCACAGATCCTACAAATTAAAAAAAAAAGGAAAAGAAAAAGAATCTGTATTTAATTTTATTTTTTTCCCTACAAAATATGGTGTTTGGGACTATTTCCTTCCAAATCTGTGTTTTCTATTTGGTGATAATTGAATATTACTGTCAATGAATGGTTATCTGTTGATTATTTGCAATAAATGTAATTCATATAGCAGCCATAGTAATAAAATGTTAAAATGTTAGAAAAATGGCTAATTATAACTTGGATAATTTCCTTGTCATTTTGTTAAAGAAGACTAAAAGGAATGCTATGTTTTCAATTTTAAGGTATGTGCAGTCTTTTCATTTTGGGTTAAAAAAGTTAAAAACTTAGAATGAAAGGAAAATTATCTAGTAAATGCAAAGGAAACTGGCTTTGCTCACAAAGGTCCCATTTACTGACCTGGTTTGCTATAGTAATAGTACACAGAACATTGAAATATTTGGGTTTATCCTTTACCCATTTGTATCTCTTCACTTAGAAGAAAGTATAAAATCTAAAGCTACACATAGAAATCGAAAATAGGGCAAACAAGAAAAATCATTCCGTTAGCAAGGCTTTACAATCCTTCCATAAACTCTCACATGCCCCTAAGCAATAAAACACATTTGATGTGATGCTTTCCATTTGTCTCTAGTGTTTATTTTATGAAGGATTTTAAAAACATATATCACAAATTTCAGACAGATAAATCTGATCCAGAGAATGAACTAAAGACAACAGATGAAAATAGAGGATTAAAGAATTAGACACTCCGAAGAGAAACTATTGTAACATTTAGGTAGGAGTATTTTCCTGGAAGTGGATATTGGCTGTATTTGAAGGATTGACTGGGCGTGTGGGAGGGAGAGAAAGGCGAGAAATTCCTATTTAATGCATCCCACAGAGATAGAGTTATATAGTCAGTAATTCACCCAGGCAGAAGGGCTCTGACCTTTACTCTTCTTTAAAGGAATTAAGACAATTAATGACTTTCGTGCCCATTATGACTATGGGCGTTGGTAGTCCTTTGCCTTCCACATTATATTCTCTATTTCAGTGGTTGACTGTGGATTTCTAGTCTAAAGATGTTGCATACTCTTGAGCCTGTTCCCCCCAATCCGACTCAAGAATCCAAAAGCAAACCCAGAAAGCATCTAACTTCTCTTATCTGTTTGCTATAAAAAATTTCATTACAGGACAGTAAAGGCAGGTCGAGCAAAGAAGAAGAAAGGAATGCATTCCCTTACAACGGCAGGGGCTTCTTCTTCCGAGTTTTCCTGAACACTGTTTACTCTGCAGATATTGAAGCAGAAACAGAATATTTGGGGTTCGTTGTAGGCGATGGGAATTGTTGGTCAAAATGCAGCAGACTTCAGGGTTTGGGAAAGAGAGATAGTGCTACCAGTGATCTCGTCATGCTCTGCTCTGACCCTGCAGATAACAAGATCGTCTCACATTTGTTGGTGGCTGAACCGGAGAAGATCTACGCCATGCCTGACCCTACGGTCCCAGACAGTGACATCAAAGCTCTCACTACCCTGTGCGACTTGGCCGACCGGGAATTGGTGGTTATCATTGGATGGGCGAAGCATATTCCAGGTACATTTTCTGAAAAGAAAAAAAAATAAAAATAAAAGCAAAACAGAAAAGGTGGCAGTAATTCCCTAACATGTATATTTAGGCAACTCCAAAAATTTCTCATTACTGTATTTTTTAACTTTTACATTTGTTTTTATCCATTTTGAGCTTTGCTTGACCTTCATGGAAACATAAGCCTTTCTTTGTCTGTACCACCTTGAACTCTGCTTTTCGTTTGTTTGTTTGTTTCGTATGCAGTGGCACTATTGCCAACACGAGGTAAAGAGAATATAGCTTTTAAAAAAATATGTCCTTCTCCTTCTTAAAATTCTCAGCTTTCTCCTAAGGAAATACTTCTCTTTTTTTCTTTTCACTTTAAAAAATGTCTTTGTCAGCACACATCTAATGTGCGTCTTTTTTCCGGTTAAGAATCACTCATTTGTTGTTCTTCGTGGCTGTTTACACTGAATTGCTGTTTGTATTTACCAGCGCAGCTTTGCCTGACAATTAGATATTTACCATGAATTTATACACAAGTTGTAAAAATTAATATTAAGTAGACATCATAAACTTTCTCGGACAGTAACTTAAAAGTAATATTTTAAAGTATCCTTATTACTTTTCTTTCCTGGGCCGTGCTGTAACATCAGTAAACATACCTGGTCTCAAGGGTTGAGAAATTTTTAGCAGTCTACCCGAATTATTTCTGTTTGTTTGTTTGAACTTTGATCTTCAGGTAGTTGGTAAACAAGTTTTTGAATGATGAGCAGTGTTTTTCTGGTACGGTTAACTTATTTCTGTCTCCTTAAACTAGTTTGTCTTTATGCTTTGAATGCTACAGTAATTTCTTTAATCAAATTGATGGAAGTCCCTTTCCCAGCCCACACTGAAACCAATTTCTTGGTCATGATACGCCAGCTATGTTGCTAACAGTCGTAACGAAGTGTCAGGCGATATCGCAGTGAAGCTAATTTGAAGTCATTAGGTGTGCGGCGTTCAGGCGACAATTTGTTACAGTGGTTAGGAACACAGCTGACATTTCTGAATGGCTTTGTTCGGTGCAGTTCTAGATGAGGCCCAGCAAATGGTAAACTAATTTAAACATCACTCTGTATTATACTAGCTACTTTGTCTTACAATGTTTGCTAATAAAGCACCCCAGATTAAGTCAAAACTAGTTAAGTAGGTGAGCTTGAGTGTGTTCTTTAGAAGATATCGAAAGAGGGTTACTACATGTGTAAGAAGGATGAGAATTTGATCATGTGGATAGCTGATATCACATTTCGATTGGAATCACATGTATGGGACTTCTGAAAAAAGGGAAAAAAAGGATATGCTAAAAGATGTTAAGACATTTGGGAATTGTGGCAGTGGGAACTGTCAGAATTTGCTTAAATGGTGTATGAAAACTTACCTACATGGTAAGTTGTCTGAAGGTTTTAGAGCAGAAGAAAATTAGCATTTGTTGAAGTATCCACACTTCTTTAGATAATTGATATATATCATTTGTATTTATATATTTCATTACTTTATATATAGAGACATGTACACATATACATGTACTCAGTATTTTTTAAAAATTTTTTTTAAAAATTTTATTTTTAAGCAATCTTTACACCCAATGTGAGACTCAAACCAACAATCCTGAGGTCAAGAGTTGTACACTTACCGACTGAGCCAGCTAGGCATCTCTATACTCACATATTTAAAATATCATTATTCTGGGGTGCATGGGTGGTTTAGTTGGTTGGTCAAGCGTCCGACTCTTGATTTTGGCTCAGGTTATGATCTCAGGGTTGTGAGACTGAGCCTTGCATTGGGTTCTCTGCTGGCTGTGGAGCCTGCTTAAGATTCTCTCTTCCCCTCTCCCTCTCTCTCCTCTCTCTGCTCTCTCCCTCTCTTTCTCTCTTTCCCTCCCTCCCTTTCTTAAAAATAAAATAAAACAAAAAAGACAAAAAATATCATTATTCTAATCCAGGGTTTCTCAGCCCTGACGCTGTTGCTATTGGGTCCATTCCTCCTTTGTTGTGGGGGACTGTCCCATTCATGGTAGGATGTTCAGCAGTTTCCTAGGTTTCTATCACTAGCACCCTTGAGTTGTGACAAGCAAAAATGTCCTTAGACATGGACATATGTCCTCTGGTGGGCAAAACTGTGCCCATCTCCCTCAACTGAAAACTGTTGTTTTAACCTGGGAATCCAGTCCTATTACCTTTAATTCAAAGACAGGGACATTTGAAGCCTAAAGAGGTAAAGACACTTACACAAACTCACAAATGTATCTGATGCCTTCAAAGCATATATAGCATATAGCATTGCTTCCTGGAGTAGAATCAGGATGCTCAGTTGAGGGCATCGGAAACAGCCACTTCAGGATGATAACGATGGCTGTGTTCTACTGATAACAACAGCATGAAGCGCCGTGTCGCTATGACTCGAAACTACCCATTATTTTAGGGAACTCTGTGCAAGTTCTCCCTGAATTAAGAGACGTGTTAAGTCAGTATTTTAATATTGTTCAGACATCCCATAATAAAGATCAATAAAAGTCAACAGCTCCTTACCACGCTCTCTGGTAAGGAAAGTCAGTGATAAATTTGTGGGTCCGGTTATGCGTCCAAGTAGAAATGTCAGCTTACAAAGGAACCTGTCACAGTAAAGGGGCTCTGGTGACTTTTGTGAAGACAGTAACTTTAAATAACTATGAGTAACAGCATTTCCAGTGGTGGAAACAATTACTATACGATTATGTGTTCAGTCTTAAGCTGAGGCTTAGAATTGGTGGAGACTGACGTGATTCTCTCTCCATAGCAAATGCCAGAGGAGGTCACTGTGGAGTGATGATTCACAGCTCTGGTGTTCGCGATACCCTCAGGGTGTTTAAATGATTACAAGGAGTGGCTTGGCTTCTCAGAAAAGGATTAGCCAAACAAGAATTAACTGGAATTCTTTTAAATTATTAAATAATAGGCATGCTGTCTGATGTTTTGATGTAGAAGAAGAGGGGGCTCTGATGTCCAGAGTGCTGGTACACCCCGGCTTCAGGGAGGGTGGGTGCAGCAGCAATTTGGAGCACAGGATGGCGGGCTGGTGGGATGGGAGACAAAGAGAATATAAAGATTAAGGTCACATGTCTGCCTTGATAGAAGTAAAATCATGTTCTTGATAACATGACCCAGTCCTCCTAACTGGGGTCAAGGCCTGAATTAAAGTCAAATCAGAACTGAAATTTCACCTGTCTTTGTCTTAACTTTAAAACTCTGTGTGATGCTTCTGTTAAAATTAAAGTGAAATCTTTCTTCAGTACTAAAATGTAAAGCCTTTGCTCTCTCTATGCTGCTCTCAGTTTGTGTCATCACCCACACCCACACTCACACACACACACACACACGCAATTCAAAAATTAAGTTTAGCATCTCAGATAAGATCAGTAGCCTCTCTGCACCGCTGGGAATGGACTCTCATATCCTTGCTTTTGCTACATAAAAAAGTGCAGAATTCAACAAAAGAAAATATTGAAGGAAAATACATATGGAGTGTTTTTTTTTATCAGTAAATCGAATTAGTTGACTTACTTTAATAAATCATATAAATGGAAAAGTGTGTTCTTGGGAAACATGACCATACTTTATCTGTAGAAGAAAAAAGATCACGAGGGCTTTAGAAAATGCTTGACTTTAGTTGGAGGAGCATAAGGGCACAAGAACAGATGATGGTGCCCTAATAGCCCTTTTTAAGAATGACAGGGCCCCGCCATTAGCATCCTTTTATATCCTTGGAAATTGCTCATGCCTCGCTTTTCTGGTTCCTATCTGCCTGACTCTTTTTTATTTCTCTTTCAATTTCGTCCGCGCTCGGATAAGCGCATGCTAACACAATATGATTGAGCTGTAAAATGGAACGCTGTCGCCTCTAATCTCTTTTATGTAGATACGGAGTTACTGCACACTCCACTTCATTCTCTCCCCATTGTTGGCCTTTTTTAGAATGGGCTGCCCAGTAATGGAGGCTCCGTCAAATATTAGAGCTAGGTTTCACAGGGTGTGATAAGACGATTATCAGCCCAGCAGTCAGATCTATTATTGTTCTTTGTGGTTGATTAAAATATTATTATGTACTGTTACTTTGTTAGCAAAATGCAGAATGTGCTGAGTCAGATGGTACTTAAAAAAGCATAACCCGTATTAGCTGACCTATATAAGTGGCTTAAATATATTATGGGTCTCATCCGACGGTTTAAAAGAGTAGAAGGGTATTTGAACAATTAAGTGAATGAATATATTTTAGAAATTTTTTTCCTTTATCAGAGATGGCAGATTTTCAGGTAGGCTTGTTTCTTTTTAACATGACAAATTAAACCCTTGCTTGCTAAAGCAAAGGACTCTGTGTAAGTTCGGGTCCTCTTAGTTACATTTATAAAATGGTATCTTTTGGAATGATATCAAAACAGAAAAAAAAAAAACAACTCTATAATTTTTATTCATCCTCAGTGAAGGCAGGAAATATTAAGCTCTAAAGGAAAACCACCCTAGGAAGATAATATGATAGAACAGTCTTTATGTGTTGTTTATTCATGTGGGAAACAGAAATCTAAAGTATAGAAACCAGTATTTTTCATTTACACTGAAGCATTTTTTGGTAAAAATGTGCAGTTAGGAGAATGTATCAAAAATTGCTCGTTGAGTGGGATTTTTATATTTTTCTCAACAGAAGTATTGAGACTTTTCAAAAAGTGGCAGAAATCTTTAAAGAACATGTATAAACTATTTCTACATTAGGATATAAATTTTGTGGGTGAATACCCAGGGGTATTTTGAACATCTGTTGCTAATGATGCTGTTTATAGATTGTTCTTTTGTTCTAATATATTTTATATAGAGACAAATTTTTAAGATTATATCATCCCCAAGCAAAGCTGTGGAGGTTTTTAAAATGCCCATTCCTTATCTTAAACTGGTAGCAAGCACCATTAAGTGATGATGATACGTGCAAAAAGTCACACAAACAAATGTGCTGGAAATAATTACCATAAGATTATGTTTCCATTTATAACACAAAAGTGGGTTTCCATGTGTATATGTGTGTGATTATGGTTTGATGTGGGGGTCAAGGGCATGGTTGACTAAGAGAGAATTATATAAGTAGCACCTAAGAATCAGTTTGGGCTTTTTATCACTGGCACTTGATAAATATTTTATTGATTAGTTGATTTAAAATATGCATAGCCACAAACTACTAATTGGCCCTGAGACTCCACTCTCTACCCGATCCCAGAACTGAATTTACTCATTTTTATTTATTTTTAAAATATTTTATTTATTTGACAAGAGGGATAGAGAGCATAAGCAGGGGGAGCAGCAGGCAGAGGGAGAGAGAGAAGTAGTCTCCCCACTGAGCAGGGAGCCTGATTCAGGATTTGATCCCAGGGCCCTGAGATTGTGACCTGAGCTGAAGGCAGATGCTTAACCAACTGAGCTACCCAGGCACACCTCAGAACTGAATTTACATGTAGTTGTAATTTCTACTTTGCTGTGAATGAATTGAAGTGATTACAGCCTCTTTTCTCAGGATTCATTTTTCTTTTGTGTATGTAACTTAATGATTTTGGAACTGTAAAGTGGTTGAGTCTTTTAGTTTAGAGGAGAAAATGTAAATTTTAGACCCAAAGCCTTGGCACTTAATAATACTATTTAAATTATAATTCTATTCAATTACCAAGTATTTGGAAGTTCTATTTCTTATACCTGATAGGTGTATACCTGCGCACGTATCGTTGTGGTTTCCAAGGGTGGAATGAACCTGAAAGTAAAATCAGACAGCCTAAGCAGGAGTGGGGTAATTTTTTTAAGTTACTTAATTGCTCTAGCCATTAGTTATATTGTAAAAATGAAATGAGGGAAAGAATACACATGCAAATTAAACACATATGTATAATTAATTTGTAAATTATAAAGCATGATCTAAATGTAAAATACCAGTGTTCATTTTAGTTCCTAAGATACTGCACATAGATTGTCATTTTATTGCAATTAAAACCAAGTGATCCAAAAAGTAGGTGTTAATAAAATCCATTTCAAAAAATATTCACTGTAAACATTGGCTATAATACAAAGGTAGGAGGGAAGCTTATTTAACCAAAAGGATGTGTGTATGGATATGGTCATCATTTGTCTTAGGTGGGCAGGATCATTAGCATCTAAATAATCTAGTTCATCCTTCTTGGCCAAACCCAAAGTAACTGAATGTTTATCGGTTTCTGAAGTCACAACTATGAGGGAAACAGGAACCAGTAAGTCAAAAAATATGTTATAAAAAAAATAATGTGAAAGCTCACCAGAGGTCCTTTCTCTTTCTGCAGCTACCCATGCTAGAAGTAAAAAAAAATAGAGAGACCGACAAGGAGTTGCCAGTTTTCCTAGACAGAGATCCGATTCAAGAGACAACCCTAATCTTGTTAAAGATGCTCCTAGAGATTGACTGTCACCGTGGAGTCCATGATTTGTGACCTAATGCCTATTCTGTAATCATGCTGGACTCCCTGTGCTCACATCACCTCTATTCCAGCATGCCTACAGCTTCATTAGTAGGTGTCCCCAAATTATGTTTGCCCCTCATACATAGCCATGCTATTGTATACCTCTAATCAAAAAGGATTTGTAATTTCATAGTGATCATTGAATCCAGTTTAAGTATTTGAGTAGGTACCATGTACCCAACTCTACGCTTGGTACTGTGGGAAATATTAAAGATACACATGACATGAGCTCTACCCTGACTCATGTATCTCTGTCCAAATAAATATATATGCATGTGTGTGTGCATATATATGTGATAATCTCATTTTAATGAGACTAAGCCTTCAATACAGAAATAACTAACATCTATATAGTTATTTATTGTTTATGAAGCACTTTTGCAAACATTTATTGGATACCCACAATTGTATTGTTACTCTCCGGGTAGGTTTTATTCTTATTAGCCCCACTTTATATATGAGCAAACTTGGAAGTCAGGAAGTTTGACTCACACTATTCATGTTACTTGGACCCACAGAATAGTTAACGTAAATGGCTTTTTAGCAGTAGCTTTATTATGTCTTTCTTCCCTGTCCTCATCTCCTTCCCCCATGTTCTGTGTCATTTGTTCCAGATTACCTACTACCTCTCCTAACAAGTTTAGGTGAATGTAACATATTTGCCCTATCTTTCAATTGTGTCTATACATTTACAAAATGCAACATTCAAGGAAAGGAGGATGAATAAAAAAGGAAACGTATGACACTTTTTTCAATCAGTGAAAACCAACGTGTTTGACCGATAGTGTATCCTAGATATGGCTGATCACAAATTATAATGAAACAAGGCAATCACCGTTTACTCATCGGAGTAGTTGGAAAATTTCTTAAATGATTAGTTGCTAAAATTGGATGCTCCCCCTCCCTTACTTGTTTAGATTCACTGGCCATTGAATTTGATTGAGAGATAGGTAAACCAAAGCAGAAGTGAGTCAAGTAACTTTCAACCACACCAAATACCAAAGTGTTAGCTCTGCCGCTTAACCTTGAATCCATTTCTTCTTCCGTCCCTCCCCTCCTTCCTTCCTGCTTGTCTTCCATCCTTCTTTCCTTTCCATCTTTCCTTCCTTCCCTCCCTCCTTCCTTTCTTCCCTCTTTGCTTCCCTCCTTTTCTGCCACCTTCCCTCCTGCTTTCATCCCCCCCAACACATACCCTTCCTTCCTTCTCTCCTTCCTTCCTTTTTTCCTTCCTTCCTTCCTTCTGGCATTTAGTCAGCTCTGTATCAGGCATTGTGCACAAAGGATATACACACGAGTATGAACACAGCACAGGATCTCCTTTTACGACCCTCCCAGTGTAGTGGGTGACTCAGTAAGATGAATGGACAGCTCTGATTCTTTGATGTGGGCTGTGATGGTGCTCTCACAAAGAGTCACATGAAAGCATGGAAGGGGCAGCATGGGAGGAGATTTGTGGCTGAGGATCCCATCATGAAAAATCTTGAGTTTCTTGTGAAGGAAATAGCATTTTATACTGAAGGCAATAGAAGCAATTAACATTTTTAACTCAGTGACATGATTAAAACTGCATTTTGAAAAGATTAAAATCAGAACCTTGAGCCAACTTCCATAGAAAAAGATTACTCAGTGTACTTTTGAAAACAACAGTGTTAAATTTCTGAGTGTTAAAGATTTCTGTATGTACTCTGTCCTGAAATAGGATACCATCTTCAGGCAGGTTCTCGGTAATTGTCAAACTCTTTTGAATGATGAGGTGATAGGATGAGTCCGGTTGTTTAGTTAACTATATATCATGGTCTTTCAGAAACCTGAAATAACTTGTAACCTATCTGAAGATTATCAAAATAGTGACATCCTATAGACTGGGCCCAACTCTTTCTGTTATGGAATTCTAATAATGGAGCTGTTACTTCTGACTTTTAGATTCTTCTCAAGGCTACTTGATGAGTTAAAGAAAGACTTTTGTGTATTGGGAGGAAATTGTTATCTGAGAGCTGCTATCATTAGTATAATTCGTATATGTTTAAATGCTTAATCAAATATCTTTTTCTACCTCTAAAACAAGAATTTGAGGGAGAAGAGCAGAATATGACACCAGCATGTTTTGTTTCTCTCTTTGCCCCTTTTTGACTCTCCCTCCAACACTAACCCCGCCTCCCTTCTGTGGGCTGGTTGCACTTTTTCCCCTGCGTCCCCCTTTATCTGCCTTAGCCAATCTCCAAATGAATGCATGTCTATCCTGGCCTTGGCTTTGACACTCTGGATATATTGATTAATAGTTGCCCTAAGCTCCTTTTAGCAAATCAAATTTTCACTTTTAGCAAGGATTTCGCCTCTGATTTATTCAGCAAAGTGAAATGCACTAAATTGACTTTGACATTCAGGGAAAATGGCTGAAAAACAAAGAGCAGAAGAAAGAGATATAAATTCTGTGGCAGCTGGAGACTTCAAGCATCAGAGAAACAGTTTTCTATAGAATACAGAGTAATTTAAAAAGCACTTTTTAAACGCGGAGAGAAGTGATGTCTTCAAAAAATTTAACTGCTGAGTTTTCTTTTTGAAAGAGGATATAAGTATTACTCAGCTGAACTCAAGAGTTTCTAGTACAAAACATTATATTTTGTAGATAAAAATAGCTATGTAATCCAGGATTGTGTATATCAAAATTAGTTTATGAAAGTGAGGAAGTAACCTAATTACTTTAGAAAAGAAATATTCAAGAATAATCCTATACAAGATAGACTAGTTAACTTGAAAGTGCTAGTACTTTGTAGCTGTGTGTGTGTGTGTGTGTGTGTGTGTGTCTTTGTGTTGTAAAAAAATACTTCATCACCATAAGGAGAATTCGAAATAATTTTGGATCACAATCTCAGTAGAGAAAAGCCATGCAACTTGGCACTTCTGTATGCCTTTTTCCCAAGAATGTCAGCCTTGGCTGTGTTCTTTTATGTGACTAAGCCAGCCTACATCCTTGTTAGACCAAGGTTCCGTGAGTGAGTAACCATCAGGTTCAAGATATGAAGTGTGGTTTTGATGTGTAAAAGGAAATAGTGCTGGCATGTGGATGAAGCAAAAGAAGGGAAGTTGAAATGAACTCCCCAGGGGCACTTGGGGAGGAATTAAAGGTGTGAGGAGTATCAGGGAATATTTTTTGATATTGCGATCTAATAGACTGTTGCCTCCATTCTGTGGAGGGATTATCGGAGCAGAGAAAGGAGAAGGGGAAAGTGAAATCTAGAGCTGGAATTGAGTGCTCATTGACCTCTTTCTTGTTCAGTGTAACTATTCCATATTAACTGAAGCTGGGGTCCACGTAGTAAGGCTCTCTCCCTTTAACTCTATAATCATTCTCCTTCCTTTAATTTTCAATAAGTCTAATTTTCTTTAGTTTTTAAAAGTATTTATTTGAGAGAGAGAGACAGGTGGGGCGGGGGTGGAGAGAGGGAGACCAGCAGACTCCCCACAGAGCAGAGAGCCCAACGCTCGATGCTCCATCCCAGAACCCTGAGATCATGACCTGAGCTGAAATCAAGAGTCAGACGCTTAACTGACTGAGCCACCCAGGCACGTCCTAAGTCTAATTTATTTTAAATAAATCCGGAGTGACCCCAGCTCTTCATATCAGTGGCATTTTACACATCAGATGTCTTAACAATGTATCTGATCTGTCTATAGGCATATGATTTCCCTAAAATCAAGTTGCTTCCTCCCCAGTTCAGCCCACTTCTAAACATCATAAATCACTCTTAATTAGAAGAATCCAATTAGAAGAACCTATCTAACCTGCCAAAATCACTTTAACTGATCAAAATTTCTAAGAAGTTATGCTGTATGATAAAAAGAAAACACCTCCATTTGTTTATAAATACCTTGATATTTTTCTTAAGAAAAGTTTTCTTTTTCCCAGAAAAAAAAAAATACAATTTTTTTCCTCTGGAGCAATCCACAACTTTTATTTTTTATTTATTTTTGCCAAGTTATTTCTTCCCACTAGCGAGAGTCAGGAATGATGTACAAAATATACAAAGTCTGCGTAAAAGGAACGTCAACTTATATTTCATATATGGATCTCTTATGGTGCAGGGCAGTATTATTATATGAATTAGAAAGTGCTAGCACATGTTATTTAGCTAAAGAGAAAGATATAATGAATAAATATCACCCCTTGGTAATTCTGAGAGTCGTAGTCAACTCAAGTTGATTGATCCCAAAATTTTACCTGTCCCTGTGAATCACATAATTTTGCTTCCAACATAGAAATCATATTTTCGTTGCCAAAAATGGGCATTAAGCCCTGACTGCAAATTATTAATATAAGCTCAAGAAGGGGAAAGAACCAGTTTCTTCAGCTGGATTCAGACGAAGTAAGTGGGTGACTGGATGTCCAGGTCAGCAGCCTAGCCTGTCTGGTTTTAGAGAGTCATTGGAGCCCAATTAATAAATACTATCACTCCAGGGGTGTCTCCGAAGAGCGATTCCCTCCTCTCTGTGTGGAGGAGGCTTCACACCTGCTTAACCTACATTAGGAAAGGATTAATTACCTGAAGTGCTGGGCCCCTCAGCCAGTCAGCACGTTTGTGCTCGGGCACATGGTGGCCTCGGCTGAGGAGGGAGACAGGGAGAAGGAGCAGCTGGGAGATCACGGAAAGACTGGCTCCTGCCGATGTGGTCAGCACTTCAGGGAAAAAAGGAAAAAAAAAAGTCCATCTGTACTTATTCTCATAATTTTCTGTGTCGTGGCAGAGCCCAGTGGCAGGGTATCTTCAACACAGATCCGCACACCTGAGAGAGGAAGTACATTCCCGAAGGTTGTTTCATCTCCGTGTGTTCCTCAGATTAGCCTTTTGTGGAAAAACATGGAGTAACTATTGATGGCACTTCAGATTTATTTCTGCGAGTGGCTATTTTTCTGAAGTAAATTGTTTCATGATAGAGTTTTCCCAGAGTTTTAAAAATACGCTAGTTTATTCAGGAACATGCCAGGAGGAATCTTTGTGACACACTTTTTTAAAAAAACAAATGGAATAATATTGAAGCGAGACTATGGGATGACAGAACCAGAATGGACCTGAGAGATCATTTGGTAGAACTTTGCATTTTAAGTGCATTTCATTTGCTAGACTGTAGTGGATGGTGTACCATCTTTGGGGTTGGAGACCATGATTCAAATTCTGATACTGCTGCATCCCATGAACTCAGTGTGTTTATGTGTAAGATGGGATAATAACGCAACTTTGTAGGTTGCTAGGATAATTCCGTGGGTTAATATTTGTAAAGTGCCTGATCTCATCCCTGGCTTTTAATTATAAGTGTTCAGTGAGTGTTAAATGCCTTTATTTACAAATTCACTCATGGATAAAGACACTTACGACCAGGAAAACTGAATGAGTTACCCACAGTATCAAAGCTGATGATTGACAGAGTTGGGACTAAAACTCAGTCTTTTAATTCCCAGTTGGGCATTACTGATACCTGTCATTGTCACAACCAGTTTTTCAGAAAAAGGTATACATCCTTATAGTATTAGCAAGTATATAGGTATATATCCTTAAGTATTAGCAAGTTATCATCTTAACTTTATATCTTTTCTACATTATACCCCATTATATTACATTATGTAATACATATACATGTATTTATTTGGACACACAGTTCTTGAAGACAGACCAGCTGTGAAAATGTTATGGAAGAGTTCTCATGGTATATTTTTAAAGTGCGTACTGCAAATTAGAAGCAATACGCCTATCTTTTCTTTTGTTATTCTTTGGTAAAGCTTGGGTATAATATCTGGATATATCAGATCAGACCCCTTTCTGAAGGATTATTAATGTATAGGTATGGCTCAGGACACTTCTGTAGCATCTAGGGGGATACAGTAAACTCCCTAACTGAAGCTGGAGGTGGGAAGACATGACCCACAGGCCCGAATGGACTCAAGGTTGCTCAGTGGAGAGCTTAGTGCACAACTAAGTATCTAGATAGCATAAGGATAAAATAACGTGGATACATAGGTGGGCCTTATTTATGAAGCATCTTTGAATATGCTTCTCTGTAAATACTGATGCTATCTTTGAAAACAACATCTCTCATAGATCAGTATATATCGTTGGGTTAAAATTCACTTGTGCATAATCCACGGATGCTGATTAACCTGGTTAGTTATCTGACCTGTTAAACTCAGTGTGGGTTTTAAGTTTTAACATCGCTGTAATCGCCATGAAACTTTTAACTCAAACTACCATGGCAATTTGACGTGTTTAGAATAGAATTATTTATTATTTAATTTGAATCTGACCATAATGTGATTGTATGGTTGAATAAATTTTATATGGGCTGAGAATGGATGATATGTTATCTTCAGAATATCAACTATGATAATATTTGGGAAATCTGAATGTGGTAATAAGCTCTGTAAATTCAGTTCAACTGTTCCGTGAACTCTGTAATAGTCAGTTCCCCAACAAAAATACTGTGTGTAATATAATTTTATAACAGGCTAATACCTATTCACACTCACCCTGAACAAAAATATATATATTGGAGACCTCCTTGCTAGCTGATTGGGTGATACTATAGCTGGGAGTCTTGGGAGTCTCTCTTGGTCATTACTGTATCACTATGAGGCAGAGTTGATCTCTTATCAAAATCTCTTTTGAATTTTCTTTTCTTTATGGATTTTTATTTCAAGAGTGTTGCTTTGCAACTCATTCAGGATCATGGTTTTCATTTTTCTGTCACACATACTCAAGAGTCCTGCAGAAATGTTTTGAGAGTGATCGAAGCCAGATGGCAGCCATGCCTCCTGGCCCTATATTTCAGTGTTTTCTCGGCCACAGCTCTTGGTCCCTGGGCTCTATGCATCAGTGGTACCCTGTAGACTATACAGAGGGCCAGCAGCTGCCTGAAAGGATTTTTATGCAGTTTTCAAACTAGGTAGCTGGGGTTGTTCTGAACCCGTTTGGATTTTAAATGGTTAATCTACCTCAGGAACGGAGGGTCTTTATGAAAAGAGGCCTGCCTACTGCATTAGGGAGGGTGGCCATGTTTTTACTTTGAGAAAGGGTTCTTCATCTCCCTTGACATAATCTGGGAATATAGAGCTGATGTCGGCCGGAGCTTCGCTCAGGATGATTAAGGTCGTGTTGCATCTCCTGCCGTTAACTTTTGTTCTCATCTGTGGCAGCACAATTCGGAGGTGTGGGCTCCATGTTGCATCCACACTTGGCTTGTTATCCTCTTATCAAGCCCTTAGCATCCCTTTGTTTATTTGAGGCGACAGGAAGACTGTGTAAAGGCTGCTTAGTCAGGGATATCAGCCTTGTTGGCAGGGGAGTGATTGCCAGTTGAAAAACAAGGCATTATTGCTCATTTTTTCCCTCTTATTAGTTTGATTACATTTGCAAATCAAATCAATCCATCAGACATGATCAGGCCTCGTCCGCATTTTAAGGAATAGTAATCTCCGTCTAATAAGATGCAAATGTGTCACATCGGTAAGTAACCAATAAATCATCGTCTTGTCTTTGGCAATCATTAAATATCAGAACCAACAGTCAATTTTTAGTATTTTCAATTTGCGATATGCCGCTGGAATATAAAGATAGATGGACGTAATTACACAAACCAAACACTATTTCAGTTCATTCCAGACAGCAAATTTAGTGGAAGGTATAACTGGCTTGTCATCACACTGCATTATTCCTAGCAGTTCATGCAAAGTTCACAGACGAGCTTCAAATGGACATTGCTTTTTTTCAACTTCTAACAACGTCCCTACAATGGCAAGCAAACTTTGATGGAAGGACTTGAACTGACTTCCGCGCGGCTGTTGCAGTCAGATGCCAAGATGACAGGAGACATATGCTCGCTCCCATCAGAAACCCCTGGCAGTGCCAGCTCCCGTCTCCTCGATTTTCTATTAAAAAGAAAATGAACTCACAAACGTAAAAGTAAAGAAAAACAAAAACACCCAAGAACGCTTCCGAGGCTCTGTACCGCCTTCATCTATTTTGACAGAAAAGTCTCCCTCGGGGTGGGAAGGGAGCAACAACTTTTCATTTTTCTGAGTTTTACGCTTTTGGAGCCTCTCTGTGTGCAGTGTATTCTTTACACTGAAGCCGTTCTCCGTGAGGTTGTGCACGCTCACAGTGCCCTATTCAGCCAAGGAAGAGAATGAGTGTTAATTTTTGGCACAATATGGGGCGCCTGGGTGGCTCAGTGGGTTGGGGCCTCTGCCTTCGGCTCGGGTCGTGATCTCAGGGTCCTGGGATCGAGCCCCGCATCGGGCTCTCTGCTCAGCGGGGAGCTTGCTTCCTCCTCTCTCTCTGCCTGCCTCTCTGCTGACTTGTGCTCTTTCTCTCTGTCAAATAAATAAAAAAACAAAATCTTAAAAAAAAAAATTTTGGCACAACACTGAAACATTGACAAATAAAAAAAAAATGGTATAGTTCAGAAAATGAGAAGTGAAAATGTTTGGCCGGAGTCGCTGATCTGAAGGCCTTTTCCCAAATTGCTTGGCAGCTCAGCATCTCCCGATGAACTGTGACCATTGCATGTTCATTCATTCACTCATTCATTCGTCCGTTCATTCATTCGTAGGAATTGACTTCTCACAAATGGCAGATCCTCCCCCACCTCTCTTGGCTCTGTTTATCTCAATACTGTCAATATTCGTACTTTTCCATCCTTTTCCAATAATGTCTCTTGTCTGTTTCTTTTTTTCTGAATTCTAATACAAAAAGCTCTTTTAAATCACTGATCTGATGATATTTAAAATTTGCAATACTTCTTGCTTTGATTTTTGTTTTTTACCTCAGCCTCGGCGAGTTACTGACATCACTTTTGTTCTTTTGCTTTCTTCTTGGCAAAGGTTACTTGCCTTCTCCAGTGTAAGTTGCTAAATAGGATGTGAAGAACATATTTATAGGACCTCAGTGCACCTGCTACTTTATTTCGGTGGCACTTCCAATCCTCATTGACTGATTCCAGTTTGTCTTGACAGGTTTATCATACTCTTTATAGTAAAAGCTTAGAGATTAGGATTTGGCAGAGCCAACCCTTTGGCTCACTAAAGTCTCTTATTTGTAGCAAGAAAGGCAAACTCTTTGGAATATTATTTAATAAAATCCATTATTTAAAATTGATAAAATTAAAATAAAAAATAATAACATAAACAATTCTTTTTTTAAGATTTTATTTATTTATTTATTTGACAGAAAGAATGAGAGCATGAGCAGGAGGGAGGAGCAAGGAGAAAGGGAGAAGCAAGCCCCACACTGAGCAGGGACCCATTGGAGTCCCAGGACCCTGGGATCATGACCTGAGCTGAAGGCGGATGCTTAACCAACTGAACCACTGAGGCGCCCTAAAATCAAATTTCTGATGGCATTCCTTGTAGTTTTAAATGTGTTGGGTACTTTACCCTAACCGAATCACTTTGCTAGGGGGAGGGATACAAAGTAAACCATGTAGATACCGTCATAGTCTGCTGGGGAATAAAAATAAAGAAACAATTACTACACTCTAACTTTAGGAATCAGAGAAGGTTTCCTAAAGCCTTGAAGGCCTTTTGTGTAGAAATCCAGTGAAGATAAATTTAGAGAGAGGTATTTAGATGTTTTAGTTAAGCCTTAGCTTTCTTCTGCTAATGAAACCAATAGTATAGATTAAATGGGCCCATTTTCAATACCTCTGCCCCATTTGTTAGCAGGACTAAGGAACATCAGTCATTGAAAAATGAACAACATTCTTTCAGATCTTAAGAAATTGTAATACAGAAGTTGGCTTAGATTTTGGTAAAAAACCGAAACAAAATGGTCAGGAGGTTTCCAAGTTAGACAATGAAAACATCCAGGAGCTCGAGGTGGTGGTCAGAACAGCTCCTGATTCACACACAGCCTCTTAAACATCGCGCTTGCGTGCCCGTTGGCTGCCGTCTGCATGCCGTGCACGTGGGCAGGCAAAACGCACCGTCGCCTTATGAAAACAATTTTATGCCGCTTCCGCACCTCTATCGCCATATCCTCTCACGGTTAGGAGATTCCCAGCCTTCCTCGCCTTTCCGCAAAGCTGCGGTGAATTTTTAAAATACAGCTCTGGTCTTCCCAGGTGATTGTTGAGCCAGCCAGCCCGTGTAGCTCGAGGAACCCCATACACAGCAGCAGTTGCCAGGAACCCCTATGAGCTACAGCTGATGAAAGCCATACAGCTCACGCCTTTGAAGCTTTGTACCAGAACCTTCTGCTCTCTCTAACCGATTTACATACCACCATGGTATGTTTAATTTGCTTTTTCATCAAATCAATAATGGGTCTAATTGAAAAAATTGGCAGTGCTACGTGCAACCTAAGTACGGATCTCAATGTTTGCCGGCTAGAGGGAATGTTGCACAGCTCTGTGTCTGACACCTGTGTTATTGGTGTGCTCCTGCGACTAATGCGCACAAAAACAAACATTAATACAGGTGGAGCATCTGCACCAATTGATCACTGTGCTATGAGAATTAATCACCTGGCTTTCAGCTTGAAGAATAAAATTTACATCTTTAATGTATGAAATGTATTAACGCACACGCTTGCACCATCGACTTCGGGCGGAAATTAGCAGGCAAGCACCCGCTGTCCCGCTAGACCGTGTTCCTCTGGACCTTCGGACCCAGATATGCACATTCAGGGCCCGGTTTTAAGCACCCGAGAGCATTTTTTAGAAGTTAGAGCTGACACATTTTTGGTCAATGGTGATTGGAAAATATTGGGTAAGAATGATTCAACGTAAGGGACTAACTCTTTGAACTCTGTGAATCTTCCTTCCAGAACTGTACGATGCCACTTTTGAGGTTGAGTTTGATTCTCCTATCCCAATCCAGATAGATTTGGGTAGCAGCAGCAGCATGGAGCTATGTTCGTTGAGCACTGATGAGGGCCAGGTCCTCGAGCTAATTGTTTCATGTACATCATTTCAATTATTCTTCAGAGCAACCCTACAATTGTGGGTTACCTCTGACAGCACTTTATAACTGAGAAAATTAAATCTTAGAGGAATCAAACAACGTGTCTGAGCTCCCAAAGCTAGTGTGGCAGAGGAGATGAGATTTAAATTCAGATCTATTGGATTCCAAACCCTGATTTTTATTTACAGTGCTAACCCAAATTCCTGATATGAACTAGTTCCTTTTGCTTTAAAGTTCCAGCTTCATTTTTTGTTGAGTGCAAGGGGGTCTTAAAATCTTTTGCTGGCATGGCAAAACATAGATTTCATTGGTGCGTCCCAATCATATTGATAATGATAGTCATTGCAGGATTGGCCACATAATTGGTGGGGTCCAGTGCAAAATGAAAACGCAGAACGCATTGGTAAAAAAATTACTAAGACACTCCCTGTGTGGGTCACATTCCCAAGAAATTGGCCCGGTCTTGCCATGAGAGATGGAAACTTTGCTTGGGGACAAATTTCACAAATAGAGGAATGTTTCTTCAAGTCTGGGTATGATTAGGTCAGGGAAGATGCTACAGACACCAAAACTAGCTATTTTTTTAGATTTTTTTTTTAAGATTTTATTTATTTATATGAGAGACAGAGAAAGTGAGAGAGAGCATGAGAGGAGAGAAGGTCAGAGGAAGAAGCAGACTCCCCATGGAGCTGGGAGCCTGATGTGGGACTCGATCCCGGAACTCAAGGATCATGACCTGAGCCGAAGGCAGTTGCTCAACCAACTGAGCCACCCAGGTGCCCAAAACTAGCTATTTTTGATACCATCATTCTCAACAACTAGCCATTCACTTAGGAAGGAAAAGAAGTCTTTCATTGTTCCTAAGCAGTGTTTCCCACCGAGGGGTAATTTTGCCTCACAGGGAATATTTGGCAACGACTAGAGACGTTTTGGTAGTTACAGTCAGGAAGGCAGCAGGGAAGGAGGAGCATCTAGAGGGTGGAGGCCTGGGAGGCCTCCTCATTTCGTCATTCAGCACCTCACAGCGCGGCCCCTCCCCCCTCGCTCCCCAAGAAAGACTTATTCAGCCTAAAATGTCAGCAGTGCTGAGAAACCTGTCGTAAACTCTCATCTTCGTAAGGTTTGTGAATTTAGTATTCAGTTTTGCAAATCTTATAAATGCATACATAAATAAATATGGTAGCTTTATTACCGAAGAGAAGGCCTACTTCACAAGGAGCCACCTTCATCAACCAGATCAATAAATATTTATTGGGCAGCCAAGGTGCATTTGCTACAGCACTTTGTGGCCAAGCTGTAAGTTTTATCTTTGGTATTTAAAAATAAAACGGAAGAAAGGTTAGTGAACTCTGAAAAGTGAACTGTGGCACATTTGAGTTAAGAGCTTTCTTGGAAATTTCATAGGAGATATTTATTATGGGACTAATTACATATTCACATATAATGGAGAGAAAGGAGCCGTTGTAGCACATTGAGTAAGCAATATGCATTTTAACAGATATATAAATATGTATTTATTCATCAAACAGAA
This sequence comes from Nasua narica, assembly GCA_028533885.1. Classification (NCBI taxonomy): domain Eukaryota; kingdom Metazoa; phylum Chordata; class Mammalia; order Carnivora; family Procyonidae; genus Nasua; species Nasua narica. Next base: position 14,486,141 of record CM052814.1, read on the forward strand.
ACATTTTCTTAGTTATTTGGATGTAAATAATGTTTATAAAAATTTATAAACATTAAGTGATAAATGTTCTAAGCACTCAGGTAGATGCTATGTATATTTAAAGTCATTTGAATTTTTGACAGAAATCTTTTGTATGAGCTTATACAAATAACATCAGAATAATTCTAAAGATGTTAATATTAGTCTGGACAGGCTAAGAATTGGCAAGCAGGGATGGATATTTCATAAGCTTGTCAATGAGTTGTATAAAGTTTACATAAAGTCATTATATGTGAAAAACATTGCTACATTACATAAATATCTTGGTAATTATTCATAAACATGTATGAGGCTATATAATTCAGTGCTTATTGGCATTTTCTAATTCTTAAACTGTTTTTCCAGTCATTTAAGAGGAAAACCCAATAAACCATAATAACCAGATTTTTACACAGAAACTTCCATTTCAATAAATTTTATGTCACTATCTTTCAACTCAGTTTCTCTCCACTTTAGGGATAATATGGCAAATTTTGAGCAGCCTAGAGCATAAATGAAAAAAAAAAACAGAAAAAATAATCCTGGGTAACCTCCAAATGTATCATAATTGTAAAGTCCCTCACTCATAGGGCTACTGAAACTCCTCCTTTGAACCACTCCAACTAGCTTCCTCTTCTAGTGCACAGCATATCTGAGGAGAGATTGCTGCCCGGGGAATCCCAGGGACAGTGGTAGAAAGTAAGAGCCTGCATGCAAAACTGTGAAGTGCAGATCAGGTCCTGGGGAGCCAGCATTGGAGGCTGTGTAATGTGGGTTTGGGCAGCCCCACTTCCTGAGACATCTCTCAGGGCAGCTCAGCTCAATTTGGATGATCTGACAGTTCCTCACCTGCTGATTCTGAGTTATCAGGAAAATTAAATATGTATTCAATAGACATAGTTTAAGAAGACTGAGAAATACGTGATCATTTTAAAGGACTCCGTAGAAGATAGCTGAAATCTTTAGAAAATGTTTTGGAGTTTTAGAGAATGAAAATCGTCTACATGAGAGGCCACCATCTTTTCCAAGGCTGAATCAGTATTACTAGAAATGAGACAATAAGACTGACAATGACTGTCATTTGCCTAGGGATACTCAGGTTACAACATGACTCCCAATATTTGATCCTTACTTGCATTTGATACCTGCTGCATCCCTATGAGGTTGTTAGGTTCACCCTCTTATTTTGTTCAGATAAGGAAACCAAGACACAGAGATGAAGTGATTTTCTCCAAATTCACGGTTGACCCTCTATGTATATCTGTCTCCTGAATGGTATTGCTTAAGTGAGTGCTATTCATATTTTACAAGATATGTAAATTCAAATTATCCAGTTTCTGTTATTTTGACATTTGAAACAATTTTTCAAGATTTTTTTCATCTTCACATATACTGAACATAAACACAAAAGTGACGACTTCTATGGCCTATTTTTTTTAAAGATTTATTTATTTTAGAGAGAGTGGGGAGGGCAGGAGGAGAGGGAGCGAGAGAATACTCCAGCAGACTCCCTGCTGAGCATAGAACCCAATGAAGGGTTCAATCCAAGGACCCTGAGATCATGACCTGAGCCAAAATCAAGAGTCGGATGCTTAATTGACTGAGCCACCCAGGCACTCCCTTTGTATTTTTTTAAATAGCTCTATCTCTTAAAAAGATATGTAAATGACTTCACTTGTCACTATGATGTTAAGTATAAATGGAATGCTACAAATTTTGGAATGGTGTAAAAATACCGTTCAATGGATGGTGAGCACTATATTTTTGTCAATGAACTGAGAGAAAATACTGAAAATATAATTATAGGTTTTTTTAATTTTATTTAATTATTTGAGAAAGAGTAAGAGAGAGAGCAAAAGGGAGGGAGGGTCAGTGGGAGAAGCCGATTCCCCACCAAGCAAGGATCCCTATGCGGGACTCGATCCTTGGACTCCAGGATCATGGCCTGAGCCAAAGACAGTTGTTTAACTGACTGAGCCATCCAGGGGCCCAGTAATCATAGTTTTGATAGGCAATGGAAACAAATGATTTAATGGTAATAATGCATATTGAAATGCATGTATTTCCAACCCAAAATTTTAGCAGTAAGTCTCCAAGAGGCAACAATTAAACATCAGTATTGAAATAATAAAACAAAATTAGAAGCTCTCTGGAATGCTCATATAATATATCCCTGGGTTGCCAAGATGATCTTGTAGCCTTGGAGCTCAAGGAAGTTAGTTGTTTACTCTTTTAGAGCTACCAGGGATTAGTAGAGTTCTCAAAGAAATGTCCTACATGTTTGTGCTAAGGATTACTTCATAAGGAATCAAAAAGAAGTGCATCGTTTTATTCCTTTAGTAGAGCAAAGAGCTTGAATCTTGCGGAAGTGATTAAATAAGAAGTCTCACTTCTGGGGCAGAGATGGAAAGTAGTACCAGAAAGAGAAAGAAAAATGGAGATCAGCAGGATGTGAGCATAAGAAGCGATTTCCTTTGCAAATAGCATAGAAAAAAATAGGAATCGATCAACTAGGATTAGTAGTAGAATCAGAAAACTTCCTGCCCTCCACCCCCAACAAAACACAAAATAGTACAACCACAGAATGTAGGAAAGTATATCCAGTTCTTAAAGACCCACCAAAGAGCATGTTTTGGGTAAATTTGTTACCAGGAAATTGGCCTGGATAAGGCTCCCAAGGCTGTGGATGGAAAGAAAAAAATCCCAAAACTTGGTTGTTGACACTCCCAGGAACGTGCTCTGCAATGATGCTCAGGGAATCACAACAAGGTTTGGTACGATGGGTTTTAGGATAAAGGTAAATGGACTACTTGAGAAAAACTACAGGTTTGGCTAAGACATTCTGGCACGGTTTTGGTGTAAAATGGATTACGGACATAGCATAAAGTAAAATTTTAAAAAAGCATATTTAGAATTCATGTCTTGACTTGGTAAGAGACAGGAGAACTCAGGGCTTATCTTGTAGTCCCAGAACCTACACCCATGGCCAGGGATCATAGAACAAGCTTCCTTTACTTAAATATCATTATTTCCCAAACTTATTATTAAACAGAGGTTCACACTCCATAATGTGTAACAACATACGGGAGATGATAATGCCATTGGCTAAGAGATAACATTTAGCTCTCAATCCTTCTGTGATCCTATTGAATTTGCCTGTTAAATTCTTGGTGTAATTAAAGCAGATAGGAGCATTCATACATTTTGTTGCAAATTGATATGATCTCCTTTGTCTGTGATCTAAGTGAGATTGCCCTGTAGTTTTTAATTTAGCAGGTTAAGAAGCACAATTAAAATATCATGAAAAAGATCATAATCAGAAACCGTCTTTTGGGTTGTCCCTGCCAAGTTGATAAAGGGATCGGTGTATTTAATAATTACCTCCTTTGCTGTACATTTGTTCTATCTGTGGGCTGAAGTGTTAATAAATACCTTGCACTATTCCAGTGGGAAAGTAGGCTTTCCTCCTAATTAATAAAACTTGGAAGAATACCTAGGACATTGAACCATATCTTTCTTATTAGTGCTGCCTGCCTCAAAAGAGAATCCCTGTCTCCTCACCACATTAGTAAATGTCATCTTCCTGGTTATAAAGAAACCTCTTGAAAAACTGCCGGTTTTCAATAGGAATGAAAACGCAAATTATTTGATGGCTTTTTTTTTTTTTTTAGAAATAATTCAACCGTTGAATTTTAAGTAGCAAAAAATCCTAATCAAGCACAACAGGACTTACTCTAAGGAACGTACCTTAGTGAAAGCTCCAGAAAAAGAAAGGTTCATATTGAGATACAGTTGGCTTTGAATTAGTCTTTATTTCGAGCTGTTGTTTGTCCCATAGTTCAATTGCTCAAGTACCTTCTAGGCCTTGATCCTAGAAAACTGAAACCAAGGTTAGCACGGAGAACCGTCACATCTGCATTTTACTGCTAATTTGTAAGTGCCAAATTACTTGTGACTGTTCTATTTTTATTAAAATTGAACTTAGAAATGGAAAGTTTGAAAACACATTATTATTTCAAACGGGATATTGACTAATACAGGGAACGTGCTCTGGTGAGTGTATACATTTAATGTATATTTATTGGAGTGCCTACGTTGTGGTAGAAAAATAGAGCAGTCAAGAAATTAAAGTCCTTTCTCTATGGCCATGTGTTGGCTTCAGTTGGAAGCTTCACTGTGAGTCTGATATTGTACCTTTTTGCTCGAATTCAAAATATGTGATACATGAAATTATGTGTAATATATCATCTCTAAAATTTTTCTCTGCATAGAATACGGAAGTTTGTCCCCATTTCATTATATATGAATCATTGAGTCCACTGGCTTTGCTGAGATTCTTCAGAACATGAAAATTGCAGTATCTGAATTCTAGGGGGAGTGTTAATAAAAGAGAAGTCTTATAAGGCTACCTCTTTCTTAGGTATATGATAAGGTAAAAATATTAAAGTACATCAATTCTAATGCAATGTGGCCAGACAGTATATCCTGAAATGATTACAGAAGGGAAAATACATTCTATTTTGAATTTCTTTATTCAATTATGGTATTTTTTTCCTGTTTCTAATTTTACTTTAAGTATTCTTCCAACCTAACTAAAACTTAAAATAACATTTTTAAACTGCTCTTTAGAGGGCAGATTGAAGAAATATTTTTGAAATAAAAGTTTTGTATGTATTTCTCAAATCTCAAATTGAGTTAATTGGTCTTCCTTTCCCCTGAAATGGGAAAAGAAATTAATGCATTTTGAACACATTCCATTAAAAATTGATACAATTTGCAATATGATACTTGTGCTGAGCATATTGACGTTCTTCCCTAAATTCATGTATTCAAGTATTTTATAAAGCACATATTCTGGGTGAGGCTCTGCTGTACTCTGGTAGTGTAGCAGTGATCAAAAGTGACAAAAAATCCCTATCCTTGTAGAGCTTAAGCTCTAGTAGGGGAGTCAGAAAGTATGTACAAGAGAGACTGAATGTGCAAATGTCCTGAGGTAGAGTGTGCTTGAATATGCCAGGAATAGTAAGGATGCCCAACTGGTTGGAATAGAATGTCCTAGGGAGAGGGGAGGGTGGGAAAGAAGAGGGCCACTGACTGTCATGCAGTTTCAAATGTATCCTTTTTTTTAAGGGAAGGAGGTGCAAGGGGAGAGGGGGAGAGAGAATCTTAAGCAGTTCCCTGCCAAGCACAGAGCCCATCCTGGGGCTCAATCCCACAACCCTGAGATCGTGACCTGAGCTGAAATCAGATGCTTAACTGACTGAGCCACCCAGGTGCTTCTCAAATGCATCATTTTATTTAATCACCTGTGCATTAATATTGTCAATGATCAACCATATTGGAATTTTGTACTTTCAAATGAGATTAGGGACACGGTCTCCTTATTAAAAGCCTACATACAATATGTGAAACAAATTCATTCAGCAAGTTGTCAGCAAACACGTTTTAGCCATTATCTTATGTGGCATGACCAAAGATGTCCCTGTTGACTCCATCATTTCTTCCTTTTTTTTTTAAGTTTTATTCATTTATTTTAGAGAGAGTGAGTTCAGGGGGTGGGGCAGAGAGAGAGGGAGAGGGAGAAAATCTCAGACAGCCTCCCTGCCTAGCCTCGAGCCCGTCGTGGGGCTTGATCTCATGACCCTCAGATCACAATCTGAGTTGAAACCAAGAGTCAGATGCTCAACCCACTGAGCCACTCAGGCTCCCCTGACTCCATCCTTTTTTTATATCTGAGGAGCGATCCCTCCAAAGATTTGAACTTAGACTTTATCTCTGCGATTAGAATGGTTATCCTCGTTTCTTATACTATATTTGGAATGTTGAACATATATTGTGGGAATTTAGTAAGCTTATCAAAATCCATTTTGAACATGTATCATAACAAACGTTTAAGTCCTACTGTTATTGATTAGAGTAATTGCTAACTGATAGGAAATGTCTGACACAATGATGGAATTCATTTTCCTAAGGGCTGTCGGCTTTCTCATCTTCTAAGTGGGCGTTGTGAATAAGTTGATTTTTAAAACAGCTTCCTGGGCTTCTATCCTGTGCTCTTATGGACCTCATTTACTAAACACCTGGTAACAGGATCATACTATGGCATTTAGCTTTCCAAAGTTACCTTGAAACGGTTTTGCTGTTAATTGGGTACCTGGCGTGCTGGGAGAATTAAACCCAAGAATGTGGAGCAGAGCTTGGTGTTAAACTGGGGAACAGGATGAGAGGGCCCTTTTCAAAGGTTTTAGCTTGTTCTTTTTGGGCTCAGGGATGCATTTGCTCCTTTTTCACTCTCAAGCTCATCCAGCTTCTCAGGCTTATCCTGTGTTCCCCTTGAAGAATTATTCAGCTGCCTGAGTCACCTCTAACGGTGTGGCAGCAGTGGGAAATCTTCCCTGTGTTCTGATTTCCAGCCTTTAGAGCGGAAAGTGGGACCAGTAAGGGGCAGGAGGCATAGCGGCCACAGCCTCACTGCAAGCTCTGATGACTTTCCCTTCCCACCAGTTATTTATTTCTTTATTTTTAAATTTCTTAAACATGGATTAAGACCAGTTAGATCCTTGACACCATGCAAGTACAGGGCATACATGTACAAAATATTGCCATTAAAAAATGCTATTTATCACTCACTGGGGATGCAAAGATGCATGAGTGGTTTGATATCGTAGAAGAGGCAGTGACTTCAGCTGTGCCAAGGCAACGTGGTCATGGAAATGGGGCAGCGTCGTGAGGGAGAGAGCAAGTGAGAAGGAGCATCCCTCTCCCTAAGGTTCATTAAGGAAATGCTTATAGAAAAAGATTTCAAATATAGACGGATAGTTTTCACTCGCCCTGCGGAGAGGAAGGAAAAAGCCATCCCATGCAGAGGAAAAGAAATATCAAAAGCACAGAAGTACACTATCACGTGGCCTGTTTGGGGGAGGGGTAGTTAGTGGGTGGAACACAGGAAGAGAACTGTGTGTCACGGTGGGCGAACGGCAGCTCTGGATTTTGATGGCGTGGATAAAAACCATACTGCTGATTCTTCTAGCCACGTGACCGCGAGTGGGTTTGCACCTCAGTTTCTTCTGCGTAAAATGGCAAAGAGACTACTACATGCTCCATAAGGATTTAGTGAGAATTAAATGCTTATAGCTGCCTCACTGCTCTCCTCTACTCAGCCATCTTTTTAGAATGCAAGTCAGATTCTGTTTCCTCTTTGCTCAAAGCCCCCAGTGGCTTCTCATCTCACTCAAAGTAAAAGCTGCAGAAGTTTGCGAAAAGTCACGAACCTTGGGCCGTGTCCACGCCACGAGATGCTGCCAGCCCCATCGCCTTCTCTCCCCCTCCCTCCACGCTGGTCTCTTTGCCGTTCTCTGAATCTCGAAAACAAGGTGTATCTCTGCCATTCCCTCTGCCTGGAATGCCCTTCCACAGAGAGAGGTGAGACTCGCTTGCCCACCTCCTTCAGATCTCTGCCCCAACGTTCAGCCTCACGGAAATTTTCCTGGACACCCTGCTGAGAATTCTAGCGCCTTTCTGGGGCCTGTTCTCTGCCCTGTTTTGTGGACATTTTCTCTGTGGCACTACTGCAGTTTTATTTTTATGTTTTTATTCATTTGTTTTCTCTCCCTGCCGGTCCTTTGTCCCTTGTGCCTGGTGCATGACAGACGCGTGATACATGGAAGAGCTTAGCATGCTGCCTGGTACAGTGTAAGCCCTGAATGAATTTTATAAATTTTTACCACTCCTGTCATTCTGAACAAGAAATAAAGAAAGGAGAATGGACCCCTGGTTGTGAAGGGTTCAGGATACTTCGCAGAGAGAAATCAGAGAAGCTTGGAAGAGGTGCTCTATGATCTAGATCCATAAGGGGTCCGATCCAAGTTAGGGAGACCGTGAGTTGGATAATAAAGGGCTGAATTAGGCAGTGGGACTGGAAATAAGAAGTGCGTCTAAGGGATATTTCATAGAAGCAATTGAACATTGGGGAAGAGTCAAAGAAAATAACAAAATTTTTATTCTGTCTTGTTGAGTATTTGATGATGCTCTGAGGAACACATTGGAATATGTTTTTTGGAAGGAGTACAGGATGAATTCAATATTACATATTTTGAGGTGAATTATCTGAGGCTTTCAGGGAGCTGGAAATAAGTGTGTACTTGTAACACAGGTTTCTTGTATCCCTAGAAGTGGGGAGAGCAGGAGCAGAGGAAGAGAAGAAGCCAAGGCCAAATTATTGAAGGTATTGCATGGAAAGGATTGGCACAAAAGCAGGGAGACCAGGAGAAATATGTGGTATGAATCCAGGGAGTGGGCAAGGGCACAGGTGTTTCAGAAAGGAAGAGAGGGGCAGAAGAGCCCATAGGATTTGAAGGATAGGCCATTGGATTTGGTGATGAGGTGACTGTTGGTGACCATAGTAAAATGGAGGGACTGAGACATGATCCAAACCTCAGTGGATGCAAATGAATGGGCAGAGCAGTGAGTACACCATTTGGTTGTGAATTCCAACAGTGAGATGGTGGGGGAAGTGGAGAGACACCAATAGACAGACAGACAGAAAGAAATCTAGCTTTTTTTTTTTAAGATTGTATTTATTTATTTAACAGAGAGAGAGCTCACAGGTAGGCAGAGAGGCAGGCAGAAAGAGAGGGGGAAGCAGGCTCCCCTCGGAGCAGAGAGCCCAATGCGGGGCTCGATCCCAGGACCCTGAGATCATGACCTGAGCCAAAGGCAGAGGCTTAACCACTGAGCCACCCCGGCGCCCCTAGAAATCTAGCTATTGAGGAGGAACCAGTGAGGAGAGGAAATTTTATGAAAATAGAAGAATGGAGGAATGGGAACTCAGGAGAAGGAGAGATTAATAAACACAAGAAAGGAAGAGGAGCTTAGCAAAAAATTAATGGGACAAATCTTCAAGGTGACCAGAACAGATGGGATTGAGAACATAGTAAAGACCTTCCTTGGGAAGAAAGAACAATCCTTTTTCTTTAGAGACCAGTGGGAAGGTATTAGGAATTGGTCCTGTTATCAGTGAGAAAGAGAAGCAGGTCAAGGGCATTTCTATCTATTGTTCTTCATTTCTCAAAAAAAAAAAAAAAAAAATGGGAGGTTAGATCACATGGGCAGAATAAAATACAGTCAAACCTAGAGAGGGATTCAAGCAGAGAGACCATCCATTCGTGCAGGAAAGGTATGTTTCAGATCTACACTTTCTCCTGCCCCAAAAATAGAGTGTTCAGTCTGGAATGCACTGTGGACTTTTGTGTCCAGTTGAGTAACCCTGTTTGGTAGATAAGGAAATTGCGCAATTCGGTGGCTAGCTCAAGGTTATAGGGCTAGTTAGTAGCCAGCATTGTACTGAAACCAGTTTTTCTCAGTTAATTTGTACTCTCAGTGAAGTGTTTCAACCTGTGCTTTCCAAAGACTTAATGCCACTTACACCAGCAATGTATCTTTTTTTAAAGGCATCGCCCCCCGCCCAAGTACACATACACCCACTTCCCTGACAGTCTTCAATCTCAAAATCAGCCTCCATGCGTCCTGCTACTTTTCCTTCTTGCCCTGCATGGTTCACTGTCTCAGCTTGCAGCCTGAATTGGATTGACCCTCAGATGGGCTTTTTCTCCTGGATAAGCCATGTTGCCGACTGGCTGTCTGGTCATATTCATGAAATGAGCCAGCATGAGGCTGATGCCATCATAAGGACTGAGGGCATTAGCTCCGTGAAGTGCCTGCCATATCCCAAAGGCAGAGTTGAACTAGATGCTCCCTGGAGTGTGGCACTTATGGTTGTCAAATGAACCTCCTAGTTGGCCCTTTTCCATTGAACTTGGTATTTAAAAGGATCTATGTAAATGCTTAATTCACAAGGTAGATATTGTTGGAAACCTGTTAAGCAAACGATAGTTCTATCAATTCTGAGTATATGAATTCTTACATTCCACAATGAAAATAGGCTTGAGCTACAAATGTTTTAGTGCTATATGAATGTGATTTTATTTTCCCTGTCTACGTCTCGGCATGGGTTTCTGTTCTTAAATTATATTCTTAAATGTTAGTATCTATGAAAAAGATACTCCTGAGCTATAATGTACTTTATTTCAGAGTACTTACTTGGAATTGCTGTATTAGTGTTTTCTGCAGGCAAAAAAAAAGAAAAAAGAAAAAAAATCCAGATATCTAGCCTTTTTTTTCTCCCACCACTGAAATAGATGTTAGGATATCTGAGTAGTTTCTGCCCTTTAAATAATGCACTAAATACAATGCTCATGGACACGCTCACACCCCTTCCTTCTCTCATTTGATTTCGAGATACAGGGAATAAATGAGACATTCACTTGGGTTTCGCTGTCTTTTATGAAATCCAACCCATTCTGGAGTGAATGAGCGAGAGACTCAGGAGGCCGCCTCCGTGGGAGCAATGCCTTTCCCCAGTGCCTCATCCTCTCTCTGTCATCCCCAGGCGATGTGCCTGCATTTGTGTGTGTAGATTTATAGTTTATCTTTATCAATGGCTTCATCTGTAGGTAGCTATTATAGCTGCCTCGCCTGGATATTGTTTGGGCCTGATAGATCTGTCTGTAGTTCATCAAAGGGGAGCCGAGTGCCTAAAAGCCATCGGGTCCAGCTGAGGATGAAATACGAGCCATCAGCCTTGGTAATGGCTATAAAATTTCATAATTACACGGCCTTTATTACATTGCATAATGATCCTGAAGCAGTATGGAACAATTAATTAAGATTTTCAACCGTGGCTCTTTCAGAAATTAAAAGGTGCTAGTAGCTGAGAAATGGGGATCTGTCTTGTCCTAAAAGCATTAGGGATGCTTAAGAAATAACTTTCCTGGGCACTTTTATTTATTTATTTATTTATTTATTTATTTATTTATTTATTTATTTTTTGTGAAGAGGAACAAGTGTGAGTAAATCGTGGCTATTAACAAGTTTTGATTCCGACTTCAAAACCGCTGTTTTAAAAGGCAGGGGAGTGTGAATGCTAAGGGTCTATATAACTCCCCAACTTCCCTTTTCTCTTCTTTGAAAAATTCTATTCAGCCTCCTGCTGTAGCCATTTATCACGTTTATGGTTGTTCATCTCTACACATTAAATAAATGCGGGCTCCGAGATAGGGGGTCAGTTAACGGCCTACTCTGGTATCCTGACCAAGGAGTTTCTCTCCTGCACTCTCTCATATCTGGAGGCATTAAAATTCTTTCACGATCTCTACAGTTTTGACAGTCATCCCCAAAGGAAGACTTTACTGTTTTCATTTATTATCTTGCGTATCTAGCATGTCACATCTCATATATACCTTTTATTTTTTTTTCCATCATCTCATCTTCACACCCCATAAAGAGTAATTAAATTTTGTGCGGGCCTATAGGAGCTGGTAGAAATGGGCTCTTTTTAAATCATAACAGAAGCTGAAGAAAAGTATACAGTAGACATACACGTGTGGGTTGCATTTGCAAATACAAATTATGCCCCATTCTTGACTTGGTTTTCCATGCCAGGGAAGTTGTGATTGAGATGGTCGCGTACTGTAAAATACTAATGACGAGATGGTGAAATGAGCCCAGCATTCTTATCATGATGATTCTGAGCCACATCCCCAGCCTTTATGCGTGAACCCGATAGGAAACATACATTTCCAGGAAACGTGGTCAATGGCTCTGTCGACATACCTGAAAGAAAATTAAAAAAAGAAAACCCCGAACGTGGTTGCAATTTACACCTACCTCCTGGATATTTGTTCACGTCAAGTATTATTGTTTTTAAATTGACAATCATCATATAACATTTTGCAGATCTAAATATTTCATGGGAGACTAGAACTTCCCTTGGGCATCCCCAATAATAAACTTTCAGCAGAAAATTTGGGAAGGATTATGTGGTTCAAGGAGGAGCTACTGCTCAGAGTAAATTCTCTTGTTGAGGCATTTAGTCCCTTAATAGGAATTTTCTGATCTGCTGTCATTCTTGTTCACACACCGAGTGTCACTGCCTCTTTATAAAACACTTGTCATTCTTTAATGGAAACAAAATAGTCATTGCAGCCAGAGCCACAATGTCATTCCACTACCCCTTGCTGCGTCGGCAATAGTGAAAATGACAGAGCGGCTCTCAGTAGGGGTAATTAAAATGTAAATATTGATATTTTATTATTTGAAATTACTTTCCAGTGCGGCATTTAATATCTCTCCATCTGTGCGGCTCTGTTTAGCGGTCACTTTAGTGGAGCTCTGGGATACAAAGCAGCGGCTTGATCCCCGTTATGTCAAAATGCTTGTTGCTGCTTAATTTTGATATCTAATTAAGTGGAAAAGTACAGTCCACACTGTAATCCATGGCATCTTAACCAGCTGCTTGGGTATATTTAGAATTAATCTCCACTATGGAATCATCCTAATGTATGCAATTAAGAGTCTGCCGATGGCTAATTAGGTGTATTAGAATCAGGCAGCTTTTTTCCCCCCCTCCTTTATCCCCCCCTTTCATTTTGGACTGTTGCAGATATAGGAGTATCTGCCTGCAGAGGTAGTCTTAATGGTCCTCAGAACGAGTTAGGAAACAGTGCAACTTCTGAACAGATTTCAGCCACGGACAGCAATATTTGCCTTTTCCTGTGCTTATTTCCTTGAATCAGCCTCACGTAGGAATTTCCAGGATTTCCTGGATCTATTTGCAGGATCTCAGGGACATGAAAGGGACTGGTCACAGCATAGAGGAGAGGTGGGATACAAAGATAAATATACTTTCCAACAGATCAAAGCAGAGAGACTCCAGGGCAGTGCTCTGAGTGCCCTTGTTCATTTAGGGAGGGGAGGGATTATAGCGTGAGAGCTTTTTACCGCAGCTACATTTCCCTCCTCCATTCTACTTTTGAATGGAACACTGTCTCCGAAAGAGTTATTATAAGAGGCACGGGTTGGGTTTGTATATTATGTATCCGTGGTAAATAAGAGAGGCAGCCTTTTACTCCTGATAACGACTCAGCATTCATGCAGTTGGGGAATTCCAAGAGCTATGTTGTCTCACGTTTTTGTTTTGGTTTTGTTTTAACTTGGCCAGTTATCCAAATGGGGGGCAGTGAAGAGAGGAAGAAGGGAAGGCAGAGAGGAATCGAAGGGGTTGCCTCTATTGTCAATGAGAAGATAACTGTAGCCTCCCCAGTGGAACGTATGCCAAGCCGTAATGACTTAGCTCTGCTTGAGCCGGCAAACACCAGCCGTGAACTTGGGAGTAAATATTCGTAAACAGATCTTCATTAGCCACCGAGAAAAATAGTGTGGGAGCCTGACTTTAAACCGAACTCTCGGGGCTAGAAATTCAGAGAAGCTGTTTTTTCATGCTGTCCAGAGCACAAATTATGCCCAGGTCTTTAAGCATAGAGAGTGAGGATTTCTAATATTATTTGAATGTGGAGTTTCAGGGTCAGCAAGCTGTAATTTCATATCTGTGACATGCATCTCATGGATAACATATTTCTCCTACATTCTTTCATGAATACATATGACACTTTGTTTTTAATGGCCTGTGTTGTAAATCCTTTAACGTGTGTTTATGCAGAAGACCTCCTGATTTTTTTTTTCCTGCCTCCCCTCTTTCTAGGGCATATGTTGGAGACACTGAGTTATAGTGTCTTTCCATTTGGGGAAAATCAAGAAAAGCACACCTGAAGGATTTTTTTTTTTCCTGCTTTGCTTCTAGTTAGTAATAAAGCGCGAGAAGGGGAGATGTTAATGTTAACTCCATAAATACCCTTTCTTTAAAAATTAGTGCTCTTGTTAGAATTTGTGTTTCTATACCAAGGGACCAATTAGGTAAATCTGAAAAGATTTGAAGCCATGTTATTTAAAATTAATATAGAAATTATAAGTGATTTTCTCCTAGATCTCTCACGTAGAATCAGCTATTGGTCATTTCAGTGAAAGCACGCAAGAGGATCACAACATCTATTTTTTTGTAATTGGTAGCTGTCATGACATTTTCAGATTTTTAGGTGAGCTCATTAAATCACCCAGGTTTTCATGATGCAAACATCATTCTGTACTTTAACATATGTGTAGTGTGGCCTTCACAAATGGGAAAATAATGAAAGGAAAACATAACCTGGGCTTTAAAGTCTGCAACTCTGCCTTTATTAGTGCAAGCCGACACACTAGGAGAAACTCTGAACTCTAACCTTCTGTAGACTGGCAGGCAGTATTTACTCCAAAAGCAGACTAGGGTGGAGCAAGCATTTCTCTTTTCCTTCTAATTTTCTCTTTTGTACTATCTCAGTAAATATATATATATATATATAATTTTTTCTTTTGTGCTATCTAGTATATATTTACCTTAATTTATCCAGTGTGTGGAATATGCTTTTTAGATTCTTCAATATCCGAATATTATGTTGGGTCACATATAACAGAAACAAAGCAACCATGGCTAACTTGCCGTGTATAGATTTCCTTTAATGATTCAGTGTTCCCAAGAGAAGCAGTTCATCTTTGTTTAAAAAAAAAAGTTATTAAACTTTATGTGTGGGCAAAAGAAAAATACACAAAAATTCATTTTTAATTTAAAATCTGTTTTAAGTGAGAAATAGTAAAAAAAAATCCTATATTAGATATTATGGAGGAAAGTAAAACATGCCAAGACTTTGTTGTTTTTTTGTTAAAAAAAAAAGTTAACCAAAAGTTCCAGTTGTGGTTTGTTTCTCTAACAGTTCTAAAGAATATTTGAGGTACATTTATCTCTTGCTGAAGTCTGACAAATGACATGCTTTATTAATAACTTATTGGCTAGTTTATTAAAATGTTTGATGGTGCAAAAAACATATATTTGGTCCTAAAACCTATGTTAGCAAAATTCACCTTCTTGTGTTTCTCCCCATATCTATGTTTTAATTGAAAAAACTATCACCTCTAACAGAGATGACTTGTATGCCCTTAAGCTCAAACTCTCAGCTAAGTATGTATGAAAAATAAGGGGCAAAAGGTTTATACAAAAATTGTGTTACTAAAAATATATTTGCTTGATTTCCTGAAGCTCCAACCTGACTTCTTCTAGACTTCAACAGATCCTCTTTCACTCACTCAAAATATTTCCATAGGTCCGTCTCCAGCTACGCTCATTCCTACAGCAGGTGGAAATGTGCCCCTTCAAAATTATTACATGGGAATGGAGATATACAAACCAGTTTGATAAACCTGAAACATGTCTAAATGGCATTTAAATTACATTAACACCTACTTGGACAGACACAGTGAAAGGTCATAACTGACAAGTACCATCTTCGCTGTTTGTAAATGTCTAATTTGCTGGGTTAAAATAGGAAGGCACCTTACTCCCTTGGTGCCGCTCAATGGCTATCGTGTTGCAAATACTTCTGACAAGTGAGTATTTAACTTAGTGAGAATCCATTGTCCTAAAATGGAGTGAGAGGGAGATGCCGTATGAATGCATTTTTACTGCATTGTCTTCTCTTTGCTGTTTTTGATTCAGGGAAAGGTTTCTCAATCTGCTTGCCTTTTTTTTTTTCCCAAAGTGTGGAAAGTGCCCTTACTAGTTATTTGGGTTTTACAAAAACTAGATGTGGAATTTCTGAAGAATATGTTAAAAAAGTAGACATACAGATTTTTTTTTTATTACTGCAAGTGGAAAGAAGCAAAGGGCATGTGTTTTCATTCCTGACTAAGCTAGGATTTCAGAGGGTTAAAGTTCTAGCTACAGAAGATAAATTCACACATTGTCAAAAATAGTTATACTAGAAGGAAAAAGAGAAATTAATTATAGATACTTGTAAATAATACAAGTCATTGTGACATTATCACGGAATCTGTTATGAATGGTTATTTGCAAATATGAGAAAAAGCAGTTAGGCCATATGATTAAAAGGTCAACGTTAGGGACGCCTGGGTGACTCAGTGGGTTAAAGCCTCTGCCTTCGGCTCAGGTCATGATCTCAGGGTCCTGGGATTGAGCCCCAAATAGGGCTCTCTGCTCAGCAGGGAGCTTGCTTCCCCCTCTCTCTCTGCCTAGTTATACCATCTCTCTCTCTCTCTCTCTCAAATAAATAAATAAAATCTTAAAAAAAAAAAAAGGTCAACTGTAATTATAAATTAAAAAGGAACCAGCTGAGGTTGAGAGAGGACTTTACTGGAGTTTAAGTGGCTCCAAAGAAAATCCTATATACTATACAGGCACATATAAGCAAAGAGCTTTGCATATGATCAGTGCTTTAATAAACACTTGTTGAACTATGAAAAAATAAATGAGGTGACTTTTTTTGCTGCATATTCAGATTTTTCTTTCCAGGGGAGGGGTCTGATAAATCTGGAATGCTGTCTTCATTCCTAGTGTCCCATTCTTTCTGAAAGCCAGTCAATGAGTTGTTAAGGAATTATTCATTAATTGATTTGGCACATATTTATTGAGCCCCTGCTATCTGGTGGGCACTGGTGCAGGTGCTGGGATTCCAGCAAGGAACAAGGAAAGGAGGCCTCCACTATTAAGAGCTTGGAGAACATGGCAGCCCATGGGGACCGATCTATCTGTTAGGTGCCACATCGTCACCTTCACTCCATTACTTGCTTCTGTCTTTCCCCAAAGCTCCTCTCTTATATTTTACAACTTGCAGCTGTGCCCATGGATGTTATACAGGGACAATAATGATGGCGGTAGGAATGGAAAGGAGTGTATGCACTTGATTTCAGAAATATAAAAAGGGAGACTTGATGATAGATCCCTGAGAGCCTGGGAGGAGGCAGCAGGTGGATGATGGTGCCGCCAATCTGGGAAGTGGTTTCCAACTGGGTTGGGAAAATACGCTCCATTTCAACGTGCGAGGCTGTCTACAGAGGAGTTACCAGAAGAGGATTTTTCAGGAAATATGGCAGGAAAGAGAAAAAAGGGCCCAATAGTGAGAGAAAAGCCATATTGTGCCAGAGGGTTTGTGTTTGGTCCTTTGGAGAGATGGAAGCCAAGAATGCATTTTGGTCAGTGGGTGGCATTCGTAGAGTTCATATTCAGAAGAATGCTTGAATAGCCATGGATAGGATAGACGAAGGAAATACCAATGTCCCTGTATCCCAAAAGAGATGATGGAGGTCTGGACCAAAACTGGGGGTGGGGCAGGGAGGAGAGAAGTGGTGGATACATCAAGGAGGATGTGTACAACCAAACACCCATCTTTCCTCCCTCGCATATACGTACACTTTGATCATTCCTTCTGATACCGATCTCCTTTTCCTCATCGTGATCTCATTTACTTTTACTGTGCTGTAACATCACTGAGGGTAGGAATTATACTGCACTCATCTTGTATGTCCTGGTGGGTCTGAGCGTGGCGTTTCACTTACCATAGATGCACTGAATAGCAATTGATTTAAATTTCATTATAGTGGAACCCCTGGGAACTGAACAATATTGTGCTGGACCAAACCCCTAGGAACATTTTTTTTCCACTTGTTCATTTTATAAATGAAAAAGCAGGCACCAGAGAAGTTGACTCATTGCTCAGAGTTACACAGTTACTCGGCGGGAGAGGTGGCCCCCAGTGCTAGGTCTACTAACTCCCAGCCAGTGATCTTTACCTGAGGTGCTCGCCATTACCCACACAGCCTTGTGCTGCCCGTAGGTACTGCTCCTTGTGGTACTCCAAATCGCACAGCATTGGAACTGGAAGCCTCTTCAGAGATGTCTAGTCTCCATTTCACGTCCGACAGATGAGGAGTCAACCGTGGGTCTGTATTAATTTGCTGGGGCTACTATAACAGAGGACCACAAACTAGATGGCTTACAACAGAAATGTATCGTCACAGAGCTCTGAAGGCTAGAAGTCTGAGCTCAAAGTGTTGGGAGGGTTGGCTACTTCCAAGGGCTTTGAGGAAGAATCTCTCTGTTGGCCCCTGGTAGCCCCAAGCATCCCTTGGCTGGTCAATGGCATTCTCTCTGTGTACCTTCACCTCATTTTCCTTCTGTTTGTGTCTGTCTCTGTCTACATTTACCCCTTTTTAATGAATCAGAGTAGGACCCACACTAATGACCTCATCTCAACTTGACCATCTGTAAAGACCCTATTTCCAAATAACTTCACATTCACAGGTACTGAGAGTTAGGATTATAACATCTTTTGGAAGGACACAATTCAACCCACAACAGAGGTCAAGTTAGCACTATTGGTTGTAGTGTGGGTGAATCTAGAACCCAGATCTCCAAGACCTCAAGGTCACTGCTCCCCGCACTAGCCTCTTCTCTCATATATCATTCAGTGGCAGTAAATCTTTAACTTTGGGGTATTTGACATTAGTTATTTCCCACAGATTATTTAAAAGTCTCAGGCATCCCTGGAAGCTTGATTTTTAAATCAAATATTAGACCAAATATGATGAGGGTTCGAAATTTCCTAAAGACAGTGCCTGCGTATCTGATGCCCCAGGCTGGATCGAGTTTCCTCGGACTACTGGTCAGGCCCCTGTAACACCCTGTGGTATTTCTTGGTCAGTCCCAGCAGGGATAGGGGAGAGCTAGTTAGTTTCAAGCACAGGATCTTTTCCTTTCAAACCA